>JAMPIV010001035.1:0-627500 GCA_024509875.1 Oreohelix idahoensis | reverse complement strand
AAACCCAAGAAGTCGAGAAGCCTATCAGTCAGGAAAGGGAAGATAGCAGAGGTCATATTCACGGTTTCCAACCAAAGAATCCCTACTGTCATTGAGGAACCTGTTAAAAGTCTTGGCAGGGTGTACGATGCCTCATTAAAAGACTCAAAGGCAGTGCAACAGACAATAGAAATGGCAGACAGAGGGCTACAGATCATAGACCAAAGCAGACTCCTGGGGAGGTTCAAGCTGTGGTGCCTCCAGTTCATGTTGATACCAAAGTTGCTGTGGCCACTGCTTATATATGAAATAAGCACAAGTACAGTGGAAGCCATAGAGAAGAAGGTCAACAATTTCATGAGGAAATGGCTAGGAGTACCACCAGGTCTGTCAGATGTAGCACTGTACTGCAAAAAGTCAAAACTTCTGCTTCCTTTCAAGTCAGTTGTTGAAGAGTACAAAGTTGGAAAGGCAAGGCTTGCAATGATGCTACGCGAGTCAGCTGATGACGTGGTTAAGTCCATTCAGCCCACACTGAAAACGGGAAGGAAGTGGAAAGTGGAAGAAGCTGTTGATGCTGCCCAAGAGTCACTCAAACTGAGGGAGGTAATCGGATACACACAAACGAATAGACGGGGATTTGGTCATGGAGACATCCGCTGGTGGTCCAAGGCATCAAGCAGGGAGCGCAGAGACATGGTAGTTCAGGAGATACGAGAAGCTGAGAATGATAAGAGGTTGCAAAAAGCAGTGCAGCAGGTCCAACAAGGCCAATGGACTACATGGGAAGGAGCCCTGCAGAGGTCCTTGACATGGAATGATATATGGCATATGGCACCTCTTAGGCTCAGCTTCGTTGTCAGATCACTGTATGACCTGCTGCCGTCGGCCACCAACCTTGTGAAATGGGGAAAGTCGGATGATGAGCAGTGCCCCCTGTGCCAGGGGAGGCAGACACTTGAACACGTGCTCTCAGCGTGTAAGGTGTCATTAGGGCAAGGGCGATACACTTGGCGCCATAACAAAGTGCTAAATGAGCTTGCTGCGACAATAGATCTGGCAAGAATGAAGGCGAATAGCAAAGTCCGGCCAGACACCGCAAACACATACTTTCTGAGGGCAGGAAAGTCAGCACACCCCAAACCGAATAAACCTGGTAGCAGTTTACCATCTCTTCTTGATTGTGCAAATGATTGGGAGATGGCGGTAGACCTACCTGGACGAGGGGCATATCCAGAGAGTATCAGAAAATCGCGGAGACGGCCGGATATAGTGCTTCATTCTGCAGCAACGCTTCAGGTCATACTGATTGAACTGACAGTGCCATTTGAATCCAGATTAGATGAGCAACATTCGTTCAAAGCGGCCAAGTATAGTGATCTGGCCGCGGATCTGAGACACGATGGGTTCACTGCAAGGGTCATGGCTGTTGAAGTGGGCGCAAGAGGGCTTGTGGCTGCATCAGTGTATGATCTATTGAAACTGTTGGGGCTGAGGGGACAGTCGAGAACAAGGGCCCTGAAGAGGCTTAGTGAAACTGCCGAAAAGGCATCAGGCTGGCTGTGGAACAACTGCAATGGGGAATGGATATCGTAACAATAAACGCTGCGGTACAGAAAACACCAGGAATTTTTCTAAGTCCACAATACGCTGAGGTTTGTGGTGGACTAGTGAACGGGCTGCGACTCAGGGGCGACAAGCGGTGTATACTATAAGGGGTGTCAGTATCAAAAGTCCAGTGGGGAACGCGCAGTGGCGACTCGTTGACTTCGCGCTGGTGTCTCAGTGTGTGCGACGGAACGAACGGAATAATTTGTCTTCTCCTTGTTACTTTCACAATTGCCTCCACGGCTGGCGGAGTTGTGGAATTTAAAGTTGCTACCATAAGTGAAATGGGTTCATTTTCGATGCAAGACAACAGGAAGCTGAGACGCTTGGGAGTCATGACCCAAGTGGGCCCGCCCCCCTTAGAGTGTAAAGGAGTATATAGGGCCGAAACACTTGTCGGACGGGGGGACTTCTTCTGATGATCAGATTGCTTCCTGTTGTATCGCTCTGTAAAGAGTTTCCTATATATATATATATATATATATATATATATATATATATATATATATATATATATATATATATATATATATATATATATATATATATAGTCTAACTGTTGTCATATAAATATCGTCTAACTGTTGTAATAAATATTGTAATACATGTAAATATATGTCTAACTAAATATATGTCTAAATATATATGTATAACTAAATGTTGTCTACCTGTTGTAACATAAATATTGTCTACCTGTTTTGTAATATATGTCTAAATATATATGTCTAACTAAATATATGTCTAAATGTTGTAACATAAATATTTTGTATAAACAACACACTACCAGGACAACAGGGCGCAAACTGATCGTCAGAGGAAGTCACCCCGGCTAATATATATCGCTATATAAAAAGTCATGTGCCACCTCCTGACACTCCTCCTGCGGAATCGATCGGGAGTATTTCCTTATATAAAAGTCATGCGCCGCCTCCTGAATACTAATCGTTTCCTCCCTACCCTTCTACTTTTATGGCCTTGTAATTTTTATCCTCCTTCGCCTTGGGACAGTCGCGATATGGGTGGCTACCCGCACAATACCGGCAAACTGCATCTCTCCTGCACGTTTTCTTTGTGTGTGAAAACTACTGGCAGTTAGAGCACTGCATGACCGGAGGGATATATGCCTCTGTCCTTTTTGAAGTAGTTTCGAGCGTCAGTCTCTCGGGTCTTGTCGACCCTTCAATGGTTATTACAATCAGGTTTGTGTCTTTGTTGTCCCATGTTTTTAGCTTTTCGACCTGCGTAATTTGACGTCTGCGTTTTCGGTCTGTAGTTTGTTGTGAACCTCGTTAGCGGGCCATCTGGTGTCCACCCCTCTTACGACAAACTTCTTTGTGGTCTTGTGTTTTTCCACCACCACTTTTATCTGATGGGGCAACTGCACTTCTTTTGGACCGGCCTCCAGTTCTGTCATCAGCGAAGTGGTTGTTGTAGTTTTGTTAAGGGATAGCATGACTCCCTTTTCATGCCTCCTTACTTTAGAGATGCCTCTCCTGCCAGTTATTGACTCGAGGATGCAGATCACTTTGTCGTCGGGTAGGGCCCTGAGTGAAGCCTCACCTCCAGACATCTGCGTGATCTTAACGATCCTCTCCTGTTTTGCATCTGTGTCGCCTTTCTTACTAGCCTTTGTTCCCTCTTTCCTTCTCCGCTCCCGGTCAGGACTAGCATCAAGCTTTGGTGGTGATTTTATTGTCTTCGGCTTTTGGAGCAGCTTCCCTGGGGTAGCCACAGCTGTCAACTCGGCATCGTGTGGTGGTGGCTTCGGGGATGTTTTCTGGGTCGTAGGTGATGTAGATTTCCGACCTTTTTCTATATTCTGGGTTGTCATCGGTGTTTGATGCAGCTTTTCTGAGGCAGACAAGGTTTCTGCTGTCGATTCGGGTACGTGTGGTGGTGGCCTAATGGTTCTAAGCTCCTGTCTTCTTTTCTCTCTTCTTTCCATCATCTGTTCTATCTGTTGTAACGCTCTCATCATTTCTTCACGTTCTGGGTCTTCATCATCTAGGCCGGGGACGTTTGCATCTGCCCTCTCCTCTGCCTCGCAAGGAGTCGGGCCACTCAGACTCTCAGTCGGACCGACACACGTCACAGCTAACTCCGTCGTGTTATCAAGAGTTGGAGGAGGACCGGTCCCGGCACGAGTACTTGGGGCAGTCTTGCTCTCTGGCTGTCTGTCTTTGTTGTTTGTGGTTTTGTTATTCCCCTGGCTGTTCAGCGCTGGTGGGCTGGTGTAAACCTTCCTCTTTTTGGCGTGTGGTTTATTTCGGACCATTTTGACGATAATGCGATCTTTTCTCGAATAGTGGCGTCCTGAGAAAGACGTTGCTGTCTATCGAGGTCTTGGCGGCGCGATCAGGAGTCCCAGACCTTTTTATTAATTTGTCCGGATTTTTATTTTACCCAGACCTTTTTATTAATGTGTCCGGATTTTTATTTTACCCAAAGTTGTTGTTGTTGTTTTCGTCTACTATATTGCTGTAATACCCTGTTCAACCAAAACCCATTGAAGGGTTACAAACGGTTATATTGGGGTATATAGTGTGTTGGTATCTTCGCTGGTATCACTTTCCTAGTCCTGAAAAGGACTGGTCCTAAAAAGGACCGCTAGCTGGCTGTCTGGTTATCTCTTCGTTGCTTGTCTGTCGTGGCGTGTTAATTGTGTTCATTTCCTGCCTTTCTATCTGTCTTGTGTCGTTTTGTTAGTTTTGCTTTCCTAGTTTCTGTTTCTCTTGTCTTCCTGCTTTCCTGTATCTGCAGTAGTGCTTTTTCTATTATTGCTGGTAGAAGTTTTTCAAGTGTTTCTTCGATGACTTCTTCGTCTGTTTGTTCGTTTGTTTTGGTCGCTCTTGTGTTTGATGTCATTTCCTCAATGGCTCTTCGCTCTGTTTCGATTCTCTTGAGGATTTTTGAGTTTTCTTCCGTCAGTTCTGTCAGCCTCTTTACATCTGCTTCTATTTGCTGCTTAATGCTTTTCATGTCTTTCATCATTTCTCTGATGTTTTGTATTTCTATTACGTCTTCACTGCTGTTCTTTTCGTCTTCGGGAGCCTGCTTGCTTCTGTTTTCGACCTGGAGTTTATTTTTCAATTGTTTGACTTCAGCGGTCAGCTGGTGTACCTGTCGTCTGTCAATCGTGCGTTGTTTTTCTGCAACATCCGCAGCCACTCTGTGTTTTGCCTCCTTGAAGGGGATGTTTTTGGAGACCGCTTCCTTCAGGATGCTCTTTGTTTCCTGGAACATCGGGCAGCCTCGGTATCTTGTCCCGTGGTTTCCGAGGCAGTTTGCACAGGTGCGGTTTGAGTTTATTGCTTTGTAGTTGGGGTCCTCCTTCGCCTTTGGGCAGTCGCGATATAGGTGGCCACCCGCACAATATCGGCAGACTGCGTCCCTCCTGCATGTTTTCTTGGTGTGTGAAAACTGTGGGCAGTTAGAGCACTGCATCACCGGAGGGATATAGGCTTCTGTCTTTTTTGTTGTTGCTTGGAACGTCAGTCTCTCAGGTCTTGTTGATCCTTCTACCGTAACTATCATCAGATTGGTATCTTTCTTTGCCCAGGTTTTTAGCCTTTCGACCTGTGTGATTTTTAGAGTTGCGTTTTCAGCCTGAAGGTGTCTGTGGACCTCGGCTTCGGAACATCTGGTATCCACCCCTCTGATGACCAACTTCTTTGTTGTTTTGTACATTTCCACCACCACTTTTATTTGGTGGGGCAACTGGACTTCTTTTGGGCTAGATTCCAGTTCGGTCATCAGTGAAGTGGTTGTTGTATTGCTGTTGAGCGAAAGCACGACTCCCTTTTCGTGCCTCCGTACTTTAGAGATGCCTCTCCTGCCAGTTATTGACTCGAGGATGCATATCACTTTGTCATCTGGTAGGGCCCTGAGTGAAGCCTCACCTCCCGACATCTGCGTGATCTTAACGCACCTCTCTATCGCATCTGTGTCGCCGGCATCGTGTGGTGGTGTCTTCGGTGTTTGTCGTAGCTTCTCTGTGGTAGACAGGGTTTCTGCTGACGATCTTGGTTCGTGTGGTGGTGGTCCCTCTGCTTTAGGCTCCTGTTTTCTTTTCTCTTTCCTTTCCAGCGTCTGTTCTATCCCCTGTATCAGTCTCTTTACCCTCTCACGCTCAGGGTCTAGGCTGTGGACGTTTGCAGCTGCCCTTTTCTCTCTTCTTTCCAACCATCCCCTCATCTTCTCCAGCTGGTGTATCAATCTCATCGTTTCCTCATCCTCTGGATCTTCATCATCTAGGCCAGGGACGCCTGCATCTGCCCTCTCCTCTGTCTCGCAAGGAGGCGGGCCCCTCAGCCTCTCAGTGGTGTCGACACACGTCGCAGCTAACTCCGTCATCGTGTCTAGAGTTGGAGGAGGACCGGTCTCAGCACGAGTACTTGGGGCAGTCTTGCTCTCTGGTTGTCTATCATTGTTGGTTGTGGTATTGTGATTACCCTGGTTGTTCTGCGCTGGTGGGCTGGTGTAGACCTTCCACTTTTTAGCGTGTGGTTTATGTCTGGTCATTTTGACGATAACGCGATCTTGTCTCGAGTAGTGGCGTCGTGAGAAGGACGTTGGTGTCTTGTGAAACGTTGCTCCTGAAAAGTGGTTGGAAAGCGAACCACAGAAACTTTTACCCAAAGCGATTCTCAGCCAGGTTATCCCAGGGTTGCCATATTGGCTTTTTAAAAGCCAGATTTAAGAAATCTGGCATTTTAAAAATGTGATTGGCGTTAGAAAATTCATTTGGCTTTTTGGCTTTTTCCTGGCTTATTTACATGCTAAAATTATCTGCACGAAAATTACAAACCATCCTTTTTCGAAATCATTTTCCTTTAAGAGAAATGTTTTTTGGTCATTGGCAATATTTCTGCCACCAAGAATCTGGGCAAACAGGCGCCAACTGGGGCCTTGATATAACCAAATAGGTTGAAAGGAACGCCTCTCGCCAGAAGAAGGCAAAAAATAAATAAAATAGCCAACCTTTGCTCCAGTTTGTCTGGTGTCTCGGACCTCCGAAGTGTTTGGATGTGATTTATAATTATTTATAATCATACTAATCTGCCGTGAAGTGTACTTTCTATATGTAATAACGTTTTGTGGGGAAACTGTGACACCTTCGGCTGTTTTTATAAATCATTTATTATCAACAGTCATGGCCTTGTTGTCAAATAAATGGAAAGCTTCTTACGATAGTAATCGTAAGTACAAAAGCAAATAGGAAGAAACATTTGTATGGGTCCAAAAGGCTGCTGATGGGTCGGATGCAGCTTATTGTAAATTGTGCCACTACAACATTTTACCAAGAATTAGCAACCTCTCAAATCATGAAAAATCGGAGAAACACAAGCGGAGAACTCCATTACAAGGCCAGACGCAACTTAATGTAAGAAAGACTCCTAGACAAGATACGGATAAAGTTAAGGCAGTAGAGCTGCAAATTGCTGTAAGCATGACGTGCCATTGTGCGTACAGTTGACCACCTGAGTGAAATCATGATAGCACATGGGCATGGGAGTACACTGGAGCACATAAAGTTACGCAGAAGTAAATGTGCATGCTTAGCCAAAAACATCATTTAGCCTGCACTGAAAACTGATCTCATTGATGACTTTCAGAACAAGAAATATGCCATCAGTTTAGATGAATCTACTGACATTTCAGCACAAAAACACTTGTACATGTTAGTTAGATTTTTTGTGATAGGAGAAAGGAAATTGTAACTAGATTTGTAGGTTTAATTCCGGTGCAAGAGGCTACAGGAGAAAAGATATTCAATCTGATTGACGAGGAAATAAAACGATGTGGCCAGAGTCTTGCAAATTGCATTAGTTTTGCAACGGATGGTGCATCAAACATGGTTGGGTGCAACAACTCTGTGTGGTCTAGACTAAAAGTTGTATCTCCTTTCTGTGTGCAACTCAAATGTATCTGTCATTCGCTGGCACTGTGCATTCAATATGCAGTTTCCAAGCTACCATCAAATATTGGATTTTTACTGTCAGAAATACCCAATTGGTTTCGCCATAGTGAATTAAGACGAGAGAAGCATACAAACAATTGTTTACTGTGATGAACACAGCTACAGAATTTGAGCCAACCCGAACAGCCCCCCCTTCCCTTTGAAAAACCTTCATTTATACGGTGGCTTGTGTGTGGAAAGGTTATGTTTAATATTTTGATGAGCTGGGAAGAGCTAAAGGCTTATTTCACTTCTGCTGAACTAGCCCAATCACAGTTTGATACAAAATTCAAAGCAAGACTTCTTAAGGAAATGTTGTCAGACTACAAAAACTACTTGTTCTTTGAGTTTGCAACACCTCTTGTGCAGGAATTTGAAAGACTGAACAGCCTTTTTCAGCAAACCAAAGCTGATCCTCATGAATTGTACCAACAAATATTCTTACACCAGAAGAGTCTTCAGAACAGACTGTATGATGCCAAAAGACAGAAAAAAATATTCATCAAGTTGATTTTGGTGTAAAATTCTTAACAGCATGTAATAAGTTCCTACAACAGAAAAACAGTGCTGAGGCTGATCTAGAAATAAAAAATGTCAAAGAAAGATGTATGTCTATGCTAGAAGAAGCTCTCAGTCAAGTTAAATGTAGACTTCCGTCGGCGAGAGATACATTTGAAAGTTTATCAAAATTGAGCCGTGAAAATTTTTAATCAAATTTCAAGGCCTATGTTTTCCGAGTTACCCTTTATACACCATGCAGGAAACAATGTCAGCAAAATTGAAGAACAATACAGACAAATGCCTTTTGTCGATTGGAAAGAAGAAGCTCCATTTAAGAAAGATGGACTCCCTGTAGACACTGAACAGTTTTGGATTGGTGTACTTCAACATCAGGCATTTAAAGAGCTCGCCACCTTTGCCCTTACTTGCCTAATAACCCCTGTCAGCAATGTTGTAGTTGAGAGGATATTTTTTCTTGTATCCTCCGTTAAAACGAAGGCAAGAAACAGAATGCAGCTGAATCTTCTTGATGATATTGTGAGAATCAGGGCAGAACTATTGCTTTCAAGCAAATGTTGCAAAGACTTCACTGCAACTCCAGAAATGCTAAAAAACTTCACATCGGACAAGGTTTATTGCCGCGTGTTCCACTCATTCCAGTGGGGAGGATAGTAATGACCTGAATCTGGAGCTTTTCGTGTGATGTGAGTATGAAAAATATATTAAAATGTGTTTGGCTTTTTTTTTTTTTGGCTTTTTTTTCTAGTATTGTTTGGCTTTAAATTAAAATTTCGATCTGGCCACCCTGGGTTATCCCCCTTCCCTTAATTGATGTCAACGCTTAGGTTAACGGATTTGACTTCGTAGTTTGTACTAACTTTTTTTATTTCCCCCCAGCGCTCACTCTAACGTTAAGTGACACACGCTTAATTTTAGAAAGCTACCCTAGTTATACCGAGTTTAGAAAGACATTATTCAACAAGTGAATTAGGTAGTAGATGTTTTATTTTTACGCGAAATGTTAAAAGTGGTGGCGCCAATAACATTCATTTCACTGATTCAACTTGAGTTCAGTGTTCACGAGATTGTTGTTTAAACATAATTAAGTTAGTGTTGGGTAGAAGTCAAATGCGATATTATTTTATATTTTGAACCTTTCTGTCTTTGCATAAATGCATGCAATTTAATCTGACAATGAATAACACGCACTTTCACTTTCTTGAATAATGCTTTCACTTTCGTGAATAATGCTCATCATGCACTTTCACTTTCGTGAATAATGCTCACCATGCGCTTTCACTTTCGTTGAATTCATGAATGATGTGATAAGTTGAAGAGGATTACCAGAAATTTAATTCCTACTTTTACTCAACTTCGTAAGCTTATGCAGTGAAACAACGGAGACGCATCTACTAATCTTTTAAATGATTAGGCCTACCAATACTGCATCAAGAATTATTTTTTGGGGAAAATTTGACAAATTAATGATAATTGGCCAACCACTGGTATTCTCTACAGTAGAATGTATGGCCAATTTAGATTGAATCGTATTTCATTGTACATTCACCATCTTTGTCACACGTTGGGTCAGGTTTTGGTTAATGTTAAATGTTTGTGTTTGTTAATTTTCAACTGCATTTTGTAAAGGGTAGTAAATTTAGGAATGATATTGGACCAACAGCTGAACTGGAATAAACACATAGATAAACTAGTGGAGTCTTGCAGGGGATTGACTAACTTATTAAGATATTTGAAAGGTAATGGATGGGGTGCAAGCACTAAGACAATGCTCACTTTTTATAAATCTTTTATTAGAGGAAAAATAGATTATGGAAGTATAATATATGACTCTCCTGCACACAGTAACAAGATTAAATTAGAATTCAGCATCAGGCTTTATGTACAATAGCAGGTGCAATCAGATCAACATCAATGGGAGCTATAGAGGTGGCTTTAGGAATCATACCCTTAGAATTACGGAGAAAGGAGTTAAGACTAAATTACATGAACAGAGTTATGTTAGATAAGTCTCACCCAGCACATACAGCTTTTACCAGATGCCAACTAACAACTCAGGCCAAGCCAATGAATACCACTAGATACCCTACAGGATGGAAGTGTATGGAGGAAATTATTCATCTGGGTACATTAATTACATCAATTAATAAAAGTTGTGAATACAAGCCAGTGATTCCACCCTGGGAGATCAAGAAACCAGACATGGACTATCACCTAGCAGAAATACTTAAGAAAACAAATAATATAGAAAATATTAAAAACACAGCCAATAAATATATACAACAAATATCAAAAGACAGCATTACTGTGTACACAGATGGATCCAAGGGAGAGGATGGCAAATTGGGGATAGGAATATATATTCCAATATGGAAAATGGCAAAAGAATATAGCATCACGGAAAATACATCCATTTTCACTGCAGAGATGGTGGCAATACTAAAAGCACTAGAAATATTCTCTAATAACCCTCCCAAAAAATTAACAGTTTTAACTGACTCTCTTTCAACAATTAAAGCACTTAGAAACTTACGAGAATGTAGTAGACCTGATATAGCAGAGGAAATATTTCTGGCTACTACATACTTATATTCCAGAGGATGTTCAGTCTTAATTGCTTGGATACCTTCACATGTTGGCATAGAAGGAAATGAAAAGGCAGATAAAGAAGCCAAGAAAGGTAGATCTGATAAAAATCTAATAAATGTAGGGATGAGTAAATCAGAAATTAAGAGCTTAATTAAAGATTTAATAACAGATGAATGGAAAGCAGAGTGGGATAAAAATCTGAAAGGAAGACATGCATATAAGATGTTCAAGGCTCCAACAAGAAAATGTCAGATATCTAGGGAATTAAAAATTCCCAGTAATAAGAAACTTCTCAGACTACAGCTGGGAAAAGGCTATTTCAGAATAGAAGAACCTTACTGTGCAGGATGTCTTCAAGACAATAATATAGAACATTTCTTGTTAAAATGTAAGAGGTATGACCAAATGAGAATACCAGTATTAGATTATTTGCAAGCATCCAACTTACCTATAAATATAGAAGAGGTGTTGAGAATAGACAGACCTAGGGAACTGCATAATATAGTCAAACAATATTTAACACGAACACATGTTAATATATAGTGGCTGGGAATGTGAAGGTCTGATGCTGTTCTTACAATGCATGTGACTTTAAACAGATGAAAGTCATTTAAATATCTGTTAAAGTCCGTTATATAACTAGAACCACCAGGCCTTTACACCCCTCCACTTTAATATTATTCTTGTTCATAGTTTCTTCTTGATTTTGTTTGTTTTTTTTTTTTTCTATTTATTTAACTACTTCTTCTTCCATCCTTAGCCATCGACCGTCAAAGCAGACAATGGCCAATCACGCCTAGTGGCGTCTTAAGGGCAACAACAAATGGATTTTATTTGCCGTTGTTTCCCATCACGCCTAGTGGCGTCTTTAGGGCAACCACAAATTAATCTTTATTTGTTGTTGTTTCCATAATCAAAGTGACTGGCAAACAGGTGATCAGCCTATTGTGCCCTATTTATTTAACGTATAAGCATAATTGTGATTATCCCTATTTACATTGATTTGACAAATGTGATGCCACTTTCTCATGTCGGCAGTTGCTCATATTATTTGGAATTGAAAACAATACATATCCTAATTATAACCCATCAGAGGTTGAACGGGATTTTTTTTTTTTTCATTAATTAAAAAAATAAATAAATAAAGAGAATATGGTTAGGGGTTTAGTGTAAAACAAAATTACCCACTGATGTTAACCTTAAACCTGACTTTGTGGTAAAGATGGTGTATAAACAGTGAACTGTGATTCAATCAAAAATTTATTTTTGTAGAACATATGGTTTAAAACAATACAAGCGGCTTCCAGAAACTTGTGTTTTTTTTTTCACTTTTTATTCCATATGGAACATATAGCTGTTGCAAATTACCAATTTCTATTTTGGGTCATCTTTTTTCAGCTGGGCCCATCAGATCCCTGCTGCCATAAATTCCTCTTCCAACTTTCACCTCAATGCACTCTTTTGTCTCCCTGCTCTTTTCCTGCGGGTTTCAGTCAAGTGCATGTCTGGTGATACTGATTGATTGTTTCCTGAGGGTCTGACCTGTCATTCCTCCTTTCTCTGTTTAATCTCCAGCTATGTTGGTTGTTTTCTGGTCTGTACATTTGATTACATCTGGCCATTTGATGCAGAACTCTGTGTAGTTCCCTGGGTTGTCTGCGGAGATTAAGGAAGGCTAGGACTACTACTGCTGCCTCAGGCATGTTGTAAGAGGTTAATATACAAGAGAACCAGCTGTATATTTTTTTATTTCTTTTAAATTAATGAATAAAAATAGCTCGTTCAACCTCTGATGGGTTATAATTAGGATATATATTGTTTTCAATTCCAAATAATATGAAAAACTGCCGATATGAGAAAGTGGCATCACATTTGTCAAATCATTGTAAATATGGACAATCACAATTGTGCTTATATGTTAAATAGATAAACAAAAAAATAAACAAAAACAAACAAACAAAATCAAGAAGAAATTCTGAACCAGAATAATATTAAAGTGGAGGGGTGTAAAGGCCTGGTGGTTCCAGTTATATAACTGACCTTAACAGATATTTGACTTTCATCTGTTAAAAGTCATATGCATTGTAAGAACAGCATCAGACCTTCACATTTCCAGCCACTATATATTAACATTTGTTCGTGTTAAATATTAACACTGTTAAATATTTAACTATTATTATATTTATTATTATTATATTACTATTATTATATTACTATTATATTATATAATTATATATATACACACACACACACACACACACACACACACACACACACACACACACACACACACACACACACACAACACACACACAACACACACACACACACACACACACACACACACACACACACACACACACACACACAACACACACACACACACACACACACACACACACACACACACACACACACACACACACACACACACACACACACACACACACACACACACACACACACACACACACACACACACACACACACACACACACACACACACACACACACACACACACACACACACACACACACACACACACACCACACACACACACACACACACACACACACACACACACACACACACACACACACACACACACACACACACACACACACACACACACACACACACACACACACACCCACACACACACACACACACACACACACACACACACACACACACACACACACACACACACACACACACACACACACACACACACACACACACACACACACACACACACACACACACACACACACACACACACACACACACACACACACACACACACACACACACACACACAGTACTTTGCAAAAAAAATGGCAGTCATATTTTCACAACGCAGCACACTCATAGAAGCAAATAATAATAAAAACTATGTCCAGAGGAAGATTGGTATCTCCCCTATCTATTAACAGTGGTTTCAGTACAATATAATGTTGCCTTCTCCAGCAAGGCAAGCCTGGATTCGGCGAGGTATACTTCCCACAAGTGTTTGTAGGTAATTGTGAGATAGACTGTCCCAGTATTTTTCAGCTTCCTTCTTCAATTGTTCAACGTCTCTGAGTCCACTCTTTTTTAAATGATTCTTGAGTGGTGCCCAAACATTTTCAATTGGGTTTAGGCCGGGACTGTTGCTGGGCCACTTCAGCACTATCACATTCTTCTCTTGCAGCCATGCTTTGGTGGTATGAGCTGTATGCTTTGGGTCATTGTCATGTTGAAATGTGCACCCATCGGAGTATATGACCTGCATAAATGGCAGAAGGTGTCCCTCTAGTATGTCAATGTACCTTTCTTTCATGAGAATTCCTGTGAAAACACACAGTGGGGTGGCACCTCTTGCTGACACCCCTCCCCAAAAATGGAATTTCTGGGTATGTTTTGGTCACTGGTACACAGGGGTTACAGAGTCTTTCGTCCAAATATTTATTTGAGCAGGATAAGACCAAACAGAACATTCATCTGAAAAAATCATATTGTCCCATGACACATTTTTGTTTTCGTGGCACCAGTTCAAGCGCATCTGTTTGTGAGTTTCTGTGAGCAATGGTGACGAAATTACCAGCTTTTTTGTGTAATTCATCCTGTGTAGCTCCTGGTTGACAGTAGCATTAGATACCTCTGGGCTTCCCAACTCGATTATGCGCTGCCGTATGTTTTCTACACTCTTCATTGGCCCAGCCCGAACGATTTGGGTGAGACGCCGATGGTCCTTTGTGTCCAAAATTCTTGGCCTCCCACTACCTTCTTTTCGCTCGATTCCATTACCTGCTTTTAATTTACTTACAACTCTGTAGACAGTCCGCTCAGGAATGTTCTAGGTTTTAGAAATGTTGGAACATGTTTGATTTCCTTCATTCCAAAGCTGGGAAATTAACATACACTTTGTCTTTGTATCCATTTTCTGACACTAGCATTAGAAATTGTCGTCTGCTCTATTATCAAGGGACTGTACTCTACGCTAATTTTTTTTTAAACTTTTGGTAGTGTTTGCTCACTTAAGTGGAGTGCAAATTTGGGGCAGAACATGCATATTTAATTAGATTTCAGCATATTTAGTTGAGCAATATGACTGCCATGTTTTTTGCAAAGTACTGTGTATATATATATATATATATATATATATATATATATATATATATCTATATATATATATATATATATATATATATATATATATCCTGTCCCTCTACTGTTGTGATGAGATTTCCTTGCTTATCTCTTACTAATGTAATATTGTTTGCACCTCGTTTTCCACTGATGATTTTAGTTATTTTGTATACTGTGCTTTGTTCATTTCTCAGTGCTGCCTCTTCTGCCTGTCTTGCAAGGTCATCCAGAAATGTCTTTTTGTTAGCACAGGTTTGACGTTTAACTTCCTTGTCCAGCTGACTGTACTGTTCACTATATATTGCCTTTAATCTGGGAGACTTAGCTTCTGTTTTCTTTCTTTTCATTTCCTTTCTCTTCGCTATGGTGTTTAGCGTATCTGGTGTTATCCAGTCTTGGCTCTTTCTTTCCTGGAATCCCAAGCATGACTTGCTGCTTTCCTTGTATATTGTTGAGATGGTGTTTGGTCAACATCATCGGTCTCTGTTCTTTCCTGGCTTTTGATAATCTCATATCTTCTCTTTACGTCGACCACGAAAGCTTTTCTGGTGAGGGGATCCTTCAGTTTCGTGATGTTGTATCTTTTCTGTTTGACTGCAACTGGTCCAGCAGCTCTGAGTTTCACTTTCAGTCTTGCTACTGCTAGGTGATGATCACTTCCCACATCTGCGCCTCTTCTTACTTTCACGTCTTGTAGTGCATGTCTCCATCTGCCATTGATCATTATGTGATCTATCTGGTTTCTGTCTCGTCTGTTTGGTGATTCCCATGTTAACTTGTGCACTTCCTTGTGTGGAAAAAGTGTTCCTCCAATGACCAGGTTGTTAATACTGCAGAAGCTTATTAATTTGTCCCCATTCTCATTTGCTGTTCCACTGCCGCATTTCCCCATTACTCTTTCGTTATAATTATTGTGTGCTCCCACTTTCGCATTTAGGTCTCCCATTACTATAATGAGATCGTACCTGCGTGTAGTTTCCATTTCTTTTTGTACCTGTTGATAGAACTCGTCCTTGATCTCTTCATCGCTGTCGTTTGTTGGTGCATAGCATTGTATAATTGTGGTGTTGGTGAACCTCCCTCTTAGTCTTGCTCTTATCAGTCTGTTGTTGATGGGTTTCCATTCCAGTAAAGACCTTTCCATTCCTTTCTTCAGGATAATGGCTACACCTTCATTGTGCTGACCATCCTCTCTGCCAGAATAAAGTACTGTTTCCCCTGTAGCTGTTTTTATTCTCCCCCTACCTGTCCATCTGCTCTCGCTTATTCCCAGGATATGTATCTTGTAGTTCCTCATCTCTGCTGTGATTTGTCTCAGCTTTCCTGTCTCATTCATAGTTCTGACGTTCCAAAAAACCAATTCTGGTTTCGTGTTTTGCGGTCGGGCATCCGTTTTCATGCCAGTGGCTTCCTTTCGGCTTTCACCACTGTCAGTCATACGAGCCTGAGACTCCGGATGTCCGTCCTGCAGCAAAGTTTTTCCATTTATTGTTGTTTCCGTAACGTGCAATTTTTTTACATAGACAGGGGTGTCGGCCCTGTGCTAAAACCCCCAACCTGGAGGACCAGAGTACCAGCTTTTGTCTGACCCCTACCCACGCAGACCAGTCCAGCTTGGTTGAACCTACCAGGAGTAAATCTCCCACTGGCATAGCTCTGGGGATTGTCAGTGTACACAAGCTGCCATACCGCTACAAGGTATAGGTACCATTGATGGCAGTTACAGAGAAGGAAATGTCGAAATTGTCCTCTTTTCACACAACATGCCTAAGAAAAATTCTCCGAATCTTTTGGCCGAATATCATCACCAACCAAGATCTGCTTACTTGGAGCAAGCAAGAGGACATGCACACCATCATAGCTGGCAGATGCTGGAGCTGGGTTGGCCATGTCCTCAGAAGAGACCCCGATGCCATCACAAGAACAGCTATGCTATGGACCCCTGAAGGAAAATGAAAGAGAGGCCGACCAAAAACAACTTGGCGGAGGACTGTGGAGGCTGAGATGCAAAGAATGAACCAGAGTTGGGGCACTGTACGAAGGATGGCCGCCGACCGAGCAAAGTGGAATCAATTTGTTGTTGCCCTACAAGACGCCACCAGGCGTAATGGCCACTGACTGCTTTGACAGTCGGCGGCTAAGGATCAAAGAAGAAGAAGAAGAAGAATATATATATATAATATTATTACTCTTATTATTATTACTATTATTATATTTAAATATTTAACTGTTAAATAACCAGCTGTAGTGGTGTCCTTATGCTTCATAACAAGTTAAAGGAAAACGTTGATAAAGATTTGATGCAGAGGATATGATGGAAGCCTGTGTTGGTCAATGTCTACAATTTCGGCCTGATATTTTTGACAATATTCCATGTTTTTAAACCATAGAGTACAGATTTATGCAAGTGTTAGCTAATTTTATTTTCCTTTTAGGGAGCTGCAGAATTTCATACTTTAAACAGATTAGGAAGTGGAAAAGTTATACATTTTGAAGAAAGTGATGATTTAGGAATTATTATGGAATTGTCTAGTTAAGAAGTGAAGAGGCAGACATTGTTGATGGCATAAAGTAAAGGGGCATTTGGTTTGGTTTGATTTTAAGGACCATCTTCATTGTACATGGACACCTCCATCAGTGCTCTGATCTCCTCCCTTAGATCACACAAGGAGAATCTCAGTACAGGGCATGAACTCCATAGCACAGATGAGGATCCCAATTTGCACAATCACACATTCTATAAATATTTTTGTGGTGGGTAGGTTTCCTAATTTTTAAATATTGCCAGGGCAGTGGCCGCATAGCCAACTCTTTACAATTTCCAACTGCCGAGAGATTTTTGACGTGCGTAACTTGGACCTCCTATTTTTTCGCCCTTATCCAAGAAGGCTAGGCATCCAATCTCACTACCCAGGAGATCTCACTACCCAGGAGATCAGGGGGGGAGTATGACATCAGGAACCACTGGTTCTGAAAAACAATTTCCGAGAGGGAACCCGATATCTTTAGAATTAGAGGTGGACTCCATACCTCTTAGCCACTCCAACCCCTGATGGGCATTATAAGCTATCAAAATTGCTGGAAGATCTCCAAGGAGACAGAAAAAAAAAATCAGAATGATATGATGGCAATGACATAACATACTTACTTTGTTGAAGTGAAAACTGTGTGTTCGATACAGCCTTAAAAAAGAATTAAGAGACGCAGTAATAAGGGTTAGGGATAGCAATCCTCTGCAAAGGAGGGTAGGGCTACTCCATACTGTAGAAGCCGTTAGCCACAAAAACTTTAATAACACTGTTCATCAGTCGTAGAAACAGGTAGAGGCAGAGAAAAAAATATATGAGAGGAGAACTTGAGGCGGGAATGCTAATGATGGGAAAGACCTTGAGCAGACGACAGGACTGGGCATGAGTTTATAGAAGGCAAATGCTGCATGGGTTCTGAAGGGTAACAAGTGAATGAATAATCTGGTCCATCTAGCATATTTTTTTTTTACAGTTGATTTAGGTGTATAATAATTTGTTTACCTACATGTATTGACCTACTGTCAATGTTTATTGTCTGACTTATTTTTCTTTGTCTTCACTTTGCTTTAGAAACATCATGATTAAGGAAACTGGAGATGCCCCAGCGGAGTGCCCATATGATACTACACATATTGTTAGTTCAAGGACTCTTGGGAAGCACTTGGTAAAATGTAGAGAAGTGAGTTTATAATGTCTCATGGGCAACACATTTGTGTTGATCAAACTAGCATTGTGAAGAGAATGACTATAGAAGGTGAATAGACAAAGTTTATAATTATATAAACTTTTTCTATAGAACTAACGAGAACAGATAATGTTGATTGCTAGATCATGTTGAAATAACATAAACCAGAGAGAGAGAATAGCGGGCTGATCACCCGCTTGCCAGTCACTCTGATTACGGAAACAACAATTATTTTTTTTTTGTACCAATAAACGCCACTAGGCGTAACGGAACAACAGTTAATTTCTTGTTGCCCTAAGGCGCCATTAGGCGTATTGGCCACGGACTGCTTTGTCGGTCAGCGGCTAAGGATGGAAGAAGAAGAAGAGAGAGAGAGAAAATTATTCAAAATAGGTGAAAAGTTAAAGGCTTGTCTTGGCCACACAGAGGATTGTCAGGCAGCTTAACACTGTGTGTTATCTGAGTGAGGAATATATTAAATATTGTATATTTATGACACCCGAATAGACAGGATTTGCAGAATCTTGATAGAACCAGCAAGGAAAGGGGATGACTAGTGAACATAGAGAAGACGTCAAGATAGATCAGATGAATGCTGTATGACTCATATGGGGTAGAAAGGGTTAAAATAAATAAGATTTAAAAAAAAAAATTACTCTAGAGACTTAAATATCTGAAACCACTGATAGCATTAGTGGAAGGTGCAACTCTGAAGAAAAAAAATGTGATTGACTTGAAGAAAGTAACTGAAGCATGATGAACAGAAGCAGAATGTTACTGGTCGAAACACCCAAGGATGTTGATTGACAGTGCTGGACTTTAGATGGGAGGAATAGAGAGAATGATTAAGAATTGAGATTTTGATTTTATAGTAACATCCTGTTTTATGTGGAGTGCTGAAGAAATTATAAAAAGAATGAAGAGATTTTGATGATTACTGTTTTTCACATGTATCTTGGAAAGAACTGTTTGGATGTTACTGGACAGAATATGGTTCTTTGGTATTTGTTATGACATCATCATGTCTAATAATTACATCTGAAGTGTTAATGATACTGGAAAAATGGCTGTAGGAATGCGGTTGCCAAGCTAGCTTACTTAATCATCATCATTTTCCTTATGGAGCATGGAGACACCACTGCCATGGGTCCTTGCAGGAAGCCTGCACAAAACAGTTACATGCTGTTGTAGTGGTGGATTCTGTGACAATTAGTTTTACATGATGATGTTGCCAGCCTTATGCACAGTCTCATATCTCACCTTGTTTGAAGTGCCTAAGGGGACAGTAATCCTATTCTCTCTTTGTTTCTTCAGAGACCCCTGGGAACTACAATGGGGCTAAACTGAATAATTGTTGTATATTGATATGTTTTGTCAGAATAGCCTAAAATACAGTATATCATCCCATGAATCTGTTCATCTTTCACCTCCCATAGTTGCCTTGGAAGATAGGCATTGGATCAGCTTTTTCCTCTCTGAATGGAAACCCAGGTCTTGGGGCACCACACAGATGTTTAAAGCTTATACAGTTTCGAGGTTGTTTTCAAGTTTTGATGACGATAATAATTTTTTCACTTACCATGTTCGTCATTGTAGAATCATAAAGGACACAAGAAAGTGGCTTGTAAGTTTGACAAGACTCATTTAGTGCCGAAACCAGAGTTGCCTCATCATCTGAGTGTGTGCTCAAGCCGATACCTGCTGGACAGGGAACTGCAATGTAAGGAAGCTTAGGGTTGTTAATCTGACTTACAGAGTGTTTAAAATATGTGATTTTGTTAAATGTATTACGAACATTATATGTGATTCAGAATTTAAATTTTCATCATTTATCTTTTTACTGTTATTTGTCATACGAGCTCGGACGCCGCCTCGGTAAACAAGGTCTGCGCAGAGCAGTGACACCCTAGGCTGCTAGGAAAAGTCTACTATTGGAAACATAAACATATTACAGATCAACATTGCAGGCATACAAAACAAGAAAGAAGAACTGCTCAAAACATTAAATGACAACAAGATCCATATTGCAGTACTCCAGGAAATCATTCCACCCAGAAAAACCTTTAACATCTCTGGATACACCTAGTGTCGCTGCACATGCAAGAAATGTCAAGGACTTATGACACTCATAAGAAATGACATTCAAGCAGATGTACGAAACATCCCCAGCACTGGTGACATAGACATACAGCAAGTTCACTGCTGGTTCAGAGGAAACAAATACACCATCTATAATGTTTACTGCCCCCCAGCATCTGCAGGAAACATCAATATCCAGTACACCACATATCAGAGAACTATAATAGTTGGAGACTTCAACGCCCATTCACCGTCATGGGGATATAAAACATACAACAAACGAGGCAGGTAAGTAGAAGAAATCTGCAACATGTCCAACCTGATCCTACAACAGAACAAAAGGTCAGAACACACTCTTTTGCACAGAGCTTCAGGCACGGCCAGCAGACCTGGTCTTACCATGGTATCGGCTGACACTGCAGACATTTGCACTTGCACAGTCCTGGAAGATATTGGGAGTGACCACAGGCCAATACTAATTAGTATAGACAGAATAAATCCAGACAAAAGAGAAAGACCTACTGGAATTACAAAAGGGCTAACTGGACAACATACGCAACACTTTCAGATAGCAGATTCAGCAGCATTGACATATTAGATACAGTAGAGAATACATACAACAATATCACAAAGATGATACTTGAAATAGCGAGCATAACAATACCAATGGGCAGCCACAAACGTTTCAGCCATTTCTGGACTCCAGAACTAGAAAAGATTGTTAAATGAGCGCAGACAAGCCAGAAGAAAGGTGGAAAAAGAACCCACCAGAGCCAACAAAATAATTTATAACAAACTCACAGCACAGGTAAGATATCACTTTAAGAAAGCAAAGAAAGAAGCATGGACAAAAACATGTGAAAACCTGGACTTAAAGAATGAAGGGCACAAAGCATGGAAGCTCCTGCACTGTCTTGATGGAAAAGGAAAGAAGAGCAACCCAAAACCACTAAGAACTGGAGGAAACATCTTAAACAACAAGAAAAAGGCAGAAACATTTAATAAATACTATGCAAATGTCAGCAAAACAAATCACAGAAAACAGCTAGACAAAACAATTAAGAACATAACAAAAACAGAACAGAGAGCTGCTAAAGCAAGCATTCCACTATTTGAAACTGAGTACACCATCCACAAAATGAATCGTCATCATTGTGACGAGTTGGGTGGATGTAAGTTAGACAACACTTATACACCGCTCGTATAGCTCACTGTCTAGGAATAAAGTACTAACTCCAACAGCTCTGTCAATCTCCAACAATGTATTAGATTCACAAATAAGTCACAATGGACGTAGGGCCATTACAAATATTAGATACATCACAAATCCCGAGTATCCGCACACACTCTGCTTCTCGGAATAACTACAGCCACAAATAGGCTACTTCATGAATCACTACTGCAACGTCTACTCGCGCACTACTATAGACATCCACCCTTCTCTTCTCTACGCTATACGCTGTCTCCTGTCTACTGTCTGCTCTCTTCTCGCTCAACTCTCTACTGACTCAACACACGTCTAAAACAACACACTCCTCTCTCTGACTGCCCCTTTCATGCGTATTCACTAAAACCCGTGAAACCCTTTCACGCTCAACTGATCTTCATTCCCGCATCACAAAAGCTAACAGCTTGTCTCAAGCAATTCTTACAACCCTGTAGCTAAATTATTACAATGCATTCCCAGCTCACAACAACTCACATGACTAATAAACTCCCGCTGGAGCATGGGAACATTCACACATGCAAAATACCCTCAAAACACTCCGTGACATCCACCTCTTTCCCCACGTGAAAAACCGGGGTTTTTCACCGTGAAGACAGAGATGGGAGTCCTATACATCATTAAACTTAAAATATCAAAGTAAACAATGCTTACATACAAAATACATCAACCCACACTAATAGCATAGAAATTATTCTAACGATAATCACATTGAATATCTTTAAAGTTAAACAAAATTCATTTTCATATCTGAGAAATGCATGCATAATCTACAAACTTCATGTAAAGTCATCAAACTTATACAAATATAACTACAAGTAAACATGCTTTATCATAATCAAAATTCTCTCGTCTGGTATCTTGTCCTACTAGTAACATCAAACTGTTGTAATGTTAAAGTTCAGCTGCTTGGTGACTTGGCAGAGTGCAGAAAACTAGGGGCAACCACATACGACCAATGCCGAACCATCTGCCCTGAGAAAGAAAATTTTGTCTAAATCAGAAAGCAACAAAAGTTGACTACTTTTCAAAAATATTCTCAAATTTAGTCTAAGTCACTTTAACACTTATTTGTACAGATCACTCTATTAGGCCTTCCCTTCTGAGTTAGTGATGTTAGTTTTCGGGCTCTGTAATTCCAATATTATATTCTCAGAAGCCCCTTCTGGCATCATATTTATCTCAGCCTTGGTCATATTCTTCGGGGTAACTGCTCAATTTAGGATGACGACATCCTCGGCTACTATCAAAGCTACAACAATAGCTCTCACCACCATCATTCCATCTACGACGTGCCCTACTGTAAAGATGGTTATTCTCTCTTTTGTCTGCCCAGCGGCAATCTCTTCTGAAACTACCTCTGTATATTTCTCCAGCTTTTTGTTCACTATAGCTTGGTCTGCTGGAACAAAATCCTCTGTTTATATTTTGTCCTCTATACCTGTTTCTATATCCAATCCGACGTTTACTTTGAAAATTACCACAGTAATCATTACTACTTATGCGGCTTTCTCTAAAGTGTCTGGAATCTCTTAAGGCACTGGTTTCTCTTATGTAATGTTTCTCATGTGGTATACGAGTACCACGGCCTACTCTGCGATACTTCTCAATCAGCTTTCTGTGCTCTTCTTTCATCCGGTCAGTCTCAGGATATTTGACAGATCCATAACATTCACTTTCTTCTGGCAAAGTAAAGTTCACCTTTGTTTCATTTACTGCACTTTCCTGAATATTCATCTTGCGTTCACCCCATTCCTTTGCTGATTTAATATGCCTCTCAATGTTAGTTTCTGGTTGACCCAGCTGTTTTGGAAACGATATATCTTCTTGTTGGGGTGAAATTAAATTTAATACTGAAGTATCAGCAACTCGGACATTACCAGATGACATGCTATCTACAGGAATTACCCTAGGTTTTTCTTGCACTCTCGTAGTTCCTCCATTAGTATCGTCTCTATGTTTGTGCTTCCATAGTTTGATATCCTCATCAGTGCACTCTTTGATACCACGAATATTTCCAAGTATCAGATCAGCGACCGCATTATCGCCAAGAACACATGCTTTTACCCTACCCCGCAAGAATGGCGTATCAATATCTATCAACACCAGAGGGTAAAACTCTACCCTGCCACCAAAAGTGATACACCGAGCAGTTTGACCCAACCAACGAGACCCCTCAATGCACGATCTCCGCACCCCAACTGTTGTACATCCTGTATCCCTTAAGACAGATACAACTTTCCGTCCTATGTACCCTGGATGCAAGACTATGTTCCCATCTGTATGAACTGCTGACAAACATGGAAGTGGGTGGCCACAAATCAGAATTGGTGTCTCATCTTTATGAAAAAGTGGTCTACAACCTTCACAACTCTCGTTATTGAATGTTTCTAAGACTACCACCGAACTTGCACGTTCAAACTTCCTATTAGGACAATCGAATTGAAGGTGGCTAATCATATTACATACAAAGCATCTGTACTCCTCACGATGGCTCTTTTGTGGACTGCCCTGAGTGCTAGTCTGAGGCTCGGCTACAGATTGAGGTTCAGACTTGTCACAAAACTTCGCTGCATGGCATGGTGATCCACTTTTAAAACAACCAGAAGGTCTTCTACTACCTGACTCTGCTATATTCTGCTGTTTTCTGGGGGATGTACGGAAGTCTGTTTCTGTCCACTTCTTACTTACTGCTTTCTTATTATATGGTCTCTCCTCACTACGAGAATTTTGTCTCCGATATGGTCGTGTTTCATAACTCCGCTTGGCCGAACATGTCGTAAAGGTTTCCGGCAACGCCAATTTATGAATCGGTCTGCCCGGATGTGCTGTTGCGTACTGTTGACCTAACTGTGACATTGCTGAAATATTCTCCGGTTTTCTATCCTGAAAAAAAGCCAACAAATCGGAGCTACATGAAGACATCACCTTATCACGTAAGATCAAATCACATAGGCCATCAAAATCTTTAGCAATGCCCGATAGGTCAATCCACCTGTTCAATAACATCTTAATCTCTGTGATAAACTCTGCAAAATCTTGCTCACTAATTGGCATAGCACCAACGGGCTGATCACCCGTTTGCCAGTCACTTCGATTACGGAAACAACAGCAAATGGATTGATTTGCCGTTGCCCTAAAGACGCCAATAGGCGTGATGGGAAACAATGGCAAAGAAAACCTATCTGCTGTTGCCCTAAGACGCCACTAGGCGTAATGGCCACTGACTGCTTTGACGGTCGGTGGCTAAGGACGTAAGAAGAAGAAGAAGAATTGGCATAGCACTGTGGAACTTTAACCGATAGCCTTGTTCATTTAACCTGTACTTGCGTAACAAAGTTTCCTTTACTATGTCATAATTTAATCTAGCAGTTAATTGGAAAACTGATCTTTAAGGCAGTTGCTTTCGTTTGAAACCTCTCCAAAAAACAGTCCATAAAATCTATTGATTCGTTAAAAATTGGGAGTTTCTATTTGTACATACTCCCGTACGCCTTTTTTTGATGATGAGTCTGAATCCGACTTCTCTAACTCGAGTCTTCTCAATGATATCTCTTTGTCCGCTTCTATTTTTTAAATTTCTTTCTGTGCTTCTATATCTTTCATTTCTTTCTGTATCTCTAATCTTTTAGTCTCTTCCTCTGCTTTCTTAGTTTCTTCTTCTGCCTTCTTCATTTCTCTCTGTATCTCTAATCTCTTAGTCTCTTCCTCTGCCTCTGTTTTCTTTTTCTCTCGCTCATCATGTCGTTCTTGTCTCTCCTGCACCTCTTTAAATTGAGCCTGTGCAAACGCTAAGAGATCTTCTCCAGATTTTCCTATCTTCTCACCGACAAGGATAAAATCCATAAGTGTTGACATGATTATAAATATAATGACTTATATAGACCTCAAATACTCTAACTTAATGTCAAAATAGTTCACACCCCAAAATAATATCTTAAATAACCGATAAGATGATATCTTAATCACTGTACTCAATGTCTACCTAAATAAATTATTAGCCCTACAAAACAAACAATGATACAAATGATGATGATAAGTACTACACCCTAATTTAACAAACAACAAACTGGTAGGTCGGTAAAAGAAAAAGGAAAGATGTGTGACAGAAGTAATATTGAAATATACAATACCAGATCTCTATAACGCATGAAAACAAGAGATTGAAAAAATGTAACGTATTTACAGGATAGTATAAGAAGAAAATGACGGAAGAATACACCATGTACATTGAACGCCAAGGAAGGAATATAAGACACAACCAACAACAAACTGCACGTAAACAACTAATGCCAAAATGCACACTTTATTCGTGAAGGGCAATACAACTGATCCTGCCCACAGGATAGGACCCCTTCTAAGAATAAATAGCGCAAAATCCTATAGATGAAATCAAAACACAAAGAAATAACATAATCGTCACATCCAACAACAACACTGAAACAATGAATGCCAAGGGAGGCCTATAGAGCAACCTGGACAAATAAATGAATTAAGGCCTTAGAATGATGAACCAAAACAAACTAAGGTTACGTAGCTTTTTCTGGTGTACTGGAATGGCAGGCTATGGCAATAAACTGATCTGATCTGTTGTCTCCAAGTCACCTCTGCAGCAGTAACTTTGAGAAGCGCAAACACTACAATAGTTCCTGTGAGGAATATGTTAATACACACTTAGTCTATAATTCAAGCTATTTAAATACAATAATAAAATGGACAGAAGCACTAGAAGAAGGATGACAGGTAGGATTAGCACAGTTATAGGTAAAGTAGATATACAATTAGTTCTAAATGCACTTTAACTTAAACCTACATCACATATAATTTAAACATACAAAGACAGAGTGAAAACTAACTACAGTAGAACAGCAACACTGAAGGTGAGGTAGAAAATAAGTGATACTATTGAAAGAAGAAAGTAGCAGAAGTAACGAGAAGAATGTGAAAACAGAAGTACTCAGTATACGAGAAAAACTACTGATTTCTTAGGATATACACTGTTAGCGTTATATAACACCAAAAATTACCTTTTAATTAGAATTTAGTAAACACTCTATTAGAACATTAGCATACTAGAGCATGACAGAATGTTACGTAACTACTTAAACGAACACCAACAGAATAATATATAACTAAATTGTATCTGAAGGAATTATAACAAACACTAAATGTTTACAGAACCAATACATATACTTAAATTCCAAGCGTGTAGATCTGTTTATAATGTCTTCAGCCAGTCCCAAGGTTGATGAAATATGAAGACCACACACAGCACGGCACAATACACTCAGTTCAGATTCTGTAGCATCTCAAGCTACATACAGTGAAAAACAGGGCTCGTGTTTTCCACTTCACACTGTCGAGTAGACCACAGCAACACGACAGCTTCACAGTTCCTCTTCTTCTGGTCCCCACAGATTCTCCTGGTCACAACACACTGTTTCACAGCCGCAGCAAGCAATGAATGTAAACAGACCTGTAAGACAGCATTCCTAGCACACTGTTTACTCGCCAACACAGTCACAACTGACCGTTGACCTAGATTTGAACAGTGTCGAATCGTGTGGTTACTGTAAAGTTGTCACACTTCGCTGCGTTGAAAAACAAACTGTAGGCTGCCGACTAACTGACCTCAGATTACTTCAATACTGTACGACTTTGGGTTCGTTTGTAACATCCAAATAGACGAGCCCCCACTGTGACGAGTAGGGTGTATGTGGGTGGATGTAATTTAGACAACACTTATACACCGCTCGTATAGCTCACTGTCTAGGAATAAAGTACTAACTCCAACAGCTCTGTCAATCTCCAACAATGTATTAGATTCACAAATAAGTCACAATGGATGTAGGGCCATTACAAATATTAGATACATCACAAATCCCGAGTATCCGCACACACTCTGCTTCTCGGAATAACTACAGCCACAAATAAGCTACTTCATGAATCACTACTGCAACGTCTACTACACAACTCCGGCCCTTTACTCGCGCACTACTATAGACATCCACCCTTCTCTACTCTGTCTCCTGTCTACTGTCTGCTCTCTTCTCGCTCAACTCTCTACTGACTCAACACACGTCTAAAACAACACACTCCTCTCTCTGACTGCCCCTTTCATGCGTATTCACTAAAACCCATGAAACCCTTTCACGCTCCACTGATCTTCATTCCTGCATCACAAAAGCTAACAGCTTGTTTCAAGCAATGCTCACAACCCTGTAGCTAAATTATTACAATGCACGCATTCCCAGCTCACAACAACTCACATGACTAATAAACTCCAGCTGGAGCATGGGAACATTCACACATGCAAAATACCCTCAAAACACTCTGTGACAATCACCATCATCATCAGTTGCCATCTCCACAATGAAGGTTGGCTGTAATGGATCTCCAACGTCTTCTGTCTCTTGTCTTGATGGTGCACTCTGATAGACTCTTTCCTGTCCATCTCTTGATGTTATCTTCCCACTTATAGCACTGTCTTCCCCTTGCACGTTTGCCTTCAACTCTCCCTTCTGTTATGGTCTTCTGCAAGGTGTTATGCCTTTTTATGTGGCCAAAGTATTTTAGCTGCCGAACTTTGACCTCCCTCATTAGTTCTCTTTTCATACCTAGATTTTCTAGGACCTCCTTATTTGTTTTCATCTCTTTCCATGAGATACGCCCCATTCTTCTATATATCCACATTTCAAGAGCCTCAATTCTTTCTTCCAAATGCTTATTCATCGTCCATGTTTCTGCACCATACAGAAATGCAGAATATATATAACACTTTATGATTCTCAGTTTTAATTTGTGAGATAACTGTTTGGATGTCAGTATATGTTTCATGTTGTTGAATGTAGCTTTGGCCATTCCTATTCTCTTCTTGATTTCTGTTTCACATCTGCCATCTTCTGTTATTATATGACCAAGATACACGTAGCTCTTGACTTGTTCCAGGATTTTCCCATTTATGCTTATCTTTAATGTGGGTTTATCGTCTGTTTTGCTAATTATCATAGTTTTTGTTTTCTCAGTATTAATGTCGAGTCCATATTCATGACTTATACTGTTCACTTGCTTCTCTAGTTCTTGTAACTCCTGTTCGCTTTCAGCTAACAACACGGTATCATCTGCATATCTAAGGTTGTTTATTGACCTTCCACTGATGTTCAGTCCTGGTATTTCCTGTATCTGTTTGAAAATTTTTTCGGTGTATAAATTAAATAGGCAGGGGGGCAGCACACAACCTTGTCTGACACCTCTTTTTATGTCTATGTATGGTGAATAATTCCTTCCCGATCTTACTGTGGCAGTTTGCTCCCAATAAAGGTTACTGAGTATTCTTATATCTTTTCCATCAATACCTATGTCTTTGAGGCATTCAATTATTTTCTCATGATGGACTCATGTCAAAAGCCTTCTTATAGTCAATGAAGCACATATACATACTTTTTTGGACCTCTGTATATTTTTCTGCTAATATTCTTAGGCAAAATATTGCCTCTCTTGTTCCACTGTTCTGTCTAAAACCAAACTGTTCTTCTTGGATTTCGCTGTCTACTTTACTTTTTATTCTTTCCTGTATGATTTTGAGCAGTATCTTAATTGCATGACTCATCAGGCTGATTGTTCTGAAGTCTGAACATTCTGTTGCATTTGGTTTTTTGGGCAATGTTATGAAAACTGATGTCTTCATGTCATGTGGTATATATCCTGTATTGTATATATCGTTGCATATTTCTGTGATTGTATCTATACCAAAGCTCTCCAGAGCTTCTATCATTTCAATTTTTATGTTATCCATGCCTGCTGATTTTCCTTTTTGTATCATATGAATGGCATTCTCTACTTCTGATCTGAGAATGTTTGGGCCTTCATTAGAATCTGGTGATGGTTTTTTACCTCTGTTGTCCTCGAATAGTTCTTTTACGTATTCTGCCCATCTGTTTGATATGTCTTTCTCATCAAGTAATATTACACCATTTTTGTTCTTGATACAGCTTCCTCCTTGTGCAAACCGCAACCGATTTGATAATTTCTTTATTTCTTCATGCATATCTCTTGTCATGTGCTTTGCTTCCAAGTCTTCTATTTCCTTGCATTATGTTTCTATCCACCGTTCTTTTGCTTCTCTACACATTGTACGTATGTCATTGTCTATTATTTTATATTCTGGAGTGTTTTTTGCTTTCTTTCTTTCTGCCATTTTATTCTAAATGAATAGCGCACTACAAAAATTAAAGACCAAGAAAGCTCCAGGGCCAGTTGCAAAGTTAGTACTCTTAAACTTTATTAACAGAATATGGAAAGAAAGCACACTCCCTAAAGCTTTGCTGACTGCACATAACAAACCAATTCTAAAGAAAAACAAGCCAGCTGAAGAACCTGGAAGCTACAGACCAGTCTCACTAACCTCAGCAATTGGAAAACTTGCAGAGAAAATGGTTAATCACAGGCTCTACTGGTGGCTGGAAAGTAATGAAGTCATTAATGATAGTCAGGCAGGCTTCAGAAAAGGTTGCAGAACAGATGACCAACTCTTTCATTTTGTGCAAAAAACCTTAGATGCATTCCAAGAGGGTTGTTGTTATTGTCGATATCCCATAGCTGCTGAGCATGTCTACTCTTGGCAGCCCAATGCCATTCTTAAAAAAGTGCAGGTTTTCTGCAGTTGTTTTAATGTTCCATATAGTGAGTTGGTGACTGTCAGAGGTGTCTATAAAAGTTTGTTCCTGGCATTTGTGATTGATGGACACTCCATGAGGAGGTGTCTGGTTGTTTCATAGGGATGAGAGCAGTGTCTACATATGGGTAGGTGCTGAGGGTTGATACGGTTTAGATGGCTGTTGACTCTGGCGTGTCCTGTTCGGAACTGAAAGATAAGACTTTGATTTCTCCTGCTGAGTCTGTTTATGTTGTCATTGTCTTTTGGGCAGGTCATTTCATTAAAGACATTTCGGCCAGTCTGCCCATTTGCCCATCTGTTCAGCCAAATTTCCCTTGTGTTGTTTCTGAGAATCTCTTTGACTGTTCTCATGCTGCAGGGTCTGTCCTTTTGTTGTTTAGAGGCTCCTGTTTTTGCAAGTCTATCAGCTGTCTCATTTCCAGTTAGATCACTGTGTCCAGGGTTCCACTGTAGGATTACACTGATGGAGTAGGCTGTGATCAAGTTGTGAACTGCTCTTCCTATAAGAAAAATGTCTTTGTTTTCATATGGAGTCTGTTTAAAAGTGCTTCCAGAACAGACATGGAGTCACTGAAAATCACTATATCTGATGGCTTTCGTTCCATAAGGTCAAACTGTTGGTGTAGTAATTCAATGGCTGTCTTGATGGCCTGAGCCTCCGCTTTGTAATTTGAACAATTTTCACCACAGGAGTCACAGAACTCATAAGAGGATCCATCCAGGTACCATATGCAGATGCCATATCCTGCAAAAGAGGTGGTCTTGAAAGCTGAACCATCTGTGTAGGCCTGGATTGCTGATGTTGGGTAGCTGTTTATGGTCTCCAAGGCACACGTCTTCAAGACTGTGGTAGTGTTTCCTTGTTGGCCGTTTTATCTTATCAGTTGTGTTTTGACAGTTGGTTGATGGAAGTTTTCCCAAGGGGGTGGTCCAAAGTATTTGTTTTCCAATTCTCTCTCTTGCGGGAGATGGTGTTTAGCATTTTCCTCTTTGGCTATGTCCAGGAGAGATAGTTGTTTTAGTCTTCGTGTTTGTTTCCAAGTGTCAATAAGTAATTTGTTTGGTAGGTCTCTCTCTTGTCTCCTGTATCTCTCTACAGCTTCAGTCAGTGCTCTTTTACACCTGATATCCAGCGGCTCTATTTTGGCATCTATCTCACATACGGCTGTGGGTGTTGATCTCATCCCTCCACAAATTAACCTGAGAGCTTGGTTCTGCACACGGTCCAGAGATGAGATGGTATTAGTACTCACAATGGTCTGGAGGGGGAGGTTATAGTCTATCACTGATCTCACATAGCCGAGCTATAGTTGATGAAGGGTTTGTTTATCCACTCCCCAATTTGTACTAGCTAGCCGTTTGATGAGGTTTAGACGCTTACATGCTTTTTCCCTGAGGTTGTAGATGTGTCCATCTAGTTTCAATTGTCTGTCCAGTATTACTCCTAGATAGACTTGGTGCTCCTCTTTTTTTAGTGTTTCCCCACTCAGTTTGATGTTGATAGGTGCTATTTTGTGGCTGCGGGAGAAAGTGGTGTATACAGTTTTCTGCGTATTGATTTTAAGTTTCCACAGTTCACAATATACTGACATTGTAAGGAGAGCTCTGTTGATCTTGGCTTTCGCCAGAATGGGATATTTATCAGTAGTCTAAATGGCAAGGTCATCAGCAAACAGCGCCTTTGACACATTCAGATGTTTGGCAAGGTCATTAATAAAGATGAGGAAAAGGGTGCAACTTAAAGGACAGCCTTGAGGCAGTCCTTCTTCCAGCGTTCTTTTCCGTGAAATTGCACCAGCGTAGTTGGTAGCTATGGTTCTATTTGTTAGGAAGGCCTGTATCTATCTAATCATTTTCCCTCCTATTCCCATTCTTCTCATCTTTAGCAAAAGCCCCTTTCTCCAAACTCTGTTGTAGGCTTGCTCAAGGTCGATGAACACAATCGTGCTTTTTCCCTCTTGAAAGCTATCCATCACATTCTGTGTGAACCTGAAGAGGGGGTCATCTGTGCGGCACTTACGTCTGAAGCCTGCCTGGTTGTTGTCAAGAAGGTTCCAGCTTTCCAACCACCAGTATAGTCTGTTGTTTACCATTCTCTCGACCAGCTTGCCTAAGCATGAAGTGAGGGATATGGGCCTATAGCTTCTTGGTGTTCCCGGTGGTTTCCCTTTCTTCAAAATAGGTATGATGGTTGCTGTCAGCCATGCTGATAGTAACTGTCCCTCGTTCCACGTTCTGTTGATGAACCATAGAAGTGTCTCTTTTGCCTTTGGCCCTAGTTGACAAATCATCTCATTTTTAATTTTATCTGGTCCTGGAGCTTTATTTTTGGCCAATTTCCGTAGTGCCATTCTCAGTTCTTGTGGGCGGAACGGATCATCGAACGCAGCCATATTGCTCTGATCTATGTTACACGTGGATGTGTTCTTTAGGAGCACTTTGTCTATTTTCTTTCTCTGTTGTGTTTTATTTACACTGGCATAAAAATTGTTGAAGACATCGGCTTTCTTGCTGCTTGATGTTACTTCATCACCGCTTCCATCCACCATAGGTGTTAGGTTTGTCTTTTTCTTGCTTCCCTCAAGATTACTGAGAAGTCTCCAAACTTTGTTCCCTTCTCTTTTTAAATCTAGTTTGTTGCAATTTTCTTTCCAAGTCTCCCGCTTATTCTTCTTGGTGACATACCTTACTTTTGCTGCCCACTTGTACTCTGTTTTATTTAGGGTGGTAGGGTATTTTTCAGCCTTCTTTCTAGCCTCTCTCCTCTCTTTGACTGCTTCAGCTAGTTCAGATGTCCAGTAAGGTTTATACTTCTTATGCTTCCCCCTTGGGATGCACTTTTTGGCAGCTGTTAGGATTGTGATACATATGTTGTTGTAAGTATTATTAATGTTATCAGTTCTAATGACAATGCCCTCTCAAATTTATAAAGGACAAGCAAGGCACATTGCTTACTGCCCTGAAGGAAGTAATGGAAAGAATATTTCTCAACTCCTGAATGGTGAAGCATCAGAAATGATAACCACTAGCACAGAAGAGAAAACCAATGATGGTGAAGATGTCATAAAGATGGAAGAACTGAAGGCAGCACTGGAGAAAATCAAGATGGGCAAAGCAGCAGGGCATGATGGTATAACACCAGAAATGGTTAAGTACATGGGAGCATCAGGCGACCTATTACTCTTAAGGGTCCTACAGGCAGCATGGTGCAACAAGACCATACCAAAGGATTGGGAGATTACCATCATAACACCAATTTTCAAAAAGGGTGACAATCGACAATGTGGAAACCATAGAGGCATATCCCTTCTCAGTGTCCCTGGTAAAATCTACTCTAGAATCTTAGAACAGAGACTCCGACGCCTAGCTGAGCCACAATTGGATGAGGTCCAGTGCGGATTCCGAGCACACCGAAGTACTCAAGACCTAATCGTCACACTCAGACAGCTGAGTGAAAAGGCCCTTGAGTATAAGAGTGAGATCCATCTTTGTTTCATAGATCTGGAAAGGGCGTTTGACAGGGTCCCCTGGAGCAAACTTTGGGACTGTTTGACAAGGAAGAACATTCCAGCATCTCGGATTCATGCTATACAGAGCTTCTACAAGTCTTGCAGAAATTATGTGAGGACAGCAAACCATAAGTCAGATGAGTTCAGGACCACCACTGGTGTAAGACAAGGTGATATCCTGTCACCTTATTTTTTCATACTCCTCATGGACGATGTCATCAAGGCACGTAAGGAGAGAACAAGAAAGTATTCAGTGGGGTACTGGAAGATGAGACAGGTCTGTATTTCAGAGCTGGCATTTGTTGATGATGTTGCCCTGATTGCTAAATCAAAGGCACACCTCCAATCCAACCTGCAAGTCTGGAAGGAAGAGCTGGAGAAGAGAGGGATGGTCATAAGCAGCTCTAAAACAAAATCCATGGTGATATCACGAGAAGAAAGAAGACAAGATTAAGCTGGGAGAACAGGTCCTGGAGCAGGTCAACCACTGTAAATACCTCGGAGCTATTATAGACCGAAAGGGAGGCATCAAAGAAGAGTTGGCCACTCGAAAAGCAGCAGCTGGGAGACTTTTTCAGCAAGAGAGGTTGGTAAGAAAACGAAGATGGCTGTATACCGCTCCACCTATGTCCCAGTCTTGACATATGGATGCGAGTCATGGGCAATGACTACAACCCACAAAAGCCAGATCCAAACCTCAGAAATGAGGTATCTGAGGAAGGTGGTTGAAGTAACAAGAAGAGACGTCAAGGCCTAAAATCCCACCCCCTGCAGACCCAAGTAGAACAGTCCCAACTAAGATGGTTTGGCCATGTCTGCAGAATGGGAGAAGATCGACTACCACGACAAGCATGGGAAACAAAGAGCCAGGGATCCAGATTCCGCTGGGAGGACAACATTAGACAATCTTTGAAGGACCGAGGACTAGAATGGAACCAGGCCAGGAGGAAGACAGCTGATAGGATAGTCTGGCGCTCTCTCTTCCAAACCTCTACACCTCACGGTAGAAGGGGAACGACTTAGTAAGTAAGTAAGTTCTAATGATTTGACTGAACCCAGCGTCAGTTTCTCGGCCATAGCGGTCCCAGTCTGCTTTCCTGAAGTTCCAGGATGGTTTACCCAGGGACTTCTTCGTTATCTGTGGTGTTAAAATAGTTGTTAAAACAGGGCGGTGGTCACTTCCCACATCTTCTAAGACTTTGATGATACTATTTTCAGCTATGTCAGCTGAAACAAATGTCAGATCTGGCCGGCTGGTCGAGCCATGTGCCCTGTATAGGAGTGTTGGTGGAGTTTCCAAGTTCTGCAGTAGCATTAAGTTGGTACTGCTGCACAGCTCCTCAACCTCTATGCCCCTACTTTTAAACCTCTGGTATCCTAGAGCAGGAATGTGAGCATTAAAATCACCAGCTACGACAGTTTTCTTTAGTATGGGCTCAAACTCAGGCAGACCTTTTGATGAGGTCGGGGGACAGTAAATGTTGTGCAGTGTCTACTTGGTGTTATCTTTTCCCCATAGCTTTATTATTTGGTGGTTGATTTCCACCGCAGGGTTGTTGGTTACTGTGGCTTGGGTATCATTTCTGATTAATGTCATGATGCCTTAACACTTCAGGCATTCACATTTGTACCGTGTATAACCCATGATGTTAATTTGTCTCTGTGGGAGTATTGTTTCCTGAAGAAGGGCTACATGTACTTGATGTTCGTGTAGTATTTTTATGAGCTCAGTTGTCTTGTTCTGTAGTCCAGCTATATTTAGCTGTAAAATGTTAAGGTTCCCCTTCGCGGACTTTTCACAAGGAGCAGGGGATTTATCTCTCTTGCACGGGCCTTGGTAACTGAGGCGACGCCCGAGCTCGTATGGAATATGTTGTTTGACTGGCATTGGAGGTATTGGGAGTTTGCTGCAGACATCTCCCTCCCAAAGAGTGCAATGGGTATGTCTATTGGGTTGATTTGCTTGGCCACTCACCTTTTTGGCTCTAAAGATCACTTCGCTTTGGGGGTTCATGTGGGCCCGGATCCCTTCTAGGTAAAGACCTATATTTTACCATCACCACTTCAGGATCCTTGGTGAGGTGTATCGTGGATTGGACAGAGAAAGCTTGGAAGGCAAGTAGAGAAGAGAGAAAGTAGCATTTAACCCATGAGTGGGGTTTGGGTTGGTGTTGGCCAGAGCATGGTCCACTCGCCGGTAGGTATTGTGCCTGCACCTTAGGAGGGGTCCCAAACAACTCCCGACCCAGTTATACCGCCAGGCGCTCAGTCGCCCCCATAGCAAACTTTGTGAGAATGAGGTCACCACATGAAGGTGCAGCTATGGACACGTTTTGTGCAGGAGAGGCCATATGCTAGAAGCTTACTACAAGACAGTAGCTTCCGCGGCGATCACTGCACCTAGATATGAGAAGCTGTGTGTTCGCATCAGCATCCATTGATGTAGGTGGGACGTCGGGGCCTGAACCCTACATAGACCCCATTCCAAGAGGGTAAGCACACAACAGCTGTATTCATTGATCTGCAGCAAGCATACGACACAGTATGGAGACGGGGGCTCTTCGCCAAAATGACAAAAATGTATCTCTGGATTAAAGCCTTCCTAAGTAACAGAACAGTACAAAAGTAGAAGGCACTAAATCCTCCCAGAAAACACTGGAGAAGGGATTGCCGCAAGGGTCAGCACTAAGTTGCACCCTCTTCCTTATCTTCATAAATGACTTTCCTCCCTACTTGAAGATATCAAAAACACTGTATGCAGATGACCTGCTCATTTGGACAGTTGAAAAATTAAAAAAAACTGGCGCAAGCAAAACTAAACAGAACCCTAGCCACAATAGCTGTGTATTACAGGCTCTGGAAACTAAAAATAAACACCCAGAAAACTGTATACACAACGTTCACCAGGAGCATCAAGGAAAGCAAGAAGGTGTACCAACTAAAACTCGATGGACAACTGCTGTCCAGAGAAGAAAATCCAGCTTACTTAGGGGTGGAGCTTGACAGACAGCTACTCCTCAATACCTTCATGCACAAAATGAAAGATAAGGCCAGTAGACGTCTGAACCTAGTTAAACATCTTGCAAGCACTAGCTGGGGAGCAGACAAAGGAAATCTCAGACTGCTGTACCTGGGATATGTCCGATCAGTCATGGATAACAACCTTTCGCTGCAGTCGGCAATGAGCAAAACCACACAAGCAGAGTTGGACAAAGTCCAAAACCAAGCTCTAAGGTTCATATGCAGAGGAATGAGAACCACACCAACAGCTGCCTGTGAAATTGATGCAAATATAGAACCAATGGACCTACGACGTAAACGTGCTGTTCTGGAAGCCACAGAGCGCTATAGAAGAATGAGAAAAGACCACCCAAACAGACAACTGGTTGAGAACTGGAAGCCCATTGGCAGACTAAAACAAAAATCACCACTGCAAGTAGCAACAACTATAGCAGAACAACACCAACTCCCACAGACATGAGAAATAATCGAACAGTACCCAGTCATTTATCCCGGAAAGGAGTTGAAACTTCCAGTAATAAAAACCATACTCATGGATAGCACACTGACAAGAGACAAGAACCAAACAATACTTAAAACAGCTACTTTAGAGACTATAGATAGCTACCCTAGCACTGCAATACATGCATACACAGATGGCTCAGCATTCAAGGCCACCATAAATGCTGGACTTGGAGCGTATGTGAAATACCCAAATGGCAGCACACTAGAAATATACGAACTGTTTGGAGAATTCTGTACCAACTACCAAGCAGAGATTACAGCAATAATCACCACACTCACAGCAATAGACAGCCAATTCAAACAAGAAGTTCATATGCCATCAGATATCATAATCTTCACTGATTCAAAATCAGCTTTTCAGGCTTTAAAAGAATACCTCCAAACTGAAAATAAAGAAATAATACAGCTGGCCGAAACAATTGACAGTCTGCTAACAAATACAACATCAGAATCACTCTCCAGTGGATACCAGGGCACACAGACATACCAGGCAATAATAAAGCAGACAGACTAGCAAAACTAGGAGCAAGCATGGTCCAAACAAACACTCCAGCAAACATGCAGACAGCTGAATGAATACTCCAAAACAACTTCAAAGAGGAATGGCTGAACTGATGGGCAAAAGGGTCTACTGGACGTGCCTTGTATAAAGAAATGGCCCATCCCAACAAAAATGACAACATTAATAAGACATAAGCAGCAGAGCACAATCTTCCAACTAAGAACAGAAGAAATGTTGAGAGGTTTGCGTAAAGGTTGATAAATTGATTGTTAAAAATTATATTTGTTTCCAGTGAACGCTGCTGCAAATGCAGATGGTGTACTGTCTGGTGACGTGAAAGGTCCGAAAATTATTACAAAGTATGTGGATAATTATGATGAGAACTGGGACTCAGGTATGTCAAGAATTTGATATAGCGTTTAATGAAATATAATGTTTTAACTCTTAGTATATGAGCTCAAAAACCACGTTTTTACGAGCTAATTTCATAGAGTACATTTTTAGACATGACTACTTTTACAGATTTTGCAATAAATAATTTATTTATAAAGATAACATAAAGTGTTATATATCAAAATGTGAAGAAATGAAACCCCTATATCATGCACTTAACTAAATTGTTCAGTGGTTTTAAATATGCATTCACCTATACATTTTCTCTATTGACACGGAAACCGTCTAAACCGTCTCGGCCTTTTAGAAAGGCCGGCCGTAAAATGAGGATCGATGGTCGGCCTTTCTAAAAGGCCGCTCGTATACTAAGAGTTAAGTAAATTGAAAATAATGAAGCAGTTTTATGTGTTTAGAAACAGCTTCAGACACACATTGATTCTTCTTGTTTCCAATGACTAGAGCATGACATGATGACAGAAACTGATAGAAAGAGAAGTACTGACAATAACTCACCAAGAGATTAAAAAATGGACAGTTGGTAATGTCAAGCTCAAACTAATAGAATAGTTCAGATATCTGTGCAACTTATTTGCCACACACAGAGGATGAGGCCAAGATCACTGTCAGATTATAAGGACCAAAACAATTGTCTGAGGAAGACATTTTCTGATGATCAGATTATCTTATATTGTATAGAGTTTCATATCTTACCACACTCAAGGTTAGGTCAGTCCCAATCAGAATTGAAAAAACTAATACATTTTCATTTTACCCTGTTTGTGGAACAACCAGTGATGCATTTAAAACTGAATAAGCAGGTAATAAACTCATTCATTCATTCACCCTTTAGCTCGCCAAGGAGCATAGGCCTTCATCAGACTTACCGTAAAATCTCGCGTATAATACGCACAATTTTTACTCATTTTTGCCCGCTAAAACTCGGGTGCGTATTATACGCAAGTACTAAAAAATACGTAATTTTCGATATCGAAAGTAACCTACATTGGAAAGTCTGTCAAGTTTTTGTCACAATTTGACAGTGAAAATGGCGCAAAATTGAATGTGCCATGTGTTTTCTTATGTGTCAGACATTGTTGCAAAACGCATTTCGCACTCTTGGTCTTCAATCTGTTTTGATATTAAGCTTGGTTGTGAAGTTTGTCATTTGATTATTTTGAGCCCTAAAAATGAATTCGAGAAAATGTTGTACTGCAGCAGAAAAGCTCTTAGTGGTAAAATATGCAGAATCTAACGGCAATCGGGCAGCAAGTCGACATTTTTCCATTAACGAGTGCAACATTCGATTATGGTGAAAAAATAAAGAGGCGCTGCAAGTGTTGCCAAGTAAGAAAAAGGCGAATCGTGGGTCACCACAAGATCTTCCAGACCTAGAAATAAACATTATTGGAGTGGGTAGTGGATGGAAGGCAACAAGGCATCGGTGTTTCATGCATTGAAATCCGACTTAAAGCTCTGGAACTTAAAAAACCTCGTACAGGCACAACAACATTTAAAGCGTCATATGGATGGGCAGTTCGTTTTATGAAGCGACATGGTCTTTCAGTTTGTCGAAGAACTACTATCGCGCAGCATCTTACATCTTCTTTCAGATATTTAACAAATGTTTAATAAAATAAAATCTTGAAAAATTATGGTGCGTATTATACACGAATTTCAATTTTACCAGAAAATTTTGGGCTAAATCAAGCATGCGTATTATACACGAGTGCGTATTATACGCGAGATTTTACGGTATGCCAAGTCCTCATTGTCCCATGCCATCTCACCTCAACATCTTTCCGGTTCATCTTCATCCCCTCCATGTCTGTCTCCAGTTCTCTTCTCCATGTGTTCCTTGGTTTCCTTGTACCTCTCTTACCCTGGGAATTCCAGAAAAGGGCTGCATTGTAATGGTTTCCTCAATGTGTGTCCTATCTATCTCAAGCATGTTCTTCTCACCTCTTATTCCACTGGCACTTATCTATCTGAAGCATGTTCTTCTCACCTCTTATTCCACTGGCACTTATTTGATTCTTGTCATCAGTTCCACATTAGTGGACTACCACTTCAATCCTTCTATTCTACCCAGGCATCCATTTATGAACATCTTAGCATTTTGGTTGTTCTTTTTGTTCTCCATGTTTCAGATCCATACAATAGAACTGACTTGATATTTGAATTAAAGATTATGATTTTTGTGTTGGACTTTGATTTCCCTATATGTAATAAATGCATTGTTTTTAGCATAATTGTACTGGCTATGCTACACATTAACAGTGTAAATAACACCAGAGATAGCAGTATCTACCTTGCATCTATTTCCCACCAAAGTCTGAAGCATTGTGATGGTTATTGAGAGCCTTAACCACCGTCTGAGCCACCCACAGTATAAATATTCACTATTATCATCATTTTCCTTTGCACTCTTTATGTAGCAAGGGGCCACTACTGTAGCTGGTCTGTTTGTACCAAGCATTCACATCTGCTCGCAGCAGTTATGTCTGTGGCAATTTGTTTGCCAGCCCCATACACAACCTCATAGTAGCTGCATTGTATGGCATGGCCTGAGGGTCAGTAGGCCTATTCTTTATTTGTCTCTTAAGAGACCACCAGTAACTAACTACACAGGGCCATGTGCACAGTTTTGAGGTTGTAAACGTTACATTGAGGTCTTTCTTATTGTGAATATTCTTTCACGAGTAATCCTAATGATTCACTAGTCATTTAATGTTTTGTTTTCAAAGATTGAGTGACTGGTGAGTAATTTAAATTGCTTCAGTTTTCCACAGTATATTCCATGAAAAAAAAATTGTTTCATTAGCACCATGTAGTATCACTTTGATTAAAAACAGAATGTAGTTTTAATTCATCTGTTTCCCAATTGACCACTTTTATTATTTTTGTCACATATTTATTGCATGTGCTGTTATTTACTCCATATTTTCCTTTATTAAATAAAAATATCTTGCCTAAACGATCTCACATATCAGATATTGTTAATTGCCACATGTTTGGAAATGCTACTTTATTTTCTGTGTTGCAGCATGTTTGCTGACAGGCACACATTCATAGAGTTGTTTATAGGTTTTGTTCTTGTGTTCATGGAGCTGTCTGTTACCTGTTCATGTTTTTTATTTGTACAAAACTTTCCTGCGGTAAATAATGTTTCTCTTCCTTACAGCATCTGGTTATGGGGCCCCAGTTGCTTTGTTCAACAGGAAAGAAATGTAAGTATTAAATTTAAGTGGCCTTCTGAAATTATGAGCACTATATTTAAGTGGCCTTTTGAAATTGAGTCCAAAATATAACTATTCAGTAAACTTGATATGTGCGAGAAAATGAGAATGGGTAGTATTCATTCTTCCTCCTTGTCTTTAAGCCCTTGTTTTTGTATTCATGTTCTCTGCAAGAATGATGACTGCACATTGTTATGTTGTATTCTCACATGACCAATATTGTCATGAAGATTATTCACTCTGTGTGATACTGGGGAATTCACTCTGTTCTTGCATGAACTCCAGGGTTAGATCTCAAACAAAGACCCTGAAGCACCTCGACGTTTGCATCCTGGAAAGAGGCAACTTTTGAGTTGTCTGGCCAACGCTTCAGAGATTGACTAGCCACACCAGAGTAGCCCAGCGTCACTATTCCCTATATGGTGAAATGTGTTGAGAACCCATCCCTGTACACTAAGCTTGGGGGTGTCACTTCAACGTCTGGCTTATACCTGGTTGGCTGCATGCAGGAGGAAGTGAATCGATGGCAGACAAGGGCAGCTGAGAGGTGGCCCTTAGCAGGATGTGATGATTCTTTGGAGAAGCCCAGATCCAGAGCACAATATTTTAACCTTGCATATTTGGAGAGCTGCTATTGGATGGCTGTGAATGCATACTATGCCACACCCTTCCCCCATTACAGTTTAACACTGTATATGAGGATTCTTTAAATGAAAGCCAGCTAGGATAGCAAACAATGGAAAGACACTGGAGCTCATGACCACCAACTCAACAAGTTTAAGAAAAGTGGCAGTAAAAGGCTAGATCTACAATGTAGATAATGCAAAGGATTCTTCAACTTGGTATTGGTTGGAAAAGAGTGACAAACTTAGCAGCTCTAGTTCCATAACAACTGCTCAATGGCAAATTGACATGAGCCATTGGAGGGGTCAAGACTGGTATGTTGAGACAGACTGATGATTACCATGACCTGAACTGTGCCAAGATATCTAATGTTAACAAGCATTCATACATTACCCTTCAGCTCTCCTGGAGCACAGGCAGTTAATATATATGTGATTCTTGATTGGCCTGAATATAGATATATGTGATTAGTTGATTTATTTTCTCAGTTTGTCTGGTCTACACATTTGGTGTTAAAACTAACCCTGAAGGCTTAAGGGCATCCGCGGCAGTGAAAATCGAGTTTCATATACAAAATATCGATTTTTTTTTACTTTTGAGCTTATTTTATTAAATAATCATCGAGGAATCGATTGAGCAAGGTTTTATGACATAAAAAATGCATTTGATGTGTCAGAAAGCATATTTTCCGCACTACCCTGTTACGCACAGATTCTTTTGTAGACAATGAATATAGAGATATATATATAGAAAGATATTTATTTGTCTGTTAACACTTTTTGTTGATAAGTCAAAGGTACATAACCCTTGATTTAGTTGAATATACATTTTATTATGTCTGTTACTTTCTCTTGGGTCTTATATGAATACTAAGATTTACGTCGGCCCATCTTGAGTTGAACTCTGGGGGTCACGCGCTTCTGCGCATGTGTCGAACGGAGGTTGTCGAGAGAGACTTCCGTCATGATGGCGAATCCTGGTCGCTGTACGGACAGAAGTCCGAAGATTTGTTCTTTGCTGTGAAATTCTGGGGGAAGGCGACATCGTCTGTGTGACTATTATGTCTATGTTCCTCCCCAGAATCTATTCTTTCCGCCAAAGGATGGCGTGTGCTATTTGCTAGTGTTTTTCTAGAATGATAAGGTAAAGAGAGACAGTTACTGTACCTTTTCAAATGCCTAGATCTGCAGCCATGGTATGGTCTGCACATGTATATGATTGACTAGTTTCGAGACGACATTTTGCTAGCAGCACCATTATTCGTATGATATACATTGCATTATTATGCATATGATCTACACAGCATTATTGATATGATGGACAGCGCCCTTTACTTATGCTTCATTATGCAGCTTCGGAGTGAGCGAAGCTCATCGAAGTTAGGAGCCATTTTTTTGGATCTCGCCTTTGCCTAAGCGGATCATCGTTCGGAGAACAGGGATGCCTTACTATCTGATGATGATACAGAGATGTCTACTATTGTAATCCACTACTGGTGGTTTTAAGATTGTCGTCATAAAAGCCTGCTAATTTACTATTGTAATTCTTCGTCAGAAGAGGTTCTGTCAGGGAGCCATTGATGATAAATATTTGAGAACATTAACTGACGTGATCAGTCAGTTAGGCTTGAAAGTAAATACAACTAGAACCCAGAGGGACTAGCTACTAACGTTCTGTTGTATTCACATTCTTTACGAATGTATATTTGATGTCGTAAACCATTTTCAAGCATGTGATGTTGTTGCCAACCTGTTTCAGTGGCTGTAGCTGTGTTGTCAGAGTGTACGTCCCATTAAACTGTATGAAACTGTTAACAGTAGTTCCAGCTGTCGTTGACTTCCAGATATGAGTGAATGAGTGCCTTGTTACCTATCAACTCTACAGAACAGTACACCCATTCGCGTAACTCACATCTGTACTCTCACTCAATATAAACACTGTCCCTTGCCAGGGCCTCAATGCTTTATGGACAAGGTGACCGGTATATCCAACACTGTGTCGGTTCGAGTTGACCATCAACCTTCATCAAAATGACTAGTACACACAAACTACATGCACCACAGTCACCCTTATCTACTTACTTACTTAGTCGTTCCCCTTCTACCGTGAGGTGTAGAGGTTTGGAAGAGAGAGCGCCAGACCATTCTATCAGCTGTCTTCTTCCTGGCCTGGTTCCATTCTAGTCCTCGGTCCTTCAAAGATTGTCTAATGTTGTCCTCCCAGCGAACTCTGGGTCGTCCTGGAGGTCTGGATCCCTGGCTCTTTGTTTCCCATGCTTGTCGTGGTAGCCGATCTTCTCCCATTCTGCAGACATGGCCAAACCATCTTAGTTGGGACTGTTCTATTTGGGTCTGCAGCGGATGGGATTTCAGGCCTTGACGTATCGTCTGGTTGCGGACCATGTCTCTTCTGTTACTTCAACCACTTTCCTCAGATACCTCATTTCTGAGGTTTGGATCTGGCTTTTGTGGGTTGTAGTCATTGCCCACGACTCGCATCCATATGTCAAAACTGGGACATAGGTGGAGCGGTATACAGCCATCTTCGTTTTCTTACCAACCTCTTTCTTGCTGAGGAATCCACGATTTATGGCCTGAAAAAGTCTCCCAGCCGCTGCTTTTCGAGTGGCCAACTCTTCTTTGATACCTCCCTTTCGGTCTATAATAGCTCCGAGATATTTAAAGTGGTCGACCTGCTCCAGGACCTGTTCTCCCAACTTAATCTGATGTTTTCTTTCTTCTCGTGATATCACCATGGATTTTGTTTTAGAGCTGCTTATGACCATCCCTCTCTTCTCCAGCTCTTCCTTCCAGACTTGCAAGTTGGATTGGAGATGTGCCTCTGATTTAGCAATCAGGGCAACATCATCAGCAAATGCCAGCTCCGAAATATAGACCTGTCTCATCTTCCAGTACCCCACTGAATACTTTCTTGTTCTCTCCTTACATGCCTTGATGACATCGTCCATGAGGAGTATGAAAAGATAAGGTGACAGGATATCACCTTGTCTTACACCAGTGGTGGTCCTGAACTCTTCTGACTTATGGTTTGCTGTCCTCACATAATTTCTGCAAGACTTGTAGAAGCTCTGTATAGCATGAATCAGAGGTGCTGGAATATTCTTCCTTGCCAAACAGTCCCAAAGTTTGCTCCAGGGGACTCTGTCAAACGCCTTTTCCAGATCTATGAAACAAAGATGGATCTCACTCTTATACTCAAGGGCCTTTTCACTCAACTGTCTGAGTGTGAAGATTAGGTCTTGAGTCACCCTTATCAATGTAATGTACCAGTGTGACGCCTTTGCATTTACAATTTACATTCTACATTTATCAGTGTGGTGGCTTCATGTATACAGCATTCTTCAGTGATAAGAATATATACACTTATCATACCCCCAAGCTATCGTTTGCAAATTTGTGCTGAAAATGCAAGATCTGCCTCTTAAAAATATCTTAGTTACGCTGTCAGCATCATGGAGTATGTGGTATCGATGAAAAGGGGATGTCTTTATCTCCCAAATTAAAGCAAATTCGAAACCTTTCTTTCTCATAGCTCTGCGTGATTTGGCATTCAAAACCTCCCTTATTTTACGCTAACTTTCTTACAAGGAGTGGTCACATAGTGACCTCATTCCTTCATTCATGACACATTCACGTTTATCTTTTTTCATTGGTCATAACAACGCGCTGACTGGCCAGCACTATTCTGGAAGATAACAACCACAACTTTCACCATAAACAAAATAAGTGTTTGTTCAGTGCAACGTGATGTTTTTCATCGACAGTTCTCTCTTGATTACAGTCTAAATCTCATCAAATTGTGTTCTGTTACTTCAAAATGGGAAGAAAAGGTATGAAAGCAAGGCTAGAACAACTTTCTGCTGCTAGAACATGTCGGCAGTGTGTAATTTCCAGCAATGGTGCAACCAAATCAACGGTGAAAGGTAAACAAACTGATGTAGGCTCATCATCAACGAATTTCTGCATACTAGTATCTGATAGGCCTATAGTTTAATCGCTGACCCAGTAGTGCCTTTTACTCCTTGCCCAAGTCGATCTTGTATAAAAATGAACTTGAGCGCGAGCAAGAATGGTGGAAGAACCATTGTGGACATTTCTTTCATCAACAACCTGCTCACCAACAAGTGTTGCAATGTGTGCAAGCAGAGCACATTGCACACAAGAGCTGACAACAAGTCAAAGAGTTTCTCTCTCTTCATGAAAGTTGTGTGCCACACATGTGAAAAAGCAATTTCCGGAATGTACACATCCGAGAAGGAACCAGAAGGCTGCGGCCCTCGGGGACATGCAATCAACAAATCTGTTGTTCTTGGTGCCCTCATGTTTAGAATGGGGCCATCTACATTCAGTCTCGTCTGTGAGAACCTGGACCTCCCTGGCCCACACCAGAAAACATTTCATAAATATGCCGATCACATTTTTGATCATTTGGATACCATGCACAGGTGCGATTGAGGAAACATCTAGCCAACAGCCAGAAATATGAGGCTGACAAACTTGTAAAAAGAAGAAAAATTAGACAAGAGGCAAGACAAAGGCGAGAGGAGGAGCTGCAGGAAGCTGAAGGAGGTGCAGCATATAATGCTGATGACTTGGCTCTTCTTGCGGATGGCCCTGGTGTAGTAAATACACAATTTTCGTATGGCATTTTGGGTTAGACGACCACGACCATTTCCCCCAAGGGTGACTTTTTGTTTCCTGCAGTCAGTAATCAGTGTCCTCAGTGCAGTGCCTAATCGCTTTGCAACATCGTTGACGCAATCTTCTTTGGTTATGTCAACTTCTGGTCCATACGGTTTGATGTCGCAGAGTCTGTTGTAGGCCTTGGAATCGCCATCTGAAATCAAAACAGTGTAGCGTAGCTTGTGATTTGCCACTGAACGAAGAAAGAGAACTTCACAAGCTTTTACCTCCATCATTCCGGCTGACCCTTCGTAATTACGGCAGCAGTCCTTCTGATGCTCTGCTTTCCATTTTTCAAATTTGTCAGGCAGATTTTTCAGTTGCCACTGTCCAGTATTCTCGCAGGTGTGACAGAAGGAAGACATAACATGCATATCGATGACTATGCCAGTCAAGATGTCGATAACACTGCCAACACCTATCAGTGACTTATGACCTCTAGTTAGCCATGTTGCATGCATCAAAGCTGACAGCGATGTCAATGACTTCTTTTTTATTATCGCTATTGTGGTCCCTGGTGTCATGAATTCCGTCAACAAAAGTCGATCCAAAACAAAAGGCGCGGAATGCTCACCAGTGGCGTCATTATCCTGCACGACAACGCGCGGCCCCACACTGCTGCTCGCACAAAGGCTTTACTTGAGCAGTTTAAGTGGGAAATTTTCAACCACCCCCCTTACAGCCCGGACCGGACTTGGCACCAAGTGATTATCATCTCTTCGGCAAGATGAAGGTCTGGCTGGCTACCCGGCACTTCGACACTGCCGAGGAGCTCGTGGATGGAGTCAACAACTGGCTAAGTACCCTGGCGGCACTGTTCCTTGACCAGGGGTTACAAAAACTCGTGCCACGGTACGACAAGTGCCTGAATTTGAGTGGTGACTATGTGGAAAAGTAAAGCAGTGATGTATGTAACTTTTGTATGTATTTAGATGTTATTGTCAATTTAAAAAATTTTTTACCAGCCAATCGGAGGTTGATTTTGGAATAGCCCTCGTAATAGAACACAATTCACTGAAATTTAAACAAGAGGAAAATATCGAACACCACGTTACATGCAGCGAACAATTAATTTGTTTACGGGCGGAAGAAGCTGTTGTTATCTTCCACATTTACGCACGCAGCCAGAATGTTATGGCCTTATCAAAACAGGTGTTTATGAATCCATCTTGAATGACGGAATGAGGTCACCACGTGACCATTCCTTATAAGGAAGTTAGCGTAAAATTACGGAAATTTTCAAACTCAGAGCTATGAGAAAAAAAAGTTTCGAATTTGCTATATTACGGCAGACAACGAAATTCCCTTTGTATCGATACCACATAGTCCACGATATGGACAGCGTAACTAAGGTATTATTGAGCGACAAATCTTGCATTTTCAGCACAAATTTGCAAATCATAGCTTAGGGGTAGTACTGAAAATATGCTTTTTGATACATCAAATGCATTTTTTATGTTATTAAAACCTTGCTCAGTCGATTCCTCGATGATTATTTAATAAAATAAGCTCAAAAGTAAAAAAAATCGAAATTTTGTACGTAAAATCTAGTTTTTACTACCTTCCATGCCTGTAAGTAATCTAGGGTTTACTTGTAATGTTAAATACACAATTCCAATTTTACACTCATAAGTCCTCGGAATAAAAACCCTATAAAGCCTGGAGCTGACGACTTTGAAACTTTATTATAGAACATCTTGTTTTAACAGGAAGAATATATTCACTCCATTTCATAGTACATTGAAAGTCTGGTTACTATCATACAGCAGTCGTTCCGTTAGTCTGCTGAGCTAGTAATATGGATCATTTTTTGTGTGGCCTGGATGCTCTTCTTCCCACTTGTGCCCCTACCTGCACTTGATAAAACTCTTGACCTCGTCATAAGTTATGTTTGTGTCAAGTTTAGGAAGCTTTCCCCCTTCCTTTGCCAATCTGTCAGCCTCTTCATTTCCAGGGATGTTGCAGTGAGAAGGGAATCCACTGTATCACGACTCTTTTGTATTGCTGACATAGTCTGTGAAGTGTTACTCTTAGGTCCATCCAGTTCAGCATTACTTTGACTTTTCAGTGTTGTAATCACTGACAGCACATCTGAGAAGATAGCAAATGGTCTCTCTGAGCTTTCTTCTGTCATTAGAATTTCTGATGCAGTTTTTAAGGCCTCTGCTCTGAAGTTACTTGAAAATTTCCCTGTTGCGACTGCTATCTTTTTTTGTGTGCCATTGCTTAAGCTCAGGAAGACTCCTCCACCGCCATCTTCTGTTGCATTAGCTGTTGATATTGCGTTTATGGGGTCTGCTCTCATCTTTGTTTTGACTGTCTCTACAAAGTTGCTTCGCTTCAGTCTTCCCCTTCCAAGTCCATTTATTCTCTGGTGCATGGGTGGTCTATCAGACACCTGAATTTCTCGGCTTGTTGCTGGGCTCTGCTATCTCTAGTTGAGGATGTGACGTGGCACAAAAACTTTGATAAAAATCAATCCATCAAAGTTGCTTCACACAATAAGCAAATCCCAACAGGTACTCTTTGTAATGCTTTCCCTTTGAAGAAAAAATTTAAAAGATAAACAAGTGCCAACTTTAGATGCAGGAATGTTGTGTGACGAATGACTTCTCATGGCACTCAGTTCCAGTTTTTAATCTGACTTTGTCTCTACGTTTATGTTTTCTTCCTTTTCATTTTTGCTCCTTATTGAGCATGCAGCTGTCAGTGCAGCCAATCCTTTTGCAAGAACCTGCATCAAAGCATTCATTTGTTCTTGCAGCAGTAGTTTCTGTCATAATTTGTTTTATATGATGAGGTTGCCATTTCCATGCGCAAGCTCATATTGGTCACTTCTTACAATATGGCATCAGGGAGCATAAGTCCCTATTCTTGATCTGGTCAGATATCCCCAGGTACTACAGGGGCCATTGTTATTTTACTTTCATGAATTGTTGAGCTGATTTCTTCTTCCTCCACAAGCTTATTCTTTTCATGTCAAATTGGATGTGCTCTGTGAATACAAATCAGGAGACAGAACTTGTGATATCACTCATAAATTTGAACTCAGTGATTTTACTGTATGAGTCAGTAAGGAGAAAGGACAGGGGAAAGTGCATCGTATGTTAGTGCTTCTTATAAAACTTGTCTTTATATTTAGTAAACTCTAAATTGTTGCCTTGTACTGATTGTATTACTCTGTGTAGTTTCCAGAAGTCTCTCGGGAGAGGAAGAAAGAATAGAACTACTGCTATATTGGTCATGTCATAAGAGGCGACTAATATCAGGTTGTGCGTTTAGAGCATGACACACGTCTGCTATTTCTACATTGAATAGCTTTGTGCTCTGCAGTCAAGGGGTTAATGATGTATATTATTATGTAAAAAAATATCTGTAATCAAGTTTGTTGTGTCTTATTACATTGGAAGCATGTTTTGGGGCAGAATTCATGTTTCATTAAATTGGAAGCATGTTTTGGGGCAGAATTCATGTCTCATTAAGTTGGGAGCATATTCTGGGGCAGAATTCATGTCTCATTAAGTTTGGAGCATGTTTTGGGGCAGAATTCATGTCCCATTAAGTTGGGAGCATGTTTTGGGGTAGAATTCTTGTCTAATTAAGTTGGGAGCATGTTTTCGGGCAGAACTCATGTCTGATTAACACATTAACTACCGAATTGAAAAACACTGGCGTAATTAAATTTTGTTCCCATTTTCACCCTGTAGATGTGTGCAGAAATTAAGCTGCAAAAAAAGGTAAAGGATCCCATTACACACCCATTTAGGCATGTTGGGAATATGGTGTTAGGCACATATTTTCTTGACCATCGGCACACTAGCCTTAACCTTCCCAGAGTTGCTCTGGTACACAGTTCATGAGGCTAGGTTGACCCCCAGAGCCATTTGATGTCTAAAAAATTCCACCCAGAATACTAAATATTATTAACATGATTGACAGGCAAAAAAAAAATGTTTCAGAATTTTTTTTAAATTATCAACTTGCCAACATATTGCTTGTTCTTAAGGCAGTTAATGCCTTTCTCTTGGTGATTATCATGTGGTAAATCCATTGACAAGAAAAACAAGCCTGAGAACACACATACTGATTAATATTTACACTATTAGTAACTTACACAATCACATTTACACCACTTCTAAAAAATCTCAAGATTTGCATGCAAACCTGGTTAATGAGTTCGGAGGAAAAAAAAACTATTTGTTGTTGACCCTCACTAACTTGCTGCTGTTATTTTCTTTCTTTAGTTAAATTGTTTCCTGCACCATTTATAACTCTGATCGAGGTCTTTGCTCTTTTACAGTGGCCGACGACTCGCAATATCTTCAATATCATCACTGCTAGCATCGTCACTACTATCAAAATCACTACTATCAAAATCACTATTTGAATCAATGTCCACACAATTTTCACTTTCGTCCTCATTGCTAGATCTATCAATTAATTGTAGAAACAAGTTTCAAGCCTGTTCAGCAAGGCTCAGAATTCATACTTTTACCATTTTTCAGGCAAGGAATTGTGTGATAAGTGAGTTAGACAAGGTGTACGAGCGTTTTTTAAGGCCCTGTCACTAGTTGCCATAGTAAACAGTTTTACACGTTTAGGGGCAGAACTCATGTCTCATTAAGCTGGGAGCATGTTTTCGGGCAGAACTCATTAAGCTGGGAGCATGTTTTCGGGCAAAATTCATACTCTTACCATTTTTCAGACAAGGAATTGTGTGATAAGTAAATTGGTGATACAACGCAAATTGACTAATTTATGATAAGTTTTTATGCTCGAAAAAAAAAGAAAATAGAATCTTTGGATTTAGTTAAATCTCCAGACTACGTTACACTTCTAAGATATGCATTATTGCAAAGGTTGGAACAGATGAAAGGGTTTGAACTATACTTGGAAAAGACAGATAAAGAAAATGCCAATACTGTACTGAGATAAGCAAGAATAAGTTATGTGAAAAACACATAAAAATGTTCAGGTGGCATAAAGTTTTGTGTCAGATTGGCAATAAGGTCATAAATAAAATACATAAAAACTAATTTTTAATAAGTTAAGAGCTGTGTGTTTGCCAAAGCGTATCTAAGATATTGAGTTCTTTTCCTCAGGGACAATGGCAAGGGGACTGAAAATGACAAACCCTACATTATTCCAGGTGCAAATTATAAAAATGAACCTTCCAATAGTTCCCAGCCACCATCACAAGAAAAGACCTGTAGAAAGGTTCCACTCACTTCATCCATGGCTGCGCAGATATCTGATGTCAAAAAAGACTAACCAGCCAAGTACAGGCAGTCAAGTTTATCAGTTTTCAATTGCTCAGGCCACAAACGCAGGCTGGGGTCGAGGCAGAGGAATTGGTCAGAAGCAGGGTGAGTACCGCTAGATTCTACACCCTTGGGCAAGGTGTCATGCCTTCCTTGAAATTAAAGACATGAGCTAGATAGATACCATTGGATCAAGCAGTACAGAAAGATCAAAGTAGATAGGATAACACTGTAGAAGCTATTTGCTAGCACCACAAGTCAGTCCTTGCTTTGCTGGCATCACCTAGTAGAGGATAACAAAGAAATTCCAGGGGGAAAATAGAGACATGATAATAATTTATATACTATTAGTTTTTGCTCATAATTCCCAGTATTTTTCTTATCGTCTTCTTAAAGTTCCATTCCTGGTGCCTTAGGTGATCATGTTTCTCTTCACAACTTCCTGTCTCCAAATCTGTTTCTCAATTCAGTTGTTGACTTCTTTCCATGCTATGATATCAGACTGTCCAGTTCATTCTCTGTTAGCCATCCACTATCTCATTTTCCTTCAATCTTTCTTGTTGTCACAATATATTCCAGCTTTCTTCTCATAACCTGCCCAAAGAAAGTGACTTGCTTCCCTTTGTTAGAGTAATTAGTTTCCTTTGTTCACAGGCTTCTTTCAGGACATCTGTAATACCACATGTTTGAGGCTTCCATAGCCACATCTGTGATACCACATGTTTGAGGCTTCCATAGAAACATCTGTGATACCACATGTTTGAGGCTTCCATAGCCACATCTGTAATATCACATGTTTGAGGCCTCCATAGCTACATCTGTAATACCACATGTTTGAGGCTTCCACAGCCACATCTGTAATACTACATGTTTGAAGTCTCCATAGCCACATCTGTAATACCACATGTTCAAGGCTTCCATAGCTACATCTGTAATACCACATGTTTGAGGCCTGCATAGCCACATCTGTAATACCACATGTTTGAGGCCTGCATAGCCACATCTGTAATACCACATGTTTGAGGCTTCCATAGCCACATCTGTGATACACATGTTTGAGGCCTCCATAGCCACATCTGTGATACCACGTGTTTGAGGCTTCCATAACCACATATGCAGTACCGCATGTTCGAGGCCTCCATAGCCACATCTGTAATACCACTTGCTTGAGGCCTCCATAGACACATCTGTAAAACCACATGTTTGAGGCTTCCATAACTTTATCTGTGATACCACATTTGAGGCTTCCATAGCCACATCTGTGATACCACATGTTTGAGGTTTCCAAAGCCACATATGTAATACCACATCTATAATACCACATGTTTAAGGCTTCCATAGACACATCTGTAATACCACATGTTTGAGGTCTCCATAGACACATCTGTAACACCACTTGTTTGAGGCCTCCATAGCCACATCTGTGATACCACATGTTTGAGGCTTTCAAAGCCACATATGTAATACCACATGTTTAAGGCTTCCATAGACACATCTGTAATACCACATGTTTGAGGTCTCCATAGACACATCTGTAACACCACTTGTTTGAGGCCTCCATAGCCACATCTGTAATACCACATGTTTGAGGCCTCCATAGCCACAGTGATGTGGTTTTTCTAATCTAGGATATGTTCAGATGCCTATTTCTTCACTGTGACATAAATAAATATTTTTATTCATTTATTCACCTCTTTGGGCAGACTTACTGATCTGTTTTGTACATATTTAACATATTGTTAATTTTCTGTACTTTACAGTTTTGTCTGAATCATAAATTTTGATCTTTTAATCATCATCTCATCTCAGCCCGTAACCCGTCATGGGTCGTAGGGGTGCCATGGTGGAAGCATCAGCAGACAGGGTCCTCCACTGCTCTCTATCTTTTAATAAGTAACTGCAAAATGAAATCTGTTGATTTGTAGAAGGGGTGGTTTCATGATTTGTTATATTTTTCTCTCTCATTCTATTTATTTTTTTCTTCTCTCATTTCTTGCAGCTTTGCAGAATGTGGGTGTAGTAAGACCCCTCCCACAATCTCCAGTATACCCCTCCGGACCTGCAGGTACTGCTGTTAACTCAGGTGTGGTAAATGTTCAACGGCCGTCAGGAGTAGCAGTGCAGAGATATTCATCTGGTCACCCTCAACTTCCAGACCAGGCTACAGAAGTCCATATACATCATTCACATCAGGTTCCTGAGCTAGATCACCAGTCTCCATCAGGTGGTTCATTTACACACGAGCAGCATAACTTTCTGGCTGGGTCTTATCCATCCTACGAGCAACAAAAAGCTCAACAAAAACAGCAGCTTGAGCTCATTTATGAAGAAAAGAAGAAAGAGCTAGAATTAGCCTATCAGTCTGCTCTGAGGGACTTGGAAAGCAGGCAGTCTGAGACTCGGGCATCAGATGCAGCCCTCATTACTAGCTGTCAGAGGAACTTATTCAGCTCTCAGGACCCAACCACTCAGGTATGTCAGGATCAACCAGAGGAACCTAAACTTCATAAAGGCAGAGGCTATTTTCATGGAGGAGACTTGCAAGAGCGACTCTATAGTGGACTCTACTGCAAGTCTTCTGTCATTGCTGTCTCATCCTGTTTTTGTTTTGTAATGCATAAAGAGTTTATTCATGACCCACTCATCTAAAACAACACCTGCACCTCAAAAGTTTATTAACACAGACATCTCCAAGGTGTATTCACTTAACTCAGTTGCTTCTCTTTTGTAGAGAGCCAGAGAAAGTTTGTCTTTGGCTGATGCAGGTCGACTTGCCCAGAATCGTGATGCGTTCAGAGCAGCTGTAATGGAGACAACGTTCTGGAAAGAATACGTCACATGATGATGATGAATAGTATCTGGATATTCATTTCAAACGCAAGAGTGAACCAGACTGCAACTCTGAGGTTTTCATTATTGTTGCCATTTTTCATCACCGCCCTTTCACTGCTGTTGGTCACCTTAAGGAAGGCTACGCCACAGTATAAAATGCTTGCAGCTGTAGTTTCTGTAGGAGTTTGTTTTACATGATGAGGTTGACAGTCCCATGTACTACCTCATTAGTCACCTTTAACAGCATGCCAGAGGAAACAGTAATCCCAGTCTTTCTTTGTCTCCCCTGAGACCTGCGGGAACTACACTGGCACTATTATTCAAATATGTGTGGCAGACTCATGGAAGCTAGGATTTTCTCAAATCTCACTGAACAATGATATGACTGTCTGTTTTTTTTAATGCTAAAGAATGACACTTAGTAGAGGTTCAGAACACTGTATGTTTATGTGGTGCATATATTAATTTCTCATAATAAAGCTGTACTGGATAACCCAAGATAGGGTGTGTGGTCACTGAAATGATGGGCTGATGACTTTTTATTAATTTTTAATGATACATTTGTGTGTTCTGGTTTATACAAATTTTGTTTTCACCAGCTCCTGCTAAGTGCTTATTTGTGTGTCAGTTTTTTTTTTTAATCCCTGTCCTGTATAAATAGCAAAAAGGTAACCTAGAGATTGACATTTTTAATGTACTTTTATGAGTGACTATTAAGAGTGATGTGCAGAGTAACTTTGATCCTATTATTTGTGATTGCATCCTCACAGAATCGGTAACAAATTGGCATTCTGAGATACATGTATCTCAAGAAAGGCCTTTTAGAAACTTTCAACCGCAGAAAAAAAAGGAGAAATTAATTCTTCTTTATCTTTCAACAAATGTATGCCAAGTTTTCCTGTCCTGTGCCGTCTGCTCAAGATCTTTCCTTATCTTCTTCATGCCCTTCATGTCTGAGAAATTAATTGAAAGTTTTTATTGTAAGATGACAGAAAAATGAAAAGGGCTATTCGAGTCAGTTTTATAAATGAAAAGTTCACTAGAATCACAAGGTATTTTTGGGATTACTCTTAGTCCTCCTCAGCGGCAGACATGAAACAAATTTGAAAAATAGCGGCTTTGAGAAAATAACAAAGGACAAGCAGGCAGATGGAAAAAAATAATCATAACTAATTGAAAATAAAAAATGCTAGACAAGAAAGAAATATAAACACGAAAACACTAACCACAGTAATGCAGCAAAGATGAAACAAAATAAATGAATAACAAGTATGACCTGATGTAAAATATGTCCTGTGATGCATGAGTCATCTTATGATAGGAAACTCTTTACAGAGCGATACAACAGGAGGCAATCTGATCATCAGAAGAAGTCCCCCCATCCGACAAGTGTTTCGGCCCAGTATACTCCTTTACACTCTAAGGGGGGCGGGCCCACTTGGGTCAAGACTCCCAAGCGTCTCAGCCTCCTGTTGTCTTGTATCGAAAATGAACCCATTTCACTTATGGTAGCAACTTTAAAATCCACACCTCCGCCAGCCGTGGAGGCAATTGTGAAAGTAAGAAAGAGAAGACAAATTATTCCGTTCATTCCGTCGCACATCACAACTAAGGACACACACTGAGACACCTGCGCGAAGCCGACGAAACTAGCCACTGCGCGCTAGCAACTGAAATTCTGTGCCTAACACCTCTTATAATATACGCCGCCAGTTGCCCCTCAGTCACAGCCCTTTCACTAGCACACCAAAAAACTCAACGTATTGTGGACTTAGAAAAATTCCTGGGGTTTTCTGTACCGCAGCGTTTACTGTCACGATTTCCATTGCCCATTGCGGTTGTTCCACAGCCAGCGTGATGCCTTTTCGGCAGTTTCACTAAGCCTCTTCATTGCCCTTGTTCTCGACTGTCCCCTCAGCCCCAACAGTTTCAATAAATCATACACTGATGCAGCCACAAGCCCTCTTGCGCCCACCTCAATAACCATGACCCTTGCAGTGAACCCATCGTGTCTCAGATCCGCGGCCAGATCATTATACTTGGCCGCTTTGAACGAATGTTGCTCGTCCAATCTGGATTCAAATGGCACGGCCAGTTCAATCAGTATAACCTGAAGCGCTGTTGAAGAATGAAGCACTATATCCGGCCATCTCCGCGATTTTCTGATACTTTCTGGATATGCCCCTTGTCCAGGTAGGTCTACCGCAATCTTCCAATCGTTTGCACAGTCAAGAAGAGATGGTAAACTGCTACTAGGTTTACTCGGCTTGGGGTGTGCTGACTTTCCTGCCCTCAGAAAATATGTATTTGCGGTGCTCGGCCTAGGTTTGCTATTCGCCTTCATCCTTGCCAGGTCTATTGTCTTAATATACAGCGACTATTAACATTAGTATCTATGTTTGAAGACAATTTTGTGTCTGAAGAGTGAGACTCTAAGGAAACTGGGGTTAGAGTTCAGTGTTATATAGGTCCACAAGTCCATAGCAACCATTTTTTGTGGTTTTCTTTCATTCACAATGAATGTAAAGCATATTCTTAATCAGGATGTTTACACCAGGCAGAACAAGAAGATGCTCTCTGTCTGTCCACAATTATATGGAGCAAAATCTCATGAATACTTCAAGCTTTCTCAGCTTTCTACTTAGTTGAATCTAGTTTCAGTGCAGTCATTCAACTTCTTACAAAAGAAAGAAATCACATGTACACAGCAGAAAAAAGGGATTTTTGTCTGACACTGTTAACCTTTAGCATTCTTTGACGGAAATTTGCGCCTGCAGCTGCATTCTTTTTCACAACGCCCCATTTTTATAGTGGGTGACTTGTAACGTCTATAGTTTCTGTGTTTCTTGGTCAATTGCTATCATTTTTGGAATTTATATAAATAAATGAATGATGAATCTTCTTCTACTTTGATCCTTAGCCGCCGACCGTCAAAGCAGTCAGTGGCCATCACGCCTAGTGGTGTCTTGTAGGGCAACAACAAATTGATTCCACTTTGCTCGGTCGGTGGCCATCCTTCGTACAGTGCCCCAACTCTGGTTCATTCTTTGCATCTCAGCCTCCACAGTCCTCCGCCAGGTTGTTTTTGGTCGGCCTCTCTTTCGTTTTCCTTCAGGGGTCCAAAGCATAGCTGTTCTTGTGATGGCATCGGGGTCTCTTCTGAGGACATGGCCAACCCAGCTCCAGCGTCTGCCAGCTATGATGGTGTGTATGTCTTCTTGCTTGCTCCGAGTAAGCAGATCTTGGTTGGTGATGGTATTTGGCCAAAAGATTCGGTGAATTTATTTTAGGCATGTTGTGTGAAAAGAGGACAATTTCGACATTTCCTTCTCTGTAACTCTCCAGCATTCCGCACCATAGAGAAGCACAGAAAGCACACAGCTCTGATATAATCTTAATTTTGTGCTTGTGCTGTATTGAGAGGACTTCCAGATGTTGTTTAGGCTAAAAAAGGCTGTTCTTGCCTTATTCATTCTGATGTTGATGTCTTTGCCTGCCCCGCCATCTGGTGTTACTATGCATCCTAGGTATGTGAAGGTGTCTGTCTGTACCAGTTGCTGATTCCTTACTGATATGGGCTCAGCATTGCTCACATTGAGCGTCATGACCTCTGACTTCTTTAAATTGATGTTCAAGCCCACCTGCTGGCTAAACTTATTAAGTCTATCCGTTTTTTCCTGGATGTGTTGATGTGAATGTGCTAGTAGTGCAATGTCATCTGCATATTCCAGATCTTCCAATGTAGAAAATGTAGACCATCTTATTCCTCTTGGACTGCCCTCTGTTGTCTGGCGCATCACCCAATCTATGACTGTTAAAAATAGAGTGGTTGAATGATGAATCTGATGATATAAAATTTGTTTGTGTACATGTTAGATATGATAGGAAGAGAGGAATGGAAAGATGAAAAAAAACGAAAAAAAAAAAATTAAAATTTTTTTTTTTTTAATTAAAAAAAAAACCCAACAAACGAAGAGTCCTTATCCCTTGCATCTCAATGAAAGTCATTTGACCAATACAAATCAAATGACGATCTTTTCGTTACACCCATCATCAGTAGCAAAGCAACAAACGCCCTCGTCAGCAGTGACATTCGGCCGTAACCCTAAACCTTTCCGATAAACCTAAACCCTAAAATTAGACATACTAGCAATGACATTCTACTATCGTTCCCATCTCTGCCATCACCCATATTCTGAGAACCGATATCAACGCTAATAAAGACAAACATCTCGTCATCGCACCGGAGTCAGAATCCATTAAAATTTGAGCGAAAATGGCCGCGTGTTCGATGCCGATTGATTTCGATTTAAAAATTCACAGAAAATAAACGTGAATACACCTGTAAAGTTTCTTTTCTTCTTTCCACTCTGTAAAGTGTCAGTCTGTATGCTCTGTAAGGAAGAGTGGTGTGTTGTTGAGATCAGGCATGCTCCAGTCTACCCAGCTGTAAATGGGTAACTCACCCTAGTCCTGAGTTAGGGAAGGCAAAGGCTCCAGGGGAAGCAGGCCCTAAACTTGGTCACTTCAACCGACGCAGGATGGTGTATGTATGAAGTAGAGGTGTAGAGTGTGATTACCTCGAATGGTGTACTGTTCGTGTGCTGACCAATATAACCACTCATACACTTGTGTCTACAAGGCACCAATGCAGACTGCTGGAATCTTTGTTTACTCAATTTATTCAGACGTACACACTGGGACATACGAGTACATCATGGTATGTTGACATATCAATTTGTAGGTATACATAGCAGATCTGAAGTCATGACACATTCAGAAATAATGGGCAGTACATCAAAAGTTCAATGTCATGATATATTATGGTCGCATCCCCCTATCTGACTAAACGCGTCAGTGAAGGCAGATCGGTAAATAACTAAGGTTACTTGACGTCCATAGTTTGTAGCATATATTATGAAACCACGAAAGAGGGGGTTTCTAGCAAGATTGAGATCTCCCTGTCACTGTCCGATAATAGGATAAATAATCTGTTCTCTTGGCAGTGATCAAAACATATGATGACCGAAATCTAACATGGCCGCCTCCCTGAGTTGTCGTTCACTCATTCATAGGAAGGAGAATATAAGCCAGAGTTAATTTATAATGGGTATATAAATGATTTCATACATGTTCCCATACAGCTCTACGATGATCAGGTTAATTCACGTAGCCATAACCGCTGTAGGAAAGTCTGTCATCTTTGTCGATACAAAACACGACCCTAGCGATACGAAGCACAATGTTCCATCTAGGTCGAATCGACATGAGATCATCAAAATAGGGTCTGGCAATACATGGAGTCCGAATTATACATTGTACCGTACCTTAGGAGAGTCTCTAACATAAACTATAGTAGAGATACCATCTCCTTTAGAAGAAAACCACTCCATGAATCGTATTTCCTTAAGAATCTACCAGCCCTTTGAAAAATGCGTACCCGCCATTATCACGGTACATCGGAACTCATCACGACTTGTCAAGACAACTCATACTTCCGCTAGACCGGAATAATAAGAATCTAGTCCCGCCTACCCATCCAAAATATACAATATAGGACTGATTCTACTTGTACTAATAATATGTAATACATATGAATTCAGGCCATAAACATAATAAGCAAATTAATATATTTTCTGGCCCTAAAAAATAAGTACAAACGTAAGAGCAATCCATGCGCCGGATCAATATCAAGAACGATTACTCCTATAATCAAAAGTGTGAATCAAACATGGATTCTCTCGCTTTTACCATAGACAGCATTTTCATACACAAATGAATGAATGTCTATATTTTTTTCATATTAAATAGCCATATCGATTTTTGTAATATGTGCGTCAAAATATGCACGCAACAGATTACCACACCCCTCGGGAAAAAAAAAAAAATGGTACTTTTTTTTTTTTTTGAAACACATCTAGGAGCAACATACAATAGGCTCACAACGCACCAATAACAATGCGCAGATGATAAGCATAAGTTTTATGACCTTAGAGAAGGTACTTCTCTAAGTATTAATATTTCCAGAGAGGTGTCACCAACGCATACTACAATATTAGCAATGACCCAATTTCCACATTAGTTTATACATAAATTTCATCTAAGATATCTTAACATCATGATCATCAAAGACGAAAAACATTGAAAGATCAGCGGTGAATAAATATCAATGAACCGCTAAGTAGTGTTACAATCAATATATGATATATTACATATGTGTACACATTTCAACATAGAAACAACTGTATCAAAGTTGTATAACAGTTATGAATCATGTGGGCATCTAGACAAAATATCTGCCATCACATTTTCTGACCCACGGATAGCTCACACCGAAAAATGAAATGGCTGTAGAGCAATCGCGTATCGCGTTGATCTCGCGCTCTTCAGATTTTTACTCTGAATAGCCGTAAGAGCTTTCTGGTCAGTTTCCACAATGAAATGCGCGCCCAGAAGAAATCTTTGCAGTTTAAGGATTGACCAAACCATAGCCAATAATTCACGGTCTAGGACCGAGTAATTCTTCTCTGCGGCATTTAATTTCCGAGAAATATACATCACAGGATGCAGAGTTCCAGAGTACTCTTGCATTAGTGCAGCTCCAATCCCGGTGGATGAAGCGTCACTACGAAGAATAAATGTCTTATCCTTAGAAGGCAATACTAGGATAGGTGAAGTAGAAAACATAGTTTTAACCTTATCCAAAGAGGATTGACATTCTTGAGTCCAATGGACTACATTAGGAGACCCTTTCTTTAGCAAGGAAGAAAGAGGTGACATAATGGAGGACAGATTCGGGATGAATCGTCCATAAAATTGTATTAGACCTAAGAGACTTCGTACTTGCTTTTTAGTCTTAGGAATAGAAATGTTAAGTATCTTGCTTGTATTATGGTCTTCTGTTTTTAGGAACCCATGACCAACACGGTGTCCTAAGAAAGATATTTCGCTAAAACCAATACATGCTTTCGATGGTTTCGCTGTCAGGTTATGCTCGCGTAAGATAGACAATAGTCCATTTATACCATTATAGTGATCGTTCCAAGTATCACTGAAAAGACAGATGTCATCAAGATACGCAATGACATCTGAGCGATGAGATAGGATTCGACGCATCATGCGTACAAATGTTGCAGGGGCGTTCATAAGACCGAAAGGCATGAAATTCCATTGGAATAGACCCCTAGGCGTCGAAAAAGCAGTAAACGGTTTGGCGTGTTCGGATAGTGGAACTTGCCAATATCCCTTAGACAAATCGAGTTTAGTAAAGAAGTGAGAATTCGATAGTCTCGTAAGTAGCTCTTCTAGTAAAGGCATAGGTTCAGCATCGAATTTAGTTACTTGATTCAATTTGCGATAATCCACGCAAAGACGTATGTTATTGTCTTTTTTTCGTACTATAACCATCGGCGAAGAATATGCTGATGTGGATGGTTCAATAATTTTTAACTCTATCATCTCATCTAACTCTTTCTCTACCTGTGCTTGAAAATGTATCGGGATAGGATACGGTCTGACTCTTATAGGACTATGGTCAGTAAGAATAATGTCATGTTGAATGACATCCGTTTGACCAGGAATGTCAGTAAGGACATCCTGAAATTGTTCTAACAAAGTAGAAACTTGTTTCTGCTCTCCTGGAGATAATTCTGGAGAAATTGCAACATCTTTCCATGATTCATTAGAGTGAAGAGGAATCATTGGAAAAGGTAAATTTACATCCGAGAAACTCGTTTCCTCATCCTGTATTACTGACAGAGATGAGTACTGTCCATGTTGGACTGGAAAATCGTCCGTTGCCTGGAAAACAGGTTGTAAATAATCAGGACGTTCATGGAATTCCGTGAGCATGTTGATGTGGAAGGTTTTACGCTTCCCGTCAATATCGACGATATAGTCAACATCGGAAACTTTTGATATTATATTGTACGGACCTTTCCAAGAAATGAGAAGTCTATTTTCCCTACAAGGTAGCAAGACAAATGCTTTGTCACCTGGACAAAGTTGACGCAAACATCTCTTTTTATTGGCAAATTCCCTTGCCTTCTGTTTCGCAAATTCAGAAGAAGAAGCAGTTGCCAATTTGCATGCTTCAATAATCTTGTGTCTAAGTGCGATGACATATTCATAAGAGGATTTTGTGTCATCGACAATATTATCAGCAGTTATAAGATCATGAAGTAAGGACATAGGACCTCGCGGTTTCGCGCCAAAGACAAGTTCAAAGGGAGAAAATCCTGTATGTTCGTTGGCGACCTCTCTATATGCAAAGAGAGCCGCGGGTAAAACCCTATCCCAATCCTGAGGATGATCTTCTGTTATCTTACCTAGTAGGTTTTTCAGAGTTCTATTCAAACGTTCCACCATCCCATTGGACATAGGATGATAAATACTACTCAGCGATCTCTCTATCTTCAGAGTCGACATTACTTGAGACATGGTATCCGATATGAGTTGGGTACCATGGTCGGATAATATTTCTGCTGGAAATCCCAGACGAGAAAATATTAACCAAAGAGCATCTGCGACATCAGCAGTAGTTATGCTCTTTAGAGGAACAGCCTCCGGCCAACGTGTGCACATATCAACACACGTCAAAATAAATTGGTGTCCTCTCGCAGACTTTATCTTAAATGGACCAATGATGTCTATCGCCATTTTTTGAAATGGCCGAATGGGAATGTCTGCAGCCTGAATAGGTGCATCATGGCGTGGACCTCTGGATTTAATCTCTTGACATACTTTACAAGATCGACAATAGATTCGTATGTCCTTATTCACAGCAGGCCAAAAGAAAGATTGAAGAACTCTAGCTTTAGTACGGGAAAAACCCATATGTCCAGCACACTGCGAATCATGAGCGTGCTGTAAGATTTTAACTCTCATATTTTTAGGCACAAGGATTTGAGAATGAATGGACTTAGCGGAGTCTTGTACCATACGTACAAGTACGCCATTCTTCATCGTAATCCAAGATTTACGATTTGTATCCTTATTCGGATCACCTTTTGTTGCCAGAGTAAAGAATTTCTTTAGAGTAGGATCATCTTCCTGCTGTTTGATAAAGGAATCGTGGGAAATCTCCAAGGGATCATCTTGGATCTGCGCATCATTATCTTCAGAATGTGAAGATTGTGGCATATTAAGAGCTTGAGCCCTAGTGATTACTGCATTAGCAGATTGCATATTAACATTTTCCCAATTAGAAATTTGCTGTGGAGTGCATTCTTTCACCCCGTGAATGCGACCGATGATAAGATCAGCGATCGGATTCGGCAAGAGACATGCTTGCACCTCTCCTGTAAAGAAAGGCGTAGCAATATTGATAATGGCAGTGGAGTACTTCTCCAATGTGCCACCAAATGTTACACATTTGACTATATTGCCTGTAGCTCGAGAAGGATTTACGAGTGATTGCCTCACTCCAATGGTAGTGCACCCCGAATCGAAAAGAATTGATACCGGAGTACCATCTATTAGGCCCCTATTAAAGACAAGAGCACCCCTTCCATTATGTGCAATTGACGCATGGAGAGCGGGAAGCGGGTGACCGCAGCTTAAAGTAGACACTGTGGTTGGATCGAATAATGTTTTGCATTGCGAACACTCAGATGCTCTAGCAAAATCGAAAGCGGAATTTGCTACACTGTTGGAGTCTTTTTTATCATTATTCTGATTATCGGTGTCGTGGAACTCCTGTTGTGCAGAGTTAGCCTGGTAATAAGATTTACCATGTCTTTTGTGTTGTGATCTACCTCGGTTATAATTGTCTCTATAATTATTATTGCCTCTGTTATAACCCCTATTTGGGTTTGAATCATAATATTCATGATCATAATCATCACGCTCGTTATATTGAGTATCCCTGTAATATTGTTTCTGTTGTCTCCATGAAGCACTTGGGTAGTTCCTATAGCTACTCCCTTTTCGAGAATTTCTAACATTATGGGTACCCCTCGCGTGTCGAGGACTATCAGCCCGATTCCAGTTCTTCGAAGAAGAACCCTGATTTGAGTGGTTATCTTGGTTTTGATACTTATTCCAATTAACCTTTTTATCAAATTTATTTTTAGCTCCTTGGAATTTATGTGAGTAATTCTGATTATACTCTGTTGCCGAAGCAACTGGCATACTCTCTTTAATGTTAGAGTTACTAAGAATCATGTCAGGGTGTGCCGTGGCATACTGGTCACAATATTCTTCCATGTGCTTTATTGTACCAGGTTTACGCTCATGTAAGAACTCTAGGAATGATTTATTTACAGAAGACATGACCTTGTCTCTTAGCAATAAATCCGTAAGACCATCAAATGTTTTCTCTGTTTTGGATAATTCAATCCATCGTGAAAGTGTAATTCGTGCTTTTGAGATGAAATCTGAGAATTCTACACCTACCTCAGGTCTCATTGTTTTAAACAAAAGACGGTAACCTTCCTCAGACAGCTGATATCTCTTTATCAAAGCTGCCCTAACAGCATCATAATTATCTTTGTCGGCCTCTTCAACAAAATATAACTTACCTAGGGACTCCCCTTTTAGATTTTCAGACAACTGATTCACATACTGTGATTTGTCAACATTATGAGATCGACAAGCCCGTTCAAATCTAGAAAGCCAAAATGTTATGTCATCACTGGTAGGGTTAAACGCTGGTACCTTGACCTTGTACACAAAGGGTTTACCATTACCACCAGATGCCTGATTAACATTACTCATACATGTCAATTTTAATTTCTCTAATTCAAACTCATGTTCTCTTATTGCTTTTCTCTCTTCAGCTTCTCTATCTAATCTTCTCTGTTCTGCAGCAGCTTCTAATTTTTTCTGTTCTGCAGCAGCAGCAACTTCTAATTTTTTCTGTTCTGCAGCAACTTCTAATTTTTTCTGTTCTGCAGCAGCTTCTAATTTTTTCTGTTCTGCAGCAACTTCTAATTTTTTCTGTTCTGCAGCAACTTCTAATTTTTTCTGCTCTGCATCAGCTTCCAATTTTCTCTGTTCTGCCTCAAATCTCCTTTCCTCCACTTGCATCTGCAATTTCTTTAGTTCAGCAGCAGTATCAGCTTCTTTTTCTAATCTTTTTTCTTCAGCCAGAGCTTTTTTTTCTTCAGCAGCAGCTTCTCTTTCTAATCTTTTTTCTTCAGCCAGAGCTTTTTTTTCTTCTATTTGAAGTTTTCTCTCCTCAGCCGCAGCTTTTTTTTCCTCAGCAGCAGCTTTTCTTTCTTCAGCAGCAGCAGCAATTTTTTTCTCTTCTGCAGCTAATGCTTTGTCATATTGAGCAACAGCCCATTGTTCTAAGTCTTTTCCAGTCTTATCAAGAGATTTTCCTTGTGCAATGAAATAATCTAATGTAGACATATTGTCTTCTTAAATCAGAAACCTGAAAAAGTAAAAAAATTACCCTCTTTCACGTTAATGAGAGACAAGTCTATACCATAGACTTAGTCTTAGTCCAAACTTGTATGGTTTATAATAACCAATGATAACTTGAGTACCTATGGACACAATAACTGTATCTCAAATACTGTGGGAGACAAGCCTTACAAAGGTCTTGTATACCTCAATGTAATCAAAGATCACTTGAGTACCTGTGGAAAAAATATTTCCCTTTACCAATCACTTTGGGAGACAAGCCTTACAAAGGTCTTGTACATTTTGTTTTATAACAATAACAATCATAAAGTACTGATCTGTACTATACTATCAGTGTATACCACTATACGTCATATGTCAACTAAAGACATTACAAAGGACAAACAAGAAAAGACAATATGAACACATTTGCAGAGATCAAATTAAATTAAATAGGAGAAATGAAAAAAAATGATCACAGAAACCGTGATGATAACTGCCATAATATAACAAGACAAATAACGCCACAGTGTATAAACATAAGGGTGTAAAAAACTGAAATGAAAGAAAAGATGAGACCTACAATTATACAAACAAATCAAACAAAAACTAAGGAACACAAAATTATTACCAAAAACAACGAAGAAAAGAACACCTCATCACAACTAACAGAAATAGCAGCAAATTGTTGCTAACAAATTTCCAATTAAGAAAATGTGTACCTATAGAATACTAGTCCAGACCAATGTCACTCGGCATACCTTGTACTAGTCACACAGAACATAAACTAATTTAATACATAACAAATAACATGTAAGCATAAATAGCATATAGCATACAACATAATTTATGTCATGAATGGAATGTGTTGCAGGTATAGTGTTGTAAAGCAGGCACAGTTTATTTTAATACTAATAACTTGCCACTTTATTCAGTAATAGATTTAATTTTAAACTATTACACTGTCAATTTTTCTCTGTTGAGCATATGAAGATCCAACGATGAACTATGCACTTTATGTTCAACAACACTGTGATTCTTCTGTACGTTGAGAAATGTCAACAATACTGCTCCAGATATTTTCTACACTTGATACCACTGTCCTGTGTAATACTGTCTGTACAGCGAAAAACTGTCAACAAGCGCTGACCTAGATACAGCATCCTATCGGTAATACAGGTCAAGCTGACATCGACTGTATAGCTGTCCTACTGGTGTTGATGTGTTCAAACAAATGTTCTTTCAGCTGTAAACTGTGATTCTCAACACAAAACTGCGTAAGCTGGACCCAGGAATCTGGCTCGCCACTGTAAAAAGTTTCTTTTCTTCTTTCCACTCTGTAAAGTGTCAGTCTGTATGCTCTGTAAGGAAGAGTGGTGTGTTGTTGAGATCAGGCATGCTCCAGTCTACCCAGCTGTAAATGGGTAACTCACCCTAGTCCTGAGTTAGGGAAGGCAAAGGCTCCAGGGGAAGCAGGCCCTAAACTTGGTCACTTCAACCGACGCAGGATGGTGTATGTATGAAGTAGAAGTGTAGAGTGTGATTACCGCGAATGGTGTACTGTTCGTGTGCTGACCAATATAACCACTCATACACTTGTGTCTACAAGGCACCAATGCAGACTGCTGGAATCTTTGTTTACTCAATTTATTCAGACGTACACACTGGGACATACGAGTACATCATGGTATGTTGACATATCAATTTGTAGGTATACATAGCAGATCTGAAGTCATGACACATTCAGAAATAATGGGCAGTACATCAAAAGTTCAATGTCATGATATATTATGGCCGCATCCCCCTATCTGACTAAACGCGTCAGTGAAGGCAGATCGGATAAATAACTAAAGTTACTTGACGTCCATAGTTTGTAGCATATATTATGAAACCACGAAAGAGGGGGTTTCTAGCAAGATTGAGATCTCCCTGTCACTGTCCGATAATAGGATAAATAATCTGTTCTCTTGGCAGTGATCAAAACATATGATGACCGAAATCTAACATGGCCGCCTCCCTGAGTTGTCGTTCACTCATTCATAGGAAGGAGAATATAAGCCAGAGTTAATTTATAATGGGTATATAAATGATTTCATAAATGTTCCCATACAGCTCTACGATGATCAGGTTAATTCACGTAGCCATAACCGCTGTAGGAAAGTCTGTCATCTTTGTCGATACAAAACACGACCCTAGCGATACGAAGCACAATGTTCCATCTAGGTCGAATCGACATGAGATCATCAAAATAGGGTCTGGCAATACATGGAGTCCGAATTATACATTGTACCGTACCTTAGGAGAGTCTCTAACATAAACTATAGTAGAGATACCATCTCCTTTAGAAGAAAACCACTCCATGAATCGTATTTCCTTAAGAATCTACCAGCCCTTTGAAAAATGCGTACCCGCCATTATCACGGTACATCGGAACTCATCACGACTTGTCAAGACAACTCATACTTCCGCTAGACCGGAATAATAAGAATCTAGTCCCGCCTACCCATCCAAAATATACAATATAGGACTGATTCTACTTGTACTAATAATATGTAATACATATGAATTCAGGCCATAAACATAATAAGCAAATTAATATATTTTCTGGCCCTAAAAAATAAGTACAAACGTAAGAGCAATATCCTTGCGCCGGATCAATATCAAGAACGATTACTCCTATAATCAAAAGTGTGAATCAAACATGGATTCTCTCGCTTTTACCATAGACAGCATTTTCATACACAAATGAATGAATGTCTATATTTTTTTCATATTAAATAGCCATATCGATTTTTGTAATATGTGCGTCAAAATATGCACGCAACACACCCATCACTAAATAAAGATTGGAAACGGAAGCTAACTCTCTCCCAGATAAGATTAAAACTTAACATGGGGGGTGATATCACATGTACACAAATTATAATGCTAGAAAACGGGGATATCCGAAAGTCGCAATAATGCGCCTGCAGCGTGCTAAAGGCTAGACCCAGATGCTGAGTCTCTTGTTAAGGGGTATTAAGGACACAGGTCACACTAAAATGAGAAACAGAAAGTAAGATGCCAGTTATTTTAATATAACTTTATTTCTGAAAAATAAATTTGTGTAAATAAGATAAAATAAGAAACTTTGTACAGAGCAATACAACAGGAGGCAATCTGATCATCAGGAGTTCCCTCGTCGGACAAGTGTTTCAGCCCTTTATCTTTTTTTACACTCTGAGGGGGGCGGCCTACTTGTGTCATTACTTCGAAGTGTCCGCCTTCTGACTTTTCCCACCTGCGCTGGGAATTGAACTCACTCCTACTTTGGTTGCAGCTTTCAACTTCAATCCTTGTTTTGTCCATGCTACCAGCATGAGGCAGTTGGGAAAGTAACCATTATATTGTACGAGGTGTGTTCAAATGAAACCCGTCCCTGTGGCTTTATAACAAATGTATGTAAGGTACATCAGCAGGAGTAGTAGAATTAAATATAGCAATTGTTATGAAGCAAGTACCCACTGGGGTTCTTTAGAAATAGTCACCATAGGCATTCAGACACGCATCTTACTGCTTGGGTAGATGGCGGATGCCGTCCGAGAAAAATAACTTTGGTTGCTTATTGAACCATTTGGTCACTGAGGCCATGACGTCTGCATCGGAGTCGAATTGTTGTCCCTTTAGAGTTTTTTTTAAGGGTCCGAAAAAATGAAAGTCACATTGTGACAAATCGGGGCTGTAGGCTGGGTGTGGCAGAACTTCCCACCTTTTCCTTTCTAACGCTTCCTGCACAATGTTCGCAACATGTGGACGAGCATTGTCGTGCAACAGAATCACACCACGCGAAAGCGTGCCGGGTCGTTTATTCTTGATGGCTGTAGTCTTAGACACACTTTTGTCACCATACGCTACTTTCATTTGGCGATGAATGTCAACTGGTCGACATCCTTCGGCTGTTAGGAACTGAATCACCGCTCGCTGATCGACCTTGGACGGATTCCTTATCACACCGGCCATTATTTTAACGGTCTGCAGCACAACCAATGAATACCAGGAGAATGAACACTTACACACTTGTACATTCGTATGTGCTTGTTACGTCAGATGTGACGTCATCATGCTCCTCTTACAAATGTCCACTTGGCGCAGCACGGTCGGGTTTCATTTGAACACGCCTCGTATATAAATGATTGTCCTGAACTCCATAGCCCATTACAGTTGCTCAATATCCAACACCATGCCCTTTCTGCCATTTGACCGAGCCTTTTAAGTGCCCTCATAGACTGTATGTCTAGGGAATTTTGTGTTCATTGAGAGGTTCCTCAGAACATTCTGTCCATCTCTTCATTTACAGTTGTCAGTTCTTGTGCATGAAGTCGATTAATTGCTTATATTTCCCTGTTAGCTTCATTATAATGTTGTAGAAGTCCCTCATTTTTCCTTTGGCCTCTTATAGAAATGAATTGTGTGTGATGCCTACAACCGCACTATAAAAATGTATCTAGAATCTTCTTTGTACACTCTCAGACATCATATTGAATATATTCAAAGACAGTAGTAGTAGTGGTCACCTTGAGGCTTTTTGTATCTCCATAGAGTTTTTCCAGGAATGGTAATGGTGACTAGGGGTCTCTGAGAATACTGAGAAAGAATAGCCCTACTACTCCCTCAGGTATGTTGTAAAAGGTGACTAATGTGAGATTGTGTTTGGATTTGGCAACCTCATCATGTAAACAAAATTTGCTACACAAAATGCTGCAAGACTTGTGGTTCCATGCTCCACAAGGAGCAAAATAGGAAAATGATGAATAGTGATTATCGACATCATTAGATGCCATGCTAGATGATATTTGCAGTGGTTTCTCTCCCACAACTCACTGGTGGTGATGGCGATTATGGTACTATTGTTCACACAGAATAATGCAAAGTAGTACTCTATAAGATTCATTATTGTACATGTTGACAAAACACATAACATTGTTTGATTAACTTGTTCAGCTCTATTTGTGTGTGTGTTTCTTTTAAACTTGTAGCCATCAGTGCTGTACAAAATTCTTGGCAGTTAAAACCTTCAGTGACAGAGACACAAGAAGATCAAGATGAGGATGAGAACTGCCACAGCACCACAGCTCAAGGTAGGGGTGTGTTGTATTCTTGTTCATTTTTTTTTTTGTAATAAAATTTTGCCTCGGTTTGGTGCGTCCCATTCAACCTAATTGGTTATATTAGGGCGCATGTCCAAATATAAAGACCTTTTGTTCTGAGATAGTGAATTCTTGTTTGTACACTTTCAGCTGTCCATTTGAATATGGAAAGCAGGGGTCAGCTTAAGGATGTTGGTATCTCTAGAGTTTGTCCAGAAATGGAACTGTGACGGCCAAATATACTTTCTCTGTTCCTCGTGCTCCTTCTGCATTCAGTTTGTTAGTCATACTAAATCTGCAGGCCTGTCAACAGGACAAAGTCCACAGTCTTATCCAGGTTCACACGGCAGCCCCATAGTCTGTAACTATATATTGTTGTATGCCTCTTGAGTTTCATCTTTATTTTTGGCTAACAAAAGTTGGTGATCTGATGCCACATCAGCTGCTCTACATTTACATCATGCAGTGACAATCTAAACTTCTAGTTTGTGCATATATGATCATATGATCAATCTGATTTTCTGTCCTGTGGGCTGGTGATATCCATGTTGCTTTATGTAGAAACATGCTTCCTCCCATAGCCAGTTGATTTGAAGCACAGAAGTTTGTGAATAGTTCTCCATTTTTGTTCATTATTCCAAGTCCATGTTTTCCCATGATTTTTTCAAAGCTGCTATTGTCTGTTCCTGTCTTTGCTAATAGGTCATTGTTACTGCTACATCTTTTGTATCGTCACTAGTGCTGACTACGTTGGTATGTCGGGGCCTACTTGAGTAGCCGACTTACTTCTAAATGGTGATTTGATAACGTAAATGTTACTGTGGGCTGTCGCTTTGTTGCATACAATGGTACGACTAATGGTAATGAGACGAGGTAACGGTCATGATTGGGTCATAACAGTGTGACCAACTGTCAATGAAAATACACTGGACTCGTAGAAATAAATGACGAGACATCTTTATTACGGTAAGACTTTGACATCATGGATACAAACAATTCATTAGCATGGTTATAGCAGGATATACATGGTAGATAAAAATTCGCTACGGACGTTGACCAACCGCACTAACCGCTGTCGTATTGAGATTAGCGGACGCTCTATGACGAGTTGGTAGAATGCATGGGTTTACAAAGTGACCATGTTTATAGCATCGAGCATATATTTATAATAAAGATCAAAAATCTCCTAGCGTTGACTGGAACGCACTAGCAGCCGACAAAATTGGTCAAGCTGAAGCTCTGCAGTAACGGTAATGGAGAATCTGAGGCTAGATGCTTCAACGAGCCGGTTCTGGCTAATAATTGGCGAGAAAAGATTGTTGGCACACCGCGCTCAAGAATAACATCATATCTTAGATGATCATTATCAACTTCACGGCCGTGTCTCCCCTAGACTTGGGATGAGACCACGGAAAAAATAACGTCTGCTCAGGACGATGAATCTCTGCATCCCCTTTTTTTGGACGTTGATTCTCTAGCAACTAATCTGTGCGATCTCACCGCGCCATCCCTAGTTTAATACTGGTGCCCGATCGTTCACAATTAACTTCTCAAAAAAAATATCATTGCTGCACTCAGATGCACATCTGAAAATTCCAGGCATACATATGACACGGCTGTTTGTGCCCTATACCAGAGCGCTCTTTTAGTTTCGGTGACCGGAATTCTGACACCGGGTATACAATTTTCGTGTGCACCGTAAAAGACTATTTAAGTTTTTGGCGGGGAAAATCAGCTGTTGTGTGTGTAAAATCTGTAAAATATAAATCATTACACACTCGTTCTGGATAAACACAGCGCTAAAATTCTTTTGTGTACTATAACTTTGTTCTCTGCTCTATTTTTGATTGCATTTTTATTTGTTTGAAATTAGTTTTGACGGAGTTACAGACTTTTGAAAACAGCGTCATCATTTGAGGAAATTCATAAAATAAGTAATCTTTTTTATTAATTTAATATCTAAAAATCGGCCCATTCGTTTGAGTTTATAATTATAAAGACTTCTCGAAGGGAAGCTAAAGATTATTTCCACATACTTTTTTTTTTTTGGTTTCATATCTTGAGAATGTGTGGTAGTCAATTTTGTGAGTTTGGCATTACAAGAACAAGCATATTGTCACCAGATTTTATAGCATTTAAATTACTGTAAACGCATTCCTGATACTCACAAATCTTAAATAAGGTTGTACAAAAATAACTTTTTGTAAAGCACCATCTGTTTTTTGCATTTTCATTAATTTATAATGATATTTAGCTACGTATATAAGCTTCAGAAAACATGTAAATCTATAGATAGATTACTTCCACATACTTTGTTCTATCTTTCAAGTCTTGTTAATCTTGTATTTATAATATGATTTTTTTTTTTTTAATTGTGTGTGAGATAAGGACTGTTCCATTAGTGTTCTTTGGTAGACAATCCTGTGCACACGACGGCTGCCAAAGAATTCTAAGTAACTGTTTGTATATCTTCTTTCATTCACAGATAAAGCATTCTACATCCTGGTGTTAGACTTGATAGTCCCAAATATTCCTCTATCTTTCTACATACACAAGTAAACTATACTACATAACAACGAAATGGAACATACTGTTTTGCATCATATGAATTGTGCCAGTGCACTGTGCAGAGCCTGTGGCAAGAGAGCATTAACTTCCAAAACAACACGTTTAATTCAGAAAGCACTGAACTGTTCTAATTACGTTAATGATCTGTTCTTTGTGTTTGGAATTAACGTATCAGATGATAAACCCACACAGCATTCGACTATATTTTGTAAGAAGTGTTACTTACGAATACAAAACTCAAAAAGGAGGCATAATGAGAAGTGTCTCGAAACAGCCAAGTTACTATCGGAAAACAGTCAGCACATCTGGAAAGACTAAAACCATAATTTAACTATAAGTGAATGTCAACTGTGCAATTATGTTGCAAAGACATCTTTTGGTGTTTTAAAAACAAACAGGATACCCTGTGATGTTCTTTCTGACCCCTCCATGTCTAGTCAGTCATTTAGCTGTAGTCAGTCAGTTTGTAGTCAGTCAATTAGCTGTAGTCAGGATAGCTCTGTACAGTAGGAGGTTGATGTGCCTGCCCACATTAGTGATGATATTGTTCAACTGGAGGTTGATGTGCCAGCTCACATTAAAGGCGATACCATTATTCATTTGGAGGTGGATAACACTACTCACCCTAGCATGCCAGTTTTTGTTGCCACATCTACACCTACCAAGTCAGTTATACATACGACAAGTACATCCACCTCGCCTGTCTTCAAAAGCGACATCACAGTACAACAGTTACTTGCTAAGCCACCTTCACAACCACTAACACAAAAGGAAGAACCCCTATTCACATCCATTGTTAGAAAAAAAACTAGAAACAGCAAAAAGTAATATCATAAAATGCAAAACCAGAGGACAGCCTATTGTACTACAAAAACTAATTAAACATAGAAGAGAAACATCAGTCACCAGAACGCCAACAAAACGTAAGCGATCTCAATTGCTCCACACTGTTAGAAAACATATTGCTGGAACATCAACTGATTCATTAGACCTGCAGCAGGCACATGAACTACAACGCTGTTCAGAAACGTCACGTCAGGAAATTTGCAGGAAAGCAGGCATTGAAAGTAGAGTTAGAATATCCAAAGAATTAGCAATAGTCATGAAGGAAACAGTAGGTCTTCCGTGGGCACAGGAGAGAAAACAGAGAAGATTGAAAATTGAAAGACGCGCCAGCGGTATTAAAAATATAACTTCACAATTAAAATTTATAATGGAAACTCATTTGTTACAAATTTCTCCATCTGTGAATGTACAGATTCATCCTATAAAAAAAAGGAAGTGTGAATGATAATTGAGCGAAATTTTGGGGCTAGAGCAAATTATGGCAGTTGTTGCTTGAGATTGACAGAATTAACAGAGTGTGGAAATCATTTAATAGATATATTTATTAAATACACCTATTTATCTATTAAATTGAACATTTCGTTTTACTCATGACCATACTCATTTTTACATGACCATCGTGATGTATGATTGAGATAATTGTTAGCTCTCATGTTTTTGGGGACAATTGGGTGTGTTATTTTAAGGTAATAAATGTGGACTTGCAATTTAATGTTTCAATAATTAATGTTTGACGCATGAAACCAAAACAAAACTTTGATATCCATTTTCTGCAGGTTTTCTACTTTTGATTTCTGTAATTTGTTATGCATGTTGATTGTGACCGATTTAGTGAAAATTGCATTATTAACAAACCATAACAAAATATATTAAAAAAAACTTAAATTTTACACTATTTCAGACTATTATATCTTCTGTTCTAATTGTGATAAAATGTTTGTTCTTGTTCTAAAATTTACTCTAACATTTCTAGTCTAGCTTTACGCAAAATTAAAGCCGGTATTTATAATAATAAAGTAGCCTAAAAGCATTAATTAAGCCCTATCAAAAGTAAACATCGCCACATGTTTTTCCCATAAGGAAGTTGACCACGTGACCTCTGTCAAGTGGGCTATAAATAGCGCGGTCGGCGAAAAAGGGGAAATAACTAAAAGATCGCTGGCAAACAGCCGTGATGAGAGCTTTAAACATCTATCTGACCTTCTATGAATATAAACTCTTTAACAGTCATCTATAAAAATTGTGATGTCTTTTCATCTCTTTTGTCCATGATATTTTGTAATTTGGTTAAAAATTCTTTCATGGATTCTTCTTTGTCATTGGTTGGTGCATAACATTGGATGGTGTTTATCTTTCTTTGGCTGTTTTGAATGTTGCTGATAGTATTCTGGGTCCCATTGATTCCCATTCTATGAATGTTTTCTTTGATAGTATAAAAGCCACCTCCTCACTATGGTGTGAGCTTTCTTCTTCCTGTTCTGAGGACAGAACTGTTTCTCCTGTTATCAGTTTCTTCCTTTCTACTCCATTCAACCTTGTTTCATAGTACTAGTATATTAATCTAGTAGTCCCACATTTCTTCTGCATTGTATGCAGTTTTCCCTAGTTCATTTAATGTACAAACGTTCCAGGTGCCAATTCTGGAGATTTTCATAGTTAAAAAAAAAAAGACAATTCAGAAACCCAGACTCCTTTTCCACTTTCTCTTGGTGGTGTCATGAGCCTTCTTACCAGAGGACATTCTTCTGTCTTGTATGGCCGAGTTCATTCATTCATAACCCTCCACTCCCAAAGGAGCATAGGCCTTCAACAAACACATGCCAAGTCCTCCTGTCACGTGCCATCATCTCAAGTTCTTTCCATGTTCTCCTCATCATTTTCACCTCTGTTTCCAACTCTCTTCTCCATGTACTTCTTTGGTCTTCCTCTGCCTCTCTTGCCCTGGGGGTTCCAGAACAAGGACTGCCTTGTAATGCTATCAACAGGCTTCCTCAGTGTGTGTCCTATCCATCGCCATCGTCTTCTTCTCATCTCTTGTTCCACTGGCACTTGTCCAGTTCTTATCATCAGTTCCACATTGGTAACCTTGTCATACCATTTTAATCCCTCTATTCTACGCAAGCACCCATTTATGAAAGTCTGTAGCTTTTTGGTTGTTGTCTTTGTTGTTCTCCATGTCTCTGAGCCATACAATAGGACTGACTTCACATTTGAGTTGAAGATTCTTATTTTCGTGTTGGATCCTATTTCTCTTGATCTCCATATATTTCCCAATGCAATGAAAGCTCCTCTTGCCTTTTGTATTCTTATTTTGATATCGCTGTCTGTCCCTCCAACTTTATCTATATTACTGCCAAGATATGTGTATGATTCTACATCTTGTATTGGTGTTTCTTCAAGTTCAACCCTGTTTTCATTACCTGCATTTATTCGCATTATTTTTGTCTTTTCCCTGTGTATTTTCAGACCCAATTGCTGTGACCTCTCATCGAGTGTTTCCAATTTGTCCTGCATCTGATTACGGTTATGGGACAGGAGAGCCAAATCATCAGCAAAATCCAGATCATCCAACTGCTTAGTCAGAGTCCACTGGATTCCATTTCTGTTGTGTGTTGTCGATGATCTCATAACCCAATCTATTGCCAGCAAGAAAAGAAATGGAGACAAGAGGCATCCCTGTCACACTCCTGTTCTTATCCCAAATGGTTCTGTAAGCTGTCCTTCATGAAGAACTCTGCACGTCATGTCTTCATAGGTTTTCTTTATTAAATTAATGATCTTCAGGGGAACTCCATAATGCCTCATCAATTTCCAAAGTGATTCTCTGTCCACACTGTCAAATGCTTTTTCGTAGTCCACAAATCCGATGTATAGTGGTGAATTCCATTCCAGACTTTGTTCAACTATTATTCTCAAAGTGGCTATCTGGTCTGTACATGATCTGTTTTGTCGAAAACCTGCTTGTTCATCTCTCAATTTCTTGTCTATGGACTCCTTTAATCTCTCAAGGATAATCCTGTTCAATACCTTTCCTGGCACTGATAGTAACATTATTCCTCTATAATTTGTGCACTCTTGTAGATTTCCCTTCTTAGGCAACTTAACCAGATATCCTTCCTTCCATTCTGCTGGTATCTCTTCTTTTTCCCAGACTTTACCAAGTAATTTATATAACATCTCTGTAGCCGTGTCGATATCTGCTTTGATGGCTTCTGCTGGAATGCCATCAGGTCCAGACGCTTTTCCATCTCTTAGAAGCTTTATGGCTTTCTTTATTTCTTCCTTCGTTGGTCTTTCACCATTAATTTGTAGCTCTTCTTCTGCTGGCTGGATGTCCGGCGGGTTTTGTGGAGCTGGTCTATTGAGAAGGTCCCCAAAATATTCTGTCCACCTCTTCATTTGCTCTTGTATATTGCTGAGCAGTTTCCCATTCTTATCTTTTATGAGGCAACTTGTTTGCTTGTATTTCCCTGTTAGCTTCTTTGTGCTGCTATACAGTTCTCTCATATTTCCTTTGGCTGCAGCATCTTCTGCCTCTCTTGCCAACTCCTCAATATATTTCCTCTTGTCTCTTTTGATACTTCTTTTTACTTCTTTGTTTGCTTCTGTGTACACTTCTTGAGCCTTGGCTTTGGAACTTCTGGTTTTGCTTGTGTTTAACTCTGCTTTCTTGTTTTTTCTATCTTTTATCTTATTGATGGTTTCTGTTGTTATCCATGCTTTTTGTTGTCTTTCCCTTTTCCCCAGTATTTCTTCACATGTCTCCTTCCATACCGTTTTGACCTGCTGCCAATAGTCTTCTGTATTCTCTACATCTTCCAACTGTTGGAGCCCTTGGAATTTGTTGGATACTGTGACCGCAAATTTGTCTCTTGTTTCTTGATTTCTTAGCTGTCCTACATTAAACTGTTGTCTATAATTTTGCATTGTTGCATATCTCTTGAGTTTCATTTTTACTTTGGCTATCAGAAGATGGTGATCTGATGCCACATCTGCTCCTCTATATACCTTTACATCCTGCAATGATGATCTAAACTTCTTCTTTATGCATATATGATCGATCTGATTTTCTGTTCTATGGTCTGGTGATATCCATGTTGCCTTGTGTATTCTCTTATGTGGAAACATGCTTCCTCCTATAGCCAGTTGATTTGAAGCACAGAAGTTTGCGAATAGTTCTCCATTTTCATTCATTACTCCTAACCCATGTTTTCCCATGACTTCTTCAAATCCGGTATTGACTGTACCTATCTTTGCATTCATGTCACCCATCAAAATTGTGATGTCTCTTCTTTTTACTTTATCCATAATTTCCTGTAGTTTAGTATAAAATGCTTCTTTCACAGACTCTTCTTTGTCATTAGTTGGTGCATAACATTGGATGACATTGACATGAATTTTCTTTTTAGCTGTTTTGAAAATAGCTGTTATTATTCTGGGTCCCACAGCTTCCCATTCAATGAGTGCTTTCTGTGCTTCTTTAGATAACATAAGAGCTACCCCTTCACTGTGGTGTGAACTTTCGTCTTCGTGTCCTGAGGACAGCACCAATTCACCTGTGATGAGTTTCTTCCTGTCTACCCCCTTCCACTTTGTTTCACACATTCCCAGAACCTCGATTTTGTATTCCCTCATTTCTGCTGCTACTTGTGCCACTTTCCCTTGTTCGTTCAATGTCCGAACATTCCAGGTGCCAAATCTGGAAGTTCTCCTAGAAGAAAGAAGGTTAGTCAGCAACACAGACTCCTTTCGGCTTTCTCTGTGTTGCATCATACGCCTCCCCGCGAGAGGACCTTCCCCTGTCTTGGATGGCTGTGTTTTATTTTCTTTATTTGACTTGTCCATATTTGTTGAAGTTTTTTGTGGTTTAAATTTTTTTTACAGGATGGATAACCGGCCCCATGCCCAACCCTCCTTAGTCGCCTTCTACGACATGCTTGGCAGGGGACAAGTTGACATACAAATTGTAGTTGAAGTTTTAATGACTTCAATTTTCTGCTTGATGTAGTAGCCAGCCCACTGCCCAAACCACTTTTGTCAATTTTTATGCCTTGCATGGTAGGTTACAGTGGTACTGTTCTTTGCCCTCCTGTCAGGCCTCAGTAACATGTCTAATGGAGACACACTGAAACCACTTGGATGCACTGGGAAATCATCTAAAAGATTACGGTACTGTGATTGGACAGTCATGAAGAAAAAATTTAAAACACATTGCAACAAAAGGCATACCTTACAGGAAGATCAGTAAATGATGATAAAAATAAAAGAGCAATATAGTAGTATTGCACATGAGCAACAGAAATGATGGAGATAGCTAGGAACCAGAGTTATGAAGATACATGATAGCCTTTGCTTTTTGATGCGGCACTCGATGATGATTCTGAATTAAAAGTTTAATCACAGTTTTACCTTGTTCCTGCAGGCTTATTCTAAAAATAAATAAATAAGTTGTTCCAAATTTATTGATAAATTTAAAATGCTGTTTAAAAACAAAGTAAAACCTTGAGAAACAAAATTCCAAAAAGAAAATATATAGCTTAAGAGTATATACATGCTATATAAATAATAAATAAAAGTAATAATTCTGTTTTTACAACAGACATGAATTTTTATGAAATCTTTATATCAGCTTACTTTACTTCCTCCCTCCACTATTGCTGTGAAATGTAGTGGGGAGCTGAAGTTTACATTCACAAGCCAAGTGTGTCTCCTTGGCTGCTGTGAGCCAGTGTTGTTGTACGACGTCTGTCTCCTTGGCTGCTGTGAGCCAGTGTTGTTGTACGACATCTGTAATATTGTCTATCCATCTGCCTCTTGGTCTTCCTCATGCTCTAAACCCAGAATTTCTAGTGTTTAAATCAGCACAATATTAAAAGATTACACAGCTGTGTACTTCCTGTGCTTCTCTATGGTGTGGAATACTGGAGAGTAACAGAGAAGGAAATGTCAAAAGAAATTGTCCTCTTTCCACACAATCTGCCTAAGGAAAATTCTCAAAATCTCTTGGCTGAATACCATCAAAAGTCAAGAACTGCTTACTCGGAGCAACCAAGAGGACATGCACACCATTATAGCTGGCAGACGCTGGAGTTGGGTTGGCCACGTCCTCAGAAAAGACCTGTATGCCATCACAAGAATAGCTATGCTATGTACCCCTGAAGGAAAGCAAAAGATAGGCCGACCAGAAACTACTTGGCGGAGAACTGTGGAGGCAGAGATGCAAAGAATGAACCAGAGCTGGGGCACTGTACGAAGGATGGCCATCTTCCGAGCAAGGTGGAAGCAGTTTGTTGCTGCGCTATAAGACGCCACCAGGCGTGATGATCACTGACTGCTTTGACAGTTAGCGGCTAAGAATCAAAGAAGAAGAAGAATATTAAAGATTGTGCAGTTATGAACCACTCTTTGTCTTTTTTTTGCAGGTTTCACTGATAAGGATAGCTCAATGGTAAGGACTGGTGTTATAGTTTTACAGTATTAGACACGTTTAATAACAATACATTTATCATTATTAAATATACCTTTTTCATGATAATACATCTTTAGGACATTAGTTAGACTTTGTGATTATACAATTTTCAGTATAACCGTTTTTTTTAGTGATAATACATTGTTCATTATAGGTTAGTGTTAAATGATAACACATTTTGCAGTGTCAGACAATGTCCATTATCATGAATTTTTCAGTATTTATTAAACATTCATGGTGATGCATTTTTCAGTTTTGATGCACATTTTAGTAGTGGTGAATATTAAGAGCATTCATAAATCAGTATCTTGTCTAATTTCGTATAACTTTCTTGGGTTGCCTTATCGTTGCCAGATGTTATTTGCCAAGTCTTTAACCCTTTTGCAACGACAGGTTTTTCATTCCAAATGACAACACCATTTTCAGCTTAGTTCGTTCCCCTGAATGACAGGATAATTGTAATTTTAGGGGTCATATTTTTAATTTGACTGTAAAAACAGTTTATAGCAAAGAATAGTAACACTGTTCCCTGCCAAGCATGTCGTAGAAAGCGAATAAGGAGGGTTGGGCATGGGGCCAGTTACCCCATCCTGTAAAAAATTTAAACCACAAAAAAGTTCAACAAACATGGACAAGTCAATTAAAGAAAATAAAACACAGCCATCCAAGACAGGGGAAGGTCCTCTCGCAGGGAGGCGTATGATGCAACACATAGAAAGCCGAAAGGAGTCTGTGTTGCTGACTAACCTTCTTTCTTCTAGGAGAACTTCCAGATTTGGCACCTGGAATGTTCGGACATTAAACGAACAAGGGAAAGTGGCACAAATAGCAGCAGAGATGAGGGAATGTAAAATCGAGGTTCTAGGACTGTGTGAAACAAAGTGGAAGGGGGTAGACAGGAAGAAACTCATCACAGGTGAATTGGTGCTGTCCTCAGGACATGAAGACGAAAGTTCTCACCACAGTGAAGGGGTAGCTCTTATATTATCTAAAGAAGCACAGAAAGCACTCATTGAATGGGAAGCCGTTGGATCCAGAATAATAACAGCTACTTTTAAAACAGCTAAAAAGAATGTAAATGACAAAGAAGAGTCTGTGAAAGAAGCATTTTATACTAGACTACAGGAAATTATGGAAAAAGTAAAAAGAAGAGACATCACAATTTTGATGGGTGACATGAATGCAAAGATTGATACAGTCAACACCGGCTTTGAAGAAGTCATGGGAAAACAGGGGCTAGGAATAATGAATGAAAATGGGGAACTATTCTCAAACTTCTGTGCTTCAAATCAACTGGCTATAGGAGGAAGCATGTTTCCACATAAGAGAATACACAAGGCAACATGGATATCACCAGACCATAGAACAGAAAATCAGATTGATCATATATTCATAAACAAGAAGTTTAGATCATCATTGCAGGATGTAAAGGTATATAGAGGAGCAGATGTGGCATCAGATCACCACTTTCTGATAGCCAAAGTAAAAATGAAACTCAAGAGGTATACAACAATGCAAAATTATAGACAACAATTTAATGTAGGACATCTAAGAAATCAAGAAACAAGAGACAAATTTGCGGTCACAATATCCAACAAATTCCAAGTGCTCCAACAGCTGGAAGATGTAGAGAATACAGAAGACTATTGGCAGCAAATCAAAATGGAAGGAGACGTGAAGAAATACTGGGGAAAAGGGAACGACAACAAAAAGCATGGATAACAACAGAAACCATCAATAAGATAAAAGACAGAAAAAACAAGAAAGCAGATTTAAACACAAGCAAAACCAGAAGTTCCAAAGCCAAGGCTCAAGAAGTGTACACAGAAGCAAACAAAGAAGTTAAAAGAAGTATCAAAAGAGACAAGAGGAAGTATATTGAGGAGTTGGCAAGAGAGGCAGAAGATATTGCAGCCAAAGGAAATATGAGAGAACTGTATAACGGCACAAAGAAGCTGACAGGGAAATACAAGCAAACAAGTTGCCTCATAAAAGACAAGAATGGAAAACTGCTCAGCAATATACAAGAGCAAATGAAGAGGTGGACAGAATATTTTGAGGACTTTCTCAATAGACCAGCTCCACAAAATCCCCCGGACATCCAGCCAGCAGAAGAAGAGCTACAAATTAATGGTGAAAGACCAACGAAGGAAGAAATAAAGAAAGCCATAAAGCTTCTAAGAGATGGAAAAGCGTCTGAACCTGATGGCATTCCAGCAGAGGCCATCAAAGCAGATATCGACACGGCTACAGAGATGTTATATAAATTAATTGATAAAGTCTGGGAAAAGGAAGAGATACCAGCAGAATGAAAGGAAGGATATCTGGTTAAGTTGTCTAAGAAAGGAAATTTATAGAGGAATAATGTTACTATCAGTGCCAGGAAAAATATTAAATAGGATTATCCTTGAGAGATTAAAAGAGTCCATAGACAAGAAACTGAGAGATGATCAAGCAGGTTTTCGACAAAACAGATCCTGTACAGACCAGATAGCCACTTTGAGAATAATAGTTGAACAAAGTCTGGAATGGAATTCACCATTATACATCGGATTTGTGGACTACGAAAAGGCATTTGACAGTGTAGACAGAGAATCACTTTGGAAATTGATGAGGCATTATGGAGTTCCCCTGAAGATCATTAATTTAATAAAGAAAACATATGAAGACATGACATGCAGAGTTCTTCATGAAGGACAGCTTACAGAACCATTTGGGATAAGAACAGGAGTGCGACAGGGATGCCTCTTGTCTCCATTTCTTTTCTTATTAGCAATAGACTGGGTTATGAGAACATCAACAACACACAACAGAAATGGAATCCAGTGGACTCTGACTAAGCAGTTGGATGATCTGGATTTTGCTGATGACTTGGCTGTTCTGTCCCATAACCATAATCAGATGCAGGACAAATTGAAAACACTCGATGAGAGGTCACAGCAATTGGGTCTGAAAATACACAGGGAAAAGACAAAGATAACGAGAATAAATGCAGGTAATGATAACAGGGTTGAACTTGAAGAAGCACCAATACAAGATGTAGAATCGTACACATATCTTGGCAGCAATATAGACAAATTTGGAGGGACAGACAGTGATATCAAAATAAGAATACAAAAAGCAAGAGGAGCTTTCATTGCATTGGGAAATATATGGAGATCAAGAGAAATTGGATCCAACACGAAAATAAGAATCTTCAACTCAAATGTGAAGTCAGTCCTATTGTATGGCTCTGAGACATGGAGAACAACAAAGACAACAACCAAAAAGCTACAGACTTTCATAAATGGGTGCTTGCGTAGAATAGAGGGATTAAAATGGTATGATAAGGTTACCAATGTGGAACCGATGACAAGAACTAGACAAGTGCCAGTGGAACAAGAGATGAGAAGAAGACGATGGCGATGGATAGGACACACACTGAGGAAACCTATTGATAGCATTACAAGGCAGTCCTTGTTCAGGAACCCCCAGGGCAAGAGAGGCAGAGGTAGACCAAGAAGCACACGGAGAAGAGAGCTGGAAACAGAGATGAAAATGATAAGAACGTGGAAGAAACTTGAGATGATGGCACGTGACAGGAGGACTTGGCATGTGTTTGTTGAAGGCCTATGCTCCTTTGGGAGTGGAGGGTTATGAATGAATGAATGCCTGGTGGCATAGGCAACCATGTCTGTCCAAAACTTCGTCTCCACTACTGTTTATCGGTTACTTGCTGGAAGTACCCGGCGTTGCCCAGAATTTTCCTAGTAATGGTTGAGGAAACTTTGGAAAATGTAAATATCAAACTGTGATATTTTTATATTCATTTGAAAATTGATTTTCTTTTAAGTGGATATCCTTCGGCCTTGTTTATATTACTTGTAAATGCAAGCAGCATAAAATATTGTTATTCCTAATGGTTCAACCAAAAGAGCGATTTCATTCTGTTTCTGAATTTTTTTGTTATTTTAAAATGTTTGCGTCAATTTGTCATGGCACACTTTGTTAATCCAAAACACAATTTCTGTCTGTTATATCAACGCATATGTGTTAAATTAAAATACTCCTATCATAAAAGATCAGGTGAATGTGTTGAGCTGTATTCCACACAAAATACTATTATTTCTTATGATGCACCACAAAAGCAATTTTATTCTGCTTCTGAGTTTGATTTGCAAGAACCAAATTAGCAAGACATATTTTTCCCATCCAACCTGGCACACCAAGAAAAAATAGTTCACCATTTCCTTTTTTAACTTGTTTACTACTTTTCTTCATATCACACCCCGTTCAGACTTATACATTGTTGCTTGTAAAAGGATGTTTATTATTTTCTGTGATATTTTTCTTATTGTGCATGTTCTGTGTGCTTATTTATTCCCCTTGAATATGTTTTTACATTTTAATTATTATTGTCTATTCTGACATGTAATCAATAATGGTTGAATGTTTGTTAATGTTAGGGTCTTTCTGGGGGAATCTGCTACAGCAGAACCACTGGAAATAAAGCGAGGGAGCCTGTAAAGTTTTGTGAGCATCGTTATTTTTAAATGGTTTGTTCATTTCAGATCTCATTTTGGCGAGGCTTGCTTAGTTCAACCTAGACACTGAGTCCGCCAGTTTACTAGGGCGCATGTTCAAAATGAAACAGCTTGCAGTCTGAAATAATTTGATTATTAACTATATCACTAACTAACTTTTAAATAAACTTTTGCCTCCTTTTGGTGAGGAACGCACCGTTGAATCTAGACACAGGGTCCGTCGGTTATATTGGAGGCTTGGAAGGTGGGCCTTCATCAAGTCTATCATAACCAAAACATCTGCAAGAAGAACAATTTAAAATTAATTTTTACAGATCAACAATAGAATTCAAAGTTACAGTTTAGTGTACACAGGAAAATTGACACACATTACATTTTCCGTACAAAGGAATACTGTCAGTCATAAAGTCATATGATGTAAATAATAATTTTTAAATGCAGAGACGCAGGGCAAATGAGGTCATAAAAATCAGCTGATTCACAGGTTACGTCTGACCCCCTTTATATTTATTTCCTGGTGCAATGAGTTCTTTGTTGATTGTTTTTTCAAAAACAAACAGAAAACAGCTATTCTGATTACAATTACCCACTAAAACGACTGTTTTACTGCTTTTCAAAATCAGCTGTTATCATTTCGGTAACGAAGTAACATTACCTTTGCAGGTGATTTGAGTTGTTCTGAGCAGTATTTTCACCATCCGACTCATCAGAAGTTTCCAAGTCCACTGAATAATCAACAGAACAGGAATCTACATCACTAGATGCGTTGTAGTCACTATCAGGCTGCATTTTGTTTACGATTTGTTAAGACGACTTATTTACAAAATATCCAACATGGCAGACGGACAAATGCGGTGTTTACGTTTTTCCGCTTGTAATTTCAAAGTCAAAATAAGTAAAAGCTGTACATTTTTTAGCACAGATATAATTGTTACCATGTGTTCTTAATATAAAACATTGATTTGAAGTCAAAATTAAAAAATAAATGTGCTTTTTTTTACTTCAAAAGTCATTGTTGCGTTCGGAACGATTTTTTATATTTCCGGTCGGAAGAGTGTTAAAGTATGTGTATAATAAATCACTTTAAATTGTGTTGTAAAATAGTAAAGACTGGCTTTACTAATTGCAAAAATAAAAGACTGTTTTTATCATTTTGATTCTTTCCCATAACTTCTCGCATGCATTTATTTCCCTTGATTCAGCCTTACAGGGTATAAAAAAAATGAAAATACCTTAATATTTTTTCGTCAAAACCAAAACGATGTCGTCAACAATAACTTCACAGCATTACACAGGAGAACCTAAAGGGTAACTCTGCCTAATTTCACAAAAAAATTTCAAGGCATTAAGATTTGTTTAAAGTATCAATGAACTAACAGACACTGCCTTTTATGTTATTAGATGTTGTTGAGTTTTTTTTACATGCCATCATGTCAAGCTTTAAAGTATCTTTGATGTCCTATCTCATCTCTTTTTTCCTTCAGTATTCTTTAACTGTAATATTTAGAAATAAAGGATGCAGATCTAAAAATTCTCTCTCTCGTGATATATATATATACACTTGGTTATAGCTGATTTTACTCTACAAATTACAAGATCAAATGTATAACAAAAACTGGCATGATAATATTGCTTCTGATATATGATGAATCTCACAAATTATGTAACTTATTGGTGGTAATCATTGAACATAACGTTGATATTTTGAGATATTGTTATTACAATAAACATCTTTCAAAACTTTTGTAGTGGTTTTAAAAAATTGTTATCAGAAATTTAATTGAAAATTTATGAGCATTTGAAGACGTATTGGAGATCTGAGATTCAGACATCTGGGTTTAACATCTAGTGCCTTACTGATTTTTATGTTTGGGTCAGTGTATTTTAAAGTTGATGACAGATGTAACTAGCTAAGCTATTTGAGTATTTTCCTCTCGCGGCTATATAATTGGGTTCCGAGATTGAAACCTGGTGTCATTGAGCTCCAGCCTACCTGTAAATGGGTACATGACTCTGCCGTTGAGTTAGGGTTTAGTATGGTGAAGTCTCTAACACTTCACTCCCTTACAGCAGTATCTGCAATGAGACGACTGTTACACCTCATTTTTCACACAGGCGTGCGCTATATAGGAAGGCATCTTCTTCTTCTTCCGTCCTTAGCCACCGACCGTCAAAGCAGTCAGTGGCCATTACGCCTAGTGGCGTCTTAGGGCAACAGCAGATAGGTTTTCTTTGCCATTGTTTCCCATCACGCCTATTGGCGTCTTTAGGGCAACGGCAAATCAATCCATTTGCTGTTGTTTCCGTAATCGAAGTGACTGGCAAACGGGTGATCAGCCCGTTGGTATAGGAAGGCATAGTTATGCGCAAATGAGGATGCACGATAACGCACCGATTGTGAAAGCAATGCATTGTGACGTAGGTGCCGCCTGCTCCTGAAAGCTAACAGCCAACCTTCGTTCTCTTTTGGCTAGTGTCCGTCGAGGTGGAAGGATGCATTATTATGCGCTCTTGATATGTGTGCTATAGTCCACAAGTTATTCGAGGATTTTTAAGACGACCGCTTTTGATACATGCCAGTGATGTAAGGCATTTCACAGAGAGGTATTTGAAATAATTAATTTGAATTCCATCGAGATTTACGACGATGTAGATATAACAGTATTCATGGACTCTGATCATTATTACACGGCTAGTTTGCCTTTCATTTATGCCTAAGGATGGACCAAGGACTGTGTATGTATGTGAAAACCACCTCACATAATCATTGTGCTTGAAGCTGTGGAGCTATGTACCTTGTGAGTACCGTAATAAAAAAGATTGAATGTATAGCAGCCTGGACTACATTCTTCGACGTTACATTTTACATTCTATGCATTGAACAATGTATAATCTAACCCAAAGCAACATTTAATACCATATAATAATTTGATGGCCAGTCAACGCGTAAAAACGACCTTTACCCTTTGAGCTTCTGATTAGCTTAATGGTTAGAGCACTTGCCTTTTGTTGGCACGTTACCCAGTTCTGAAATCAAAACCTGGTGGTCTCGCGCTTCAGTCTACCCAGCTGTAAATGGGTACCTGACTCGGCTCTTGAGTTATGAAAGGCAAAGAGGAAGGGAACTGGTCACCCCACCTCATAAAGCTGAACCTTGTATAGTGCAGTCTCTAACACTTCACTCCCCTAAGGCAGTATTTGCCATGGGACTACCTTTTTAGCCTATACAGTGTATTAGCAAAGAATCTGCAGTTTTAAAATTTGAACAGCTGAAAGTCTCTGTAACCACAGTAAAGGATTGTGCATATTTCTTACATGCTGACATATTAACAGTTTTGCCAGAGCAAGCCACTTAAAATCTCTTTCATAAACCTCATTATCTGCCAGTTAAGAAAATGTTTTCATGGATCAGACAGCTGAACAGTATTTTATCAACACAGTTATCAATATATTTCTTTTGTATCAGAGCTCTTTCTGTGATTGTTATTTATTTCTTAGTAGGGTCTTTTCATCAACCACAGACCTGTTGTTATTTATTTCTTAGTAGGGTCTTTTCATCAACCACAGACCTGCTGTTATTTATTTCTTAGTAGGGTCTTTTCATCAACCACAGACCTGTTGTTATTTATTTCTTAGTAGGGTCTTTTCATCAACCACAGACCTGCTTGTCTTTAATATTGCAAGTAAATACTCCTGCCTTCTTCTGCCTGTATTTCCCAAGAAATCCACTTTTATTATCTAGATAGTTTCAGTGAATGTTCTTGGAGATTCTGCATTTTACGATGTAATTTATTTGTCAATTTCTAATTAAAATTCTTCTTCTTCTTCTGTCCTTAGCCACCGACCGTCAAAGCAGTCAGTGGCCATTACGCCTAGTGGCATCTTAGGGCAACAGCAGATAGGTTTTCTTTGCCATTGTTTCCCATCACGCCTATTGGCGTCTTTAGGGCAACGGCAAATCAATCCATTTGCTGTTGTTTCCGTAATCGAAGTGACTGTCAAACGGGTGATCAGCCCGTTGGTTAATTAAAATTAGGTGTTTGAATATCATCATTTCAGCTGCCGGTCTGTACTGTGTATGCAAAACTGCCTTTCAGTTTTATCAAGAAATACCAGCATGGATATCTGAAATTTTATAACATGCAGTAATCTTTGCAGCCCATCCCATATTTCTGCTTAATAAGAAGAGAATGGAAGTATTTTTCGATGTTCAGATTTGAGATGACCTGGTCATTTAGTAGATTAAAAGTTAAATTACTGAAATCAATTACCTTTTTTAAAAAAACTTTTTATTTTATTTTATTTTTTCAGTTTAACAGTGAAGATTTACATAAAACGAGAAGGAAACTGGAAAAAAAGCTAAAACAGATACGAATGTTAGAGCAGAAGTTTTCAAGAGGGGTAAAACTCACAGTGGAAGAAGTGAGTTTTGCTCATTATTTTGGTTCTCTCACTCACTAGCTTTCTCTCTCTTCATTCTCTGTGTGTGCATGAAGAAACAGATGGTCTGGCACCTCCGGATCAAGGTATTTTCATGGTGACAGTTGTGGTATTGGTTCATCAATTGTTCATGATAGAAAGAAGCAAAGGAATAAAATGCAGTGCAGTCTGGATAAGTAGAAGTCACTAGGGCCATCTAAAATATTTTTACTAATCAGAAGTTCGCTTAGAGATGGACATTTACGGTCAGAGTAAGAAGTGAAGCATGAAGCAATTATTTTAACCACTCCACAAGTACTTCAATTTTTAATTTTCATTTCTGCATCTTTTAAAATTTTCAAAAGCAATTTAACAAAGCCTAAAATGTAGTGTCAAGTTGTTAGCTAGTAGCATATTTGTGCGTGTGAAAATGCTTTTAACGTTTTGCCATAGTATTTTTGTATACTTTATTAGTGGTCCCAACACGAATTGCAAACCACTGAAGGACAGGTAAGCCATTGTAAGAATTTCCTGCCCCTGACCAGGATTTTCAGTTATTTTTCTGCTGGCTAATGTTTATCTGCTCTCTTTCGTATGAGTGCCTGCCACATACTTATTTAAATTTACTATTTACAGGCCTTCGGTTTCACTCATTGTTTATCTTCAGTACTCAGCTGCGTAATCTTGTTGCTGTCAGATTTTAACAAACCATTTCTCACAGACCGAGGTGTCGCAGTCAACCCAGCGATTATGACCTTGCTGGTGTAAAGAATGTTAGCATTGTTTTGTACAGCCAGATGCTCAGACATATTTATTAACCTTATATTCCTTATTCACCAACAAATTATGCAAGGCCACATAATTATATAAATTAGGCGACAAAGGCAGAACTTCTTATGTAAGTCCACATTTGAGTTGGGACAGAAACCTTACCTTGAGAAAATTCTAGTTATCAGAAGTCAACTTAACTGAGTTTTTTTTTTAAACATAGCCAAGGAAGACAATTGGCCGAGCTTCCAGAATGGTTCTAGTTATGCAAAAATGGACTTAAGTGAGTTCGACTTAAGCGGACTGCACTGTTTTGAAATTCTAAACAGTGTGCACTGTTACCAGTTCTGCATCTTTAATACTCTGTAGTGTATAACTGTATGTGTGCTTTTTTTCTAGAAAAAAAGGTGGGTATACTGTGTTTGTTTTTTAAAAAGGCATGTATTTTAACGCTGATTTTTTAGCTTCAAAATCATTTAATAATTAAACAGTAGGCGGACAAACCGGAATTTTTAGACACTTGTTCCCACATCTATGCCATGTACTATTGCATCAATGTTGCCATTATATCTCGTTTCTTTGTGTGTAAAATCTTTTTTCATTCACGCAACACAGATTGATGCAAAGGTTTTAATATTATAACGAAATGTATACAATCAATTTTTAAAACTTAAATTAAGTTTTTAAAAAAGGTGGGGAAACGGCATATCCCCGGAAAAAAAGCACTGTACAGTCGGCCCTCAGTATTCGCGGGGGATTGGTTCCAGAACCCCTGCGGATACCAAAATCCTCAAGTCCCTTATATAAAATGGCGTAGTACTGTATTTGCATCTCTAGATTACTTATAATACCTAATACAATGTAAATGCTATGTAAATAGTTGTTATACTGTATTGTTTAGGGAATAATGACAAGAAAAAAGCCTAACTACATAGTACACGTCAGCAACAACATAACATTTTTCTTTCTTTCAACACTTACAGATTGCTTTCGTTTAATGACCTGAAAGAGAAATACATACAATAAAAGTAAAGCACATAATATTTAAAATACAAGTACATATAGAAAATATAGTTATAAATAGATAAAATATAAATTCATTCTCTCTCTCTCTCTCACACACACACACTGTTAACACCCACCAAAACCCTAGTTCTTCTCTCTTGATAACCCTTGTAGGGTGCCTACAGTGCTGATGTGGTGAGGCGACGAGATGTGTGACACTGTAGGTAAGCGGGGAGACATCAGGCTAACTTGAACCTTCTGACAGGACGTCAGAAGGATCATCTACGTCGGAAGAACCAGGTTCAGATTGCAGACATTGAAGCTTTGGAGGAGGCTCAATAATGCTAATGTCAGGATCTGTGGAGGTTGAGGGCTGAGGATCTTCAAGCGTTGAAGGTCAAGGCTTCCCAATTGCAGATGCTTTAGTTAGAAACATTGTTATAGGAAACTGTTTCTTCTTTTTTTTTTTTGCATCACCAAACAAATCTTGCAGTGGATATAGGCATGTTGTTATCCCTCAGGTGACATGGAGGCTTCGTTCCGTCGAAGGATCGTACTAGCGGATCATATCCTTTAACACTTGCGCCTGTTGAAAAACTGCTGCAAATTTTTCAAGTGTCCAAATTGATGGCTCTGCCTCCTGTAAATCTTCTGCATCATCATCATCATCTGTAGCTCATTGCTTTTTAGGAGCCATTTTTTCAAATTCAAGTTTTGCTTTTTGAAACTTTCTGGAATTTTTTTTTCTCGAATATTTTCGATACGCGGTTGGTTGAATCAGCGGATGCGGAACCCGCAGATACGGAGGGCCGACTGTATATATATATATATATTAACTTTACATTTGGAAAAAGACTACATGGACCAAATGTTTCTGGCATGTTCATCTTCTCCATCAAACGTCTGTTTCTTTTATAGAAGGTTCTTGTTTCTGACTTCACACTTCCCATCCTGCATTTCCATATTTCCAAGGTACAAGAAATATTTCAGCTGTTCTGGTGCATCTCTGTGCTCATAGTCAATGTTTGCTTCTGTTATGTCTTACTTGCATTCAAACCAGATGTCCAAGCCACATTATGCTTTGGTTTTTCATATATTCTGTAAATCTTGATTATTTCCATTTTTGCTTCCATTGTAGCTAGTTCCCAGGAACCATAGTATTGATCTGTCTTGCAGTGGTGGTTTCTGAAGCAATTTGTTTTGCTTGATGAGTCTACCAGCTCCATACTGTTAACCCCTAACAAATTCTGTAAATGTTTAAGTTTTAATATTTATTTTCCTGTATAACATTCATTCTGTTGCTGTCGTCTGGTTTCTCTCTATTTGCATTTGCCAAATTCTACGGCCATCAAAGGTAATACCAAGGTAGTGTGGGTTTTCTTCCAGATCTAAGATTTTCTCCTTTTTAGCACTAACTTTGAGCTGTGTGATTTATTTGAGAGAGAGAACACTGTATATGTTGTGTTTGTTTCATTTATCTTAACTAGTCATTCTTTGACCCACTCCTTCTGTGATGCTAGGGCTTACTATATCTGAATGTTTGCTGTAGTGATATATTCTTCAGAATTCCACAAAACTAAGTCCTCTGCAAATGAGGAGCTGTGTGTTTTTCTTAGAATGCTCTGTTATATAATTCATGTATGCCAGGAACAGTGTGGGCGACAACTCCCCCTTGTGGGGTACCTGCTTAACATCTTGCTGGTCTGTCCTTGTGGCTGTTTTATTCTCAAGGTAGTGGCTGATCCATTTGTACGTTTTCCCACACACTTCACTTCTTTACAGTTTGACTTTCAGTTCACCTTTCCAGACTTTATCAAATACTTTATCTAAATCCACCCAAACTGCTGTTGTCTTTTTTCTTCTTGGAAGACATCTTCAATTTCCTGAGCTACATGAGTAATGTGATCTTCATTGGATCTGTGTTATCTGAATCCTGCCTGCTGTGGGGGTAAAAAGATGTTTTTCTTCCAGAGTACCACATCAATCTGGTATAAATCATGCGTTCCATCGGTTTTCCTATACAGCTGAGTAAACTGATAGATCTGTAGCCATCTGGTTCTGTCATATCTTTGTCTTTTTTTTTCAAAATTGGTATCAAAATGGCTTCCTTCCATGCCTGCAGTATAACTCCTCTTTTCCAAATGCAGTTTAGGACTGTCAGAAACGTCTTTTCTTTGCCTGTTAACATTTCATTTGTTATCCCTTCTTTTCCTGGTGACTTCTTTTTCTTTGGTGACCTTATTGCCTCTTCCATTGTTAGATTTACCATCATGTACTCTTCTGGTGAAATATTTGTGTTGTCATGCCTTATTTGGTCATTTAAAAAACCTGTGTTGTGATCCATGAATTTATTTTGGCATTTATTTCAGCACAGTTTTAAAAAAAAAATGTTGTTATATGTTGCTTAAAAGTTGTTTCAAATATAGATTTAAAAATCATTTTTTTAAATAATTGTATGCACCACCAGTTGTATGCCTTATTGAAAAGCTATGATATAAATAATGTATTTTTTTAAAAACTGCTTTTTTTTTTTCAGGAAACTAAACTTCAGAAGAAAAATGAGATTGTATCTTTGACAGAAAAGATCTCTGAGCTCCTCTGAAGTTGGGACATTTTTACTGAAGATTTTTGCATGAACAGCAGTTATACTAAACACTATGTATTTTAACACGTGAGAAAATAAGATTGGTAGAATGACATGAATATGATAGGCTATGAAATGTGTATTTTTAGCGATAGTGAAAACAAATGTAGGTTTGGATAGTTTTTTGTTATTTATCAGGGGAAAAACCACTTTTTTGTCATTTCACATGCTAATTTTTTATAGTGAGTTACCACTGGAAAAGATAGTTAATGTCAGTTCATAAGATGATGTGCACATATAGCTCTATGATTTCATATAAATAGTTGTCTGTGTCAACTTTGACATGTCAAGAAAGATGAGGTATCCTTTAAAAACATGTTTGTATAGACTGCTGTGAATACAATCATTGCATTACATATCAACTGTGTTGAGTTGATCTTGGTATTATAAATTATGAAGCAGATAACTGCAGTAAAGATGCATAACAGTGATAAAATAGAACAGAAATATGCAGCAAACAGTTTTACGAAATCAAAAGAATGAAAATGTGCAAAATGCGTCATGCAAGTTGTGTTAAATAGGCATGATATTGTTTTGAGATCAGCATCTTTCTAGATTCCTCCTGTACCTCTCGAGGTACAGTTACCGTGTTTTAAAATGTGGTAGCATCACGCTGCTGTCTACCCAGCTGTAAATGGGTACCTGGCTCTGCTCTTGAACTAAAGACAGCAAGGAAGGGAACCTCATAAAGCTGAGACCTAGTATGGTGAAGTCTCTAACACTTCACTCCCCCATGGCAGTATATGCTTTGTGGCTACTTTTACCTTTTTATTGCATATTTGTCTTCGTTTGTGTCAAACTGTTTGTAATCGTTTGTGTCAAACTGTTTGTAATGTCTAGTGTAATTAGAAAATTATTGCACACTGTAATCAGGGTATTCATTTATGGACGCTAATTTTTAAAATTCAGTGTAAGTTGATTTAAATTAACGTTTCTTTAAAAGTTAATTTAACAGCAGTAATTTTCAAACACCCTCAAGTGCAGACCATCCAGAGAGCCGTCTATGACTGACAGAAATCTTCCTGAAAGAATATTTCTATTTAGAAAATGTTTTAATTATAGACAATTTATTTAGTTCATTGAGTTTTAAGTGAAGTTGAATTTGTAATTTACACATCTTATTAGTTTCAACATCTTTAAATTTGAGTATTGTAAAAATGTACATTCACACAGATTGAAATGAGCCCTGAAAGTGTGACAGAAATCCTGGTTACTCTTTTTTGATAAATAGGCTGTAGAAAAATGAAAGAGCCTTGCATATGACATGTATGAATACTCCTTGTCATGAGTACCTTCACAAGAGAGTTTCTTTACACATAACTTCATACTGAATGGACCTTGCACATTAAAAAAATAATAATAATGTTGCCCATCAGTAGTGAGAAAATGCTTTACTTCCTCGATAAACTCAGTTGCCGTGAAACCAGTTTATGCTCAGTCTTCTCCCAGATCAAACTCTTCTCCATTAACTCCATCAATTTCCTTAACCTTCCAGACAGCCAGTTTTGTCTATTATATTTTATTACTTACTTTAATCAGTTGTTTCACAGTGTATTTATCATATACTTTCATTAAAATTTGAAATCTTGAATAAGCTAATTTAGGAAAACACTGCCCCTCTCCTGGTTATTTTAGTTCTGTGTGAGAAATGTTTATTTTATTATTGTTACGGTTGTTTTGGCTATGAATGTGTTTGTCTGCAAAATATATATTAATGGGTTCAAGTAGTTGAATTTAACATGGCATGCAAACTCCGAACATCTTAGAAAAACCAGAATCAATGACGATTGTCCAAACATTCAAAATATATTTATTTATGACTTCTGTACAAGACGATCTGCTCCTTAATTCAACACATATATAAGATCAGTAGACATTGATCATACATTGTCATTGATCTGTCCTTTAGGCATGTACTCAAGCAGGTTTTGCCGATACTCATATTTATATAGTCCAACACGACTTATAATATTCATCGTCATAATTTTGATGGAATTTGATTTAGTACTTCTCTTGAAAAAAACGCCTTCCAATACTGACATATAATTAACAAGTGGTGATCATCATTAGATCAAAGAACACTTCATATACTTTGAAATATCTCCATCTCCTCGGAGCACATAGAATATACGTCCACACACTATGACGGGCACAGCGAAAAGAGGCTGAAAGTTAATGGTTAGGTTTTGAAGCAGAAGATGCTTACGTCACACCTTTATTACAATATTTGTCATAGATGAATTAAATGTTTCGCATTCAATATCAGTGCGTTATCGTGTATTCTCATCTTGCACACAGCTATACCTTCCTAGAGAACATACACCTGTGTGCAAGAATGAGGCGTAACCATGCAGACTGAGAAATATCAACCCCTGGCTGTCTATAAAAAAATGAATGCTTTTGCAGCTAAAAAGCTCGATTGTTTCCTGACTTTTTCCCCCAGGTTTCAGATCATGTGTTTCTGTCATCATCATCAGCTGCCATCTCCACAACGAAGGTTGGCTGTAATCGATCTCCAACGTCTTCTGTCTCTTGTCTTGGTGGTGCACTCTGATAGACTCTTTCCTGTCCATCTCTTGATGTTGTCTTCTCCTTGCACATTTACCTTCAGCTCTCCCTTCTGTTATGGTCTTCTGCAAGGTGTTATGCCTTTTTATGTGGCCAAAGTATTTTAGCTGCCTGTAGCGGAATGTTTTTCTTGTATGATGATAGTGATAGAGTAGAATTAAATCCCAGTGCCAGAGAAGTGCACTGGTATCACAATAGTGGTACGTCTGTGAATACCCTGAGTTGGATAACAGATTTAGACTTCAGAAGTATAAGGTGCCTTTCCGCTAAAGTATTTCTGTGATAATTAAATTAGAAAAAGTAACTCAAATAGTAACAGTTAATAATTTAACAAGTCAAATAAGTACAATTTCATTATTTATTATTTACATCTAACTATCTATGAAGTGTGTAATGTGTGTTGAAGGATTTGGAAGTGTCTGTTTAATATTTATTTACATTAAGAAATAAATAATAGAAAATCTTGGATGTTCCTTCCAAAAAGAATTGTACCAGTCAAAACTTGAATGATTCTTCCAAAAGGAATTATAAAGTTCAATACTTGAATGATTCTTCCAAAAGGAATTATAAAGTTCAATACTTGAATGATGCTCCACCTATGTCCCAGTCTTGACATATGGATGCGAGTCATGGGCAATGACTACAACCCATAAAAGCCAGATCCAAACCTCAGAAATGAGGTATCTGAGGAAGGTGGTTGAAGTAACAAGAAGAGACATGGTACGCAACCAGACGATACGTCAAGGCCTAAAATGCCACCCCCTACAGACCCAAGTAGAACAGTCCCAACTAAGATGGTTTGGCCATGTCTGCAGAATGGGAGAAGATCGGCTACCACGACAAGCATGGGAAACAAAAAGCCAAGGATCCAGACCCCGAGGACGACCCAGAGTCCGCTGGGAGGACAACATTAGACAATCTTTGAAGGACCGAGGACTAGAATGGAACCAGGCCAGGAGGAAGACAGCCGATAGAATAGTCTGGCGCTCTCTCTTCCAAACCTCTACACCTCACAGTAGAAGGGGAACGACTAAGTAAGTAAGTAAGTAAGTACTTGAATGATTCTTCCAAAAGGAATTATAAAGTTCAATACTTGAATGATTCTTCCAAAAGGACTTATAAAGTTCACTACTGTTCATAAATCCCACGTGCTATCTAGTCCTTATTTAGTTTCATCATTTAGATCACCATCAATCTGACGATTGTTTGAATCATTTGCTTATGGCTCTTGATACTGCTCACAGAGACCTCAGAACTAAGTACAGAATTACTCAACTTAGATGTAGTCTGGGACACATTGTGAATTGTGGTGAAAGTTCACTACTGTTCATAAATCCCACGTGCTATCTAGTCCTTATTTAGTTTCATCATTTAGATCACCATCAATCTGACGATTGTTTGAATCATTTGCTTATGGCTCTTGATACTGCTCACAGAGACCTCAGAACTAAGTACAGAATTACTCAACTTAGATGTAGTCTGGGACACATTGTGAATTGTGGTGAAAATTCCCTCCAGCCATCCCAAACAGTAAGGGGGACTAAGGCGCTGAAACTTGGCTGACCTCTGTGCTTCAGTTTCCACTTTTCACTGGCTTCTGAACTGGCACAAATACTGTGTTCAGAGGCACTCTCAGATACGTAATAATAGAACCTGGAACATAAGGGGCAACATGTGGTTCTATTAAGCACACATGCTACGGATGTTGATGAAGCGATCTTGTTTCAGTGACTGCGTATAAAAGAATGATCCATGGCATTGTAAATCAGAGATAACACGATGAGACAGTGTCTACTGTGCAGAACATAAGAAAATACATGAATAAATCACATTTTTATGATACATGGGTATGTTACAACCTTTGCCTTCCCCTGCTGGATACCAAGTATGTCGAAAGCTTCCAGGCAAGAACTAGCCATGATGTATTTGGCTAAACAATAAAGTGATATGCTTTCTGACCATGCCCGTGGAGGTTACTTGTCATAGTCTTTCTGTCTACCCTTATTATTATGATGCAGTTAATTCATAACCAAATCTAAAATCAAACAATATTAGTTACTCATATTATTAATAAACTTACATACCCTCTAGGATCTATATAACACAGTGTGAGGCTGTATAAGTTGAAATATCACTGCCCTGCATACAGCATAGAAAAGGCTTTGCCGTCAGATGATGACTTCCAGCTTCTCACTTCTGCGCCTTGATTTTGTGTGTGATTTACATTTTTTTTTTATTTTTAATGTAAAACTTTTGCCTCGTTATGGCGAGGCGTGTCCCGTTCAACCTAGTCGGTTATATTAGGGCGCATGTCCAAACATAAAAGACCCTTAGGTCTTTAGTATTTTGGTGAAGTTGTGATTTGAACCGTCGGCTCTGTCCTTATATACGGCTAAGTCTCACGTACGAGAAAGCACACTCTCAAGTCCGCTAAGATTTTTGTCAAATCTCTTAGTTTGAGACGATCTGTGCTACTTCGATATTTCGTCTTCTCACAACACACTTATCGCTATCCTTCTTTCTTTTCCTCCATTGGGAGCTACTATTCTATCCACTTTTAATCAAAATCCGTTGAGGTATGCATCAATTTTTGAAGAATATAGCTCAGATATTAACAGAAGTGTTATCTACCCTTTCAAGATGGAGGTGAAATTCGTTTCTCACCTTAGACGCCGAAAGAAAAACATCAGGAATGTGTATATTTCGATGGATAGTACCATGTTATGTTAAATTATAGATTAAAAGATACACCAGAGTATCTAGTGGTGTAGATATTTTCCTATAACTGACCTCGAAACCCTCGAATCGGTCGGTTGGATAGGAGGGTTGATCAGTGAGTTAACAATTCACTATCGTAAAACAAGCTATTGTTACCGAAACAGAACCAGGCTCGACAGTAAACATGACTCACTCTAATATCTTGGGGGCTAAGGAGATCTTTAAAATTGGATACTGGAATGTAAGAACTATGTATCAAGACGGAAAATTGGAAGAAGTAATTAAAGAAATGGATAATTATAAGTTGGACATATTGGGTGTCAGCGAATGTAGATGGACGGGGAAAGGCATAAAATATATTTCAGAAGAAAAAAAGCAAATTATATACTCTGGTAATAATGATAATCGTCACACAGAGGGAGTAGCCATCTTAATGACACAGAAAGCAGCAGCATCGCTTATCAGCTGGGTACCTATCAATGAGAGGCTAATATTAGCTAGATTTCAGACACGATTTTTCAAGCTCTCAATTGTACAATGTTATGCACCAACTAACGACGCTCTTGATACCACAAAAGATGACTTCTATGAAGCACTTCTAAGTACCATCAACACAATACCCAAGCATGACATAATAGCAGTCATGGGCGATTTTAACGCCAAAGTAGGTGACAACAACGATGGAGTACAAAGATATCTCGGTACTCATGGCATAGGCTGTATGAATCAAAATGGCGAAAGACTTCTAGAACTTTGTGAAATATCAAACCTCGTTGTGGCAGACACCATCTTTCCACATAAGAATATCCACAAGATAACATGGAATTCACCTGATGGCAGAACTAAGAACCAGATAGATCACTTCTGCATAAGTGCAAAATTTCGCTCATCAGTTCAAGACGTCAGAGGTGCAGAGATCGGAAGCGATCATAACCTCTGCATAGCTAAACTGAGAATTAAACTGAAGAAGTTATACCAACAGAATAAAAATAGAAGAATAGATGTACACAGACTGCAATCAAATGATATAAAGGAGGAATATAATGTCAAAATGATCAACTATTTCGATGCTTTAGGCAAAATTGACAACGATATCACCACCATGACAATCGATACTAAATGGGAACAACTGAGAACAGCAATGACAGAAGCAGCTGTAGCGACCACCGGATACCTAGTACATAAAAAGAAAAAATGGATGAGAGAAGATACTTGGGATAAAATACAAGAAAGGAAAACAGCAAAACTTAAACTACTAGCGGCAAGTACACATAATGCAGTTGAATCTTGCAAACTAACTTATAACTTGTTAAATAAAGAAGTGAAGACAAAAACTCGAAGAGATAAAAGACATTTCATCAATGAACTGGCCGTAGAAGCTGAAAATGCTGCAAGAACTGGTAATAGTAGGTGCCTTTATCAAATTACAAAACAACTATGTCACCAGCCTACTGCAATGGAAACACCTTGTTAAAGGTAAATTAGGGAATTCAATACCAACAGAAAAAGAACAAATGAAGAGATGGGCTGAGCACTTCATGGAGGTGCTAAACAGACCACCACCAACAGTAACACCTGATTTTAATAATGAAACACCCACAACCACCTTGCCAATAACTTGCGATGAATTCACGTTGGACGAGATCAAACAAGCCGTTAAAAGATTTAAAATTTTTAAAGCTGCTGGAGTTGACGAAATTTCAGGGGAAATGATTAAAGCAGTTAATGACAACAACCTCTTGAGAATTTTAGATATTATAAATGAAGTATGGAGAGAAGAACAACCACCACAACAATGGAAAGACAGTATTATTGTAAAGTTACCGAAGAAAGGTGATCTATCAGACTGTAATAACTGGCGTGGTATATCTCTATTATCAGTACCTGGAAAATTATTATGTTGCATGATGTTAGAAAGACTTAAATTGCATGCTGACGAAAAGATAAGAGAAGAACAAGCGGGTTTCAGGCCGAAACGATCATGTATTGATCAAATATTCACACTAAGAACAATTATAGAAGAATCAGTGGAAAGGCAATCGCCACTTACTATCACCTTCGTCGATTTTCAAAAAGCCTTTGATAGTCTACACCGCCCATCATTGTGGAAGATACTTACAATCTATGGTTTTCCAACAAAATATGTGAATATAATCAAAGCGCTATATGACAATGCAAGATGTTGTGTTAGAACAAATAAAGGGAATACAGAATGGTTTACAGTAGAAACAGGGGTGAAACAAGGCTGTATTATGTCACCACTACTATTTGGAATAGCTATTGATTGGGTTATGAGAAACTATACCCACAATGAACAATTAGGTATAAAATGGACAAATGGAAAATTCCTGGGGGACCTGGATTTCGCAGATGATGTAGCATTCTTAAGTTCGACACCAAGACAATCCCAAGAAGCAATAAATAATTTGTGTCATCTCTCTGTTAAAATAGGTCTCCAAATAAATGCCTCTAAAACTAAAGCTATGAACTTTTCTAACGAGACCTTTGATATCATCTTGAACGGGGAAAAACTACAGAAAGTTGAAAGTTTCAATTATTTAGGCAGTAAAATGACTCAGGATGGTGACACAACAAGAGAAATCCATACTAGAATTGCTTTGGCAGCTAGCGCTTTCAATAGATTATCTAACATTTGGAAATTACGATCATTGAATATACATACCAAGCTTCGTCTGTTTAATTCAAATGTTATCTCAGTGTTAACATACGGCTGTGAGAGTTGGAAAATAACAAAATCATTGGAGAACAAGCTGAATACATTCGAGAACAAATGTCTTAGAAAACTCATGAACATCAGTTGGAAAGAATTCAAGACTAATCGACAAATAAGAGAAGACTCTAGGCGGAAATATGTCTCCGACTATATAAGGAAAAGACGATGGTCATATATCGGTCATGTCCTACGAATGCAAAACAACAGAATACCACTACAGGCGCTCACTTGGGTTCCTGAGGGTAAGAGGAAAAAAAGGAAGACCAAAAGAAACACTCAGAAGAACAATAATAAGAGAAGGAAGAACGTTGGGCCTAAATAATGTGCAAGAGCTAAGAGGAGTGGCGTCACAACGGACAACCTGGAGAGCACTGGTTTCTGCCTTATGTGCCGTGTTTGGTGCTTAAAGAATTTATTATTATTATTATTATTAACAGAAGTGATGACTGTATAAATATTCTATGAACTACAAAAGATTCGGTGAAGTTTATACAAGAAACAACATTGCAGATATAGACAATATATTTCAAGGGAACGAAAGAAGAAGAACAGAAGTGATGACTGTATAAATATTCAAATATTTTGAAAATGACTTACATTAGTGTACTACCAGTCTAGAAATCTCTCTCATAATTCCATCCTTCTTATCCTCAGACAAAGCGTAATTCTTCTTTCTTTCTTCTTTGATCCTTAGCCGCCAACCGTCAAAGCAGTCAGTGGCCATCACGCCTAGTGGCGTTTTGTAGAACAACAACAAATTGATTCCACCTTGCTCGGTCGGTAGCCATCCTTCGTACAGTGCCCCAACTCTGGTCCATTCTTTGCATCCCAGCCTCCATAGCCCTCCGCCAGATTGTTTCCGGTCGGCCTCTTTCGTTTTCCCTCAGGGGTCCAAAGCATAGCTGCTCCCGTGACGGCATCGGGGTCTCTTCTGAGGACATGGCCAACCCAGCTCCCACGTCTGCCAGCCATGATGGTGTGCATGTCCTCTTGCTCACTCCGAGCAAGCAGATCTCGGCCGGTGATGGCATTCGGCCAAAAGATTCGGTGAAGTTTATACAAGAAACAACATTGCAGATATAGACAATATATTTCAAGGGAACGAAAGAAGAAGAACAGAAGTGATGACTGTATAAATATTCAAATATTTTGAAAATGACTAACATTAGTGTAGTACTACCAGTCTAGAAATCTCTCTCTCATAATTCCACCCTTCTTATCCTCAGACAAAGCGTAATTGTGTAGCTTTAAATCTTCTGTCACTCTAATGCAAATTCTTATAGTCGGCCATATTTCTTCTTTATCCGCTCCTTCCTGCCACTGCTCAATTTTGTACTGCTAAACGAGACGCAAAACTTTCAGCCTACCGCCACTTCAAAGCCAGGCTAACTGCGCCTTTCCCGTTCCCCGTGCAACCAACTTTTTTTCTTTTTAAACAAAACGAAGCATCGTGGAAACAAATGTCACTACACCGCCTAACTTTGATGTCCTTCATTAGTTCTCTTTTCATCCTAGATTTTGTAGGACCTCATTTGTTTTCTTCTCTTACCATGAGATGCCCTACATTCTTCTATATATCCACATCTCAAGTCTCAATTAGTTCTTCCCATTGCTTATTCATTGTCCACGTTTCTACACTATACAGTAGTGCAGAATATATATAACATTTTATGATTCTCAGTTTTAATTTGTGAGTTAACTGTTTAGATGTCAGTATATGTTTCATGTTTGTCGTAGATTTTTTTATAGGTATTTAAGATCAATTATGGTCCCGTCTGAATAGAACTAGAACAGGTGATAGCTCAGTGGGAGATAAGGTAAAGAAATAGACTTTCACGAGTGAAATGGTGAAAGGTAAAGTCTGTCCCTAGATTTGAGAGATAATCTAATCCAGCCTATCGGTTACGACGGAGATTCTTAGATCAGACAGTTTTCCTATAAATATATATTTTCAACCACTCACCTCTACACACACACACACGTGAAAACTATCTTAATGGATGTAGGGATATGTTGGGACGAGCTGACCAACACATGTAAATAAAGTTTATGTAAATTTTATTTATCATAAAGAATTTCACAACAGCAATATTTTGAATATCAATCAAATAAACATAAGTTAATGAATTAATTAAAGAGTTAGACTCATAGGTGTAGTCATCCCTCCCTCTGTTGAGACAAGATCCCGTTAGAAGAAAGTTATTAACCCCCAAACAGTCAAAGATTTATACGCTATGGTCTAGGATTTCCCTCTACAGTAAAGAACAGAGTTTATACGTTAATCTATTCTGAAAGGGACAGCATTAGCAAAACTTGCATTAAAAAAATACACAAAGTGAGTACATGGATTCTACAAGATATATATGAGAATTATTCAGTCATCCTTCCGCTCTTCTCAGACAACCGTGGCCACGAGCATTCTTTCTTACCTAATACTTGTGTTGCATCTTCTGGAACAATCTTTAGGACACACACACACACAGCAAATCCAGTGTTATTTATGGCAAAGAGAACCCCAGCTCCTCAAAGACAGGTTAACTTCACTTCTCCAGGGAGCGTTCGCTTTGTTATTTTTTATTTAGGATTACTGTTTATGTCACATTAAATTTGTCCAGGTAAGAAATTTAACAGCGCTCATAGTGTCAATAGCTTGAGATTTCCAGTACATAGGAAATGACAGGTTGGTAACTTCTCGCAGTATAAAAATTCCTTGTCACACCACAAATGGTCAAACGTCGGGAAATGTTAATGTTTGTGATTTCGCCACTACGGGCTGAATGAAAATGAGATTTGGGAAAGAATATAATCTGGATCTATAGGCCCAGTTACAATATTTATTCTTAATGTTCTTTGGGTTGGTACTCTGTCTCTTTCTGGGTGCAAAACACGATGCCAGACAGGTTTACCTTGAAGACCCAGGTATTAAGTACAAAAATGTTATTTCGTATGGTTATTCTCTGATATATATGGAAGCCGCTGATACGGTTTAGGGTTTGACCCAATACTGTGTAAAGGAGAAAAAATACAAATACTTAACCATAATATAGTATTCTCAATCCTATCCTTACCCCGCGTAAAACATAATAAGTTTATCCACTTCGGTTATTTAACTTAAATTATAACTACAAGCTTAGAGCTTGTCTTATCATTTAAAACTCCCGTGAAATAAATTCGAGTCATTTTAAAAATTAATCATCATGAATTAGAAATAAATATATATTTCGTCAATACTCATAATGAACAGTGCATTTACTAGTCGGTTAAAATATTCTCTGACTGGTTACTAGCTATTAATTAAATTTACTTTATAGCTGGAATAGTTTAGCTAGAAATAATATTTATTCTGCTAGCCGATGTACCACAGTAAAACCTAGAGAAATATAAATGACGGACCTATCTAGTAAATCACTGCACAGCAACAAAACTAGTAAAATATAATTGACGATTTTACCACTTAAATCACTCAAAAATACTAGTAAATATAATTACCTCAAACACAGAAATTCTAAGACTATCTCCAACGAAAAACTAAGAAACTTCACTAATACAAATGATTATAGAAATCGAAGCTAGATGTCTTTAAGATCTGTGGGTACTGGATAACTTGAGTCAAAATGCTGGGGTTTATATATTAAATTGGAAGAAATTCGCTTAGACATGTTACTTTTAACGCCTTTGGAGAATTCATCGTTTAATCTGCGAATTGGGAGCCGCGCTGGTGTAATGGCTACGACGTTGTACTGGCGACCAGGTGTTCATGGTTCAAACCCGGCCGTCGGCGTTTGAAGAAATGTTTACGACCGGAAATTTGACTGAATAACCTGAACGGCTCCTGCACATAAATCCCGTGTGGATGGGAAGGAGCGAAGCTCCTGACTGGGTTGGAAGGAAAGTCCACTGACCCCCCAGCCTCGCAATGACATGTCATTGGGCCGAAAGAGCTGGAAAGCTCGAGTGCCGCTGGTTATAGAAAAAAAAATGCGAATCAGAGGGATTTTTCACACTAAAACCAGAACCTAAAGCTCTCGCTTAGATCAGGCATCTGCAATTTGCTAATCAGTGCAAATTTTACACGTGTCTGCTCGTATGGGCCATTCTAGCGAGCAATGTCCTTTGATCTGGTCAGCACCTCTATAGTTAATTACGTTTCAAACGGATTCAGGGAAGAGTAATAGAAATTGTCTCCCCTTTGATTCCAAAATTATCTGCTCCTACTCAAATTATTTGCCTCGATCGCTGTCTTAATCCTATTACCACGATTTTCAATCGCTGGCGTTAAAAAATTACAGGTAACCGGCTCAGCATTAGCTAATTAGGTCTGCTGGTCAACCTTCATCAAAGGAAATAACGAACAGCGATAAAATATGCGTGCTAAATTAGAAAAAGAGACAGATCTCCGAGTGTAGGAGGGTTTTTATGTTAACAAACGTGCGTAGGTGAAAGAAAAATGTAGATGATGAAATAGATATATGAAAGCTATTATCATATGTCACAATGTTGTTGAATGTAGCTTTGGCCATTCCTATTCTCTTCTTGATTTTTGTTTCACATCTGCCATCTTCTGTTATTATATGTCCAAGATATGGGTTGTAATATGAATACATTAAAGTACGAACCACACATTGTAATATAATGCGAATCTTGACATGTACGATATTCTGTAAATAAACATGGCTACGAATTGAACATGCTTTTACTGAGTCCCTTCTGAAACATGTGTGTGCTTGTGTAGATGACGAGGTAATGATTATATACATACATCATAACATTACATGGTGGCAGCGGTCGATACCGGACTGACGCAAAACAGCTACACGATAACACGTGAGTACAGTATTCGGCTAATTTTCGTCATCGAAGTCAGCCATGGCGGCGAAACAATATCGCAACGCACCGCAAATGAGATTCGCCGGTCAAGACGATAAGAGTGAAGCTTTCTTGTTATGGCGCCAACGCATAGATCTATATTCCAAGACCACTGGTCTGGAAGGACAAACCCTAACTCCATATATCCTAGAAGCATTGGACGATGAAGGTTTGAAAATCTACAACAGTTTTGCTACCGCCATGCCGGTTGAGTCGGCAACCGACCCCGTAGCCATATTGGACGAATTTGAAAAGCGTCTGATCATAAAGCACACAAACTTTAGAGCGGCAAGATTAGAGCTTCACCACCTGCGACAGAAACGTGGTGAAAGCCTAGATGATTTCTTCACTCGCATTAAGGAGAAACAAGAGTATGTAAATTTAGCAACGAAGAAGAAAAAGAGCGAATTATTGAACAGATTCTTCTTAGCACACCAATGCCAGAATTCCAGAAATGGCTACTGAGCCAGAGTGATACGCTAACTTTACAACAACTTCTGGATGAAGGCAGGAAACACGAGGCACAAGCACTAAACATTAAACAAATTCAGCAAGGTACATTAGCAGCCCAGGTGGATGCAGTGAAAAGCTATAAACCTAGACACAACAAAGCAACTGGTTCGAAACAACAAGAAAAAACACAACACAAGCAGAGGTGCTATGTGTAAATGTTGTGGCCTAAACCACATACAAAACCACTGTCCAGCTAAAGACTCTACATGTCATTACTGCAGAAAGAGGGGCCACTGGATAAAATTATGTTTCAAGAGGAAACAAGACAGTGCTCAACACAAACTTCACAGCAGAAAGTCGTCAAAACAAACACACTCTATGATGACTGAGGACCTTGACTCCAGTGAAGAAAGTGATCCTTCCACTTTTGATACTGTGAAGATACTAACTTTCAGTAATGAACCAAAGAGAACGCAGGCTTTCTGCAAGGTACAATTCCGAATACCAGGAATTAAAAGGCACAAAGAAAGATATATTCGGTTCAAGATAGACACAGGTGCCCAAGGTAACACTCTACCCTTAAGAATATTCAGACAGATCATGCCTGACAAGGTGGATAAGCAAGGATTTCCCACAAGGGATGTAAAAAGTAGGAGTGGCAGGACAAAGCTAAGAGCTTACAATGGAACAAGTATAGACTGTTTCGGAGCAGTAACACTTGAATGTTTATACAGAGACTCTGAATGGACATCGTCAACATTTTACTTGGTAGATGTTGAAGGACCTGCAATTTTGGGTTTACCAATGTGCGAAAAGCTGAGTGTGGTAACTATTAACAACATTAAAGCTGACAAAAAAGAACATCTTACTCTACACGTCACTGGAGTAGATGACCTTAAACAGCGATTCCCAGAACAGTTCGACAGAATAGGCAAACTTCCAGGAAAGGCAAGATTCTTTTTAAAAGACAACGCTGAGCCAAAGATAGACCCACCTAGAAAGTATCCTATACATGTTAAACAGAAACTTGCCACAGAACTAGAAAAGATGGTGCAGAATGATGTTATTAGAAAGGTTGAAGAGCATTCTGATTGGTGTAGTAGTATCACAACCGTTCTGAAGCAGGATGGTTCTCTTCGGGTTTGCCTTGACCCAAAACACTTAAACAACAGTCTAAAGCGCTGTCCACACAAAATGCATACAGTGGAAGAGATAACTCACAGATTCCACAATGCCAAATATTTTTCTAAACTAGATGCTGTACACGGATACTGGAGTGTTGAGATAGCAGAGGAAAGTCAACTCCTTACAACTTTTCGAACACCATTCGGCAGATATTGTTTCAAGAGACTCCCATTTGGTTTGAATGTATCACAAGACATCTTCCAACAGAAGATTGACAACATTGTTGAGCAATGTTCTGGTACAGTGGCTATTGCGGATGACATTGTAGTCTGCGGCAGGTCAGAACAAGAACACGACCGTAACTTGATTAACTTGATGCATGTAGCACAGGCCAATGGGCTAACATTCAACAGCAAAAAGTGTACAATTAAGGCAACGGAGATACAATTTTTTGGATTGCTGTACACCCAGAATGGTGTAAAACCAGACCCTAAAAAGGTTGAAGATATTCATGACATGCCAACACCAGCTACAAAGAAGGAACTGCAACAATTCTTAGGTGCTGTCAATTTCCTAGCACAATTCATACCAAATTTGTCAGCTGCTGCAGAACCTTTGCGATCTCTACTACAGAATGAAACTCCGTATGAATGGTCAGAAGACTACCAACACATATTCAACCACTTGAAGACCCTCATATCATCTGATGCATGCTTGAAATACTATGACATGCAAGCACCCACTTTTCTCATGATTGATTCCAGTCTGAAAGGCCTAGGAGCAGCACTTTTGCAACCAGACAAAAATCCTGAAGGACACTATGCCAAAGAACTTCGTCCTGTAGCTTACGCAAGCAAATCATTAAGTTCTGGCGAAAAGAAACTTGCAAACATTGAAAGAGAAATGCTAGCTGTACGTTTTGGAATCAAACGCTTCCACACATTTCTGTTCAACCGCCCATTTACAATTCTCTCAGATCATAAGCCACTTGAGATGATTCATAAAAAACCAATAGCTTCAGCACCACCACGACTACAAGCTCTGTTATTGGAAACACAAGGTTATGATTTTAATATTCAGTATATCCCAGGAGAGGATATAGGTCTTGCAGATGCTCTCAGCAGATTACCAAACCCCAACAAGACAGCAGATCTTACCCCAAACATCAAAGTTGATTTTGTCAAGTTTAGCGATAATCGGCTTGAACACATCAGAGAAGACACAATGAGAGATCCTATCCTTAACTCTCTCAAAGAACTGATATACCATGGATGACCAAGTTCTATCAGGGAAGTTCCAACACACATCCGTCCATACTACTCGATGAGGGACGAGTTAAGCATCGAAGATGGTCTGATCCTTAAAGGAGATCGCATTGTTGTACCAGAAACACAACGCGATATCATCCTTAAACAGCTCCATAATAGTCACCTTGGTATTGTGAAGACACAACTGAGAGCAAAGAAAGATGTTTACTGGCCACAGATAAACAAGGACATAGAAACACTATGTAAAAACTGTTCAATTTGCCAAGAACATGCAAATAGGCAGTGCAGAGAACCTCTCATACCATCAGACATACCATTGAGCCCTTGGAGCATTATAGGAACTGATATTTTCTCAATCGACAATAATGACTATCTTATTATTGCTGATTACTACAGCAAATTTCCCATCATTGAGAAACTTCCACAACCCTCACCATCAGCTGTTATTGCAGACATTCTTCTTCTTCTTCTTTGATCCATAGCCGCCAACCGTCAAAGCAGTCAGCGGCCATCACGCCTGGTGGCGTCTTGTAGGGCAGCAACAAATTGATTCCACTTTGCTCGGTCGGCGGCCATCCCTCGTACAGTGCCCCAACTGTGGTTCATTCTTTGCATCTCAGCTTCCACAGTTCTCCGCCAAGTTGTTTTTGGTCGGCCTCTCTTTCGCTTTCCCTCGGGGGTCCATAGCATAGCTGTTCTTGTGATGGTATCAGGGTCCCTTCTGAGGACATGGCCAACCCAACTCCAGCGTCTGCCAGCTATGATGGTGTGCATGTCCTTCTGGTTACTCCGAATAAGTAGTTCTTGGTTGCTGATGGTGTTTGGCCAAAAGATTCGGAGAATTTTCCTTAGGCAGATTGTGTGGAAGGAGGACAGTTTTGACATTTCCTTCTCTGTTACTCTCCAACATTCCGCACCATAGAGAAGCACAGAAAGTACACAGCTCTCATACAGTCTTAATTTGGTGTTTGTGCTGTATTGGGAAGACTTCCAAATGTTGTTGAGAACAGCAAAGGCTGTTCTCGCTTTATTCATTCTGTTGTTAATGTCCTTGCTTGTTCCGCCGTCAGGTGTTACTATGCTTCCTAGGTAAGTAAATGTGTCTGTCTGTTCTAACTTCTGGTTCCTTACTGTTACTGGCTCAGGATTGCCCACATTTAGTGTCATGACCTCTGTCTTCTTCAAATTGATGTTCAGGCCAACCTGCTGGCCATACTTATTCAGTCTATCGGTTTTGTCTTGAATGTGTTGGTGTGAATGCGCGAGCAGTGCAATGTCATCTGCATATTCCAAATCTTCCAGTGTAGAAAACGTTGTCCATCTAATACCTCTTGGACTGCCCTCTGTTGTCTGGCGCATCACCCAATCTATGACTGTCAAAAATAATGTTGTTGATAAGGGGCATCCCTGTCTTACTCCTGTTTTCACTTCGAAAGTTACATTACTCGATCCGACACTGCACGTAAAGTTAGAATAGAGGCTTTTTATAATGGAAACAATGCGGCTGGGAATTCCATAAGCCCTCAGAATTTTCCATAGGCTGTCCCTGTGTATGCTGTCGAAAGCCTTATTGCAGACATTACAAAGAAGTATTGCAGCATGTTTGGCATCCCAGATGAAATTAGATCAGACAACGGTCCACATTTCTCAGGTCAAGCATACAGAAACTTCACTAAGGACTGGAAGATCAAACACACAACATCATCACCTAGATACCCTAAATCTAATGGTTTCATTGAGAGACAGATACAAACTATCAAGTCAATCATGAAGAAAACAAGAACAGAGGATGTACACCTAGCACTTTTGAGATGGAGAACAACACCGGTAGACAGTAAGATCGACAGTCCAGCAGAACTTATGTTTGATAGAAGAATTAAAGACCTCCTACCATCTAAGGTCCACTTCCGTCCACAACATAGAGACAGCACATATGATCAATTTCAGCATCGTCAGCAAGTTCAGAAATCCAACTATGACAAATGTGCTAAAGACTTACCACCATTATATCCTGGTCAGCATGTGACTACCTACAACCACAACAATGACACATGGTCAAAAGCAACAATCATTTCCAGAAACCCTGAACCCAGGAGCTATACTTTAAGACCAGACAGCAGCAGCAACCTCCTGAGGCGAAACAGAGTGGACATAAGAGAAATCCCACAGAATACAACAGAACAGAGAATTCCCATGCTTTCAACAGACAATGCAGTAACTCCAGACTTTGGTGCCCCACAAAACCAACAAGCGCCAAGGCCGAAATCACAACCAACTCAAGCTAAACCAGGGACTTCCGCAGAACCACCAGCACTTTACACCACTCGTTCTGGCCGTACAGTGACACCTCCCAGCCGATACAGACAGTGACATATATATACTCACACTGAGCATTACACATACTTATCCTTTCTCACATGAAACATTTCGTTGGAAATGTTTACACACATTTTTTTTTTAAAAAAAGGGGGGATGTAATATGAATACATTAAAGTACGAACCACACATTGTAATATAATGTGAATCTTGACATGTACGATATTCTGTAAATAAACATGGCTACGAATTGAACATGCTTTTACTGAGTCCCTTCTGAAACGTGTGTGCTTGTGTAGATGACGAGGTAATGATTATATACATACATCATAACATTACATGGGTAGCTCTTGACTTGTTCCAGGATTTCCCCATTTATGCTTATCTTTAATGTGGGCTTATCGTCTGTTTTGCTAATTATCATAGTTTTTGTTTTCTCAATATTAATGTTCAGTCCATATTCATGACTTATACTGTTCACTTGTTTCACTAGTTCTTGTAAATCCTGTTCACTTTCAGCTAACAACACGGTATCATCTGCATATCTATTCTAAGGTTGTTTATTGACCTTCCACTGATGTTCAGTCCTGGCATTTCCTTTATCTGTTTGAACATGTTTTCGGTGTGTAGATTAAATAGGCAGGGGGACAGCACACAACCTTGTCTGACACCTCTTTTTATGTCTGGTGAATAGTTCCTTCCATATCTTATTGTGGCAGTCTGCTCCCAATAAAGATTAGTGAGTATTCTTATGTCTTTTCCATCAATACCTATGTCTTCGAGGCATTCCATTATTTTCACATGATGGACCTGTCAAAAGCCTTCTTATAGTCAATGAAGCACATGTACATACTTTTTTGGACCTCTATATTTTTCTGCTAATATTCTTAGGCAAAATATTGTCTCTCTTGTTCCGTCTAAAACCAAACTGCTCTTCTTGGATTTCACTGTCTACCTTACTTTTTGTTCTTTCCTGTATGATTTTGAGCAGTATTTTAATTGCATGACTCATCAGGCTGATTGTTCTGAAGTCTGAACATTCTGTTGCAATTAGGTTTTTTGAGCAATGTTATTAAGACTGATGTCATGTGGTTATATCGTTGCATAGATCTGTGTTTCTATAAGGAATCATAAAATTTTTGACATTCATTCAAGCAAAATAAATTTTAAGAGACAAATGCAAAAAAAAAAAAAAAATAAAACCTTTCACATGTTTGAAAATATTGATTGTTAGATTTTTTTATGAAACTTAAGATTCCCTATTATCAAATGTTATAGAGGCATTTAAAAATGCTGAGTCAGAAACATCATTATGATACAGACTGATTAACCTGATTTTCTCAGAATTTAACATCTCAGATATTGAGACCTTAACTTACAATGTTCCTATTTTTGTCATCAGAAAGTGACCCAAAAAAAAAAAAAAAATCTCACACAGCTAACAGAGAAATGTAGACAACTTTAGAACATAAATAATTGTAATCAAGATTGTTGGTCTAATATGTTATACAGAAGAATTATCATGCTTTGAAAATGTTTTTTTTTTGGGTCTGGTCTTTTCATCAAAACTGTTATCAGAATCACCATGATTGAATACATTGATATTCATGTTACCCAAATTTTAATAGGTTCTTTGCCAGCGAATTGTACAATCTGTCTTCCTAGTCTAGATTTAAGACATTTTGCATTAATGCTCCAGTCTTGAAGTAAAAATTCACTTGAAAATTAATTTAAAATGTTGATTTATGTGTCATTTATTATGGTCTTGTCTTGAGAATGGTACATACACAGTTATTGACTATACAAAAATTATCAAGATTTACAAGATACAAACATATGACGTGTCTTTAAAAATGTGACTTTTAATTTCCAGAGTGAAGAATTGTGGCGTTAAAACATCATTTTCATAATAAAACATGCAGGTAACACACACTCTGGTAATAGTGATGTATATTTGTGTTGTTTCACTGTAAAACATGTTCACTTTTTGAGGTAGAGGAAGACCAAAGAACACATGGAGAAGAGAACTGGAGACAGACATAGAAAAACCTTGAGCTGATGGCACGGGGGGGGGGGTCGGAGAAAGAAAAGGACAACTACTCTTTCATCACCATCATCTTTTTTTTTTGCTCCTTATCAATCATACAACCACCGCTGCTGATGGCTGCCTTGAGAAAGCCTATGTAAAACAAAATCTTGCAGTCGTAGTATTTGAAGAAAATTGTTTTATAATGCTGAGGTTGCTAGCCCCATGAATAACCTCATATCAGTCACCTTTACGACATTAAATATATATTATACAAAGGTATCGCTGCTATTCTCTCTGCCTACTAGACAGAGAGGGTAGTAACAATTCGCTCCCGTAGCTAGCCGATGGTGTCGTTTGGGAGGTCCTGGGTTTGATTCCCGGCAAGCCCATGACTTCTGTTGTTTAGTCTTCTACTTCTTTATTTCTCACGAGTGCCTGAAACATACCTTTGTGTACTATTTATTTATTTACTGTTTACAGGCCTTGGGTTTCCCCTCGTTTGTTTGTTTATACCTTTATGACATGCCTGATGGGCATAGACCTATTTTTAGCTCTCCATCTTAGAGATCCCCGAGAACTACACAGGGTAACTACTCTCTCAGGCATGCCATAATAGGTGACTAACACGAGGTTTAACACGAGGCTGACAAACTCATTTATGTAAAACACATTGCTACAGAAATGACTGCTGCAAGAGCACACAATTACTTTGGTGCAGGCTTATAACAGAGGAGCAAATTCAGTGTTTCCTAAGAAGCAAAAAAGTTGAATGAATGACTAAACCTTTTCTACGCATAATCTGACAACCATCACATGCACCAAAAGAAAATGTACTAGGAAAAATTACACAGCTGGCAAACAAAACTTCCAGTGACTCGGAACAAATCTTTTCACTGCATCTGGCAGTCAAAAGATTTTCAAAGCAAATTTACAGGAGAAACTAATGCTTTGTCATTCTGAACTTGCATTAAACCTGTTTATGCTTGGCTTCAGTGTTAACCGGTTTAATTTCCTGTGATAAGAACTGCACTTATATTTCTTACATTTATTTTGCTATTAATATATTTGTTAAAAAGAACAAAAATAATAATTTGCCCCAACGAAGAAGGCTCGATTTGTTTGTGAATGAAAGACTTGAAAACAAAAGTTAAAAAAATCACTGGACAAATCTCACTTACACAGAAGGTACTGAAAAACCTGTTGGGCAATTTTTTTTTCAATACAAAAAACACTGGTATCTACAGAAAATGTATGGGATAAACCTCTTCTCAACAGAAGGCACTCACATTCCCAAAAAAATTCAGTGCACAAATATTTTGTGTAAAAGAGGCAATCAAAACAATATGGAAATATCTGATGGACAAACATTATATTTCTAACAAAACTTCTCGAGTCAAAGAAGACCATTCTCTGCAAGAGTAAACCATCAAATATCAAAGCTATCCTGTCATTTTTAAAAAAGCTGTTATATTTCTACATACATACTTGTGTAAATTTATACTACAACATGGCTTGTATGACAGCAGCTATGAAAGGTCAATGGTTTTAAACCCAGTTAAAATGAACATTGCAAGATTTACAAGTAAGTGTCTTCTGGGTTGAATAGACCAGTTTCATTTTCAAGTTCTGTTTTCTCCGTGCTTTCTGCTTTACAGCAATCAGATGTAGCAAGCGCAGGGATCTATATGACATGCAACACAGCGTAAAATAGTGTAATTCACTCTCTCATGATATCACACACACAAAATTAAATTAGTTAACAATGATCTTAAAATCTTGGGGGTTTAAAAAATATACTGTTCAAAAAAAAGAAACGCAACATTATTGCAGTGGTAATGGACACCAAATTTCAAACTTGTACCAAAATTTTATTTTACGGAATTAATGTTTCAATCTTGGCATGAAGAAACTTTCAGACTTTAACAATGAAATGATGTTCATTAAATTTGGTTTGGACTTTTATTCTTTGCGACTGAGGCCTCCGTTTCAGTAAGGTGTATGGCCTCCTCTGGCCTCTGTCAGAGAACGACATCTCCTTGACATGGATCCGATTAGCCGTTGGATCTGTTGTTGTGGGATGGCTGCCCACTCTTCCCGCAGTGCAAGAGACAACTGTCGGAGATTGGCTGGAGCCACGTCTCGCTGGCGGAGTCATCTGTCGAATTCATCCCATAAGTGTTCTATGGGGTTCATGTCTGATGATATGGCTGGCCACGGAATGGTCTGGACGTTGTTGTCAGCGAGGAACTGGGTGGTGAGTTGTGCCACATGAGGTCGAGCGTTATCCTGCTGAAAAATCGACCCTCGTGCAGCCAGAAGTGGAAGGACGTGAGGACGAAGAATTTCAGCGACGTATCGTTGGGCATTCAGGCGTCCTTCAATTTGCACCAGGTCATTTCTTCCCATGAAGTTGATCGCCCCACACATCAGTACACCTCCACCACCATGTGGAGGAGCCTCATCAACGCTGTTCTGGGCGTAGCGCTCATGGACTCTGCGGTAAACTCTTCTCCGTCTATCGTGTCGCTGGAGCACAAAAAACGATTCATCACTAAACCAAACCCGTCTCCAGTCCAGAGGTGACGCAGCCGTATGAAGCGGTCTTCGGCAGGAGTTGTGACTCTGGGTCTTCCACTGCGTGGCCGGTCTGCCACTGAGCCAGTTTCTTGAAATCGTCTCCAAAGGCGACTAATGGTGCTTCTAACCACATTAAATTGTCTGGCCACTACACTTTGTGACTGTCCAGTCTGTAAACGTCGTTATGTAGTGAGATGAGCCATACTTGCGCATTGAATTTTCAACTGAATTTATTCGAGGAGCGTCAATCTTTTATAGGCATTCAATAATATGGTCAGAGAGTTTTGTGTTCAGTAAGTTTCACGGGATTCTTATGAACCAGTCACGAGTTATTGTCAAAAATGTTGTTTTGACCTTGACCTCTTCCATGACCTCACGAATCATGAGGTGAGTACAATTCAGGTAACCACGAGAAGTTAATGACCAGGTGGACACAGTCGATAGGTTGACTGATGTCCAATCAGCGAATATCTTTTTTAAAAGTAACACCAAAAAAGTTGCGTTTCTTTTTTTTAACAGTATATTAATCCGCTCTATAGAGGTTTAAGTTACAGATGACAAAAATATTAATCTGCTCTCAAGAGGTTTAAGTTACGGATGTCAAAAATAATTAATCTGCTCTCAAGAGGTTTAGTTTAAGATGTCAAAAATAATTAATCTGCTCTTAAGAGGTGTACCAGTGTACACCATGCTCCTAATATATACGTTATAATTTACAATTATTAGCACCAGTTAGGTTTTCATTTTAAATAAAAGCATGCAGCGAGGTTACTGCAGTGCAGACAAATCACTGTGACCCACCATGTGTCAAAAGTGATTAATAGATAGTTCGCACTGTGACTGAAATAGTTTGCATCAGCAGTGGTTCTCAAAATATATAGGAAAAGTCTCTAACTAAGTTTGATGCTAGTAACTACAATAAGTTTAGAAGCATTCATACGCACTTGAAATTATAAAACAGGCTGAAGTCAGCTTTTGCCGAGTCAGCAGTGATGACAGAAATTATGAACTTGACACTTTCCCATAGAACAGCAGAGAAAACAGGTGTTGGGTGTATAATGGTAGGAAAATAAATACCTATGCAATACAGATAAGAACACACTAGGACAGAGAGCTTAGAGATTTTAGACAGGCAACTTAAAAATTAAGACAACTAAAAATTTAGGAAGTTTCTTATAGGTCCGTGTGCTGGATTAGCCAGTGCATGGACAAATGATAAAGTAGGAAAGAAGTATAGATTTTTATAATGTTTTTGTAGAGAATAGCTATAATAATAATAAATATTAAGAAGAGAATTTCTAGATAATCTCAGCTAGTGAAAAATATACTCGTCTTTAAGTATAGATAATTGGAGAGAGTATTTTGTCAAGCTTTAGAGTTTTGGGACGACTCTGTAGTGCTCCGATATACTTTGTGGCTTGCTTTAGTAGGGTGGATTATTTGTTGAGTAGTAGAGTTTGGGGAGAGCTCTGAATATTCCAAATAACTCCGAGGATTGTAACGAAGTAAGAAAGAGAGATAGTGGTTCTCAAGCTGTTAACCAATGACCTTTATCCGATAAGGTGAATAGTGATTCACAAACGGCTCTTGAGCCACTTTAGGGATAATGTTATTTATGCGTGTTGACGCTACAGAGTATATTGAATATTTATAACTTCACGCCACTGGTGGAGCGGTTGTAGTGAAGCAATAATGTGTGATCCTGCAGACTGGTAAGCAATAGATAAATAAATAGTGGTGAATTTATTTCAGGCGCTTAGCCTTTGATGCCACATGTCAGTAAACATCATGAGAACCACTGACTCAATACTCAATTATAGTTACTGTAAAACTTAATAAGAAATGTTCATTGAATATTAAGGAAGATGATAATATTACTCTATATGAGATTTTGAGAATCAGTGTAACTTGTGAGTTGATATAGTTTTTTATGTAATGATGAGAACATTGGTTCTTAGGTTTGTGTCCTTATGGGGGCCAGAGTATATTAATTGAGAAGAATGAAAACAGAGGTTCTCAACCTATTAGATGATGATAGGATTAGTAATACAATAGTAATAGAAATGAAAATTACAATTGTTATATAAGTGTACAGTGCATGCTTTAATATTATTATATTTATATTTTATTTGATGGAGATAAATTTTAGTAATCTTAATAAACTATAATAACTTTATAGTAGTTGTCGCCAGTGAATCACTTAATTGTTGTTAAGAGATTTTGTTAGTTATCGTTGAAGATCATGTTAATGAAGTAGTGAGTTTTCATGGTGACGTTGTTAAGTGTCGTTGGTGACATGTGTTTATGTGCTATTATGAGATGAACTGCGTCAACAAACTTATTAACAAACAGCATGTGCGCTGTTACACATATAACTTTATTTGGCGCCATGACCCTTAGCCCTGTCACATATAACCTTATTTGGTGTTGAGCCTGCCGGACAGAGAAGTGCTAACCCACTACACTTTGACATTTATAACTTTATTTGGTGCCGATTCCTGCCAGAGACAATGTTTGACTACATTTCGTTGACACTTATTCTGATATTATTATTTCACCTAGCCGGTGATCATGCATCCAAGCTCGCACATTTACGTGGAACATCTCCATCACTCTATCTATTCAGAGGAGATCAACGCTACACTTTCGCATTGCTATAAGAACACTCTACGTGGATTCAGCACTCGACGACACGCATCACTGACATAAAGTTTTTCGATTTCGTAAATCACTGACATTTATTTTAGTTTTTGTGCATCGCTGACATTGAATTTTCGCTAAACATGACAATTTTTTTTCTTCTGCATGAATTTTTAATGGCATAACATTTTTTTTTTGCATGAACTTTTTTCTTTGCATGTTTTCTTTGCTTTTGAGCATTTTCTTTACTGCATGGCTTTCACTATTTGCTATTTTTAGAACGGACATTGTTGCCTTTGTTTTTTCGTGTCGGATATTTTCAGGAGAACTGTACGTTGATGGCTCTCCACTCTGATATCCAGACTTCGATGATATGATTTATTTTTTAATTTTTTTTAATGACACACCATTCTTACTATTCACTGCATGATTTTTATTTTGGGTTTTTAGTATTTGTTAATTATTTTTATTATTGTTTAATGTGCAGATATTCTGAGATGTTTCTTTTTTTTTTTCTTTCAGGCATTCTATATTGTTGTCAGTTTTTTGTTTATGGCAGTTGCTATATGGTAATATGTTTAATATTTTGTAGTGTTGCCACATATTTGTTTATTTTTACAGGAAATTCACCATTTTGCCCTTGTTTATTTGGCAGTGCTGCCATTTTCTAATTATTTTAGTATATTTACCATGACAGTTCTAGATTGTGAAAAGATTGCATTTTGTTAATGGGACGTATCCAGTGTTGCAACTTTATAATTACTTCAGTGTAACCCTGGCATGACATTTCTTGATGATGAAATGTTTGAGTTTCTTTCACAGAACTTATCCAGTGTTCCCAGATTTTGATAATGTTGCTACTCCATAACATTTTAATTGAATTTAGCTGGCATTTTTATGAAAATTTTTAGGGAATTTTCATGAATGACTTTGATGTAATTAGTTGATGTTACAATTTTTTTTTCAGCTGGTACCGTATACCAATGTGTTACTTTTAGGTTTTTTTTTTTTCAACATATGGTCCTTTCAACTTTACAACTTGTTTACCTGATTTTCTTTTAACTAATAACTTTGTGTTAATTTTTATTTTCTTTGCAGTGTTGTCAGTTTATGTCTTTCTTATGATTAAGGTTTTTTTTTTTTTTTGAGTCACGATTTTCCATCTCTCTCATGGTGGTGGATTTGCACTTTTTTATTTTACTTAGGATTAACTTAGCCCTGTCACAGAGGCTTAAGTTAAAGATAAAAATAATTAATCTGCTCTCAAGAGGTTTAAGTTATTAATCTGCTCTCAAAAGGTTTAAGTTACCGATGTCAAAAATAAATAATCTGCTCTCAAGAGGTTTAAGTTACAGATGCCAAAATAATAATCTGTTCTCAAAAGGTTTAAGTTACGGATGCCAAAATAATTGATCTGCTCTCAACAGGTTTAAGTTACAGATGCCAAAAATAAATAATCTGCTCTCAAGAGGTTTAAGTTACGGATGCCAAAATAAATAATCTGCTCTCAAGAGGTTTAAGTTACGGATGCCAAAATAAATAATCTGCTCTCAAGAGGTCTAAGTTAGGATGCCAAAATAAATAATCTGCTCTCAAGAGATTTAAGTTACCGGTGCCAAAAATAATTAATCTGCTCTCAAAAAGTTTCAGTTACAGATGCCAAAAATAATTAATCTGCTCTCAAGAGGTTTAAGTTCAACCAGTCAATACCCTTTAGCTCCCTGAGGAGCATAGGCCTTCAACAAACACATGCCAAGTCTTCCTGCCCTGTGCCATCCGCTCAAGTTCTTTCCATGTTTTCATCATTTTCACCTCTGTATCCAGTTTTCTCCATGTGTTTTTTAGTCTACCTCTGCCTCTCTTTCCCTGTGGATTCCAGAAGAACTGCCTTGTAATGTTATCAACAGGTCTCCTGAATGTGTGTCCTATCCATCACCAGCGTCTTCTTAACTCTTGTTCCACTGGCACTTGTCTGGTTCTTGTCATCAATTCCACATTTGTGACTTTGTCATACCATTTCAGTCCTTCTATTCTATGCAAGCACTCGTTTATAAAAGTCTGTAGCTTTTTGGTTGTTGTTTTTATTGCTCTCCATGTCTCAGAGCCATACAATAGGACTGACTTGACATTTGAGTTGAAGATTCTTATTTTCGTGTTGGACTTGATTTCTCTTGTTCTCCACATGTTTTCCAATGCAATTAAAGCTTCTCTTCCTTTGTGTATTCTTATTTTGATATCATTGTCTGTCCATTCATCTGTCTATATTACTGCTAATATATGTCTACATCCTTTTGTGGTGTTTCTTTAAGTTCAACCTTGTTATCATTTCTTGCATTTATTCTCATAATCTTTGTCTTTTCCCTGTGTATTTTTCACACCCACTTGTTGTGACCTCTCATCGAGAATTTTCATTTTCTCTTACATCTGATTATGGTTATGAGACAGAAGAGCCAAGTCATCTGCAAAATCCAGATCATCATGCCGTTTAGTCAGATTCCACTGGATTCCATTTCTGTTGTGTGATGTCGATGTTTTCATAACCCATTCTATTGCTAGTAAGAAAAGAAATGGAGACAAGAGGCATCCCTATCTCACTCCCGTTCTAATCCTAAACGATTCTGTAAGCTGTCCTTCATGAAGAACTCTGCATGTCATGTTGCCATAGGTCTTCCTTATCTTCTTCGTTCGTCCTGAAAAGGACGTTGGGTGCATTGTGTACATTTACAGCGAAGCAGCGATATTTGCGCCTTTCGGCCAACACATCCGACTTCAGCACAGCATTTATTGGGACCAGGTTAGCCTTCCCTCTTCGATCCCTACTCACTCAGCCAGACTGCAGTGATGCAGCCTATTTCCAGGACCACCACTTGGAGGTTGAGTAGGGTCTTGGTCAGCTCTGGTTCGCTGACCCTGATGCAAGCAGTCTAGCTATGGGTGGCTGACTGCATTTCTCATTGTTGACGCGTCTTAGGTCCCAGGTCTTCCTTATTAAGTTAATGATCTTCATGGGAACTCCATAATGCCTCATCAATTTCCATAATGATTCTCTGTCTACACTGTCAAATGCCTTTTCATAGTCAACGAATGCGATGCATAGCGGTGAAATCGATTCCAGACTTTGTTCAAATATTATTCTCAATGTGGCTATCTGGTCCGTACAGGATCTGTTTTGTCGAAACCTGCTGGTTCATCTCTCAGTTGCTTGTCTATGGACTCTTAATCTCTCAAGGATGATTCTGTTTAATACTTTTCCTGGCACTGATAGTAACATTATTGCTCTATAATTTACTCTTGTAAATTTCCCTTCTTAAGCAACTTAACCAGATAACCTTCCTTCCATTCTGCTGGTATTTTCTCTCTCTCCCAGACTTTGCCAAATAGTTTGTATAATATCTCTGTAGAGGAATCAATATCTGTTTTGATGGTATCTGCTGGAATTCCATCTGGATCAGCTGCTTTTCCATCTTTCAGAAGCTTTATGGCTTTCTTTATTTCTTCTCTACTTGGTCGTTCACAACTGATTTGTAGCTCCACTTCTGCTGTCTGGGGGATTAGTTGGAGCTGGTCTATTGAGAAGTTCCTCAAAATGTTCTGTCCATCTCTTCATTTGTTCTTGTATATTACTAAGCAATTTTCCATTCTTATCTTTTATGAGGCCATTTACTTGCTTATATTTCATGTTAGCTTCTTTGTGTTGTTGTACAGGTCCCTCATATTTCCTTTGGCTGCAGCTTCCTCTGCTTCCCTTGCCAACTCTTCAGTATACTTCCTCTTGTCTCTTTTGATGTGTCTTCTTACTTCTTTGTTTGCATCTATGTACACTTCATGAGCCTTGGCTTTGGAGCTTCTGGTTTTGCTTCTGTTTAAATCTGCTTTCTTGTTTTTCCTGTCTTCTATCTTGCTAATGGTTTCTGTTGTTATCCGTGCTTTGTGCTGATGTTCTCTTTTTCTGTTACTGATGCCAAAAATAATTAATCTGCTCTCAAAAGGTTTAAGTTACGGATGCCAAAATAAATAATATGCTCTCAAGAGGTTTAAGTTACGGATGCCAAAAAAAAAATAATCTGCTCTCAAGAGATTTAAGTTACAGATGCCAAAATAAATAATCTGCTCTCAAGAGGCTTAAGTTACGGATGCCAAAATAAATAATCTGCTCTCAAGAGGTTTAAGTTACAGATGCCAAAAAAAAAAATCTGCTCTCAAGAGGTTTAAGTTACGGATGCCAAAATAAATAATCTGCTCTCAAGAGGTTTAAGTTACAGGTGCCAAAATAAATATCTACTCTCAAAAGGTTTAAGTTACCGATGCCAAAAATAAATAATCTGCTCTCAAGAGTTTTAAGTTATGGTTGCCAAAATAATTAATCTGCTCTCAAAAGGTTTAAGTTTCAGATGCCAAAATAATTAATCTGCTCTCAAAAGGTTTAAGTTACAGATGTCAACAATAAATAATCTGCTCTCAAGAGGTTTAAGTTGCGGATGCCAAATAATCAATCTGCTCTCAAAAGGTTTGAGTTATTAATCTGCTTTGAAAAGGTTTTAGTCACGGATGCCAAAAATAAATAATCTGCTCTCAAAAGGTTTAAGTTACCGATACCAAAAATAATCAATCTGCTCTCAAAAGGTTTAAGTTACCGATGTCAAAAATAATCAATCTGCTCTCAAAAGGTTTAAGTTATGGATGCCAAAAATAATCTTCAATGAAAATACTTGCTAAAATCATCATCAATGCCCATCAGCTCCCCAAGAAGCCAAGTCCTCCTGTCCTGTGTCATCAGCTCCCCAAGTCCTCCTGTCCTGTGTCATCAGCTCCCCAAGAAGCCAAGTCCTCCTGTCCTGTGTCATCAGCTCCCCAAGAAGCCAAGTCCTCCTGTCCTGTGTCATCAGCTCCCCAAGAAGCCAAGTCCTCCTGTCCTGTGTCATCAGCTCCCCAAGAAGCCAAGTCCTCCTGTCCTGTGTCATCAGCTCCCCAAGAAGCCAAGTCCTCCTGTCCTGTGTCATCAGCTCCCCAAGAAGCCAAGTCCTCCTGTCCTGTGTCATCAGCTCCCCAAGAAGCCAAGTCCTCCTGTCCTGTGTCATCAGCTCCCCAAGAAGCATACGCCAAGTCCTCCTGTCCTGTGCCAAGTCCTCCTGTCCTGTGCCAAGTCTTCCTGTCCTGTGCCAAGTCCTCCTGTCCTGTGCCATGTCCTCCTGTCCTGTGCCAAGTCTTCCTGTCCTGTGCCAAGTCCTCCTGTCCTGTGCCAAGTCCTCCTGTCCTGTGCCATCAGTTTCAGATCTTTTTACGTCTTCCTCATACTTTTCATTTCTGTCTCCAGCGCTCTTTCCTTTGTGTTTGTTTGTTCTCCCTCCACCTCCCCCTTACCCTAAAGATTCATGAACATGGACTGATTTATAATGCTATTGACATATTTCCTTAAAGTGGGTCTTATCCATTAGTTTTTCACTGAAATATTAAATTGTAAATCTGGTGTTGTCAGAACACAATATTATAGACATGTTCTCTAGAAGATAAATACAACTTTTCACCATAATTATGAAACGGTAACAAGTGTTCAATCAATGTGAAGTTCTTGAGACAATCATGCTGTAATCTCAGTGTTAAATACTTTATATTCATTGAGGGTCAGATAGATGTTTCTCATATGTTCGCCTGAGATTTTCAGTCGTGCATCTGAGCACAGCAATGATATTTTTTATGTTATTTGCGTACGACCGTGCACCAGTATTAAACGGGTCATGGCGCGGTATGACGCAGTGATTTGTTTAGATACGGACTATGTCCTTGAGGCAGATCCAGATATCCATCGTTGTGTATAGACGTGATTTATTTTGTGTCCTTATCCTAAGTCTAGGAAAGACACGGTTATGAAGTAATTATGTTCATCTGAAAGATGAAGATACTATTCTTGAGTGAGCTATACCAATAAGCTTTTATTGCCAATATTATTTAGCCAGAAATGGCTCGTTTGAAGTATCTAGCCTCCGATACTTAGTCTTCTGTACCATTACAGCAGAGCTTCAGCTTGACCAGCTATGTCGGCTGTTAGTCCGTCCTGTAAACGCCAGGAGCTATTGGGATCGTGTTTAAATACATATATGCTCAAAGATTTAACATGGTCATTTTGTAAACCCATGCATCTCACCAATACGTTGCCATAGAGCTTCCGCTAACCTTGATGTGGCAGCGGCTAGTGCAGTCGGTCAACATCCATGTTGATTGTTATTGACTATGTACCTTTTCTACCATGACCATTGCTGATGAAGAATGTCTGTGAACTACTGATGTAAAGTTTCATCATGAATAAATATGTTGTCAACATTAACTCTCCCAACGAGAACAGTTTTTATCCATGGCAGTTGGTCATCCTGTATTGACCCATCCTACATCGTTAACAGGTCCTATTATCATTAACCAGGGCATCACTGTAAGCCAAAGAAACGGCCCACATTATTCGCATGATCAGAAGTACATCGGCCACATTAGCAGGCCCGACAAACCAGACATCAATAATGCCAACCTAAAGACAAAAAGCCCCGGTAACACTCAGGTTCTCAAATAATAACATAAGCCTAATTTTGTGGTGATACTTACATACCAATCTGTACATCATATGTGTTGCCCTGCCTAGCCTCCCCATAATTTTTTAGTATGAAAAAGTCAAGAACAGCCTGTTGGACTTTAACCCCTGTACTGATTATCATTATAGATTTGCATTTGATTGTTTTTCTATTGTTCTCATTATCCATTTCATTAAACCAATCCGTGCTTTTTGTGAACCCTTGGATATTCAAGTCATAGATAAAGTCTATCCGACATTTTGTGTTTGAATGTATTTTCTGCCTCCCTTCAAGTGAATCTTGTTGAATAATTTTTTTTTTTTTGGGTACTCAGCTGCATTTTCATACTGTTATTTTTTTCAATTCCGCCTAGGCCAGTCCCAAGCCCGGCTGTAAAAGGAGGAGGACGGCTTACATGGAGGCCGTAAGGAGGCAGCCCCTCCACCATGCAAAGGCACAACAGGCCAATCACCTGTTTGCTTTAAATCATGATTACGAGAACTACAAGAGAGAAAACCGGACTGATTCTAAAGGTGACGAATTGGAACGGACTACGACTTATGGAACTTGGAACACAAGAAGTATAAATGGGAAAGAAGAGGAGCTGGTGGAAGAGATGAGGAAAGCAAAACTAGAAATCCTGGCTATAACGGAAACAAAGAAAAAAGGACAAGGAGTCATGGATCTCGATGGCAACACGCTGCTCTACAGTGATGTACCCACGTCTGAAAGAGCTAAAGGGGGCTTGGGTTGCATTGTGGCCAAAAACCAAAAAGATAGTATCAAGGGATGGAACTTTGTCTCAGAGCGCTTTATGGTTGTAAAACTAAAAGAAGGAGAAACCAAAGTCAACCTGTTCATAGTGTATGAGCCAAATGAGGATGAGAGAGCAGAGGTCAAGGAGAAATTCTTCGAGCTGCTTCAAAGGATGGATGACTGCCTAGATGAAATTATCATGCTCGGAGATTTCAATGCCCGAGTTAGAAATGACCATGCTAGATGGGGTGGAGTTATCGGAAGGTATGGAGAAGATACTCTCAATGACAATGGAAAGCGACTCCTTAGATTCTGCAGTGAGCAGAATCTGATCATTACAAACACAAAGTTCCCCCATAAGCGCATACATGCATACACTAGATGTGAACCAGAATGAGAAGTCAGTGATCAACTATGCCATTGTTAGGAGGAGCTCATTCAAATATGTCCGGGATGCTAGAGTCTGGAGGGGGTCAGAGATTGGAAGTGATCACTACCTGCTTACAATCAAAAGAACAACTGAAAGAGTTGCTCAGCCTAGGAACTGCCCAACATCATGCAAGAAACTAAGTAAACGAACGGGAGAAATGAGCATTAAGACCTACAAGCTGAGAGAGCCAGAAATTAAGACCAGATATCAGGGGCTTATTGCTGCAGCGGTGAGCTACACAGAAGAACAACCTGATGACTTGGAAACCCTCTGGCTTAAATTCAAGGACATCATAAAAACAGCTGCTGCAGAAGCATGTGGTGAAGTCCGACTTGGGAACAAGAGAAAGAGGACACCTTGGTGGACAGAGGAAGTCAAAGAGAAAATAAGAGAGAAGAAAATGGCATGGAAACAATACTTAGGAGCTAATAACACAACAGGACAAATGGAAAAATATAGAGAATATGTGACACTCAGAACAGAAGCAAAGAACAAGGTGCTAGCAGCAAAACAGAAGTCCTGGGAAGAATTTGGAGAAAAGCTAGAAAAAGATGCACAAGAAAACCAGAACTTGTTCTATAAGACCCTGAAGAACATGAGGAAGGAAAAACAATGCCCTCTCAAATTTATAAAGGACAAGCAAGGCAAATTGCTTACTGCCCCGAAGGAAGTAATGGAAAGATAGAAAGAATATTTCTCAGAACTCCTGGATGGTGAGCAAGGTCAAGCATTAGAAATGATAACCACTAGCACAGAAGAGAAAACCAATGATGGTGAAAATGACATAAAGATGGAAGAACTGAAGGCAGCACTGGAGAAAATCAAGATGGGCAAAGCAGCAGGGCATGATGGTATAACACCAGAAATGGTATAGCACCACGCTGCCTGTAGAACCCTTAAGAGTAATAGGTCGCCTGATGCTCCCATGGTTAAGTACATGGGAGCATCAGGTGACCTATTACTCTTAAGGGTCCTACAGGCAGCATGGTGCAACAAGACCATACCAAAGGATTGGGAGATTGCCATCATAACCCCAATTTTCAAAAAGGGTGACAATCGACAATGTGGAAACCATAGAGGCATATCCCTGGTAAAATCTACTCTAGAATCCTAGAGCAGAGACTCCAACGCCTAGCTGAGCCACAATTGGATGAGGTCCAGTGCGGATTACGAGCAAACCGAAGTACTCAAGACCTAATCTTCACACTCTATTAGTATTTTTTTTTAAAACAAACAAATTTATTTCTAAATAAATAAGTGGAGAGAGTGATTGCAAATGAAAGGGAATTTGCATTAAACTGGCAAAACACCTCAAATCAATATTTTTTTTTAAGGACTGTCTAATCAATTTTCAAGACCCATAAGGCATATTTAGACTTTTGGTTATGACTGTTATATTATTGCTATCAGTACTTTGGTTATGGCTGTTATATTATTGCTATCAGTACTCTGGTTATAGCTGTTATATTATCGCTATCAGTACTCTGGTTATAGCTGTAATGTTATTGTTATCAGTACTATGGTTATGGTTGGTATATTATCATTTTCAGTACTCTGGTTATGGTTGCTATCAGTATTTATGTATTAAGTTATGTAGCTCTTGCTCTCTTCACATATGGCACACTACCCTTTCATTTACTCATTTACATCATGAAGTTGATGCTAGGTGTCCAGAGTTTCCTAAGCATTTCATAAATTTCTTTTCCTATATTGACAGACTTAAGGTTTCTAACACTACTGTCTTTTAGGTGACAAAAAGAGAGGTTTACAATGCAACTTTTCATCTGACATTACTGCGCCACATCATATTCTTTTCAAGGGCAGATTATCAATTTATTTCATTCATCACCCTTCAGCTAGTCCAAGGAACATAGGCTTTCAACAAACTTATGCCAAGTCTTCCTGTCTCGTGCCATCTGCTCAAGGTCTTTCCACATCTTCTCCACTCCCTTCATATCGGTCTCCTGTTTTCTTCTCCATGTGTTCCTTGGTCTCCCTCTAATGCTCTTCCCCTGGGGATTCTAGAATAAAGACTGCCTGGTAATGTTATCAACAGGTTTTTCTCAAAGTATGTCATCCATCTTCAGCATCTTCTTCTCATCTCTTATTCCACTGGTACTTGTCTAGTGATCTTGTCATACCACTTCAATCTTTCTATTCTATGCAAGCACCCATTTATGAAAGTCTAGCTTTTTGGTTGTTGTTTTTGTTGCTGTCCATGTTTCAGAGCCATACAATAGGAATGACTTGACATTTGAAGATTCTGATTTTTGTGTTGGACTTGTTTTCTTTTGATTTCTGTATGTTTCCCAAAAACTCCTCTTGCCTACAGTACACTTATATTGATATCCAACCATATCTATACTGATGCCAAGGTAGTGTATGATTCTACTTCTTGTAGCAGAAATGTGTTGGTATATATATATTTATTATTATGTGCAACAGTGTTACACCAAAATATAATTACCTTATTCCCATATTGGTTCACCCTAGCACGTCATAAGAAGCAAACAATGTGAGGTTATGCATACGACTAAAAACCTCATCATATAAAATAAACACTGTGACAGAAACCACTACTCCAAGAGCACATTAAGTGCTCTGGTTTCTGCATGGGAGCCAACTACTGTGTGTGTGTGTGGGGGGGGGGGGGGGGGGGGGGGGGGGGGGGGGGGGGGGGGGGGGGGGGGTGTCCCCATGTTCCTTGGAGGACAGCAAAAAGACAGAGCATTGCTTACCTCGTGTGCTTCATTTTGTTCACCTGGAGGTTAAAAAAAAGTTTATTTCATTTATTTTGGATGCTCATTCATTTCAAGTATAAATTTTCAGTTAGTGTGAGTGGATAGCATAATTTCAGTTAGTGTGAGTGGATAGCATAATTTCAGTTAGTGTGAGTGGATAGCATAAATTTTCAGTTAGTGTGTGTCTTTGTCTTCTTTGTTCCTTTGCCACTGACTGACAAAGCAATCAATAACTGTCACGCCTGGTGGCACCTTATAGGGCAGCAACATAATGCCTTCATGTGGTACCCCAGCTCTGGTTCTACTATTCTCTGCCAGGTGGCTTTTGGCCGGCTTCTCTATCGCTTTCCTTCTGGAGTCCATAGCATGACAGTTCTGGTGATAGTGCCAAGGTCTCTTCTGAGGATGTGGCCAACCCAAGTCCAGCGTCTATTGGCTGTGATAGTGTCAAGGTCTCTTCTGAGGATATGGCCAACCCAAGTCCAGCGTCTATTGGCTGTGATAGTGCCAAGGTCTCTTCTGAGGATATGGCCAACCCAAGTCCAGCGTCTATTGGCTGTGATAGTGCGCATATCTTCTTGTTGGCTCAGAGTCAGTAGTTCTTGGTTGGTGCTGGTGTTCAGCCAGAAAATTCAAAGAATTCTCCTTAGGTAGGTTGTGTGGAAAGAACAGTTTGGACATTTCTGTTAATCTCCAGCATTGTGCACCATATAGAAATTACGCAGCTCTCATATACTTTTTATTTTAGTGATTGTACTGCACTGGGAGGATTTCCTGATGTTGTTTAGATTGACAAAGGCTATTCTGGCTTTATTAATTCGGCTACTGATGTCTTTGTTTGTTCCCATGCTTTACACAATGCAAGATTCAGATTTCATTGATTAAAATGTCACATGTAAGCAATAAAAACATTTTACAAACCAATACATACTTTAAAAATGAGAGTGTGTGAGAATCAGTTGTGAATGAGATAGTGGGGGTTAAAAGTCAAAGAGAATTTAGTAAGAGAGTGAGAAATGAGTGACAGTCAGTGAGTGAGAAAAGACAGATAAAACAGAGGAAGAAGAGTTGTTGGCCAGAAAAAAAAAAAAAATCTAAAAATGTGAATGAGTTCAGACCACAAAAGTGAGTTTTGACAACAATATGTGAATGCAATTATAACAAATAAATAAGTTTGATTAAAAAAATATAGATGAAATTTTAACAGACCAAATAATTAGTTTTGACATGTTTTCTCCAAAAAAAAAAAGAAAAACATAAATATTTACATAAGAATATAAGTAAAAGTATTATAAAACTAAATTCATTTAAAATGTTGCCTGTTTCAAATTTCAACACTTTTTTTTCCACAACTATGGATCCAAATAAACATTGTGGTCATTTAAACCTAGATGTTACAGCAGTTATGATCCAACACCAGCAAATCTAAATACCATGGAGTTAATTACCCAGCATCATCTCCAACAAATGGAGATCAGAAGAACCAAAGAATAACATTACTATAAAATGGCCTACTGAAATTGATTATACAGGTTCACATGGCTAGGACAGTTTGAAAGAATGGAAGCTAACTTAGATAATAAAAAGGTAATGGTAGTCATATAGTAATTCTGTTGTAGGGAGTAAAGTGTTAGAGACTTCCCTGTACTAAATCTAGTTTTCCTTTGCCAGTCCTAACTCAAGGCCAGAGTCATCATTTTCCTTTGCCATTCCTAACTCAAGGCCAGAATCATCATTTTCCTTTGCCAGTCCTAATTCTTCTTCTTCTTCTTCCTCATTCGCCTTCAGACTTCCACATTTATGATTCTAATAAAGGCAGTAGTCAACTCAAGGTTCCCGACATCTCCAAACAGTTTTTCGTTGACAGAAGTGGGTTGTTGCCATATGCTACTCCGTTCATTTCTGTAGGTTGGGCAGTACTGCAGCAGGTGTTCGACTGTCATCGGGCTGGTACCGCAGGTGCATAGATCTGTTGCACCAATTTTGTATTTGTGGTATATATGGTGAAATTGTCATCTTTTCACACAACATGCCTAAGAAAAATTCACCGAATCTTTTGGCCGAATACCATCACCAATCAAGATCTGCTTACTCGGAGCAAGCAAGAGGACATGCACACCATCATAGCTAGCAGACGCTGGAGCTGGGTTGGCCATGTCCTCAGAAGAGACCCCGATGCCATCACAAGAACAGCTATGCTTTGGACCCCTGAAGGAAAACGAAAGAGAGGCCGACCAAAAACAACCTGGCAGAGGACTATGGAGGCTGAGATGCAAAGAATGAACCAGAGTTGGGCACTGTACGAAGGATGGCTGCCGACCGAGCAAAGTGGAATCAATTTGTTGTTGCCCTACAAGACACCACTAGGCGTGATGGCCACTGACTGCTTTGACGGTCGGCGGCTAAGGATCAAAGAAGAAGAAAAGGTATAGATGGTATCTCAATCTGTTGTGTCCAGTGCGTAGCCGAAAAATGATGACCTGTTCTTTCCTGGATAGTTGATGATATGCATCATTTTTCAAATGGCCCGGGTGTTCTCTTTCCCATTTGGACTTGAATGTAGCCTTTATAGTAGTCTTTGCCGTTGCGTAAGTTGTCTCTATATCATTTTGTTGTAAGGCACCTCCTTCCTTAGCAAGTTTGTCTGCCTCCTCATTTCCTGGTATGTTGCAATGGGCTGGTATCCACTAGATAGTGCACTTGTTGAAGCATTTTGCCAGTCTTTCAAGGGAGATTATCAGATCTTTCAATCCTTTAGCATGATGGCTCTTCAGCGCTGATATTACTGAGAGGACATCTGTAAAGATTACTATCTGTTTTTCTGCCTGTGCTTTGCATTCAATAAGAGTTTCCGCAACCTGTTTCAGGGCTTCTGCTTTGCAGTATTTGCCAGTGGCAATTGCCATAGAGTGGATTCTATTCTTTAATTTTATGAGGATGCCGGCACCCCCATTTTCAACTGCATTTTTTGCTGAACCATCAGTATATGCATGTGTCCAAAGCTTTGCTGGGAATTTTTGGTCAATATACTTGGTTGCTATACACTTTCTTTGTGTTTCTGCCTGTGTTCCCTTACTTTCAATGCCTGGAATATCAGATTTTAACTCAGGAAAGCATCTTATTTTCCACAGTGGGATAGTTGTGCTTGTTGGTATTTTCTTTGCAACTGAGCTTGCTAGCATGGTATTTTTGCTAATTTTTTCTTTTGCTTGGGCCACAAAGTTAGTTCGCTTGAGCCTGCCTCTTCCTAGCCTATTCATTCTTTGGAACATGGGGTGTCCTTCGAGTCTTTTAAATTTTTCGGCTTGTTGTAGGACTCTGCTGTCACGTCTATCCTCCATTGACTGTAGCCCTATAATGTTTTCCATATGGTTGATTTTTGTGGACTTTAGGGCCCCTGTTATAATATGTGCTGCTTGGTTTTGGAGTCTGTTTACTCTGTCAAAATTTGACTTTGCTGCCGTCGACCAAGCTGTGATGCCGTATTCCATAGCAGGTCTGACTCTGCCTATGTACAGCTTTTTGAGGATATTCTCATCAGCGCCCCATGTGGTACCAGCTAACTTTTTCATGATGGCCATGCGAAGTTTTGCCCTTAGCTGTATTTTGTTTATCTGTGATTTCCACATTATTCGGCGGTCTAGTGATTCCTAGGTATGTTGGTGTTTCATCTTCTCGTACTGCCTGCCCACTTAGTTGTAGCTTTGCTTGCTGTGGTTTATTTGACAAGGTAAAAATAGTGTGTGTTGTTTTTTGCTCATTGATTTTGAGCAACCACTTTCTGGACCAACTTTCACGGGCTAGCAGTGAATCCTGCATGCGCTCTCTTGCTGTGGTGATGTATTCTTCTGAAGTCCACATGGCCAGGTCATCAGCATAGAGGGAGTTGTGGACATTCTTGTGGATGTTTTCTGTTATATCATTTATATATATAAGGAAGAGTGTTGGGGAAAGGACCCCACCCTGTGGGACTCCATGTTCCATTGTAGTCTTTTTGCTTAACTGTCCGTGCACCTGCACTCTAGCTGTTCTGTTTGTTAGGTAGTGGCTGATCCAGTTATACATTCTTCCACAGACTCCATATTTAAGCATTTTAACTCTTAGCCCATCTTTCCAAACTTTATCAAATGCTTTCTCCATGTCTATCCAAACTGCTAAAGTGTGCTTTCCTTCTTGGAAAGCATCTTCGATTTCATGTGCAATGTAGGTGACTTGGTCCTCTGTAGACCTATGTTGCCTGAAGCCTGCCTGTTGGTGCAGTAGAATTTGCTTTTCTTCGAGGTGCCAACTTAACTCTTAGTATACGAGCGGCCTTCTAGAGAGGCCGATGATCGATCCCCGTCAATAGCGAAAATTTATAGCTGAATGCATGTTTAACACCACTGAACAATTTAGTTACGTGCATGATATAGGGGTTTCATTTCTTCACATTTTGATATATAACACTTTATGTTATCTTTATAAATAAATTATTTATTGCAAAATCTGTAATGGTAGTCATGAAATTAGCTCGTATACTAAGAGTTAATCTGGTATTGATCATTCTCTCCATAAGCTTTCCCGTGCAGCTTAGAAGACTGATGGGTCTGTAGCTGTTGGGGTCCATTTGGTCTTTGTCCTTTTTAAGGATTGGAACTAGTACTGCTTCTTTCCAGGATTGTGGTACAATTCCACGCTTCCAGCTATAGTTCATAATCTTGAGGAGGGCTTTCTTGGCATTAGGCCCTAGCCCTTTAAGCATGTCATTTGTTACCCTGTCTTTTCCAGGTGACTTTCTTTGTTTAAGGGATACAATGGCTGCCTCTAGCTCTCTCATGGTGAGGTTTGATGTCATGTGCTCTTCTGGAACAGTTGGTATATTTTGGTAAAGTTCTTGCTCTTTGGTAATTTCCTGTTTTCTGTCAGGCGGAACATTTATCTGGCTCTCATGTGAGAATTTTTGAGCAAAAACATTAGCTGCTTCTTTCTTTGTGAGTATTCTCTCATTTTGTTGTAGGGCTATTTCCTTATTTTTGCATTCCTCATCATTTAAGGCTTTGGCGAGCCTCCATAATTTTCTTCCATCTTTGTCGAGGTTAAGACTTTCTGTTGTTTTGATCCAGCTATTTTTGGCTGAACAGTTTAACGTTTTCCTGTATTTTGCAGAGACAGCTTTGTAGGCAATGTTTGCCTCAACTGTTTTGTCCTTTTCTGCTACATGTCTGGCCTCTGTTACCTGTTCTTCCAGTTCTTCTGTCCAGTACGGCTTATTATCTTTTCTTGCCCCTCGTGGTATTGATTCTAGGGCAGCTTTCAGAACTGCTTTATTAAATCTGTCAGCTATTTCTCCAGTTCTTTTGTTTTGGGTGTTTATGAAACCACAGTATTCATCTGTCAGTGCTGAGAACTTGTTCCAGTTGGCATTTTTGTAGTTTCAGCGGGGTAATGGTTTATGGAAGTGGAGTGTATGTTCCATATTAATCATTAGTTTGATCGGTTTGTGGTCACTGCCTGCCAATTGGTTGAGCACAATGCGTTCGACCTTATGGTTGATGTCTCCTGTTGAGAAGGCAAGGTCAAGTGTTGAGGTCGATTGCCATCTTCTTGAGTAGAAGATGGGTGTATCATCTGCTCTATTGATGAGTTGCAGATCTGAGTCAATCTCCCAGTCCTCTACCTCAATGCCACGGGTATCAGCCTCTGTGTAACCCCACCTTTCTGAATGGCTGTTGAAATCACCAGGTGCGCCTAATCTCCATTGTGGCTAATGAAAGATCTCTATCTGGGGGAGCATATAGGTTGTACACTCTAACGGTCTGGTCATCTATCGTGATATCAGCTCCTATAATTTCCGCCTGACCGTTTGTAGCAACAGAAAGCTCTCTGCTAGGCAAGGAGTTTCTGATTAACATGAGTACTCCTCCCTTGTGTCACTCTCTATCAAGCCGGAAGGTTTCATATCCTCTTACAGAAAATCTGTGGTTTGTGTTTAGGTGTGTTTCCTAAATGCAGGCTATGTCAATTTGCTCATCATGTAGTTTTTTAGCGAGCGGTAGTTTCTTCTTTAGGACACCTTCTGCATTCCATTGGAGTATATTTAGTGTTCTTTCCTGGGTGTTTTGGCCAGTCGCATTTTCCCTAATATTCCGCGCCCTGGCTGCATGATGCGGAGATAGGTGACCACCAGTAGCTTTGGGTGGACCCCGTTGAGGCAAGGGGTCCGGCACTCTTCCCACCTGGCGGGACTCCTTGGGTCGAGCACCATCTCGTTGAGTCATATTTGTGTCTGTCATCTCAAGGCGGTTTGCGTTGCACTATGTTGTGCGCCTTGCATCCATCTTCAGCATGCATTTGTTCGGGACTGCTTCCCTAGCCTCTGGTTTTCCGTGATCTTCCTGCAAGGCAGCAGTTGTTTTACATCAGAGTTGTCTCTTCTAGGAAAGCTGTCTTTCCGGACTAACGAGTCTTTCCTACCCGGGTTTGTGTGAAGTTGTCCTTCTCTTAGGTGGATTGTCAACCAAGACTATCGTGCTCCTACTGCACTGATTTTTTTTGCAGGGTTTACTCCCTGGCTTTAAAGGATAGAGGACAAACAGTGAAGAATGAGGCAAGAAAGCATTTGACCCATGAAGTGGGGGTGGATTGGTGCAGACCAGAGCATGTACCGCTCACCGGTGGGTTCTGCATCTACATCTATAGGGTTCCACCTACTCCTCATCCCATTTAGTCTGACCCCTCAACAAGGACCTGTCCGGCTTGGGTGACCCTGCCAGGAGTAAAACTCCTGCCGGCATAGCTCCCGGGATCATTGGGGCACTCAAGCTCTCCAACCAACGGCAAGGTAGGCTTACAGGTGGAGAGAGTCCTAATTCAAGGCCAGAATCATCATTTTCTTTTGCCAGCAAGACATCACCGCTAAAAACCATCAGCGGAGAGAAGCTAACCGATAAGGGTAAGCAGATGGAGAGGTGGGTCGAGCACTACTCTGAGCTTTACACTAGAGAAAATACCGTTATGCCTGCAGCCCTTGATGCTGTCAAATGCCTGCCAACTATGGAGAAGCTGGATGCCGAACCAACATTAGAGGAAATCAGCAAGGCCATTGATAGCTTGGCCTCTGGCAAAGCACCAGGCAGTGATGGGATTCCTCCTGATTTAATCAAATGCTGTAAGAGCACGCTATTACATCCCCTGCATAGGATGCTGTGCCAGTGCTGGGAAGAGACAACTATTCCTCAAGACATGCGAGATGCCAAGATTGTAACACTATAAAAATAAAGGAGACAGAAGTGATTGCAATAACTACTGAGGCATCTCTCTCCTTAGTATTGTTGGTAAGGTTTTTGCCAGTCATCTTAATGCGACCTCACAAGTTAGCTGAGCGCATGTATCCAGAGTCACAGTGTGGATTCTGAGCTGGTAGATCAACAACAGACATGATCTTCTCTCTCCGCCAGCTTCAGGAAAAATCAAGAGAGCAGAAAAGGCCCTTATATATTGCCTTTATAGACCTCACAAAAGCATTTGACCTGGTTAGTAGGGATGGACTCTTCAAAATCCTCCTGAAAATAGGCTGCCCTGCTAAACTGCTGGAAATGATAAAGTCATTCCATGATGACATGAAGGGAACAGTCCAATGTGCTGGAAGCACATCACAACCCTTTGACATGCGAAGTGGCGTTAAACAAGGCTGTGTTCTGGCTCCGACCCTCTTCGGGATCTTCTTTGCCTTACTCCTGAAACATGCATTCAGAGATGCAGCTGAAGGAATATGCCTTCACACTAGGTCAGATGGCCATCTGTTTAATCTTTCAAGGCTGAAGACAAAAACAAAAATCAGAAGGGTCACCATAAGGGATTTGTTGTTCGCTGATGACGCTACAGTCATCACTCAAAGCCAACAGGAGCTTCAGAGCTTGATGAATCGCTTCACCCAAGCATGCAAGGACTTTGGCCTCACGATAAGTCTAAAGAAAACGAATGTGCTGAGTCAGGATGCGGGTGCGGCACCAGTTATCACTATCGATAACTATGAATTGGCAGTGGTGCACCACTTCACATACCTAGGGTCTACCATCAATGACAAACTCTCTCTGGACACAGAAATTGACAGCCGCATTCGCAAAGCTGCTGCTACCTGTGCCCGCCTCACATCGCTTGTTTGGGGAAACCTCAAACTCACAACGAAGACCAAGGCTGCGGTATATAACGCCTGCGTTACCAGCACTCTCGTATATGGCAGCGAGACTTGGACAACCTATGCTAAGCAAGAAGGAAGGCTCAATACCTTCTATTTATGGTGTCTACGCCACATCCTTGGCATCTCATGGAAAGATAAAGTGACAAATGTCGAGGTGTTATCACGTGCTGGCCTTCAAAGCATGTATACACTGCTTAGACAATGCTGGCTTGGCCATGTCCGCCGCATGGAAGATGGTCGCATCCCGAAAGATATCTTCTACGGGCAACTAGCAGATGGCAAAAGAACAGTTGGGCGACCGCAGCTGAGGTTCAAAGATGTGTGCGAGAGATATGAGGGCACTGGACATAAATCCAGCAACGTGGGAGGATGAAGCTGCCAATCGCACCAAGTGGCGATGCTATTTACGGCGCCACCTCAGATTGGGCGAAAAGAAGCTCACACAACAAGCCAAAGGGAGGAGAAAACGTCGAAAGGAGAATCAGGAAAATAAGCAGCTGTCACCTCAGGGGTGCATTCCCATAGTCAGTTATGACTGAAGGGGCTTTTATTATTATAATCTCAGTACATAAAATAAACTTCCAGAGAAAACCATCATTGCAAGAGCACATGAAGCTTTGATGCGGGCTTACTACAAGGGAACCAGCTGGAGCGGTGCCCAAGCAACCATAAGATGGGAAATGATGATGAAACCATAAAGTCATCACATATTAAAAATAATATCAGTATTGGAATATGCTAGTTAAAAATACACAGGCACATTTAAAGAAACAAGCCACTAAACCATCACACATTCAGATATATCAAACTAATACTAATGTTGACCCAGTTTTGATTCCATTGGCACAGACCCCTGAAATGATCCAATGATAAACTGGTTGAAAAACACTATCTCTTTACCACTTTCACTAACCCTCACGGAATGGCCAGTACTCAACGCCACTCCTAATAGTCTCTTGCCATAAGTCTCTAACAAAGTCTATGCCAGACTGGTAATGTCCCATGATTTTCTTTGGGTAGCAAATTAGAGCACTGGGTGCTGCTGCAAGGAACCCATAAGTTAGCCTCCTCCAAGGTTCATCTAACAAAGAAAGAAGTTAGTTATCAATGTCAGATTTATCCTGGTAAAGGTCATAAGACTAACATTTCATTTACAGAAGAAATGTTATAATTATCATCTAAATTGTGATAAAGTGTTTTGCATATAGGTATTAAGAACATATGCTCCACAGGGAGCCAGGTTGCTTGTTTTTGTGCTTGCCTCACTACTTCGGTCCGATAAAGTAGCTCAAGATGATTCTTTCAGTTTCCCAATGGTCACTAATATGCTGGAACAGAATGGTCAGGTTTGACACTGTTTGTAACAAAAGTTATATCATCTACTCTTCATTCATTCATAACCCTCCACTCCCAAAGGAGCATAGGCCTTCAACAAACACATGCCAAGTCCTCCTGTCACGTGCCATCATCTCAAGTTCTTTCCACGTTCTCCTCATCATTTTCACCTCTGTTTCCAGCTCTCTTCTCCATGTGCTTCTTGGTCTACCTCTGCCTCTCTTGCCCGGGGAGTTCCAGAACAAGGACTGCCTTGTAATGCTATCAACAGGTTTCCTCAGTGTGTGTCCTATCCATCGCCATCGTCTTCTTCTCATCTCTTGTTCCACTGGCACTTGTCTAGTTCTTGTCCTCAGTTCCACGTTGGTAACCTTGTCATACCATTTTAATCCCTCTATTCTACACAAGCACCCATTTATGAAAGTCTGTAGCTTTGTGGTTGTTGTCTTTGTTGTTCTCCATGTCCTCAGTGCCATACAATAGGACTGACTTCACATTTGAGTTGAAGATTCTTATTTTCGTTTTAGATCCAATTTCTCCATATATTTCCCAATGCAATGAAAGCTCATCTTGCTTTTTATCATCTACTCTTGCTACAACTGAAATTAAATTTGTATATTTTTTTCTTTCTATGGCTTCCTTCAAAACACCGAACGAAGCAAGTCCATGAAAGCTCTGAAAGCAATGATGAATGAAAATAAATCAATGCACACAAAGTGAAAAATGATGGAAAATAACATACTTAACTTTATATAAATTGAAAAATTGTTAAATAAGAATAAATATAACAGTATACTGAATAGAGCTGGATAAAAGTAACAAGCACAATTTTTTTTAAACCATCAAAAGTATCATACTTTTACGTCCTAGGAAAACTCCACCAATGCCAAAACCTGCTATTAAAGCAACACGAAAAAGTTCTCCAGAATTACGCTGTACATACTTCCAACTGGCTGATTGGAAAAAAAAAGAGCCCACAATGAGATTAAACATTTATAATGAAGGATTATAATGTGAAAGATTTTAGTCAATCCTGACTACATCTAATCTCCCATGTGGCTGTCTCAAAAGCATGTTTATTCCATATTTGTTTAGTGTCCAGGATTTCATTCCTATAGGAGACTAGAGCAATTATATAACAGATTATGCAAGTGGTTTCTCACATGGACAAAATGGTCTGTAGAAGTCGAAATGCACAACTTGCAGAAGACTTTATTTTTCCAATAAAGTATGCCACATGTATTTTCCTCACTGTGTAAAGTGTGTGCCCCTGTGTTTATTCAGTCCATGTTTCTTCAGAATGTCATTAATTTTACTTGTCTGTCTTCCTCACATCTTCTTTTGCCCTGAATCTACATCTTCTGCTGCTGAGGCCTTGTAATGGATTTTATTTGATTATTCTTTTTTTTAAACATCTTTGTGTAGCTGAAATTGTTCCCACTAAACCCCCTACCCAAGTGACACAGGCCTGAAACTATTGTCTGAGCAGAGACCTCCTCCGATAATCTGGAAAAGTTGTGTGATTTTTAATCTTTGCAACTCAGCATTTGCTACTTCAGTGTTAAAAAATATATATATATATTGTATATTTCCACTTTTGTAGTTTGAAACACAGACTCCATTTTTCACTTAGCAATATAAATTGGTAGTTCCTGGGGATATCTGAAGAAACAAAGAAAGAATAGGACTACTGTACCCTCATCATGTCAAACAAATTGCCACATAAACCACTGGCATACAATCATGTGACTGCTTCATGCAGACTTCTTGTAGGGACCTGCTGCGGTGGTGACACCATGCTTCGTATGGAATACAAAGGAAAATAATGATGAAGAATATAAATACAATAAGTACACAATGCCAACTTACTTACTTACTTAGTTGTTCCCCTTCTACTGTGAGGTGTAGAGGTTTGGAAGAGAGAGCGCCAGACTATCCTATCGGCTGTCTTCCTCCTGGCCTGGTTCCATTCTAGTCCTCGGTCCTTCAAAGATTGTCTAATGTTGTCCTCCCAGCGGACTCTGGGTTGTCCTGGGGGTCTGGATCTCTGGCTCTTTGTTTCCCATACTTGTCGTGGTAGCTGATCTTCTCCCATTGTGCAGACATGGTCAAACCATCTTAGTTGGGACTATTCTACTTGGGTCTGCAAGGGGTGGGATTTAAGGCCTTGACGTATCATCTGGTTGCGGACCATGTCTCTTCTTGTTACTTCAACCACCTTCCTCAGATACCTCATTTCTAAGGTTTGGATCTGGCTTTTGTGGGTTGTAGTCATTGCCCATGACTGGCATCCATATGTCAAGACTCAATGCCAACTTTCTGCAGTTAACTCCCCAACAAGGGAGCGATTCCCAGTCTCCTGCATTGTACTAAGGGCACTAATTGCTACACTAACGAGGAGAACTTTCACTGCTACTTATTCTTCTTTTTTGTATACCCCCAAGAAGTCAACTTAAACATACTTAAGGAAATCTGTGGTCAGGCTCAGGTTGCTGACATCTCTACAGAACCTTTCCTGAACTGGTACAGGTGATGGCCATGAATGTCTTCTCCTTCTTCATATCTCAGGGAATTATGCAGATGTTGGGCAATCAGTTTTTCTGTGCCACAGGGAATTTGTCACAGTGGATAGGATTGGCTGCTGATATAGCCTTTTTGGGATCGATCTGCTCTCATCTTTGTACTTGCTGACACTACAAAGTTACTCATCTTCCTCTTCTCATACATTTATTATCTGGTACTAAATTTGCTGGCCTTCTGAATTTTTCAGCCTGCTGCCAGGCCCTGCTGTCTCTTCTGTCCACCATTGGTTGTAATCTTTTCCATTTCTTCAGTGGGTGTTGTCTTCATTTCTCCTGTTATGATGCTCATGGCTTAATTTTGAAATCTGTTACCTTTATCAAAGTTAGATTTGGTTGCTACTGTCTGTGCTGCAATGCCATATTCTAGGACTGGTCTCATGTATCCTATGTAAAGCTTTTTTAATGGTCTTGTCTGTTCCCTAAGTTGTGCTTGCAAGTTTTTTTTCTATCTAAGCCTTGCCTACAGCTGGTTTTTCTGATATGTACATTTCACATCAATTAGTGATAAAAATAAATACATAGATAGTAAGGATTTCCTTCCAGGCATTAATTTTTGTTTTTAGTAGTTTGGAGCTCTGTGGTTTGCTGGAAATGGAGAACACTTTAAATACTATTTTTTATTTATCTAGACAAGCCTTGTTCCAGACCATTCCTCTAATGCACCTTCTACATTTGACTGTTTGGTATAGTGATATCACAAGTCCACAAGGCAAGGTTTCAGCAAACAACAAGGGATGATAGGCTCCTTCTGAAATATTTTATGCTGTATCATTTACACTTACAAGGAGGAATGTTGGTCCTCCAGTGGGACACCCTGTTCCACTGTCCAATTTGTTGCTAGTCTGTCCTTCTATTTGTTCTATGGTCAAGGTTTTGGCTGATCTACTTGTACATTTTCCCCACGCACATTACTTCTCTATAGTTTGATTTTGAATCCCTGTTACTTCTTCGTACACTCTCAGACGTCTACCGGGTACTTGAATATTTTGAAAAAAAGCAGTGGTCAGCTTGAGGCTATTAATATCTCCACAGTGTTTTTCCAGGAATGGTACTGGTGACAGACATGTACTTTCTCTGTTGCATTAAACTGCTGCCTTGCAGGTAGGCTAGGGACAGTCAAAGGGTAAGGAACGCAACCCGACATAAATGCATGTTGAAATCAGATGCACTGGGCCACAGGCCTAACAAAACTGTGCAGTGTGAGTCACTTGATGATATCACAATCCCTGTTACAATATTTGCTTTCTGTGTTCAATGTACAGAACTACAGGTATTATATATATCTACAATTTGACAATCTCTTAATTCTTTTTTTTTCTGAAACGCAATCTTAATTGGTATATCAATGTGTCAAGGCTAAATGGAATCTCCAAGATTATCCTAAAGGGAACTTGTCCGGGTAGACCAATTACACGACTGACAGAAAATATTCAAAACATGGTCAAGGAAGACCTTTGGAGTTGCAGATAAAGGCAAAAGACATAAATATCAATCAATACCCTTTAGCTCCTCAAGGAGCAGAGGCCTTCAACAAATATATGCCATGTCCTCCTGTCACGAGCCAACAGCTCATTTTCCTCACCAGTTTCACTTCTGTCTCCAGCTCTCTTCTCCATGAGTTTTTTAATCTACCTCTGCCTTTCTTTCCCTGGGGATTCCAGAACAAGGACGACTGCCTTGTAATGCTATCTACAGGTTTCCACAATGTGTGTCCTATCCATCGCCAGCGTCTTCTTCTCATCTCTTGTTCCACTGGCACTTGTCTGGTTCTTGTCATCAGTTTCACATTTGTGACTTTGACATACCATTTCAATCCTTCTATTCTACGCAAGCACCCATTTATGAAAGTTTGTAACTTTCTTGATGTTGTTTTTGTTGTTCTCCATGTTTCAGAGCCATACAATAGGACTAACTTGACTTCTGAGTTGAAGATTTTTATGTTTGTGTTGGACTTGATTTCTCCTGATCTCCATATGTTTCCCTATGCAACGAAAGCTTCTCTTGTTTTTTGTATTCTTATTTTGATATCACTGTCTGTCCCTCCAACTCTGTCTATATTGCTGCCAAGAAATGTGTATGATTCTACATCTTGTAGTGGGTGTTTCTTCAACCCTGTTCTCATTTCTTGCATTTATTCTCATTATCTCTGCCTTTTCCCTGTGTATTTTCAGACCCACTTGTGACCTCTCTTTGAGGATTTTCATTTTGTCTTGCATCTGATTATGGTTATGGGACAGAAGAGCCAAGTCATCTGCAAAATCTAAATCATCAAGCTGTTGGAGTCAGATTCCACTGGGTTCCATTTCTGTTGTGTGATGTCAATGTTTTCATAATCCAATCTATTGCTAGTAAGAAAAGAAATGGAGACAAAATGCATTCCTGTCGCACTGCCGTAGGAATCTCAAACGATATTTTAAGTTGTCCATCATGAAGAACTCAGCATGTCATGTCTTCATAAGTCTTCTTTATTAAGTTAACGATATTCATGGGAACTCCATACTGCCTCATCACTTTCCAAAGTGATTCGCTGTCTACACTGCCAAATGACTTTTCATAGTCCCCAAATCTGATGTATAGCAGTGAATTCTACTCCAGACTTTGTTCAACTATTATTCTCAATGTGGCTATCTGGTCTGTACAGGATCTGTTTTGTCGAAAACCTGCTTGTTCATCTCTCAGTTGCTTCTCTATGGACTGTTTTAATATCTCAAGGATGATTCTGTTTAATACTTTTCCAGGCACTGACAGTAACATTATTCCTTTATACTTTGTGCACTCTCGTAAATTTCCCTTCTTAGGCAACTTGACCAGATAACCTTCCTTCCATTCTGCTGGTATTTGTTCTCTCCCCCAGATTTTACCAAGTAGTTTGTATAATATCCCTGTAGAGGTATCAATATCTGTTTTGATGGCCTCTGCTGGAATGCCATCTGGACCAGCTGCTTTTCCATCTTTCAGAAGCTTTATGGCTTTCTTTATTTCTTCTCTTCTTGGTCATCCACAGTTGATTTGTAGCTCCTCTTCTGCTGGCTCGTCAACACTCTGATATACTTCCTCTTGTCTCTTTTGATATTTCTTCTCACTTCTTTCTTTACTTCTATGTATACTTTATGAGCCTTGGCTCTGGATCTTCTGGTTTTGCTTCTGTTTAAATCTGCTTTCTTGTTTTTCCTGTCTTCTATCTTGTTTATTGTTTCTGGTGTTTTTCATGCTTTGTGCTGATGTTCTCTTTTTTCCCAGCAACTCTCCACATGTCTTGTTCCATATGTTTTTTACTTGTTGCCAGTGGTCTTCTGTATCTGCTACATCGTCCAGCTGTTGGAGTACTTGGTATTTGTTGGATACTGAAAATTGCACCTGATTTATTAGATATCCCACATTTTACTGCTGTCTATAGCTATGTGAGTGTCCGATTGACAGAGTGGTTAGAGCGTTGGTCTCTCACATCGAATGTTCCGGGTTTAAATCATGGTACCGACACACTCCAGTCTATCCAGCTGTAAATGAGTACCTGACTCTGCTTTTTGAGTTAGAGAAGGGAAAGGCAGCAAGGAAGGGAACTGGTCACCCCATCTCTCGATGCTGGACCTAGTACGGTGAAGTCTCTAACACTTCACTCCCTTACTGCAGTATCAACTATGAGATTACCTTGACCTTTTATATATAGCTATGTAATGTAAATTTCTTGAGTTTTAATTTTGTTTTGGCTAACAGAAGATGGTTATCTGATACCACATCTGCTCCTCTGTAAACCTTTACATCATGTAATGATGACCTAAACTTCTTATTCATGCATATGTGAACAATCTGATTCTCAGTTCTGTGGTCTGGTGATATCCATGTTGCTTTATGTATTCTTTTATGTGGAAATATGCTTCCTCCTATAGCCAATTGATCTGAAGCACAGAAGTTTGTTAATAGTTCCCCATTCTTGTTCATCGTATGTAATCCATGTTGGGAACTTGTTGTTGAGATCAATTACGAGTTGCTGCAAATATTGATTATTTATTAAAAATCGAATGTTCTCAACTTTCGAGTTCTAATATTATTTTCTTTGTATTCCGGTTATTATTATTGATCAAGTTTTTCTTGTGTTCATGAACCAAGTGTCACCAGGGGGCTTCATTGTGTATCATTCACGGATGATAATCTTCAAATGTCACAAAGGTCAAATGTAATGACAATTTGAATAATGCATATAATATAAATAATTCAGTACAACTCCTGCAAAGACAACTGAATGAGTTTAATCGACACAGTTTTTCACAATATGTAACAAACACTTCATTCTGTTTATAATTAACTCAATTTTACATCAATCTTGACTTGTTCATTAGCCAGCACAATCATTGTGCAAAAATTACATTCACAAGCTTTAATATTATCACAGTTTATATTTGTATCATCACGTTAAATTTTTATTCTAGTGCACTAATGCACATTTTCTTTAGTCTGCATAATCATTCTAGCTTTGTTAGCATACTTTGATTCAGTGTTCATATTTTATTATTCATTTGGCTTATCACGCCTTTTTTATTTACTAACGTATCAATTACTGATTATTCTGGCCAGTTAGCCATCACAAATGTCATTCGACGACTATTGAATTATTTATTCTCTTTTACCAGATATATTTAATCTCTGGACACTCGGGTCCTGAAATACACTTCTTATCAATAAATCTAAGTGGCAACGGCCACGCTTGATATACACTGAAAGGTGGTCAAAACCACATTAATTAAATACACTTCCTATCGGCCCGAAGGCACAAACACAGACTACATGTAACTATGTATTTTGCGTCATCGACCTACACATGATATGTCTTAGTGTCTTTAGTTGGGATGCTGAATGGTGCAATCACCCCGGCGGAAAATAAACCAGCCAAGATGAATGCACACCATGAAGCAGTTCTCAACAATCCATGTTTTCCTATTATTTCTTCAAAGCCGGTGTTGTCTATTCCTATTTTTGTATTTAGGTCCCCCTTCAAAATTGTGATGTCATTTTTCTTCTCCTTTTATCCAAGACATTTTGTGGTCAGGTATAAAATTCTTCTTTCAAAGATTCTTCTTTATCATTCGTTGGTGCATAACACTGGATGACGTTTACATTTGTTTTCTTTTTTGACTGTTTTAAAGATTGCTATTATAATTCGTGGTCCCATTGCTTCCCATAATTCTATAAGTGCTTGCTGTGCTTACCTACACAGCGCTAAAGCCACCCCTTCACTGTGGTGGTCACGTTCTGACCTCATATACATAAATACAGAAATGTAAAAGTGTTAGACAGAAAGTGGAGCATCAACAATCACCTACGTTACAGGATGAAAGACTGAAAGAAGAGTCTACTGATTTATCACCATGTTCTTTCCTTGATACAGGAATAAAACGTTCAAAGTAACCATCAGGCTAAAAATACCTTTATAGGTATCTAATGAAGTTTTGGCTGTAGTTTTTACCGTGTTCCCTGCAGCCTGCTATAAAATAGATGGATTATAATGGAGTTCATTAGTTAAAATCTTGGCGAATTAAAGACTGAATTGAAAAAAAAAAATTAGTAATTGCATGTATTCATGAATTCAATAATATCTGGTCAAGGAAATTAAATATAAAATAAAGAGTGGATTAGAATAACGTGTGTACAGTAAATATAGAACTGAGAATAGTTTACATGATGTGATACTGAACTAATGAATTAATTAAATATAAAATGTAAGCGGCAAGAAATAAAGACACAATAATGCAAATATGTGCAGAAAACCAATTTTAACAAATATAGTGATGAAAATATCTGTAGGATGGCTAATCATAAATGATGGGACAATACAAGATATTCTTTACAAATAACATGACAAGAAAAAAACTGAAACATTCTTGGCCAACATTATCAAGCAATGGTTAGGCTACTCTTGAAGAAAAAAATGGCCCAAAGTGGTCAACCTACAAAATGAACTGGGTCACCATTTCCCTGTTTGCTCCAACTGGAGCATGGAGCCACTTCTGCAGGTGACCTCCTTGCCTGCACCAACACCTTCATGTGCTCTTACAGAAATCATATACATCAATGATACTGAGTCTCACTGCAACTTATATTACACATTAAAGGCATTGTTGGGAGCCGCGCTGGTGTAATGGTAAAGACGTTGTGCTAGCGACCAGGTTTTCAAGGTTCAAGCCCGGGCGCCAGCATTTGTAGAAGTGTCATCGACCGGGAATTTGACTGAATAACCTGAACGGCTCCTGCAGATAAACCCTCTGTGGATGGGAAGGAGCGAAGCTCCTGACTGGGTTGGAAGGAAAGTCCACTGGCTCCCCAGCCTCGCAATGATATGTCATTGGGCCAAAAGGGCTGGAAAGCTTGAGTGCCGCTGGTTAGAAAAAAAAAAAAAAAGGCATTGTTCTAAATGTAGTCAAGAGGAAATACTAGAGATCCAAAGTAGGCAGCCTCAAGATAGAAGAAATTATATGTGATGACATTTAAAAAAAAAAAGGTATTAGTCAGTTTTACAACAGAACAATAAACTCAAAACACAGGCCGTTTCAGTGTTTACCCTTCTTCAGCCGCAGTCACAAACAGGAGACAAAGACAAGAAATATTTACAGGTTAAGAGAAAAAGACAAAGGACAAAGAATAAACATATGAGAAATAAAAATGTGACACAGCACAATGTATTTATAATGATATCAACTTAGATAAAGAAAAAATGATGGTAATTATAGAAAAGATCAAACCGCAAAATCTCCTAAGAAGTTCTGTATTGCTTTGCGGGCATGGTAAAGTCCTTCTTCTAAAGGATTACTAGGATATGGAGCACTGTAGTCAACTTCCAGTTTATTTGTATCTGCAGTCGGGTACAATGGCAACTGAAGGTAAAACAAAATGAATATGAAACAACAAAGAAGTACAAGTCAACACTTATATCATCACCATCATTTTCCTATGTGCTCATAACAGAGCATGGAACCACCCCAGCAGCTGATTCCCATGCAGAAAGCCTGCAGCAAGAAGTCAGACGCAGCAGTGGTTCAGTGGCTACTTGTCTTACATGATGAGATTGCCAGCCCCTCATGTGCAAACTCATATTAGTCACCTTGTATGATATGTCTAAGGGGTACAGTAGTCCTATTCTTTCTTTGTCTCTTCAGAGGCCCCCCAGCAGCTACACAGGGCTAACACTTTTATAGGTTAATTAACATTTGGAAAGGAGCCGCGCTAGCGTAGTGGTTACAACACCGCTCTGGCGACCGGGTGATTCAGGATCAAACCCGGGCGACGGCATTTGAGGATTTTTCGTCGACCGGGACTTGGACTGGATTAACTCGAGACCTGGCGAAGAGATTTGAAGGAGTGTCGTCGACCAGGGATTGGCGGCTCCTGAGCCGACCCAGCTCTAATGGGTACCTCCGAAATCGGCGAGTATCTGCCTGAATGGCGAGGGACACCTGTCTCTGTACAAGAAAAGGGATACTCACGTAAACTCAATGTCAGGTTAGACATTAATAATAACCTGAGATTTCGCCTCGAGTATTAGCGGGCGTACGAAAAAAAAAACAAAAAAACATTTGGAACACCACCATCCATGCAACAAAATTCTTCCGTTATTCCAAAGTTAGAGTACATGACATTTTAAATTAAATCTTAACATTAAAAGAACTTGTTAAATAATGTGAATAAACAAAATCAACTCTGCCTAGCCCGGTCCCAAGCCCAGCTGAAAAAGGAGGAAAGCGGCCTGCATGGAGGCAGCCCCTCCACCATGCAAAGGCACAACAGGCCAATCACCTGTTTGCTTTAAATCACGATTACGCGAAATACAGGAGAGAAAACTGGATGGATTCTAAAGGCAACGGACTACGGACTACAACTTATGAAACTTGGAACACAAGAAGTATAAATGGGAAGGAAGAGGAGCTGGTGGAAGAGATGAAGAAAGCAAAACTAGAAATCCAGGCTATAACGGAAACAATGAAAAAGGGACAAGGAGTCATGGATCTTGATGGCGACACACACGCTGCTCTACAGTAGTGTACCCACATCTGAAAGAGCTAAAGGGGGCGTGGGTTGCATTGTGGCCAAAAACCAAAAAGATAGTATCAAGGGATGGAACTTTGTCTCGGAGCGCATTATGGTTGTAAAACTAAAACAAGGAAAAACCATAATCCACCTGGTCATAGTGTATGGGCCAAATGAGGATGAGAGAGCAAGAGGTCAAGGAGGAATTCTTCGAGCTGCTTCAAAGGACAGTGGATGACTGCCTAGATGAAATTATCATGCTCTGAGATTTCAATGCCAGAGTTGGAAATGACCATTCTAGATGGGGTGGAGTTATTTGAAGATATGGAAAAGATACTCTCAATGACAATGGAAAGCGACTCCTTAGATTCTGCAGTGAGCAGAATCTGATCATTACAAACACACAAAGTTCCTCCATAAGCACATACATACATACACTAGATGTGAACCAACACAGAATGAGAAGTCAGTGATCGACTATGCCATAGTTAGGAGGAGCTCATTCAAATATGTCCAGGATGCTAGAGTCTGGAGGAGGCCAGAGATTGGAAGTGATTACTACCTGCTTACAATCAAAAGAACAACTGAAAGAGTTGCACAGCCTAGGAACTGCTCAACAACACGCAAGAAACTAAGTAAACGAACGGGAGGAATGAGCATTAAGACCTACAAGCTGAGAGAGCCAGAAATTAAGACCAGATATCAGGGGCTTATTGCTACAGCGGTGAGAAACACAGAACAACAACCTGATGACTTGGAAACCCTCTGGCTTAAATTCAAGGACATCATAAAGACAGCTGCTGCAGAAGCATGTGGTGAAGTCCGACTTGGGAACAAGAGAAAGAGGACACCTTGGTGGACAGAGGAAGTCAAAGAGAAAATAAGAGAGAAGAAAATTGCATGGAAACAATACTTAGGAGCTAAAAACACAGCAGGACAAATACAGAAATATTGAGAATATGTGATACTCAGAACAGAAGCAAAGAACAAGGTGCTAGCAGTAAAACAGAAGTCCTGGGAAGAATTTGGAGAAAAGCTAGAAAAAGATGCACAAGAAAACCAGAAATTGTTCTATAAGATCCTAAAGAACATGATGAAGGAAAAACAATACCCTCTCAAATTTATAAAGGACACGCAAGGCAAATTGCTTACTGCCCCGAAGGAAGTAATGGAAAGATGGAAAGAATACTTCTCAGAACTCCTTGATGGTGAGCAAGGTCAAGCATCGGAAATGATAACCACTAGCACAGAAGAGAAAACCAATGGTGGTGAAGATGACATAAAGATGGAAGAACTGAAGGCAGCACTGGAGAAAATCAAGATGGGCAAAGCAGCAGGGCATGATGGTATAACACCAGAAATGGTTAAGTACATGGGAGCATCAGGCGACCTATTACTCTTAAGGGTCCTACAGGTAGCGTGGTGCAACAAGGCCATACCAAAGGATTGGGAGATTGCCATCATAACACCGATTTTCAAAAAGGGTGACAATCGACAATGTGGAAACCATAGAGGCATATCCCTTCTCAGTGTCCCTGGTAAAATCTACTCTAGAATCCTAGAGCAGAGACTCCGACGCCTAGCTGAGCCATAACTGGATGAAGTCAAGTGCGGATTCCGAGCAAACCGAAGTACTCAAGACCTAATCTTCACACTCAGACAGCTGAGTGAAAAGGCACTTGAGTATAAGAGTGAGATCCTCCTGTCATGTGTCTTTTATATTGTTAATATTAATATTTAATGACAGGATGGTTCCTGTGGCCAAGTTCACTTCTAGGGTAGTAGACGTATCAGACACCGAAACAGGCCAACATCAAACAATATTATTTGAGCCACAACGGACGAAATGGACGGTATACATTTTTATTAATAATTCAACGCGGCTCCACATTCAATACAGTTCAGGCCAATATACAATGGCATATAATATGCAGTCATCAATATAACTTTAGGCAGTCCGTTCATGTCTGGAACGCTGTCCTTTTCATTCTCAATATTTTTAATATATATTCACACTCGACACTGAGAAGCTATACTCCCTGTAAATGAAGATAACTAGATACACCTCACAGAAGATCTTGATGTATTAGTGATGGAATAACACAGGGATATACAATGAAATTCAGGAGCTCAAACACATGCGTCCACTCGCCATGACATACAATGGAAGAAGACCCTAGCAGACGATCCCTTAACTTCTGCTTTTTTTAGTTTCACGTCTGCCAAACAACCATATCGGCATGACGTCACTTCCTGTATTAATAAGTGATTCCGTATAAAATAAACAAACAAGGAGCCCTGTTGAGCTACCTATTATACCGACACAATCGTTATGAATTTTAATCATAACACATCTTTGTTTCATAGATCTGGAAAAGGCATTTGACAGGATCCCCTGGAGCAAACTTTGGGACTGTTTGGCAAGGAAGAACATTCCAGCACCTCTGATTCATGCTATACGGAGCTTCTACAAGTCTTGCAGAAATTATGTGAGGACAGCAAACCATAAGTCAGAAGAGTTCAGGACCACCACTGGTGTAAGACAAGGTGATATCCTGTCACCTTATCTTTTCATACTCCTCATGGACAATGTCATCAAGGCATGTAAGGAGAGAACAAGAAAGTATTCAGTGGGGTACTGGAAGATGAGACAGGTCTGTATTTCAGAGCTGGCATTTGCTGATGATGTTGCCCTGAATGCTAAATCAGAGGCACATCTCCAATCCAACCTGCAAGTCTGGAAGGAAGAGCTGGAGAAGAGAGGGATGGTCATAAGCAGCTCTAAAACAAAATCCATGGTGATATCACGAGAAGAAAGAAGACATCAGATTAAGCTGGGAGAACAGGTCCTGGAGCAGGTCAACCACTTTAAATACCTCGGAGCTTATTATAGACCGAAAGGGAGGCATCAAAGAAGAGTTGGCCACTTGAAAAACAGCAGCTGGGAGACTTTTTCAGGCCATAAATCAAGGATTCCTCAGCAAGAGAGAGGTTGGTAACAAAACGAAGATGGATGTATACCTCTCCACCTATGTCCCAGTCTTGACATATGGATGCGAGTCATGGGCAATGACTACAACCCACAAAAGCCAGATCCAAACCTTAGAAATGAGGTATCTGAGGAAGGTGGTTGAAGTAACAAGAAGAGACATGGTCCGCAACCAGACGATACGTCAAGGCCTTAAATCCCACCCCCTGCAGACTGTCGTAAATTTATTTTGAGAGAAAAGAGTCTTAGAAATAGTGGTCCGGTTTAGAGTGGAAAATGATGATGGAAAGCTCAGTGATAGAAAATGTAGATATTAAATAGTTGCTTCACAGCGTGCTGGAGGAGAGTAAAGACAGACTTATTTACGACAAATCGCTTCTCTCAATCTTCTCTTCCGCTCTCCTGGTAAAACAATTATTTGCCAGTTTTCCAGACATGCTTCTGCGCGCACACCGATTTGGTGTTTTTCACACACACAGACGATGTAGATACAAACTATATTAAACGAATAGGGGAAATGTTGGGCTGTGGGTATATCCAACACACAGAACTAAATGAGTTTATGTGATTTTATTCACTTTAAACATCAATCACTAACAAATATCAGGTATTACATAAATTATCATAAGTACACAAATGCAAATAACAAATTTGGGAGGGGTGAAGAAGATTGGTATCGACTAAGCCCTTCCCGCTTATTAGACAAAGACAAACCCAGTCCAGAGATAGATAATATCAGGAACATAGGTACGTTAACCTAACAGTGAAGTTAATTACTCTGAAAAAAGAGGTGTTACCAAATTTAGGTATAGGTGATAGAAAAAAACCTGTTCTTCCCAGCTGTTCTTCCCTTTACTAAGCAAATGGAAAGGAGGGGGTTTTTAAACAGAGTTAACCAATTAGCAACTCCCCCTTAAAGGAACAATGCGGGAAATACAGAAAATTATATTACTAGGCAAGAAAGTTAACAACAGGTTTACAAAAGAAAACGATTAAATTTCCTGTCATTCATACACATGCATGAGGATCCACACTCATATACTCACACACTTACCGAATGCAGCCTCAGACGATCCATAAAAAGTATATAAAAACAGCAAGTAATCTTTCGACATATGAACTGTCTAGTCCTTCGATGTCCCACCCCAGATGTTTGCGAGGGTTTGTTGGTAACAAATATTCTCACTTATCGCAAGACTTGAAGACTAAGAGTTCTCGTGTTTTTATTATATATATATAAAAGGAGTCTATGGGATGGCACTAACCCAGTTCGGCACAGGGGTGAAAATGAAGTGGTCTCTTTTAATCCTCCGCTATGGTAAAATTCCTTCAATGTGTGATGATAGTTTTATTAAATCCAATTGAGGAAAAAACTAGGCTCATTCACAGTCAGGAAAATATGTACTCTCTCACAGTAAACAGTAAATATGATATCGCTACTGGCAATGATTACCTTCCAGTTTATCTTACAGGTTTGTAAGGGTAATTTGATGATTATTCTTTAAAATGTTCTTGGGTGGGCTTTATTTCATTTAATTCTGACAGCTAGGTCGCAAGGACCGCCACAAGATTATATTTTAAAAGAAATGTTTCTTCAATATGACTGGAAGTTTATAGGATGATTTCTTTATTTCTTTCTTTATTTAGCTGGGACCGCAGGTACGATCACTCTGTGTGAAAGAAAAAAAGACATGTAACATACCGAAAAATCAAGCGCGATAAATTTCCCGTTAAGCCTATAATACACTCGAGTATTTAATTATGTATTTAATAAACACTGCGCGAATTCTAGTGGTTAAAACACATCTATAAAACTAGGACTTAACTGAATTTATTAATTATAAATTCCTTCGCGACTTTAAAAGTTAATTTAAGCATCTATTATCTTTTGAAATAATATAATAGATAGATCATTATATTTACAACTGGAACTATTGAGATGGTTTAATTTAATAGATTTAAATTAACACAAATCCCTTTGAAATAGAATGACTGAACTAGACCACTGATCACTTTACGCAATATATATTACCACTTTGCACAGAATAGAAAACACTGCAAATTTATATATAAAATCCAGGGGAAAATCTATAACAAGATTTCAATAAAGCTAGTGGGAGCCGCGCTAGCGTAGTGGTTACAACACCGCTCTGGCGACCGGGTGATACAGGATCAAACCCGGGCGACGGCATTTGAGGATTTTTCGTCGACCGGGATTTGGACTGGATTAACTCGAGACCTGGCGAGGACATTTGAAGGAGTGTCGTCGACCAGGGACTGGCGGCTCCTGAGCAGACCCAGCTGCAATGGGTACCTCCGAAATCGGCGAGTATTTGCCTGAATGGCGAGGGACACCTGTCTCTGTACAAGAAATAAAGGGATACTCACGTAAAATCAATGTCAGGTTAGACATAAATAATAACCTGAGATTTCGCCTCGAGTATTAGCGGGCGAACGAAAAAAAAAAAAAAAATAAAGCTAGTGCTTCTGTAAAGGTCTGGCCAGCGAGTGATAACGTGTCTAGTCTTCATGGTCTATTTAGCTAAAATGGAATGTAAGTTGAGTGGGACATGATAAACTTGACAGCTTATTTGATCTCACGAACTTTTGGGGATCTGACCGCCAAATCAAGAGAAGAAGCCGCCCCCTGGTCTTCGTATCTCCGTTCGCTGCTGCCCGTTTCGGCTTTCCCCCGTTCGCTCGGTTGCGATTGACACCGAGACGCGAAATAGCGGCAAGCAACTGCGTCTCGTATCAGGGACCACTACTGTCTTTGATAGCGCCGATAGTCTCCCCTAAAATCCCTCAGTTCGTCTCTTTGATCTTGGTCGCTGTGCCTGTTTGATTCTGGCGACGCCCCCCCACTGGCCAAGTTAATTAAAATAACTGCCTATGATTGTTCAAGAGATGTTGGTGGGCGTGATTTAATCTCTCCTTAAATCAATGCGATGACCAGAATCAACGATAGGTAAACTTTCCGCATATCAATCAGCAAACGTGTTTGCCCTCTGTGGAACAGTTTCATAGCTAATGAATCCACGTGAAAGAATAAACGTTTTTACAAGAAGTTACAACAAAGTTCAGGGTCAGCCGAGTTCGTCCATCACAATCGTCCCCTCTTTTGAGACGTGAAAACGTGTTTTCATGTTTGATTTATGACGATGAAGCTGCCCTGATCGGTAACTTTTGGATGATTGGTATCTTCACCTTCCTCCTCTTCCTCTGTAGTCCAGTTTCTACTCAGGAAATCAGCCCCGACATTCTGTCTTCCCGGAATATATTCCACTTTGAAAGAATAAACGCTTAAAAGAAGCGCCCAACGCATGATCCTTGCGTTAAATTCTTTATTGGCACCAAGAAATGCTAACGGAGCGTGGTCTGTTTGCACCGTGAAAGATGTACCATAAAGAAACTCATGATGGCGTCTGATACCGTCAATCAGAGCAAGACATTCCCTTTCAACTACGCTGTAGTTCCGTTCCGCTTTATTTAATTTCCGACTGCCATAGGCAACTGGAAATAGCATGTTCAGGTCACTGTCATCGGCTTGAAGCAGTGTTGACCCGATGCCCTGACCTGACGCGTCGACTCTCAGTACAAAAGGTTTCTTGAGGTCAGGCAACCTCAAAATGGGGTATGCAGACAACTGTCCTTTCAAAGTGCTATACGCGTGTTCGCACATTTGATCCCATATGACCTTATCAGGACAACCTTTCTTTGTGAGGTCAGTCAGAGGTGCCGTCAGTCCGTTGAAGTTCTGGATGTACTTCTGATAGTATGCACATAGCGATATGAAGGAACATACGTCTTTCTTCATTCGGGGTCTTTTTGCTGCCATTATTTTCTCCACGTTCTTCTTAATAGGCCAACTGCATCCGTGAGAAATAGTGTGCCCCAGGAAGTCTAACTGTTCAAACCCGATGAGACATTTGCTAGGTCTGGCTGTGAGACCCGTTTCCTGTAGTCTCCTGAGGAGCATAGCAACCGTAGCAATATGTTCTTCATAGGTTTCCGATGCAATTAAGATGTCATCCATGAAATTATGGATATGGGGACTTTGCAAAGGTTGTAGAAGCTTCCTCATCATCCTGGTGAACACTCCTGGTGCATTATGCAAACCGAACGGCATCACGTTAAATGTGTAATGTCCTTCACTAGTGCTGAAAGCTAACAAAGGTTTAATTTCCTCCTTGACTGGTATTTGATAATAACCTTTGCTGAGGTCAATCTTGGAGAAGATCTTTGCTTTGCTGAGCTTGGTGAACAACTCAGAAACAGTTTGGAGAGGTTCGGGCTGGAATTCCGTTACCGCGTTTAGCAACCTGTAATCAATGCACAGCCGAACTTCCTTATTGGGCTTCTGCAACAGCACTACACTCGAGCTGTAAGGAGATGTAGACTCACTGATAATTCCTGCCTGACGCAGCTTGTCTATTTCTCCGCGAAGTGCATCAGCTTTAGCGTACGGGATGGGGTAAATCTCTGGTTTGAACAGGGGTCTCGTTTGTTAATTTCATATCAAATTCAATGAGATTTGTTCGACCAGGTACATCCGTTAAGACTGCACTGTACTGTTTTAGTAGAGCCCTGGTTTCTGTTTGTTGTTCTGGTGAGAGATTGTCGCCGAACTTGACATCTTTAAAGGATTCTGTGGGTTGCAATGGATACTCCATGCAACCATCATCATCTTCCTCGTCTTCCGTTGCTATGGCGACAGCCAGGAGATGCTCGGAGGATGGCACCGGTCTTTCCAAATATTTCTTTAACAGATTTATGTGGAAGACCTTCTCCTTTCCTTTGATGGAGATCTTGTAGTTGGTACGTGAGATCTTTTTAAGGACGGTAAACGGTCCTTGCCATCCGATGCGAAGTTTATTGCTTCCGGTTGGAAGTAGCAATAGGACTTTCTCCCCTGGTTGTAGTTCTCTCTCTTTTGCAGCTTTGTTGTATCTTTTAGTAATTTTAGCGCGGGCTTTCTTAAGGTTGGTAGTAGCTAGATCCCATCCTAGCTTTAGCCTTTCCTTAAGCTCAGATACATACTTGCTTGCAGAGACGACTGTCTCGTCAGCCTTCTGGTCTGTCAGGGACCGAAGTAAGGCTTCTAGTGGCCCCTTAATAGGTCTGCCAAATAAAAGTGTAGCTGGCGCAAAACCCGTAGACGCTTGGGGTACCTCTCGGTAGGCGAATAAGGCAGCCGATATATATTGGTCCCAGTCTTCCGGTTTCTCCTGACCCAGCTTACGTAACATCATGGTGAGGGTACCGTTAAAACGTTCCACGAGCCCATTTCCGGCCGGATGGTAGGGACTTGTGTGGATATGTTTGGCCCTCAAGATCTTAAAGATCTCCTCCATTAACAGGCTACGGAATTGGGATCCATTGTCCGTCAAAACTTGTTGAGGGAATCCCAACCGTGTAAAAATTTGCACAAGGGCTTCTGCGACATGCTTGGAATTAGTGCATGGTAGCGGTACGGCTTCGGCCCACATAGTGCAAGTGTCAACTAAGGTCAGGATGAACCTGTTCCTTCTTTTGGTCTTTTCCAGAGGACCAATAATGTCGACAGCAACCCGTTCAAATGGAGTCCCTACTATTGGCATTTGCCCCATAGGTACTGGGGGTGTCAAGTGCTTGGGTGCTACCCGTTGGCACTGGGCGCAGGATTTCACATACCTGACAATGTCAGAGTTCATTCCTGGCCACCAATAGTGGTTTTTTATTCGCTGAATAGTGGCGTTTTGTCCCATATGTCCGCTAAAGGGAAGAGAGTGCCCCATTTCTAAGATCTGGTTTCTGTACTGCGTCGGTACTAGGAGCTGGTTATTCCCCGTGTCCGGGTTGCCCGTTCTACGATACAATACACCATCCTTAGAAAAGATGTCTCCGTTGTGTCTGGGGTCCTTAGCCATGGGCAGTTTTTTAAAGCAGGGCGCCAGAGTAGGGTCCTTTTGTTGCGCCTCCTTCAGTTCATTCGGCAACAAGTTTGGCGCAGGCTCCCTCTCCTTCTTGGCTTGCCCTCTTGTGGTTACCGCTGCCACAATCGGCTCCTTAGGTCTCCCAATGAACACATATCTACATCCCAGGATAACTGGGTAGATCGGATCATCCATTATGGCCGCTTTAATAACTCCTCTGACAAAGTCAGAGTGTATTTCTACCAGTGCGATAGGAAGCGTCCTGGGTGCGTCACTCCTGAAAACTCCACTAAGTTTGACGGTTTCCTCTGTCTCCTGACCTGGTTTGACTAGGTGTCTAGCAACAATACAACTAAAACTTAATCCAGTGTCAAAGAGACAAGTAGTTGAGGTACCATTCAAAATTACAGTTCCTCGAGTTGAGGGTCGGTCCCCCTCAGGTTGAGAATCACTGACGTTGACTCTACCTTTCGAGGCTGTATGTTTGAACCGGTTTGTTTGCCCTGATCAGACGTTCCTGGTGTAGGGGTCTTCCCTTTTCCTTGACCTTGGTGGCCGCGCTGCCACGTAGGCTTGGTGGGTTGATCAGAATTGTTGTTTGGGGGGGTATCGGGTTTTGTAGAATTTCGATTTTTCCTGGGGAGGTTTCTGGGTATTGTTATCTCGTTGGTTATAATGTTGAGAGGAAGTGGAAGAATAGGATGCCTGCTCTAGATTCTGTTTTCGAGATGGCTCATCGGTGGGTTTACGTTTAGTGCTGGGAAGTTCGGCCATTGCATTGCTATAGCGTTCGGCTTTATTGAGTATGTCTTCAAGCCTGACTGCCCCCTGTTCAGCCAAAAAATCTACGAGTTTCATTCGACAAAGTGGATTTTATCTGCTCCACAAGAACAAGTTCGAGGAGTCCCTCATATGAAAGAGGTAGGTCAGATAATTCAATGCACTTTGTCAGATAACCCGTGAGACGTGAAGAGAACTGGGGAAATGTTTCCGTGCTCTCTTTTCGGCTGTTTCTGAACAACTGCAGAAACTTTCGGGCAGTCATCTCAAATTGCTGTAGTAAGGCCTTCTTCAACAGGTCATAATCATGTTGATTCGGTCCCAGCTTTGTGTACACGTCATAAGCATTGCCTTTCAGTGACGTTGAAAGTTTGAGCGCCCAGCGGGTACTCTCTAACCCATAAAGATTCGCGAGTCTCTCGAATTTTTCTAGGTAGCTGTCAATTTTTTCGTTAGGGCTAGGAAAAGATTCTAAAGAAAACGACATAGCAGTTAATTGGGCAGACTGAGTGCTGGAGAGATCCATTGTTTGAGACTGGGGCGAAGACGGCTCTCCATTATTTGAAGTAGAGGCACTCCGACTCTCTAAAGCCTTGAGCGCTAATTCATGCTGTCTTTCCTTGTCTCTCTCTCTTTCCCTGCGGGCGTCCATCTCTGCCTCAATTTTCTTCTGCTCCAATTGACGATCGTCCGCTTCTTTCTTCCTAGCTTCTGCCCTCTCTTCCTCCGCGTCATACCTTTGAAGTTCCTGGTTGATAAACAGATTCGCAGCTTCTGTGTCTAGTCCTGAGTCCTTGGCCTCTTGCCTCAAAAGGGATCTTATCCTAATTCTCTCTGCCATTGTCAAAGAACTGGATGCTTCTAAGACTAGAGAATAGTAAGATGGAACAAGAAGGGGAAAACTCAAAGCCGCTACGAAAAAAACCAAAGTAAAAAAAATTTACTAGAGTTACCTCCTACCTGTACTGTGCAAACTTATCGCTGCTATTATCTGGCAATTAAGGCTCTAAACGCAAGCGACTATGCCACTAAATGGTAAGTTACACTGGAAAAAAAATCTACTTTTACTAACAGTAGAGAAAAATTTAAATTAAAACAATTTAAAAGGAAAAAAATTTTTTTTTTTTTTTTTTCCTAAATTTTAAATCTCTGACAACAAACTCCGTCCCTAAAGTCAATTATTGAGATGAGACGTTGTTAACTTAATTTTTAAAAATCAGAACAATCCGTCTTTAGCTAAGCTCAACTCTTTTTAACTTCAAAAACCTTAGTGACTGTAAAACAATCACGCAATCCCAGCAACTCTTATAAAGAAAGAAATTGAATTATCTCCGCCAGATGATAAATTAAAATAGCAAATATTTTTGTTTATCTGTACTTTCTACTGCTGTGGAGAGAAAACAACCTGTAAATATGCTGTGTGGACAACCCAAGTACTTAAAGAACTTTTGTCTAGGGGTGTAATTATTTATTTATTTCCCTAATTCACAAGACAAATCATTCACACTCTACCTAGTTAGACCCAGACTAAATCAGACTCAAAATATCTTTAACCCGGCTATACGATTGCCTCAAATGTAGCTCAAGATCCCAGAACCAGCCCACAAATATGTGTGCATCAAATGTATCTCAAAATAATCCTGGACGAGCCAGCCAAATATTGTCGTAAATTTATTTTGAGAGAAAAGAGTCTTAGAAATAGTGGTCCGGTTTAGAGTGGAAAATGATGATGGAAAGCTCAGTGATAGAAAATGTAGATATTAAATAGTTGCTTCACAGCGTGCTGGAGGAGAGTAAAGACAGACTTATTTACGACAAATCGCTTCTCTCAATCTTCTCTTCCGCTCTCCTGGTCAAACAATTATTTGCCAGTTTTCCAGACACGCTTCTGCGCGCACACCGATTTGGTGTTTTTCACACACACAGACGATGTAGATACAAACTATATTAAACGAATAGGGGAAATGTTGGACTGTGGGTATATCCAACACACAGAACTAAATGAGTTTATGTGATTTTATTCACTTTAAACATCAATCACTAACAAATATCAGGTATTACATAAATTATCATAAGTACACAAATGCAAATAACAAATTTGGGAGGGGTGAAGAAGATTGGTATCGACTAAGCCCTTCCCGCTTATTAGACAAAGACAAACCCAGTCCAGAGATAGATAATATCAGGAACATAGGTACGTTAACCTAACAGTGAAGTTAATTACTCTGAAAAAAGAGGTGTTACCAAATTTAGGTATAGGTGATAGAAAAAAACCTGTTCTTCCCAGCTGTTCTTCCCTTTACTAAGCAAATGGAAAGGAGGGGGTTTTTTAACAGAGTTAACCAATTAGCAACTCCCCCTTAAAGGAACAATGCGGGAAATACAGAAAATTATATTACTAGGCAAGAAAGTTAACAACAGGTTTACAAAAGAAAACGATTAAATTTCCTGTCATTCATACACACGCGTGAGGATCCACACTCATATACTCACACACTTACCGAATGCAGCCTCAGACGATCCATAAAAAGTATATAAAAACAGCAAGTAATCTTTCGACATATGAACTGTCTAGTCCTTCGATGTCCCGCCCCAGATGTTTGCGAGGGTTTGTTGGTAACAAATATTCTCACTTATCGCAAGACTTGAAGACTAAGAGTTCTCGTGTTTTTATTATATATATAAAAGGAGTCTATGGGATGGCACTAACCCAGTTCGGCACAGGGGTGAAAATGAAGTGGTCTCTTTTAATCCTCCGCTATGGTAAAATTCCTTCAATGTGTGATGATAGTTTTATTAAATCCAATTGAGGAAAAAACTAGGCTCATTCACAGTCAGGAAAATATGTACTCTCTCACAGTAAACAGTAAATATGATATCGCTACTGGCAATGATTACCTTCCAGTTTATCTTACAGGTTTGTAAGGGTAATTTGATGATTATTCTTTAAAATGTTCTTGGGTGGGCTTTATTTCATTTAATTCTGACAGCTAGGTCGCAAGGACCGCCACAAGATTATATTTTAAAAGAAATGTTTCTTCAATATGACTGGAAGTTTATAGGATGATTTCTTTATTTCTTTCTTTATTTAGCTGGGACCGCAGGTACGATCACTCTGTGTGAAAGAAAAAAAGACATGTAACATACCAAAAAATCAAGCGCGATAAATTTCCCGTTAAGCCTATAATACACTCGAGTATTTAATTATGTATTTAATAAACACTGCGCGAATTCTAGCGGTTAAAACACATCTATAAAACTAGGACTTAACTGAATTTATTAATTATAAATTCCTTCGCGACTTTAAAAGTTAATTTAAGCATCTATTATCTTTTGAAATAATATAATAGATAGATCATTATATTTACAACTGGAACTATTGAGATGGTTTAATTTAATAGATTTAAATTAACACAAATCCCTTTGAAATAGAATGACTGAACTAGACCACTGATCACTTTACGCAATATATATTACCACTTTGCACAGAATAGAAAACACTGCAAATTTATATATAAAATCCAGGGGAAAATCTATAACAAGATTTCAATAAAGCTAGTGCTTCTGTAAAGGTCTGGCCAGCGAGTGATAACGTGTCTAGTCTTCATGGTCTATTTAGCTAAAATGGAATGTAAGTTGAGTGGGACATGATAAACTTGACAGCTTATTTGATCTCACGAACTTTTGGGGATCTGACCGCCAAATCAAGAGAAGAAGCCGCCCCCTGGTCTTCGTATCTCCGTTCGCTGCTGCCCGTTTCGGCTTTCCCCCGTTCGCTCGGTTGCGATTGACACCGAGACGCGAAATAGCGGCAAGCAACTGCGTCTCGTATCAGGGACCACTACTGTCTTTGATAGCGCCGATAGTCTCCCCTAAAATCCCTCAGTTCGTCTCTTTGATCTTGGTCGCTGTGCCTGTTTGATTCTGGCGACGCCCCCCCACTGGCCAAGTTAATTAAAATAACTGCCTATGATTGTTCAAGAGATGTTAGTGGGCGTGATTTAATCTCTCCTTAAATCAATGCGATGACCAGAATCAACGATAGGTAAACTTTCCGCATATCAATCAGCAAACTGTAATGTTATGATGTATGTATATAAGCATTACCTCGTCATCTACACAAGCACACACGTTTCAGAAAGCACTCAGTATAAGCATGTTCAGTTCGTAGCCATGTTTATTTACAGAATATCGTACATGTGAAGATTCGCATATTATTACAATGTGTGGTTCGTATTATTAATGTATCATATTATATTACATCCCCCCTTTTTTGAAAAAAAATGTGTGCAAACATTTCCAACAAAATGTTTCATGTGAGAAAGGATAAGTATGTGTAATGCTCAGTGTGAGTATATATATGTTACTGTCTGTATCGGCTGGGAGGTGTCACTGTACGGCCAGAACGAGTGGTGTAAAGTGCTGGTGGTTCTGCGGAAGTCCCTGGTTTAGCTTGAGTTGGTTGTGATTTCGGCCTTGGCGCTTGTTGGTTTTGTGGGGCACCAAGGTCTGGAGTTACTGCATTGTCTGTTGAAAGCATGGGAATTCTCTGTTCTGTTGTATTCTGTGGGATTTCTCTTATGTCCACTCTGTTTCGCCTCAGGAGGTTGCTGCTGCTGTCTGGTCTTAAAGTATAGCTCCTGGGTTCAGGGTTTCTGGAAATGATTGTTGCTTTTGACCATGTGTCATTGTTGTGGTTGTAGGTAGTCACATGCTGACCAGGATATAATGGTGGTAAGTCTTTAGCACATTTGTCATAGTTAGATTTCTGAACTTGCTGACGATGCTGAAATTGATCATATGTGCTGTCTCTATGTTGTGGACGGAAGTGGACCTTAGATGGTAGGAGGTCTTTAATTCTTCTATCAAACATAAGTTCTGCTGGACTGTCGATCTTACTGTCTACCGGTGTTGTTCTCCATCTCAAGAGTGCTAGGTGTACATCCTCTGTTCTTGTTTTCTTCATGATTGACTTGATAGTTTGGATCTGTCTCTCAATGAAACCATTAGATTTAGGGTATCTAGGTGATGATGTTGTGTGTTTGATCTTCCAGTCCTTAGTGAAGTTTCTGTATGCTTGACCTGAGAAATGTGGACCGTTGTCTGATCTAATTTCATCTGGGATGCCAAACATGCTGCAATACTTCTTTGTAATGTCTGCAATAACAGCTGATGGTGAGGGTTGTGGAAGTTTCTCAATGATGGGAAATTTGCTGTAGTAATCAGCAATAATAAGATAGTCATTATTGTCGATTGAGAAAATATCAGTTCCTATAATGCTCCAAGGGCTCAATGGTATGTCTGATGTATGAGAGGTTCTCTGCACTGCCTATTTGCATGTTCTTGGCAAATTGAACAGTTTTTACATAGTGTTTCTATGTCCTTGTTTATCTGTGGCCAGTAAACATCTTTCTTTGCTCTCAGTTGTGTCTTCACAATACCAAGGTGATTATTATGGAGCTGTTTAAGGATGATATCGCGTTGTGTTTCTGGTATAAATCAATGCGATCTCCTTTAAGGATCAGACCATCTTCGATGCTTAACTCGTCCCTCATAGAGTAGTATGGATGGATGTGTGTTGGAACTTCCCTGATAGAGCTTGGCCATCCATGGTATATCAGTTCTTTGAGAGAGTTAAGGATAGGATCTCTCATTGTGTCTTCTCTGATGTGTTCAAGCCGATTACCGCTAAACTTGACAAAATCAACTTTGATGTTTGGGGTAAGATCTGCTGTCTTGTTGGGGTTTGGTAGTCTGCTGAGAGCATCTGCAAGACCTATATCCTCTTTAATGTTGTTAATAGTTACCACACTCAGCTTTTCGCACATTGGTAAACCCAAAATTGCAGGTCCTTCAACATCTACCAAGTAAAATGTTGACAATGTCCATTCAGAGCCTCTGTATGAACATTCAAGTGTTACTGCTCCAAAACAGTCTATACTTGTTCCATTGTAAGCTCTTAGCTTTGTCCTGCCACTCCTACGTTTTACATCCCTTGTGGGAAATCCTTGCTCATCCACCTTGTCAGGCATGATCTGTCTGAATATTCTTAAGGGTAGAGTGTTACCTTGGGCACCTGTGTCTATCTTGAACCGAATGTTTCTTTCTTTGTGCATTTTAATTCCTGGTATTCGGAATTGTACCTTGCAGAAAGCCTGCGTTCTCTTTGGTTCATTACTGAAAGTTAGTATCTTCACAGTATCAAAAGTGGAAGGATCACTTTCTTCACTGGAGTCAAGGTCCTCAGTCATCATAGAGTGTGTTTGTTTTGACGACTTTCTGCTGTGAAGTTTGTGTTGAGCACTGTCTTGTTTCCTCTTGAAACATAATTTTATCCAGTGGCCCCTCTTTCTGCAGTAATGACATGTAGAGTCTTTAGCTGGACAGTGGTTTTGTATGTGGTTTAGGCCACAACATTTACACATAGCACCTCTGCTTGTGTTGTGTTTTTCTTGTTGCTTCGAACCAGTTGCTTTGTTTTGTTTGGGTTTATAGCTTTTTACTGCATCCACCTGGGCTGTTACTGCACCTTGCTGAATTTGTTTAATGTTTAGTGCTTGTGCCTCGTGTTTCCTGCCTTCATCCAGAAGTTGTTGTAAATTTAGTGTATCACTCTGGCTCAGTAGCCATTTCTGGAACTCTGGCATTGGTGTGCTAAGAAGAATCTGTTCAATAATTCGCTCTTTTTCTTCTTCGTTGCTAAATTTACATACTCTTGTTTTCTCCTTAATGCGAGTGAAGAAATCATCTAGGCTTTCACCACGTTTCTGTCGCAGGTGGTGAAGCTCTAATCTTGCCGCTCTAAAGTTTGTGTGCTTTATGATCAGACGCTTTTCAAATTCGTCCAATATGGCTACGGGGTCGGTTGCCGACTCAACCGGCATGGCGGTAGCAAAACTGTTGTAAATTTTCAAACCTTCATCGTCCAATGCTTCTAGGATATATGGAGTTAGGGTTTGTCCTTCCAGACCAGTGGTCTTGGAATATAGATCTATGCGTTGGCGCCATAACAAGAAAGCTTCACTCTTATCATCTTGACCGGCAAATCTCATTTGCGGTGCGCTGCGGTAATGTTTAGCTGCCATTGTTGACCTCGATGACGAAAATTAGCCGAATAAACTGTACTCACGTGTTATCGTGTAGCTGTTTTGCGTCAGTCCGGTATCGACCGCTGCCACCATGTAATGTTATGATGTATGTATATAAGCATTACCTCGTCATCTACACAAGCACACACATGTTTCAGAAAGCACTCAGTATAAGCATGTTCAGTTCGTAGCCATGTTTATTTACAGAATATCGTACATGTGAAGATTCGCATATTATTACAATGTGTGGTTCGTATTATTAATGTATCATATTATATTACACAAACGTGTTTGCCCTCTGTGGAACAGTTTCATAGCTAATGAATCCACGTGAAAGAATAAACGTTTTTACAAGAAGTTACAACAAAGTTCAGGGTCAGCCGAGTTCGTCCATCACACAGACCCAAGTAGAACAGTCCCAACTAAGATGGTTTGGCCATATCTGCAGAATGGGAGAAGATCGGCTACTTCGACAAGCATGGGAAACAAAGAGCCAGGGATCCAGACCCCCAGGACGACCCAGATTCCGCGGGGAGGACAACAGTGGACAATCTTTGAAGGACCGAGGACTAGAATGGAACCAGGCCAGAAGGAAGACAGCCGATAGGATAGTCTGGCGCTCTCTCTTCCAAACCTCTACACCTCACGGTAGAAGGGGAACGACTAAGTAAGTAAGTAAGAATAAACAAAATCCTAATTTAAGTGTTAACCTTTTATTAAGCGTCCAGTACATGCCTATACATACCTGGGCAACAATACTGACATAGTTGGAGTGACAGACAATGATATCAAAATAAGAATACAATAAGGTAGAGGAGCTTTCCTTGCATTGGGAAATGTATGGCAATCAAAAGAAATCAGGTCCACCACAAAAATTAGAATTTCCAACACAAAAACCGAATTTACAACACAAAAACTGAATTTCAAACTCAAATGTCAGGTCAGTCCTATTGTATGGCTCTGAAACATGGAGAACAACAAAAACAAACAACCAAAAAGCGGCACACTTTCATAAATGGGTGTTTGCATAGAACAGAGGTATTGAAGTGTTATGACAAGAACACTAATGTGGAACTGATGACAAGAACCAAACAAGCGCCAGTGGAACAAGAGACGAGAAGAAGCTGGAGATGGATAGGACACACATTGAGGAAACCTGTTGATAGCAACAGAAGGATGTCTTTGTTCTGGAATCACCAGTGTAAGAGAGGTAGAGGTAGGTCAAAGAACATGTGGAAAAGACAACTGGAGATGGACATGAAGAAGACTTGGAAAGACCTTGAGCTGATGTCAAAGGGCAGGAAGACTTGGCATATGTTTGTTGACAGGCCTATGCTTCTTTGGAAGCTGAAGGGTGATGATGATGCACATGCCTGTTGAAGACCATAATGGAAGAGTTGAAGGCTAATAATGCAAGACCATAATGGGAGAGTTGAAGGCTAATAATGCAAGGCCATAATGGAAGAGTTGAAGGCTAATAATGCAAGACCATAATGGAAGAGTTGAAGGCTAATAATGCAAGGCCATAATGAAAGAGTTGAAGGCTAATAATGCAAGACCATAATGAAAGAGTTGAAGGCTAATAATGCAAGACCATAATGGAAGAGTTGAAGGCTAATAATGCAAGACCATAATGGAAGAGTTGAAGGCTAATAATGCAAGACCATAATGGAAGAGTTGAAGGCTAATAATGCAAGACCATAATGGAAGAGTTGCAGGCTAATAATGCAAGGCCATAATGAAAGAGTTGAAGGCTAATAATGCAAGACCATAATGAAAGAGTTGAAGGCTAATAATGCAAGACCATAATGGAAGAGTTGAAGGCTAATAATGCAAGACCATAATGGAAGAGTTGAAGGCTAATAATGCAAGACCATAATGGAAGAGTTGAAGGCTAATAATGCAAGGCCATAATGAAAGAGTTGAAGGCTAATAATGCAAGACCATAATGAAAGAGTTGAAGGCTAATAATGCAAGACCATAATGGAAGAGTTGAAGGCTAATAATGCAAGACCATAATGGAAGAGTTGAAGGCTAATAATGCAAGACCATAATGGAAGAGTTGAAGGCTAATAATGCAAGACCATAATGGAAGAGTTGAAGGCTAATAATGCAAGACCATAATGGAAGAGTTGAAGGCTAATAATGCAAGACCATAATGGAAGAGTTGAAGGCTAATAATGCAAGGCCATAATGAAAGAGTTGAAGGCTAATAATGCAAAAAACTAGTAGGAGAAGCCTAAAAATAGGAACATGGAATGTTAGAACTTTAAACGGAGAAGGAAAGCTGGACAATCTTATATTAGAGGCAACCGACATGAAACTCAATATACTGGGAGTTGCAGAGGCAAGACTTTTGGATACAGGCTACATAACAAGAGACCAGTACACGCTTATACACTCAGGAGGAGAAAAACACGAAAGAGGGGTAGGAATGTTGATAAAGAAGGAGTTAGAAAAATACGTATGTGGATACTGGACACACAATGACAGAATGATGTTACTAAAGATGAGAGCAAAGCCATTCGACATATCAATCTTACAAACTTATGCACCAACTAAAGATTACAGCGAGGAAGAAATAGAAGAATACTATGAAGAGCTACAACACACACTTAAACCAGTCAAATCTACAGATGTGTTGATAGTAATGGGTGATATGAATGCAAAAGTAGGAAAAGGAAAATACAAGAAAATAGTAGGACAGTATGGATTAGGGACAAGAAATGATAGAGGAGACAGACTTATCCAGTTCTGTGAAGAAAACCAGCTGGTCATATGTAACACCTTTTTTGAACATCACCCAAGGAAATTATACACATGGAAAAGCCCAGGAGATGTAACACGTAATCAAATCGACTATATCATGATAAAACATAGATTTAAGAACAGTGTCACAAGTGCAAAGACACATCCTGGCGCCGACATAAATTCAGATCACAATCCAGTTGTCATCAAAGTAAATATAAAGCTGAAAAGAGCAGGAAACAGAAGACAGGAGGAACCCCAGATAGAAATATCAGCGCTGAAAAACAGATATAAAACCAGATATAAAACAGAAATACCAACAGTTATTGACAGAAAGCATCGAGCAGTGCACAAGGAGGAAGCTGTATCAAGAACAAAAATGGTGTAATATTACTTGATGAGAAAGACATATCAAACAGATGGGCAGAATACGTAAAAGAACTATTCGAGGACAACAGAGGTAAAAAACCATCACCAGATTCTAATGAAGGCCCACACATTCTCAGATCAGAAGTAGAGAATGCCATTCATATGATACAAAAAGGAAGATCAGCAGGCATGGATAACATAAACATTGAAATGATAGAAGCTCTGGAGAGCTTTGGTATAGATACAATCACAGAAATATGCAATGATATATACAATACAGGATATTTACCACACGACATGAAGACATCAGTTTTTATAACATTGCCCAAAAAAACCAAATGCAACAGAATGTTCAGACTTCAGAACAATCAGCCTGATGAGTCATGCAATTAAGATACTGCTCAAAATCATACAGGAAAGAATAAAAAGTAAAGTAGACAGCGAAATCCAAGAAGAACAGTTTGGTTTTAGACGGAACAGTGGAACAAGAGAGGCAATATTTTGCCTAAGAAGATTAGCAGAAAAATATACAGAGGTCCAAAAAAGTATGTATATAAGCTTCATTGACTATAAGAAGGCTTTTGACAGAATCCATCATGAGAAAATAATTGAATGCCTCAAAGACATAGGTATTGATGGAAAAGATATAAGAATACTCAGTAACCTTTATTGGGAGCAAACTGCCACAGTAAGATCGGGAAGGAATTATTCACCATACATAGACATAAAAAGAGGTGTCAGACAAGGTTGTGTGCTGTCCCCCTGCCTATTTAATTTATACACCGAAAAAATTTTCAAACAGATACAGGAAATACCAGGACTGAACATCAGTGGAAGATCAATAAACAACCTTAGATATGCAGATGATACCGTGTTGTTAGCTGAAAGCGAACAGGAGTTACAAGAACTAGTGAAGCAAGTGAACAGTATAAGTCATGAATATGGACTCGACATTAATATTGAGAAAACTAAAACTATGATAATTAGCAAAACAGACGATAAACCCACATTCAAGATAAGCGTAAATGGGAAAATCCTGGAACAAGTCAAGAGCTACGTATATCTTGGTCATATAATAACAGAAGATGGCAGATGTGAAACAGAAATCAAGAAGAGAATAGGAATGGCCAAAGCTACATTCAACAACATGAAACATATACTGACATCCAAACAGTTATCTCATAAATTAAAACTGAGAATCATAAAGTGTTATATATATTCTGCATTTCTGTATGGTGCAGAAACATGGACGATGAATAAGCATTTGGAAGAAAGAATTGAGGCTCTTGAAATGTGGATATATAGAAGAATGGGGCGTATCTCATGAAAGAGATGAAAACAAATAAGGAGGTCCTAGAAAATCTAGGTATGAAAAGAGAACTAATGAGAGAGGTCAAAGTTCGGCAGCTAAAATACTTTGGCCACATAAAAAGGCATAACACCTTGCAGAAGACCATAACAGAAGGGAGAGTTGAAGGTAAACGTGCAAGGGGAAGACAGCGCTATAAGTGGGAAGATAACATCAAGAGATGGACGGGAAAGAGTCTATCAGAGTGTACCACCAAGACAAGAGACAGAAGACGTTGGAGATCCATTACAGCCAACCTCCGTTGTGGAGATGGCAACTGATGATGATGATGATGAATGCAAGACCATAATGAAAGAGTTGAAGGCTAATAATGCAAGACCATAATGGAAGAGTTGAAGGCTAATAATGCAAGACCATAATGGAAGAGTTGAAGGCTAATAATGCAAGACCATAATGGAAGAGTTGAAGGCTAATAATGCAAGGCCATAATGAAAGAGTTGAAGGCTAATAATGCAAGACCATAATGAAAGAGTTGAAGGCTAATAATGCAAGACCATAATGGAAGAGTTGAAGGCTAATAATGCAAGACCATAATGGAAGAGTTGAAGGCTAATAATGCAAGACCATAATGGAAGAGTTGAAGGCTAATAATGCAAGACCATAATGGAAGAGTTGAAGGCTAATAATGCAAGACCATAATGGAAGAGTTGAAGGCTAATAATGCAAGACCATAATGGAAGAGTTGAAGGCTAATAATGCAAGACCATAATGGAAGAGTTGAAGGCTAATATGCAAGAGGAAGATAACACTTTGTAAGTGGGAAGATAACATCAGGAGATGGACAGGAAAGATTCTAAAAGAGTGCACCATCAAAACAAGAGACAGATGACAGTTAAAATAACAACCCCTACTACTATATCAACATAACTACTACAGCTGCTAATGGTGCTAGTACTACTATCATCATTACTACAGCTGTTAATACTACTATCATCATTACTACTACAGCTGCTAATGGTGCTAGTACTACTATCATCATAACTACTACTACTGCTGCTAATAGTGCTAGTACTACTATCATCATAACTACTACTACTGCTGCTAATGGTGCTAGTACTGCTATCATCATAACTACTACTACTGCTGCTAGTACTACTATCATCATAACTACTACTACTGCTGCTAATGGTGCTAGTAGTACTATCATCATAACTACTACTACTGCTGCTAATGGTGCTAGTACTACTATCTTCATAACTACTACTACTGCTGCTAATGGTGCTAGTACTACTATCTTCATAACTACTACTACTGCTGCTACTACTATTATCATCACTACTACTATTGCTGCTACTACTACTATTATCATAACTACTACTACTGCTGCTACTACTACTATTATCATAACTACTACTACTATTATCATAACTACTACTACTGCTGCTACTACAGTTGACATTCAAAAATCCGGCAACCTCCGGACCTGAGGAGTGCCGGATTGTTGAAAATGCCAGATTTTTTCTGGTTATATATGCTGTATATATTTAACAGAAAATGACTACCTGTACAGTCCTTTAAAGAAAGAAAATTAAAAACTAAATGATCTGCGATCGACAACGCACGATGTTTACGTTTTACACCACTTCTTTTATTTGCTGAATCCATAATGGGGGCTATACAGCAGCAAATAAATGATAAAATGAGAAGGAATGAGCAGGAATTCCTGTTAACACGTGCAAGCAAGACCCAACAGCTGCATCAAAACATACACGGCTCCAGAAAACAGTGGCGCGCCAACGCGGTAAATTAAAAAATGCGCTCCGAAATCCATGCCGGAAATCTGAAGGAACCGGATTATCGATGGCTGGATTTTTGAATGTCAACTGTACTACTATTATCATAACTACTACTACTGCTGCTACTACTATTATCATCACTACTACTGTTGCTACTACTACTATCATCATAAATACTACTACTGCTGCTACTAATACTATCATCATAACTACAACTACTGCTGCTACTACTACTATCATCATAACTACTACTACTGCTGCTACTACTACTGCTGCTACTATCATCATAACTACTACTACTGCTGCTGCTACTATCATAACTATTACTACTGCTACTACTACTATCATAACTATTACTACTGCTGCTACTAATAACATAACTACTACTACTACCACCATCATAACACCTACTACTGCTGCTATTACTACTGTTATCATAACTACTACTACTACTATCACCATAACTACTACTAATGCTGCTACCACTACTATCATCATAACCACTACTACTGCTGCTACTACTACTACTATCATAACTACTACTACTGCTAATGGTGCAACTATTACTATCTTCATTACTACTGCTGATACTTTTACTATCATCATAACTACTACTACTGCCTTTACTACTACTATCTTCATAACTACTACTACTGCTACTATCATCATAACTACTACTACTGCTAATGGTGCAGCTATTAATATCATCATAACTACAACTACTGCTGCTACTACTACTATCATCATAACTACTACTACTACTGCTGATACTACAACTGTCATCATAACTACTATTACTGCTGCTTCTACTGCTATCATCGTAACTACTACTACTACTACTGTCATAACTACTACTACTGCTGCTGCTACTACTAATATCATAACTATTACTTATGCTGCTACTACTAACATAACTACTACTACTGCTGCTACTACTACCACCATCATAACACCTACTATTGCTGCTACTGCTATCATAACTACTACTACTACTGTCATAACTACTACTACTGCTGCTACTACTACTATCACCATAACTACTACTAATGCTGCTACTACTACTATTATCATAACCACTACTACTGCTGCTACTACTACTACTATCATAACTACTACTCCTGCTAATGGTGCAACTATTACTACTTCATTACTACTGCTGATACTTCTACTATCATCATAACTACTACTACTGCCTTTACTACTACTACCTTCATAACTACTACTACTGCTACTATCATCATAACTACTACTACTGCTAATGGTGCAGCTATTACTATCATCATAACTACTACTACTGCTGCTAATGGTGCTACTATTACGATCATCATAACTACTTATGGAGCTACTACTATCATCATCACTTCTACTAATGGAGCTACTATCATCACTTCTACTAATGGGCCACTACTATCATCATAACTACTACTAATACTGCTAATGGAGCTACTACTATCATCATAACTACTACAACTGCTGCTACTACTACTATCATCATAACTACTAATACTGCTAATGGAGCTACTACTATCATCATAACTACTACAACTGCTGCTACTACTACTATCATCATAACTACTACAACTGCTGCTACTACTACTATCATCATAACTACTAATGCTGCTAATGGAGCTACTATCATCATAACTACTACTGCTGTTAATGGTGCTACTATTACTATCATCATAACTACTAATGCTGCTAATGGCGCTACTACTACTATACTAATGCTGCTACTACTATTATCATCATAACTACTACTACTACTGCTAATGGTGCTACTACTACCAGCATCATAACTACTAATGGTGCTACTACTATCATCATTGCTGCTAATGGTGCTACTACTACTATCATCACGACAACTACTGATGCTACTACAATACAGATTCCAGTTTCTTCACTGCTATGGGATAGGGAAACTGAGGAAACAAAATGACATCACCAAGAAGGTTATCCTGTGTGATGTCAATCATTACCCTTCAGTTCCCCAAGGAGCATAGGCCTTCAACAAATATATGCCAAGTCCACTTGTTGCTTGCCATCAACCCAAGATCTTTCCATGTCTTCCTCATCATTTTCACTTGTCTCATGTTATCTCCATGTGTTCTTTGGTCTACCTTCACTTGTCTCATGTTATCTCCATGTGTTCTTTGGTCTACCTTCACTTGTCTCATGTTATCTCCATGTGTTCTTTGGTCTACCTTCACTTGTCTCATGTTATCTCCATGTGTTCTTTGGTCTACCTTCACTTGTCTCATGTTATCTCCATGTGTTCTTTGGTCTACCTTCACTTGTCTCATGTTATCTCCATGTGTTCTTTGGTCTACCTTTGCTTGTCTCATGTTATCTCCATGTGTTCTTTGGTCTACCTTCACTTGTCTCATGTTATCTCCATGTGTTCTTTGGTCTACCTTCACTTGTCTCATGTTATCTCCATGTGTTCTTTGGTCTATCTTTACTTTTCCTACCCTAGGAATTTCAGAACAAGGACTGTTTGGTAATACAATCAACAGGTTTCCTCAATGTGTGTCTGGTCCATTGCCAGTGCCTTCTTTTTATTTCTGTCTTATTCATATTGTTTGTTTTAAGCTGAAGGTTACTACAGCTTGTTCCATGCCCAACCCCCCTTATTCGCTTTTTAGGACATGCATGGTAGGTTATAGTGTTACTATTCTTTGCTCCCTTTTAAGATTTCAGTAGCATACTATTGACTGTGTGACTTGGGCTTACATTAATATTTTGCCCAATTTGTTTTAAGCATTCAGTACTCCATCATACAGCTTGTACTATCAAGGTAAATGAAAGAAGATGTTGGAGACCCATTGCAGCGGACATTTGATGAAGAGATGGCAGTTGATCTCAGCTGATCACCACATACATGCTCTATGAAAAACCAAACACTTACATCACACACTCTGTACGCTCGTTGTGCTCCACAACAACCAGCTTCTTTAGCCTGCGCATAGCGTATTCTGTAACCAGCAATCACTGGAACCATGCCAGCAACAGCAGTCAACGTCACCACACTTCGTGTCTGATGTAATTTAAAGTAAATACGTTACAGCATTAAATATATAACATACCCTGTTAGAGAAAAAAAAAAACATACACATATAGGCCTACGTAGATTGAAAAAAAATGATTGTGAACGGTTACTAAGTAGGCTATCAAATGCTGCCATTCCGCGGCATTTCTACTCCTGTTGTATTATGTATATTTAAACAATAAGAGCTTTTTTTTAAAAGTAAAATGAGAAGACTACCATTTTATGACAGGTGAAAGAAAGCATGCACCCACAATTTGGAAATATTAATTTACATAAGCTAGCCTATAGGCCTATTATATTTACAATGATTGGACAGAATGGTTGACGCCACCATCACTTATTGATAATAGAACACATTATCTCGAATTAGAGACCACTATTTATCCTACGTATACCCCCATCAGAGGTTAAACGGGATATTCTTCTTAAAAGTAAATAAAAATAAAACGTAAAATATTAGGTGTCCTAGATCGACTTACTAACGGTTTTATACAGCTACTCACAAATACCGCCATTTTACTTGTTCATTCGGATTTGATTCACATCGTGCTATTAAGAAATAATAATATTTTTAGCATACACGTATTTGTCGCCTTTCAGCATCAGCATTAACAATATCAAGTGTCGTGGGGACAGATGTTTTATATGATGACGTCGTCAGCCCCTACTCACAACCCTACTTTAGCCGCCTTTTACAACATGCATGAAGTAACAGTAGGCCTATTCTTTTTGTCTCCTCAGAAACTCCTGGGTACTACATGGGACTTTAACGTTATTATTGCTTATCATTTCTGTTTTTTTATCCTTACCTTGAGATTAATTACGTTTGTGACAGAATTGTCCGTTCTCTTTTCCTCGCGTGCCTCTTCTCTCCTACATTATTGATCTACCTCTCATGTTGTTCGTCCATCACGGGTGATAAAGACCACTCTGTTCATCCAATTATTGATTACCTCTCATATTACGTACTGAAACCCTGTGCGCCATTCATTTGTTTACACTTTCTTTATTTAATCATGTAATGTCTGGGTTTAATTGACCATCCCTTGTGAGATTAGACACATAACCCTCCACTCCCCATGGAGCACAGGCCTTCAACAAACACATGCCAAGTCCTCCTGTCACGTGCCATCATCTCAAGTTTTTTCCACGTTCTCATCATTTTCACCTCTGTTTCCAGCTCTCTTCTCCATGTGCTTCTTGGTCTACCTCTGCCTCTCTTGCCCTGGGGGTTCCAGAACAAGGATTGCCTTGTAATGCTATCAACAGGTTTCCTCAGTGTGTGTCCTATCCATTGCCATCGTCTTCTTCTCATCTCTTGTTCCACTGGCACTTGTCTAGTTCTTGTCCTCAGTTCCACGTTGGTAACCTTATCATACCATTTTAATCCTTCTATTCTACGCACCCATTTATGAAAGTCTGTAGCTTTTTGGATGTTGTCTTTGTTGTTCTCCATGTTTCAGAGCCATTAATAGGACTGACTTCACATTTGAGTTGAAGATTCTTATTTTCGTGTTGGATCCGATTTCTCTTGATCTCCATATTTTTCCGAATGCAATGAAAGCTCCTCTTGCTTTTTGTATTCTTAGTTTGATGTCACTGTCTGTCCCTCCAACTTTGTCTATATTGCTGCCAAGATATGTATACAATTCTACATCTTGTATTGGTGTTTCTTCAAGTTCAACCCTGTTATCATTACCTGCATTTATTCTCATTATTTTTGTCTTTTCCCTGTGTGTTTTCAGACCCAATTGCTGTGACCTCTCATCGAGTGTTTTCAATTTGTCCTGCATCTGATTACGGTTATGGGACAGAAGAGCCAAGTCATCTGCAAAATCCAGATCATCCAACTGCTTAGTCAGAGTCCACTGGATTCCATTTCTGTTGTGTGTTGTCGATGATCTCATAACCCAGCCTATTGCTAGTAAGAAAAGAAATGGAGACAAGAGGCATCCCTGTCGCACTCCTGTTCTTATCCCAAACGGTTCTGTAAGCTGTCCTTCGTGAAGAACTCTGCATGTCATGTCTTCATGTGTTTTCTTTATTAAATTAATGATCTTCAGGGGAACTCCATAATGCCTCATCAATTTCCAAAGTGATTCTCTGTCTACACTGTCAAATGCCTTTTCGTAGTCCACAAATCCGATGTATAGTGGTGAATTCCATTACAGACTTTGTTCAACTATTATTCTCAAAGTGGCTATCTGGTCTGTACAGGATCTGTTTTGTCGAAAACCTGCTTGTTCATCTCTCAGTTTCTTGTCTATGGACTCTTTTAATCTCTCAAGGATAATCCTATTTAATATTTTTCCTGGCACTGATGGTAACATTATTCCTCTATAATTTGTGCACTCTTGTAAATTTCCCTTCTTAGGCAACTTAACCAGATATCCTTCCTTCCATTCTGCTGGTATCTCTTCCCTTTCCCAGACTTTACCAAGTAATTTATATAACATCTCTGTAGCCGTGTCGATATCTGCTTTGATGGCCTCTGCTGAAATGCCATCAGGTCCAGGCGCTTTCCCATCTTTTAGAAGCTTTATGGCTTTCTTTATGTCTTCCTTCGTTGGTCTTTCACCGTTAATTTGTAGCTCTTCTTCTGCTGGCTGGATGTCAGGGGGGTTTTGTGGAGCTGGTTTATTGAGAAGGTCCTCAAAATATTATGTCCACCTCTTCATTTGCTCTTGTATATTGCTGAGCAGTTTTCCATTCTTGTCTTTTATGAGGCAAATTGTTAGCTTGTATTTCCCTGTTACCTTCTTTATGCTGCTATACAGTTCTCTCATATTTCCTTTGGCTGCCGCATCTTCTGCCTCTCTTGCCAACTCCTCAATATACTTCCTCTTGTCTTTTTTGATACTTCTTTTTACTTCTTTGTTTGCTTCTGTGTACACTTCTTGAGCCTTGGCTTTGGAACTTCTGGTTTTGCTTGTGTAAACACAAGCAAAACCAGATTAGACACAGGTGAGGCAATATTTGCCTTAATTAATGATGGTCAATTTAGTTTGCTTGTGTAAACCAATGTTTTAGGACACAGTTAGACCCGGCAATACATTTGAGGCAATTTATGTGCTTGTGAAACCAACAATCAAAAACCAGATTAGACGCAGGTGAGGCAATATTTTGCCCACCCCACTTAATTAACGACTATGGTCAACGGGCCCCAATTTTAGTGTACTGACGTGAAAAGTTGAGTGTTTATTGTTAACGAAATATGCGGATTAATATAAACAACCCCCCCCCCCCCCCAAACCCCGACCCACCCCCACCACCGCCCCTTCACCCTACTTAACACCACCACACCATAGTTTGTCTTATCGCTTACACGACTATTGTTACCCCCGACGTTCTGTCTGGGAAAATATATAACAAATCATGAGTGGAGACATGGTCAACCAAATAGTTGACAAAACCCAGGTCTGTTGCTTGATAGGTGTGTGTTTGCATATGAACGTTTTGGAAAATATCAATCTGGTGACAGATTAAACACAAGCACTTAAGATAACGAATGAGATTTTGTTGCACGAAAATGATGTAATCGTTTCCGGGTAGATTTGTTGTAGGCAATAATTACGACACTTGTCAATCTTGAAAGATTATCAGTGATAGATCTATGAAGTGGTGGGTTGTAAATATGATCAATATCAATGGAAGATGCAATGCCTTGTATGAGAGTGACTTGTGGCAAAAAAATCACATTTTATGTGTCACGCATGGATTTTTCATGAGAGTGTATGGGGATGGCCCCTACCAAAATACGACACTTGAATATGATTGGTTTGGCATTCGAGATGTTAAAATACAACATCTCTGAATGGGCTTTACCTATACGTAGCCATGTGGATACACGGGTCGAGTGTTGCTTAAAATCTACAATATTTTAAGATTAGGACACTGCTAATTCAACTCGTCAAGTAGACAGCAAGTCAAGCCAGGATAGTGAATAGAATCAGGATTCTAATTTAAAGGACTGGACAACGTATCTGAGCATCTTCTGAATTTCTGGACTTTCGCAGTAAGAAAACTCTACATTTACTAATACGGAAAGCCTGAAATCCTAGGAACCTGAACACTAAGTCATAGTGGGAGTCTATTGTAAAGTAACACCCCAGACCACGTGTAAGAGGCATCTTAACGAAGTTGCCGAAACTATTTCCCTGAGCCAGAAGTCTATATTGCCCAATGTTATTTGGGTAAGTTGTACATTTTATCATTCTATATTTTGCAATATTAACACGTGAAAATTACTAGTGGATGTCGAAGTTCATACGAGGCTGGCAACCTCAGCATATAGAATGATGGTTTCATGAACCACCACTGCAAAGACTGATGACTACTTCATGCGGGTTTCTCATACAGAACCAAAAGCAGAGGTAGTCCCAAGTTCTATATGGAGCAGGGAGTGGATGACAGAAATAATGAACACAATTATTATATTAACCTTTTGAACCAGTGCATATATATATATATATATATATATATATATATATATATATATATACATATATATATATATATATATATATATATATATATATATATATATATATATATGCAATGTGTGTTTCCTGCTCACTGGGATTAACATTAATGCTCTGAGAGGGTAAAGTTCGGAAGCAGATGGGATGGTGGAATGAAAGGGAAGGACATCTGATTTTCGTGCCAAAAGACCCAATACTCATGAAGGATATTTGTTTCTCTCTCATTCCATGATACTAGTCGGTGGTACTAACTGGTGGCACTAGTCTGTGGAACAAGTGTGTGGTATAAGTGGCCTTCGGTCAAATCTAGATACCAGTATCAGACTGGTCTTGAAGACGCTGGATTATCTCATGATACTACGAGGGACGTGTTACAGCAACCAAACTTGACCAATGACGAGAGAGTACCAGTCTACAACCTGCAAAGAAACAATATCGGCTGGAACAGAAGCCAACCGACACCTTACTGGCAGCTAAGTACCTACTTAAAGCTGCCAAGTAAACTCTTAAACATTTCAAACCAAATCATCACCTGTGATGAATCTTTAAAGAAATATTTCCTACACCACCCCCCTTATTTATTTTACGTTGTTAACTATAAGTGAATATTAAATTTGTTATTTGTATAATACACATTTATAGTTGTCTTCATCATTGTTGAGTGAACCGCACCGGTATGTCTCAGTCATTTTAAATACCCATAAACAGAGCTATTGAAATAATATTTTACTGAATTAAACCAGTTTGGGAGCTTATCAAACGAGCAAAATTCTCACAGTCTGGGAAGATAAAAAAGATGATTACAGCCTGGATAATATCAGCTGTTGTATTTGATTTCTTAAATTCCTGTGAGGCTCCCTATAACTGAAGCATCATTCGTCAATTCAAATCTCTGCCAAATGTAATCTTGAGCGAAAGGTAGATACATTTGAAGACATTCAGTAGATACTCTGACTTTTGGCCCCTCTTGGACCATCACTGTAGAGCAAGGGAAGAAATCCCGTGACAACGTTCTTGATGATCTTTATACGGTAAAACCTCTGCCCTTTTCACGGTGGCTAGCCGATACTTTTTTCTATGCCCCGATTTACCTCGCATGTGGCCTAAACTTTGCTATTTCGTTTCATGAGCCGTTGATCTTTTCAGATTCTTCTGTCTCACTTACCATCTGTCTTTGTGTACTAGGCATTAGTTAGACAGCTTAGATAGTTATGTTAGACGTCAAGAATATTTTGGTCATATAAAAAGACATAACAACTTGCCGAAAACCATAAGGGAAGGAAGAGTTGAAGGCACATGCGTGAGAGGAAGACGGCGCTGTAAATGGGAAGATAGCATCAAGAGACCGAGACGAAAGAGTATATCCGAACTCTACCACCAAGACAAGAGGCAGAAGATGTTGGATCCACAATGATCCATTACCTTCGATGCGAAAACGGCAGCTGAAGAAAACAAACAGAAAAAAAAAAACCTTGAAATGATCAATTATGCTTTCTTCTGTAAGTTTGCTGTCGTCAAGACATTTGTAATCCCGTGTAGTTCACGTAGGTCTCCGAGAAGACAAAGAGAAGAATAGAACTACCGCTTCCCCGGCATGTCGTAAGAGGTGACTAATATAAGGTTTGGGTGGGGCTAGAAACTTCATCATGTCAAACAAAATGTTGCAGAAACCACTGTTGCAAGAACATTTAAATTCTTGTATGTGGGCGTCCTGCAAGTTTACCAGCCGCAGTGATAGATTCATATACTGCTAAAGGATCTAAAAGGGAAAAACGATAATGTTGATGAAGATATCTGTAGAGTAAGGATCGGCAACCAGTCAGTCGCAATCTACCAGTAGATCCCACGGGGGATAATTTGGTAGATATTTAGGTAACGGAAGGTGAAAACAAACAGAACTTTTAAGCTAGGGAAATTGCGGACTATCTCTCACCCACCGGCATTTAAAGTAATTTTGCTCGCGTTCCCAGTGAAAACCCTCCAGCTAGCTTCCTACATGTCACTTCTTAAGATAGGAAAGCGATCTTTTCTCTGAAAAGACGTTAAAAATTGGTAAAATATTTGTTTTTAAACAAGAGTATTCCACTGATCTTTCGATAGGATTGCAGGAAGCAACTAGGCAGGGCAGAGATAAAAACTTACACACAGTGTCACGGGATAGCCTCCCCTTGCTTTGCAGTAGTGGTCTACTGATGGTCACAACGCAAGCGTATCTAAAAGTAAGTTGTTCAAGGTATCTATCTTACTTACTTACTTAGTCGTTCCCCTTCTACCGTGAGGTGTAGAGGTTTGGAAGAGAGAGCGCCAGACTATCCTAACAGCTGTCTTCCTCCTGGCCTGGTTCCATTCTAGTCCTCGGTCCTTCAAAGATTGTCTAATGTTGTCCTCCCAGCGGACTCTGGGTCGTCCTGGGGGTCTGGATCCCTGGCTCTTTGTTTCCCATGCTTATCATGGTAGCCGATCTTCTCCCATTCTGCAGACATGGCCAAACCATCTTAGTTGGCACTGTTCTACTTGGGTCTGCAGGGGGTGGGATTTTAGGCCTTGACGTATCGTCTGGTTGAGTACCATGTCTCTTCTTGTTACTTCAACCATCTTCCTCAGATACCTCATTTCTGAGGTTTGGATCTGGCTTTTGTGGGTTGTAGTCATTGCCCATGACTCGCATCCATGTGTCAAGACTGGGACATAGGTGGAGCGGTATACAGCCATCTTCGTTTTCTTACCAACTGTAGTGAAATTGACAGAGATACAACGGTAAAATATCTCCAAAGATAACATTTAAGGATAAAAACATAATGCGTAGGCTGCTGATGTACATGATCGCCTAGACCGCGGGTCATCATCCTCCATAATAACTGACTTGCTAGACAGGAGGGGAACGGCGGATCAAAAAGGGAAAAAATATGACTGGAAAGATTGCATGAGACTGGCAAGGCTAAGGAGACACAATTGGGGGGGATGGAGGAAAGTAATAATTCACGTCCCCCAAATTGACACGAGGTACGGAATGGACGCTTTTGCGATACCAAGCCCTTGATTTGAATTCAGCGGCTAAAACGCAGATGTTTGGAATATTACAAAATTTAAAAAGTACTTTTTTCTTAATATTAATGTTAGGAATATAAAAATTAGCTGGCCGGATGGCCTATTCTGAGCAGTGAACAAATACGTTCTTAATTTTACAAACGGATAGATAATATTGAAGATAATGACAAAAGACAGTGTTGTTCACATCATCGACAGACTGTATGGAATCTAAAAGTGTCGCTAATTGCACAAAAAAAACACGACCTCGAAACGCAGGTGTTCAAATTTACTTAGTATGGAGGAGAGGGTTTTTGGGTGGTAGCTGTGTCTAAATATAACTTTTAACGACAAAATTTTGGAGGGGAGAGAAAGGTTGGTTCAAAAATCGAGTACATTTTGTAGAAACACAAGTAGAGACGGACAGACTAACAGATAACCATCCATACTTGACTGAAGCATGACTGAAATGACTTTATGGTAGGAAATTTGAAATTAAAATAAACCTAGGCAGTGATTGGCCACAGACAATCATATCATTAGCGCTCAGACGCGAAAGTGGGGCCATTCTTCAATAGTTGTTCAGTGATAGACACAGATTTTAAAGTGTGGTGATTTCCATATGAAAGAAAGTGTAATAAATTTAGGGACGCCATACTATAGCCAGCAGCTCAGCTGAGTTTTGCTAGCAATTCTGTGTTATTTATTCATAATCTGAGCTGCGAGTTTCTGTTGTCAACCAAGCAGTGTCTATTCAGTTGGTGACTTACTCGAGTGTATCTGTGCAGTACTTGTGACAGAGACCACCATTATTGCCCGCCAGCACGGAGAGGTGGGATCATCAGTTTTCAGCACCAGAGCTGCAACGACAAGATGAGTGAGCCTCTGGTCTGCTGGACATTCACCAACCCCGTTTAGTTACTAATACCCTCATAACAATTCACACCATTTTCTGGACACTGTGTAGTCAATATAGACAGGTGTGATGAGGCCACCCCAACAGCACAAACAGTAACTATCCTCCCAAGTAGATGACTACTAGAACATTTTAATAAAACTAACTAGTATAGTACATATATATGTACACTATTGCATTTATGATATAATATTCCATGCATTTCTTTCATAATCTCTAAATCCTTTAAGTTCTGGTCAACCTAAAAAATTGATACAGAACAAAATAAATGTAATATAATTTTATCAAAATTTTACACACGTGAGTTAGTTCAGTGTATTTTAACATTTATTAATATTATTAGTCTTGTTAAATATCTGTGGGTATATCTATAACCTAGTACACCACACTACATATCATAACCCTAGACACTTTACGTATCCACATTCATTAAAAAAAAAATTAAGTGTGAGGTCGTAGTGGTAGCAAGAAAGGCCTTCTGACAATTCACAACTACATTTTATCTCAGGAGCCTTCACAGCTGGCCTCATACAATTACATTTAGTAATATCAACATCATACAATACCATCAAACACCACTACATAAATTGGGGGCTCGTCCGGGATAATTAGCCCAACAGTAATATTAGGATCTCCTGGTGGGAGAAATAAAAGTAGGGAAATAAATTGTAAAATTCCCTTTAACATTAAAAGTGTCCCTGCAGATAAAAGTTGGTGAATCTTCACAGCCAGTAATAATTAATTAGTTAACTGGTTAGTTAGAATTAGTTAGACTATAGTCATAAGAAGTACTTAGAGTATTTACTGGTTAGAGATTTAGCTTGTATATTATTATATTGTCTCAAAAGTATGGCGGAGCTGGCAAAATTTAGATCAGCTGCTGTGCTCACCGCGAAGGAGATGGGAATGGATGGTCAAATTTTAATTCAATACGTAACGGCTGAATGTGATAAATATATTGAACGGGAAGAAAGGAGATTAGAAAAAGAGGCTGAAAGAAAATTGGAGTCTGACAGGTTGGTTGAAGAGAAGAGGTTAGAGGCTGATAGAGAAATTAAGAGGCTGCAGATTGAGGCAGAAGAAAAACGACAGCAAAGGGAGGCAGAAGAAAAACGACAGCAAAGGGAGGCAGAAGAAAAACGACAGCAAAGGGAGGCAGAAGATAAAAAGGCCGAAAGGGAGGCAGAAGATAGAAGGTTGCAAAGGGAGCACGAATTACGACTAAGGGAGCTGGAATTACAAGGCCCGGCTCCTGAAAATGGTGCCAGCCCTTTTGCCTCAGATGCTACGCCCAGTCTGGGAGCCTCAAACTCAGCTATGGGGTTTCATTTAGACCATTTTGTTGAAAAAGACGATGACATAGAGGGGTACCTAGGACGTTTTGAGTTATTAGCTACTACATATGGGTTAGAGAGAGAGAGGTGGAGCTTAAAGCTATCACAGGGATTGAGAGGTACTTCTTATGAAGTATTTGCTAAAATGAACAGGGAAGACCAAGACAATTATGACATGTTAAAGCAGGCTTTGTTATTAAGGTACGAGAAGAATGGTGAATTTTATCGTAAGAAATTTAGAAATGCCAAACTGTTGTCTGGGGAGACATACCACCAATTCTCTGCCAGACTAGAAACCTATTTGGAGAAATGGACGGCTCTGGGGAAGACCCAAGATCTTAAAGAAATGATCATGATTGAGCAATTGAGAGAGTCCATGGCTCCAGACATGAGAAAATTTCTCATGGAACAAGGTGCAGAGAAGTTGGGGGAAATTTTAAATGTTGCTGAGAGGTATCAGGCAGCCCAGGCAGAGGTAAGTGGTGCTAAGAAGAAGCACATAGACAATTTTAAAGCTCCACAGCAATTTAATAAATTTGATAATAGAGAGCAGGGAAATAAAGGTAGGACAAACTTTGAGCGGCCAAGAAATGACTATCGCGACAGAAACTCACAGTTCAATGACCAAAAGTTCAATGAAAGAAAACCGTTGAACCAAGGAAAAAGATGGTGTAAATGGTGCAAGAAGGATAACCATAACACCGAATTTTGTAGAAGGAAACCTTCAAACATTGCTGCAATGAAGTCGGGGACGCAAAGATTAAAGGTTAATCCTAAGGGACAACAGGAACCTTATCACCCCCCAGTTTGTGAGGATGTTATTTGTAATGGGGTCACCATAAGGTGCCTTTATGATACAGGTTTGGATTATGATTCAGTTGTGAAGTCTAGCCTAGTGGACCCAAGTCAGTATACCACAGAAACAGTGGAAATACAAGGGGCGACTAAGGACATACCACTCATGACACTTCCCATCGCAAGGATAACGGTGAAAACTCGCTATGTGGAAGGAGAAATCAGAGCAGCAGTGATAGAGGAACCAATCTACCCTCTGATATTGGGGTGTAGATACGTCTTCTTGGGGAACCCCGAGAAACCTGTGATCATGGCGACAGTGCAGACCAGGTCACAGAAGAAGGAGGAAGAAGGTGAACCTATAAATGCCCATCCAGAGGAGATGAGGAAGGCGCAGGCTGAGGATAGGACACTCAAGCCATGTTTTAAAAAATTGCCCAAATGCCACACACCTCCGAGCAAGGGGGAATATTTCATGAAGAACAAACTCTTATACAGGAAGGCCGGAACTGGAACAAATGGTCACAACCAGCTGGTTCTTCCCACTTCATATAGAGATAAAGTGATGGAACTCGGGCATGCGATTCCCTTCAGTGGTCACATGGGGATCAGCGCCACAGGACAGCGTATAGCTTGTCATTACTTCTGGCCAGGGATAACGGAGGATATAAAAAGATATGTCAAATCCTGCCCAGAATGTCAAAGGGTAGCTCCAAAGCACTGGACTGCTCCTGCAACTTTAGGGGAAATGCCCATAGTGGGAACACCTTTTGAGAGGGTTGCAGTGGATATTGTAGGACCTCTCACTCGGACCAAGAGGAGGAACAGTTACATCCTTACTCTGGTGGACACTTGTTCTATGTGGGGAGAGGCGGTAGCCCTGCCATCAATTGATTCAAAACATGTAGCAGAGGCACTACTTACAATATTTACCCGATTAGGATTCCCGCATCAAATCTTGACGGATAATGGTTCTCAGTTCAAGGGGAAACTAACGGAAGAAGTTTTTAAGCTATTTCAAGCCAGGCACTTTCATTGTAGTCCGTACCATCCACAAGGGAACGGCCAGGTAGAGAGGTTCAACGGGACTCTCATTTCTATCCTGAGAAAGCTGGCACACGAAAAACCGGATCTGTGGGATCAATTCCTGCCCGCCGCATTGTTTGCTTACCGGGAGGTACCACATAGTTCAACCGGGATGGCTCCCGCAACTCTGCTATTTGGGAGGCCAATAAAAGGTCCATTAGAAGCCCTATTAAGGACCTGGACAGATGAGAAGGCGGAAGAGACTGTTACCTCATCTTATCAATATGTGAACGAACTGACTAATCGTTTGAAAGCTGGATGGAAACTGGCAAATGATAATTTGAAGCAAGCCAGGAAGAAACATGCAGTATATTTTAATAGGAAGGCAAAGGACAGGGAACTGGCAGTCGGAGAGAAGGTGCTGCTTCTACTACCCGGAAGCCAGAATAAATTACAAATTGGTTGGCAAGGTCCATATACGGTTTTAGAGAAGGTGTCTAGAACAAACTATAAAATTGACAAAAAGGGGAAGGAAAAAGTTTATCATGTAAACCTGTTAAAGAAGTATCTGGACAGACCACTCCAGGAAAGCACCCCCTTATTGACCTTGGCTATTGCAACCCAGATGCAAAAAGAACCACTCACCTCACATGAATACCCATTACATCCTTGTGAAACCGCAGCACAGGTAAAAGTCAGTAAGCACCTGACTAAAAACCAGAGGGAGAGAGTTCAACAGGTTCTGGAGGAACATACAGATGTATTAACAGATAAACCAGGCCATACAAATTTGCTACAGTATGACATGAAACTGGTAGACTCAAACCCAATCTGTATGAGAGCCTATTCTATTCCGTTCGCGAAGGAGAAGGCATTGAAGGAAGAAATAGAGTATTTGTTGAAGGAGGGGATTATTTCGCACAGTGAATCATCTTTTAGTTCTAGTGTCGTTTTGTTGAGAAAACCGTCTGGGGAACACAGACTGTGCATAGATTACAGGAAACTGAATGCTGTCACAGAAGGACAAGTGGATCCATTACCAGACACAAAACAGTTATTTGCCAGACTGAACAAGGCAAAATATTTTTCAAAGGTGGATCTTAGTAAAGGCTATTACCAGATCCCAGTGAAGCCTGAAGTGAGACCTTATTTGGCTTTTAGCACTTCGGATGGACATTATGAATTCAATATGCTACCATTCGGACTGAAAAATGCTCCGAGTGTGTTTTCAAGGATGATGCGAAAATTGTTGGATCCCCTGAATAACCCATGTATCTCGAATTTCATGGATGATATTCTCGTCGCCACAGAGACATTTGAAGAACACATTGAAGCTCTGGAGATGTTGTTTGATAGACTTCGGGAGGCGAATTTGACTGCTAGGCCAACAAAATGTTGTATTGGATGTAAAGAGTTGGAATTCTTGGGGCACACTGTATATCAGGGTAATATGACCCCTGATCCTAAGAACTTGGAAAAACTGCAGAGAGCACCTAGGCCACAAACAAAAAAGGACGTGCGATCATTTGTGTCGTTATGCGGATTTTATCAGAAATACATCAAGAATTTTAACGCTATTTGTGCTCCTCTGACTGATCTGACTCGCAAGGGACTTCCAGATAAAATTATTTGGACTGCACAATGTGAACTAGCGTTCCAAGAGTTAAAGGAAAAACTCACTAGCAAGCCTATTCTCAAACTGCCTGATTTGACACAGGACTTTGTCTTAAGAACCGATGCAAGTAATGTAGGACTAGGAGGGGCTTTGTTGCAAAGATCATCTTCACCTGATGGGGAACTTAAACCAGTCGCTTATGCAAGCCGCAAATTGAATAAGGCGGAACAAGGATACTCCACAAGCGAAAAAGAATGTTTAGCGTTAATATGGGCAATAAAGAAGTTTCAAATCTATCTGTATGGTAGGACATTTGTGGTGGAGACGGACCATCAGCCTCTCGTGTTCTTGTCTCAGGCTAAGCATGAAAACGCAAGATTGCTGAGGTGGTCTTTATTGCTTCAACCTTATCAGTTCAGTATCCAATATATCCCAGGCAAATTGAATGTCGGTGCAGATTTCCTCAGTCGGCACCCCTGTGATCAAAATTAGAGTAGTGGCAGACGTGAGGAGTAATTTTACCTATGTGTATCGCTGGTTTTGGAACTTGCCATAGGCATGTTTTCAAGTGGGGAGATGTGTAGTGAAATTGACAGAGATACAACGGTAAAATATCTCCAAAGATAACATTTAAGGATAAAAACATAATGCGTAGGCTGCTGATGTACATGATCGCCTAGACCGCGGGTCATCATCCTCCATAATAACTGACTTGCTAGACAGGAGGGGAACGGCGGATCAAAAAGGAAAAAAAAATATGACTGGAAAGATTGCGTGAGACTGGCAAGGCTAAGGAGACGCAATTGGGGGGGGTGGAGGAAAGTAAAAATTCACGTCCCCCAAATTGACACGAGGTACGGAATGGACGCTTTTGCGATACCAAGCCCTTGATTTGAATTCAGCGGCTAAAACGCAGATGTTTGGAATATTACAAAATTTAAAAAGTACTTTTTTCTTAATATTAATGTTAGGAATATAAAAATTAGCTGGCCGGATGGCCTATTCTGAGCAGTGAACAAATACGTTCTTAATTTTACAAACGGATAGATAATATTGAAGATAATGACAAAAGACAGTGTTGTTCACATCATCGACAGACTGTATGGAATCTAAAAGTGTCGCTAATTGCACAAAAAAAACACGACCTCGAAACGCAGGTGTTCAAATTTACTTAGTATGGAGGAGAGGGTTTTTGGGTGGTAGCTGTGTCTAAATATAACTTTTAACGACAAAATTTTGGAGGGGAGAGAAAGGTTGGTTCAAAAATCGAGTACATTTTATAGAAACACAAGTAGAGACGGACAGACTAACAGATAACCATCCATACTTGACTGAAGCATGACTGAAATGACTTTATGGTAGGAAATTTGAAATTAAAATAAACCTAGGCAGTGATTGGCCACAGACAATCATATCATTAGCGCTCAGACGCGAAAGTGGGGCCATTCTTCAATAGTTGTTCAGTGATAGACACAGATTTTAAAGTGTGGTGATTTCCATATGAAAGAAAGTGTAATAAATTTAGGGACGCCATACTATAGCCAGCAGCTCAGCTGAGTTTTGCTAGCAATTCTGTGTTATTTATTCATAATCTGAGCTGCGAGTTTCTGTTGTCAACCAAGCAGTGTCTATTCAGTTGGTGACTTACTCGAGTGTATCTGTGCAGTACTTGTGACAGAGACCACCATTATTGCCCGCCAGCACGGAGATGTGGGATCATCAGTTTTCAGCACCAGAGCTGCAACGACAAGATGAGTGAGCCTCTGGTCTGCTGGACATTCACCAACCCCGTTTAGTTACTAATACCCTCATAAAAATTCCCACCATTTTCTGGACACTGTGTAGTCAATATAGACAGGTGTGATGAGGCCACCCCAACAGCACAAACAGTAACTATCCTCCCAAGTAGATGACTACTAGAACATTTTAATAAAACTAACTAGTATAGTACATATATATGTACACTATTGCATTTATGATATAATATTCCATGCATTTCTTTCATAATCTCTAAATCCTTTAAGTTCTGGTCAACCTAAAAAATTGATACAGAACAAAATAAATGTAATATAATTTTATCAAAATTTTACACACGTGAGTTAGTTCAGTGTATTTTAACATTTATTAATATTATTAGTCTTGTTAAATATCTGTGGGTATATCTATAACCTAGTACACCACACTACATATCATAACCCTAGACACTTTACGTATCCACATTCATTAAAAAAAAAATTAAGTGTGAGGTCGTAGTGGTAGCAAGAAAGGCCTTCTGACAATTCACAACTACATTTTATCTCAGGAGCCTTCACAGCTGGCCTCATACAATTACATTTAGTAATATCAACATCATACAATACCATCAAACACCACTACACCAACCTCTCTCTTGCTGAGGAATCCTCGATTTATGACCTGAAAAAGTCTCCCAGCTGCTGCTTTTCGAGTGGCCAACTCTTCTTTGATGCCTCCCTTTCGGTCTATAATAGCTCCGAGATATTTAAAGTGGTCGACCTGCTCCAGGACCTGTTCTCTCAGCTTAATCTGATGTCTTCTTTCTTCTCGTGATATCACCATGGATTTTGTTTTAGGGCTGCTTATGACCATCCCTCTCTTTTCCAGCTCTTCCTTCCAGACTTGCAGGTTGGATTGGAGATGTGCCTCTGATTTAGCAATCAGGGCAACATCATCAGCAAATGCCAGCTCTGAAATGCATACCTGTCTCATCTTCCAGTACCCCACTGAATACTTTCTTGTTCTTTCCTTACATTCCTTGATGACATCGTCCATGAGGAGTATGAAAAGATACGGTGACAGGATATCACATTGTCTTACACCAGTGGTGGTCCTGAACACTTCTCACTTATGGTTTGCTGTCCTCACATAATTTTTCCCCTTGCTTTGCAGTAGTGGTCTACTAATGGTCACAACGCAAGCGTATCTAAAAGTAGGTCGTCCAAGGTATCTATCTTCGCGCAAGATTACTCTTTTTCAAAGATGTAGATAGAAGATGAACGGCGCTTCTACCTTAGGGGAGCCTTCACAAGATATTCCCAGAAGTCAAGAACAAGCGCTGCTTAAGGGCTGAGCAAATTTGTTAACTTATTATCTGGTCCGTCGCCTTTTGTGAAGAGTTTATGCAATGATTCTGGCCCGTTCAAGCCCCCAGTTGGAGTAATCCAACGAATGCCCTCTTATAAGTTATGGCTCTATATTTAAATATATATGTATTTATAAAGAAAAACTGGCTCATACCTTTGCTTTCGTATATATATATATATATATATATATATATATATATATATATATATATATATATATATATATATATATATATATATATATATATATATATATATATATATATATATATATATATAAATTGAATCAACTATTATTGTTTAGTTTAAAATAACATACAACAAATTTAATAGTCAATTAGTCTTTAACACGGGAAAATAAATATGGAAAATTGTGTGAAAATTGAAATAAAAGTTTCCTCACTGAGGTTTAGAATGGGCTTTAGAATGTCTTTGATTTTTGCTGTAGCCTGTTCTACAAAACTTAGCTCCGGATGAGTCCTGCAGCTGTGGTTTCCGTCACTTCATTTTGGTGAAGAGTACACTTTCTCCACATAACTCGTCCACTGTAGGCGGTTTAGTGTTGATATTCTTCTCTCACACTAGTGGCGTAGGAACTTCAGTACTTAAGTCTGATGTCTTGTAACCACGAACCGTGACAAATAGACATAAACAAATGCCTTCTGCTGAGTACATTTGTTCTCCGCAAACTAACAGTCCCATTGTCATGCGCTCCACTCACCAATGTTAAACCCTCAGAAGAATTAAATTCCCGAGCACACAATGTAACTCAAGGAATATGATGAAAATTCACCAATATCCTTCTGGGTGTCAACTAGGAAATTGCGTCTGGAGTGCGTGAATAATGATCTGCCTGAATTACAATTACAAAAGGTCTATAAATCTCACAACATGATTCTATACACTTAGGCGCATGTGATGTAATCATCACTCATTACTCGTCCTTACACCCATCTGCGTTCTGGGGTCATCTCTGCTGTCGGGTTTCCCCGCACGACTAGTCAGAAACAATCACTAGCTCTTGCAGTAGTGGTTCATGCATATACTATTTTCATATGTTGAGGTTGCCAGCCTTGTATATAACCACTTAGCAAGAAACCTGTAAAATTTACATTAGTAAATAATTTGTTTACACTTACCCCAAAATTTTGGGAATGCACACTTCTCCTGGCACAGATTTAGAATGGACACAGCTCTGTATTAGAGCTTCTAGATCACTTAGGTCTGGAAATATGAGTTAACTCCTCTGACGGCTTGTGTTCTGCAAATTCCTGGCCTGGGAAAACTGTAGGTATAATTCCTCTTATGACTGGGTTTGGGAAATATGAGTTAATTCATCTGACGGCTGGTGTTCTATGAATCCTGGCCTGGGAAAACTGTGGTTAGAATTCCTCTCTGACTTGTGATAAAATTCCCTAGTTTCCAGTCTTGTATTAAAATTTCGGGTTTACTTGTAAATTCCAAAGTTGCCCAATACTCGATCTGGTACTTATAGTTGTGGAATGATAAGTCCTATCCTCTTTCCTCTGGCTTATAGGAGATGTTTAGTTGACGCTGCGATGCAGTCTGTGCTGTTCTGTGTTTGATTTCTACAGTATATCTCGCACTTCTTAGTTTCAAATCCCAGCTGTGTTTCCACCGAATGTTCCAATCAATTCATTGTAGATTCTGGCGAACCAATCAAATCTATATAGCACTGTTTGGGTGGGGAAGTTTATCATTACTCATCCCACGCGTATTTGAAAATATTAAATGTAATATTCACGCGTGGCCTCTTACAATAGTGACGTCATATAGTTACATAAGACTTCCGGTCGCACCTCTGTCTATTACAATATTGTGACCGTGTTTTCCTGGCGTAATGTCTTCCGCCCAGATGTCTATCCCGACAGATTATCTAATTATCCCCTTTATTTGCGTGCCTCCGCCAGACATATGTCTGGTCAGACAGTGTTGTCTTCTTTCGTCGGACGCACAATACAAACTTGTGTCAACACGATCAACAGCTTTCCAATGGGGTCAAATGTTTGACCGACACGTTTCCACAGGTGGTCAGACGGATTATGCGATAAAATATTATCGCCGGCCGGGTCACCAAACCTGGCGGAGCGTAACAACAGTCTGGGAGTGAAGTGTGAAACAATAAGATACGAATTACTCCCGTAGCAAATACTGCCATAGGGGAGTGGCATGTTAGAGAAACAATATGCCAATATAAAGTGATGAGTGAGAAAAATGAAGAAAACGGAAAGGATACTGCCGGAGGGCTGAAGGTGTGATAGCCAAATGACTAGATACGAATTACTCCCGTAGCAAATACTGCCATAGTGGGTTAGAGTGGCATGTTAGAGAAAAATGAAGAAAACGGAAAGGATACTGCCGGAGGGCTGAAGGTGTGAGAGATCACACAAAAGAGCATGTTCAGACGTTTTGTCACACACAGGCCTCATGTATTCTAGATACTCTGTAGCGTCAAAAAGGCATGATTTTATAAAGGTAGATCTCCAGAGAGCTCTGTGTTTCTATAGTAGATCACAGCATCTCATGGATTCCTTACCGCTGCTGTAGAGTTATGGCAGCGTGTCACAAAAGTGTTATTGGACAGTGAATATGCAAGCATTTATTCGTATATTCATTGACTTTTTTGTATTGTTTTTTCCACTCTTAATTTACTGTGACCTCTCGTCGAGTACTGTCCCGGTATCATACACCTGTTTTCAACACTTGAAGTATAATTGAGTATACATTGGATAAATTGACTATTAGATATAGAACTTACGCAGCACAAAAGTCCAGCTATTTCACATTTCACTTAGGCTTCTATGCTTCAGATTGGCTTGGTTTTTGGTCCATGCACAGGAAAACTGGTGTTTGTCTTGCACATGGGATACCCGGTTCAACCTCATGTGGGTTATAATTTGGTTATATGGTGTTTTATATTTTTTGGTTTGGTTTTTTAATCTCGCACTTCAAAACTGGTGTTTTTTTGTGTGATACCCGGTTCAACCCCATGTGGGTTATAATTTGGGTATATAGTGTTCATCATTCCATATAGTGTATTACTTTGTTGTTTTTCTTGTGCGTTGGCTCTTCCAGGCTGTAATTTATCTGCCGTTTGTTGTGGCAATGTTTAATGTCTATAGTGTTGTAATTATCTTCTTCCATGATACCATATTGTTCTCTCTCGCTATTGATACCTTTTTATCTGCTGGGCTTTTGTTGGTTTTGGATTAGGGGCTTTTGTTTGTTTGTTTTTTATTTTTTATATTTTAATTCTTCTACTGATATTGAATGGACTTTTTATTTTTTGGTTGTTTTTCTTGTGTGCTTGGAATGTTTTGTTTTATTGACAATTGTGAACTTGTTAGACAAAGAAAGAATTATGTCCGTTACTCCCACTTGGCATGTTGTAAGAAGTTATTAACTGAATCTTGTTTATAGTGCTGGCAACCCCACCATGTAAAAATGTGAGAACAATAAATCTCTACTGCAACAGTACATCCAGGGTTGGATTAAGATTAAGCCAAGAAGGACCTCTAGGCTTTTAGGTGTTTGGCCCCCCCCCCCCCCCCTATTCACCTAATAGGCAATACATTTTTTTAAAAATACCTTGGTATGTAATGGTATTCTTCTTCTTCTTCTTTGATCCTTAGCCGCCGACCGTCAAAGCAGTCAGTGGCCATTACGCCTGGTGGCGTCTTGTAGGGCAACAACAAATTGATTCCACTTTGCTCGGTCGGCGGTATATATATGTGATGGTATATACTAGTATTATTAATAGACTGGTATGTTAGCATTACAAGGTAGTCCTTATTCTGGAATCCACAGGGAAAGAGAGGCAGAGGTAGACCAAAAAACACATGGAGAAGAGAACTGGAAACAGAGGTGAAAATGATGAGGAAATCATGGAAAGAACTTGAGCGGATGGCACAGGACAGGAAGACTTGGCATGTGTTTGTTGAAGGCCTATGCTCCTTGGGGAGCTAAAGGGTATTGATTGATGTTAGTTTGTTAGCATTGCTTACCTCTTTTATTAGTAATTATTTTTTTTTAAATTAATGTCTATTAGCAAATAGTTCATGCTCCGTTATAATTGTGCCGCGGTGCGTTACGAATTTTAAGCTATTTTTGTTGTTACTGTCTTTTTAGAACGTTATGAATGCGATTGCAAAGTGCAAACATTTTTTTTACATAAATCTATACATTATTTTTTTTGTTTAAACTTATGCACGGGCTCCCAAGAACTTCAGGCCCCTAGGCTTCAGCATGTTTAGTTAGCCTAATGGATAATCCGGCCCTGAGTACATCAGTACGGGTACTTTGGTGTAGGCTTCCTGCATGGAAGCTAATGCAGTACTCCGTCCCATGTTCCATATTGAGTGAAAAAGGGAAGAAGGAAGAAACGAATTATGAACTTGGTGGAGACTGAGGTGGGAGGATGAAATAGGAAGAATCTTCCCTCCTCAAATACAACTGAACTTAAAAGGTGTGTTTTAAATTTGGTCATGTTTTCCTTAGCGTGTCGTTTGCTTGTAGCAGTGTATGGTGTGTATTCTAGTTTAGTTACGTTTTGTCCTTCCAACTGTATCAGTCACGGTGGAGTGTGTCTATTGTTATAGCGGTCGTTTGTAAATTGAAACGGGAATGCAAGCGGTAAATGTGTGATCTTTCCGGTGCACTGATGTCGTAAATCAATATTTCAAGGGTATGTAATTTTTCCATGTCTCCTGATCTAAGACTACGAATCTATAGAATCGATTTTGTCCCACATGCAATTTGATAATCTCTCTCGCTCTCTCTCGCCCTCTCTCTCGCCCTCTCTCTTTCTCTCCCCCTCTCTCGATATACATTTTTAAATTGTACGACCTTGGCTACCGCATACAGCTTTTATTGTTTCACTAACCACTTTTTGTGAAAATAATGAAAGAATTGAAGCAACATAAGGCAAGGAACATATATTTTCATAATTTTTTTTTCTGAAGCCACCGTTCCCATTAACCACTGTAAATAGACGCATTGTTCTGTTGTGGACATGAAGCTATTCAATTTGAGATGATTACAGTCCTTCACGAAGGTGAATGAAACAATGATCTCTGACCTCGTCTTTGCGGACGAGTGTGCCCTCAACCTGCACAGAATTGGACATGCAGAGCAATATGAGGAGGCTTTCTGTAGCGTGTGATGACTTTGGTCTTACTATCAATACGAAGAAATCTGAAGTAATGTTGCAACCTGCTCCTGGGAAACCTAACTGTGAACCAAATATCACAGTAAAGAACCAACGTCTCCAAGTGGTGGACAGCTTCGCTTATCTTGGCAGTACCCTTACCAAAGATGCGGATATCGAATCCGAGGTCAACAACAGAATTGCCAAGGCAAGTGCGGCTTTCGGAAGACAAAGAGTAAATGTCTGGGATCGACAAGGAATTAGTGCCGCCACCAAAATAAAAGTATATCATGCAATAGTGCTCACTACCCTCCTGTATGCCTGTGAAACATGGACAGTGTATAGCAGACATGTCAAGAAGCTTAATCATTTCCACATGAGCTGTCTTCGCAGGATTCTCAGGATCAAGTTACATGATAGAGTATCTAATTCTGAGGTCCTTAACAGAGCACAAATCTCAAGTATCTACACAATGCTGCAGAGGGCCCAAATTATATGGGCAGGACATGTTGTTCGCATGCCCGAAAAACGCCTCCCAAAGCAGTTGATGTACAGCGAACTCTCCATGGGTAAGCGAACAGTAGGGGGACAAAAGAAACGTTTCAAAGGCACACTGAAAGCATCGTTGAGCAGCTTCAAACTTGATGTTTCCTCCTGGGAGACTATCGCACAGGATCGCTGTGCCTGGCGGACAAACATTACTCAAGGCGCTCGCATTGCAGAACAGAATTTAGCTGATAAGGCAGAAGGCAAGCGAGCTACAAGAAAGGCCAGAATGCACAGCAACACTATTATCGACTCCAACCATGTGTGCCCCGTATATGGCAGGGCCTGTAGGGCCAAAATAGGACTAATCGGCCACATGAGATCACGGCACAGATGTGTCACAACTCAAGTCTGAAGCTGTCGCCATCTTCGCTTGCGATGGGCAACTATTATTATTATTATACGGCACGACTATTTCATTCTCTATTCCTATGTATAATCATCATCATCTTCACCATCATCGTCAACATCATCATCATGTGATGACTACATCAGGGACCGAAGACGCAGCAAAAGTGATGAATGCAGTCAGCGACACATAACTTGAATGCTAGCGTCAGGGTCAGCGAACTAGAGCTCTACCTCCAAGTGGTGGTCCTGGAAACAGGTTGCATTACTGCAGTCTGGCTGAGTAAGTAGGGATCGAAGAGGGAAGGCTAGACCGGTCCCAAAAAATGCCGTGCTGAAGTCGGATGTGTCGGCCGAAAGGCGCAAATATCGCAGCTTCGCTGTAAACGGACACAACGCACCCAACGTCCTTTTCAGGACGAAGAAGAAGAAGAATCACCGTCATCATCATCATCACCATTATCATCCTCATCATCATCACCATTATTATCATCATCTTCATGATCACCACCATCATCATCACCGCCATCATCACCATTATCATCACCTGTACCAATCATCTACATGAAGAATAAAGGCGTTCCACAAATTCATGCCAAACCTTCCTGTCCTGAGGTGAGCCTATACTCTTTTTGAAGCAGAAAAAAATGAGGTCAAGAAGGCCGAATCATTTTTTATTACTCAAACAGAAACAAAGGAGATTTATATTACCGTTAAAGCGGACCAGGAGGACATTTATATTTGGACCTGCACTTTACTAAAACCGACTAACCTTGTATGCTGTGCGCTCGTCAGAACGAGACAAAACTTTGAACAACAAATTTTAAAACATTTTTTTAACGTTGCATATATTATCTTTTATCTGCTTTTAGGCAGGGTAAGAATGGATAAATAAAAGTCTCTTATCAGGGTGAAGAAATAGGCATTATATTGGGTTCTATTTCAGCTTTGAAGAACAGAAATACTTTGAATATTAAGAACATTATTAGAATATAAATTATAGCAACATGTCCGTTTCAAGTACACTTACTATCTAATATATATTTTGGATAATAAAAACCCTATAAAGATTGATGAAAGTGAAATATTTTGGAAATCTCAAATGGGACGCTTATTAGCAGGAAGTTTCATCGTCAGTCATTGACTTAGACATGTCCTTTTATGGCACCCTCATTTACTGGGACCGTGTTTCCCAAAGGTGTTACGAAAAGGGTTCGAGGAGTACCCTGCATACAATTTGTTTTACTGTAATCATTCCTTTTCTTAGCTGCAGAAAACAATTCATTAAAATGTAATATATGGAAATGTTGTACTATTGAATCAATACGCACATATCTATTTACAAGTGTGACTTTGCGTTTTTGATTTACAGGCGACACACTTGCCCTTATAGTAGTCTAGTAGATTAGTATGTATAAAAAAATCTGCTTTCTTAACTAGTTGAATGCGTACTTTCATTTCAGACTTGTACGAATCCACCATAGATATGCACTACCCTGTCAGAATGTTGGATAATGTTAATTTTTATTATTGCTTACGTTATTTAATTAGTTTTAAAAAAAAATTAGTGTTTCTATATGTAATATTTACTGTATAGCACACACACACACACACACACACACACACACACACACACATATATATATATATATATATATATATATATATATATATATATATATATATATATATATATGCGCAAGTGTACATAAAATATTAATATTATTAAAACTACCTGCAAATTATCTTCGTCCGAGAGGGGTACACCGGTAAGACTAAACTCCCATAAGGGGTACATGATTCTTGTAAATTGGGTGACTGGCAAACGGGTGATCAGCCCGTTGGACAGCTGTAACAAACGAGTCAAGAATTCTTCTGAACGTGGTGTACTTATGAAATTTTAAGATACCCCAGAATCACCCGCATCTAAGCCAACAAGAACAGCGGAAGAGATCAGATCGTAATTCAATAAAGTCCAGGAGCAAGCCACCAAATAAAAAATAGGGCAGCATTTAGGTATTAAAAATTTCCATAATAGTAGAACACCCAGTTATGTAAGATTTAATCGGCATGGGAAGAATTACATAATTGGAAGATTTGTATCAAGATTAGAATATTCAACTGCGTAAATAGTTGGATACAAGGTTTGGCATTGTCTAAAAGACGGAACGTAACGTTCGTTTCTAAAGCGAATGCGATAAACTGTGTAAAATAGAATGAGATAAGCAACAGCAGAATTAATAACAGAATTACCTGTTTCATAATATTAGTTTACTGCTTATAAACAAAATGTAGAGAATAACTGACGGAATCTACCACGAGTGGTCTCCGACGGTCTCTAATGAGACAGGGGAAGAATAGGGCTATTGTTTACTTCGACAGTTCGTAAGAGGCGACAATCATGAAACCATGCACACGAGGCTGGCAACCGCATTACGTAAACAAACTTCCACAGGAACCATTGCTGCAACAAATAAATAATTTGGCGCAGGCTTCAAGTAAAGGGGTCCCCATGCTCCATAAGGAGCGAAAAGGGATATTATGATGATGATGACGACGACAATGATGATGAAGATGTTGATGATGATGAATATGATAATGATCATGATGATGATGACATAACCTAGTGAAGTATTATATCATATGTACATCATTCATTCTTGGGCCCTTATTTCCCCAGCAAAAAAAAAGATAATTTAATTAATAATTCTTTACATAGTGATCCAGTTTCCCCGCTGATGCGCCTAATTGGTCTGTCCTACGAACGATTACACGGGGACAGATCAATACTGTACTTTTTGTTCTGGTTATCGCAGACAACCTACAGGAAGCGAGCCAGCAAAGCACAAACGAACTGAACTCTTGATCTGTATAGAGAACCTAACCAAACTTCGTTAGTAAATTGATCATGTCTGCCTCAGGTACGTTTCAGTTATGTAATTTGCATTATGTTGTCGTTACTGTCATAACTTTGTGAATATCTTCGTAATTACATCATCATCATCATCATAAACTGCAGCAACAACCGTTAAACACCAAAGTTCTATAATCTTACTATCACCTCCGTGCAGGCATCTATTTTTTTCTTCGTCTATCCTTATTCTATGTACTTATAATTAACACTATTTTGGTCATCTGCGTTGTTTTAAGATTTTCAGTGACTAGAATTTGTTCTGGTGATTGCTGTAAAGGGCGATAAAAAACGCGAGAGAACTGTTTAACAAGAAGAAATGTACACGATTGCATTTTTCTTCTTGTTTCATCCCCCAGTGATTTGAGTTTTCACTCTTTATCCGTCTGTATTTGAGGGTGAATTCCAGGGATTTCTTGCAAACCCAGAGGACTTCCCAACTCAGCAGGCTCGCGTTATATAATTAAGACGTGTTCGCTTTACGAGTTATTAATAATATAAATATTTCATTCTCAATATCTGACACTACAAGTTTTTTTTCTTCAAATCATGGCAATATTTAACACTTAACAGATGCTGGCACTAATCTTTTAAACTTTATGTTGCTGTGGTGAAGTGGGATGTTATAAATATTTATAGGGGACTTAGTGTACTGACTGAGATCAGCTGTGAAGGTATCTATATCTATTAAGAGTAGTGTATTATAGATAACCTTACTTGCTACCACATATCTATATATCTCAGTCAGAATTATTCTGGAATAGTGTGATGACTACGTTAGGTGTCTAGGGTATGTGTATGATGAAGTGTAAGTCACAACAACAGACAGATAAACAATTTAATTTAATCCACTACTCTTGACAACACTGTGACACTCACGTACATATAACACTCTATGAGAATATATTAAGGAGTCACTGATAACTTTTCAAATAACAATATGTATTCATGGTTATCATAAAGGTATATGTGTCCTGATTCAAATACAAAGGAACCAGGAATCACAATCAATTTTAATTACAAGTATATGTACAGACTTTATCAATATGAATATTGTAGTGACATATATTATTAAAATATCCTATGTGTGTCAGTTGTGTAGTGGTAATATGAGGTAATACTGGTTTTGTTTTGTTCAAGCTCTGTTGGTATTTGTCATCATGACTTCAATAGTTTGTCTTTTGGGACTAGTATTGGAGATGTTCTCAGTTCCTGATATTAAGACAATTAAATTCCCCTCTGAATGTTAGTTTTACAAAGTCATTTCAAGATGAGGGGACATAATGTTGAGCTCAGCTGGCCAAATCAGCTTATCTTGCGTGATGGCGGCAGGGAAGGACTCCTCTGCTCGAATTCTCCTCTGGGCTCTGGAGACACCTCACTGATAGCTAAATGGACCAAGGAATATGCTGTCCGACTCTGGATTCAGCAAAGATCTGACCAGGTGCTGCTCAGTACCATCAAGACCACGGTCCCTGAAAACAAGAAGGATGTACCTTCTACTTCATAACTAATTGATACTCTAGTTCTACACTGAGCACAATACAACACAAACATTGAGTTCAGAGCGTTAGGCCAACTGTCAGCTTCATCTGAAATACTTTATACCAGTATTTACCTCCTTAATGGTTACCACGCCTCTGCACTTCCAGCATTATTTCTGTCTAATCAATCATCCAGGTGTCAGTGTACTATTTGGCCATTCCATGCCGTTTTACTTCCCTCCGACACCCTCTGTTCAGGCTGGAGCATTATAGGCTTTATCTCCTGTTTGCCACTGAACTACACATATATATACAGGCATAAATTAACAATTTACATTCAATTTTCATTAAAAGATACTGAATGGTTCAAGCTTACCACAATTTCATGGAAATAAACACAGATACGTTGATTAGCAATGAATTCTGGCACAATTACTGGCACAAATTCCCATCTGCTTATGTTCCAGGCTTTTATTTAACACAAATATGAGCTGGCTTCAACGCACTGTTGCTTTATCAAGATTATTTGCACTAGTGGTCTCGAACTAACGCTCCTAAGTGAGTATATCAGCGAGTCTAGCCAATGAGGCCACGTTTCGACAAGTGTTTGAAAAAATGTTACCTTTTCACGTCTCCCCTAACAACGAAAGATAGTATTTATAGCCCGACCAATCGTGGTTAGTCTTTCATTTGTTGCGCTCCAATCAATTTGGAGTTTACATGGTAGGCTAATTCTGTAACGTAAGATTTTTTTCAAACACGTTATAAAAAAATTTTATGAGCAGAAATGATTCCATGCTGTCAGGCATCCCCACTATTTTATTTTGGGTATAATTTATTAATTCCTGGACTATTTGCGTAACGTTTTACATATTCTTTGTCAGCAAGCCCTAAGGAACCCAAATATCCAAATTTAAAAGAGCTACGTGGCTGCGTTCAAAATATGTATTTTCTACCTCCTGTTTCGAAGGTGTGCTGTCTGGGTACTGTAATGTTTTCAAACGTAAACCCATCTATTGTTATCTTTCCTAATAAGCGTTTTTTATGATTTTAAAACCTAACTCTGGGAAGGGTAGTGAATTTATCACTGTCCGTCCGAAAAAGTTAGTGCTTGTAGTCTTACACGCGTGATGGCAGCATTTGTGTATCGCGCGAAGCGTGTTTAGTGTTCGGCTTTCTGCCTCTCCCTTCTCGCTATCCTTTTGTCCATCTGTCTTTTGATCTTGGTAACATAGTGTAGAAAAAGACATGAATGGAATTTAAAATTTAGGTCAACTTGCATATTTCAAGGTTTTTCTTAGAAAGGCAGCACATTTTATTGTGTGTTTGGGAAACGCGTGTATGTTGCAGAAGGCCTTTAATATCAACGTGAAACGTTACAATTTGCATACGCAGAATACTGAATCTTAGTCACATTATGTGAATAACATTGTGCCAAAACATACTATAGTATCTCTTTTTCTCAATTTTGGCACGTTTTGTGAGCTAAAAGATAATGACGTGCGAAGCTTCTTAAGATGACGCAAAGGGGTGCAAGGCTTCTTAAGATGCTGTAAAGGGGTGCGTACCTCTTCGGATGCTGTAAAGGGGTGCGGGACCTCAAAAAGGTTAAGTAGCACTGGACAATGGGAATGCGCCCCTGGGGTGATAGCTGCTTTTATCCTGATGTTCCTTTTGGGGTGTTCTTTTCTCTTCTGTTTGTTGTGAGAGCTTCTTTTCGCCCATCTGAGGTGGCGTCGTAGGGACCATCGCCAGTATAATGATTGTCTGTGAGAAAAATAAGCATTATTATTACGACTGTGAGAAGAATAAGCATTATTATTATCACTGTCTGTATGAAGTTCAAGCAAATTCACCTAACTCTGTTCTCTACCTAATGTATGGAAATTGCGTCAGAAATATTCTAAAACAGTAAAGTAGCTATGGCAACTCTTGAATCATCCGTCGCATGGAATTGACAGCCCAAGCTAGTATTGATAGTGAGCAGACGTTGAATTAATCGAATTATTTAGCACGGCTAGTCTGCCAATCTTCCCTTTTCCCACCATTTTGCCCCTTCTCAACCTATATACACGCTGTGACTTACTTCCAGCTTCGGAAAATTCTTACCAACAACTATTAAAACACTAAACAACGAAACTGGTCTTTAATTCAGTGGGTGCTTTTTAATTTTATTCGTCTCTGATTCAACACTACACAAAAATTCCGAACTTCGGAGGTGGGGGGAGGGGGGTCGGTGCTGAGGATACACATAAAGAATATGCCTACTGGTCCCTCTGGCATGTCGTAACAGGCGACTAATATGAGGTTGTATATAGGGCTGGCAACCTTGTTATTTAAAACAAATTTCTGCAGAAAGAACTGCTGCAAGAGCGCATGAATATTTTAGTGCAGACTTCCTTCTTGGGGCAGGGGAAGTGGCAGCTGCAGTTTTGGTTGCATTCTCCATGCAAAAAGCGTCAGAATTAAATTGTTTCGTGTGTTTTTTAGCGGCGGTTTCTGCACAGCTTTTAGCATTTATATGGTTGCTAGCCGCGTGCACCATCTTCTTAGTGTGTGTAAATATATATATACTACACGGGGCCCAAGAAAAAAATTATAAAAATTAGAACTTTCCTTTGTTTGTGATACAACTTCTGGACTTTTTTATTTTTTCAACTGAAGATACTTTTATATTCTGGAGATTTTCATTACAGCACTTAAAAAGAACTTTAATATTCATGTGTAAATACACAACTATAGGCTACGTAATGAAAAAAAAAATGTAATGTCTCTACGCATAACAAACAATTTTTTTAAACATCATATAAGCACTCTTTGCATTTCAAAACATTCTGCAAACAATTATTCAACTTTTTATGCTTAATATATATGTATTCTGAATTAATATGTATGTACTGCCTGTGTTTACCAACGGGCTGATCACCCGTTTGCCAGTCACTTTGATTACGGAAACAACGGCGAGCGGATTGATTTGTCGTTGCCCTAAAGACGCCATTAGGCGTGATGGGAACAACGGCAAAGAAAATCTATTCGCTGTTGCCCTTAAGACGCCACTAGGCGTAATGGCCACTGACTGCTTTGCCGGTCGTTGGCTAAGGACGGAAGAAGAAGACTGCCTGTGTTTAAAAAAAATATCAATTGTAAAAACGATGCATCCATTACTGGATCTGGGTAAAAACTGAAAAACAGCCGAAGATAAAAAGAGCTCTTATTTACCAGTCCGAAGTGTTCCCGAACAAAAGGCAAATGTTTTGCCGCAGGCAGTCGGGAAAGACCAATGTACTCTTGGGAATAGATCTATGTCAGTGGTTCCCAAAGTGGGCGGTACCACCCCCTGGGGGTGTTTGAAGGATACAAGGGGGCGATACGGAAAAAGGGGACAGAGGGGGGGGGGCGTTCAGTAGTAAACAGGGGGCGTTCAGTAGTAAGGGGTGGTTCAGGATTTGACAGGCTAAATTCAGTACGTGCGGGGGAGAAAGGAATTGTGGATTTGAGAGACAACATCAGTGACGCGGGGACGATGTGGATGGTTGTATTACTAGGATCATAGTTTCGTCTATACGTGCCATTTTGAGTTCAGATAACCATAGCTGACCATAAATTGTAATCGGGAACTGCTAGGAAAGGGGGTTAACTAAACACCAATTGTCCATTCGTTCACTCCTGAAGAAAGAGAAACGATTTGTGGTTGGTTCACTAAGATTTAAACAGAAGGTGAAAACCATTCCTAAATAGTGGGACTTATTAACATGCTAAGATATATGAAAGGAAGTGGTCGGGGATCCTGCAATAAGACAATGCTAACCTTCTATAAATCATTTATTAGGGGCAAACTTGACTATGCCAGTGTTGTCTATGCATCAGCCGCCCCGAGCAATAAGAAAAAACTAGTCACAGTAAAAACCCAGGCACTGTCAATAATAGTAGGTGCCTCAAAGGGAACATCAGCAGAGGCATTAGAAGTAGCGCTAGGCATTATACCCCTGGAGCTAAGGAGAAAAGAGCTGAGATTCAGCTACTGAGCAAGAGTGGCAAAAGATCTAACGCACCCAGCACACAAAACCTTTGATAGGGGTAAACAGTACATAGGCCACATACCACTAAACCATAATAGATACTCGTCAGGGGGGAAAACAATGGATGAAGTGGATCAACACCCAAACCTATTTAATATGATAAACAGTAGTGCTCAGTCTAAAGCAAAGATCCCACCATGGGAACTGAAAGTGACAGAAACTGACTCCCACGTATCAAAAATCATAAGCAAATCTAACGACATAATCTCAGCAAAAAGTAAAGCACTAGAAAACATAGAACGGTATATAAATAATAGCCTAACTATATATACAGATGGGTCAAAAGATGAAGAAGGACAATTAGGAGCAGGAATAGCAATACCGAAATTAAAAATTTATAAAAGATACAAAGTAACAGGGAATACAGCCATGTTTACAGCAGAATTAGTGGAAATCCTAAAAGCTTTAGAAATAGCTGCAGAAAACCCACCAAATAAAGTAACCATTCCCACAGATTCCCTTTCATCAGTACTAGCTATCAGAAACAGAAATGAATGTTGCAGGCCAGATATTAAAGAGGAAATACTACAGATCAATAAATATCTGCACATTATAGGATGCAGTGTAACACTAACATGGATACCATCACATGTGGGGATAGCAGGAAATGAGCTTGCAGACAAAGAAGCCAAAGTGGGAAGAACTAGCTATAACAAAATTGAAGTAGGCTTAGGGAAGTTTGAAATTAAGAGCTTTATTGCTCAAGCAATAACTAAAAAGTTGATAACAGCATGGGACCAAATTAAAAAAGCAAGACACTCATATAAAATCCCGAAAAAACCAAGCAAAAAATGTCAGATAAAAGATGAACTAAAAATACAAGTTAATAAAAATTTGAGGCTCAAGCTTGGAACTGGATATTTCATGATAGAGGAACCCACGTGCGAAGAGTGTAAAAAAACTAACACAATTAGACACTTTCTGGTGGACTGCAAAAAATATGACCAGCAGAGGCAAAATATTAAGACATACTGTCGTAACCACAAGGTAGAAATGAGTGTAGAAAATCTCATAGGCACTAAGACCCCATCATAAATACAAATGTTAATAAAACACTTTATTACAAAAACAAAAGCTAACATATAAAAAATAAATAAATAAGGATGCGAGCAAATAGTCTACACTGGTGAAAAACTCCCCCCAGATAAATACGGATTGACCAAAAACCCTCCAGTGAAAAATACAAACATACCAGTTTAGACAATATCATATTTTGGATAATAAAACCACATTGAACTATAACTACAAAAGTAAAAAAAAAACCCTACTAGAGATAATATAGTATAAAATAATTACAAACAAAAGCATTTTACAATAAATAAAATGCGTCCTGATATAACCAACGGCCCCATGTATATGGTAGATGGTTGAAAGGGGCGTGCTACTAAGAAAAGTAGCAAACACCTTTTAAAAAAAAAATTCCAAAATAGTGTTTTAAATTAGCGTTGGCGTTGGTAAGGTGTGTCCGAGTTTATTTTCCGATGGCATGGACGAAATTAGATACCTGCTTGTGTTTCAGAAAGTACCAACTTTGCTTTGTTGCAGATTTTATTGTCTCAGTATTTACGGGGGATAGATGAAACTAGATATTCGCAGATTGGTAATAAATAAGAGAAAAGGTTGAAGGGAACAAGTTTTTAACAGTACTTGGCAGTAGAAATCAGTTTTTGAACCTCTGAACCGGTTTTCCTACCTTACATTCAGACTTACATAAATCGTACGTTTCCCATCTATTGCAACTGAGCGCTGCCTATTGTTAAGGCCAGAAATGTAACAACCACCAGTAATGTTAGTTGGTTTTTTTATACGTGATGCAAATGTCGATGTGTAGTTGGCCAGGTATGCGTGTTGATGTCACCTGAACAGTGTAATGGTGTGGTGAAGATCTGGGTCACTCACGCTGACAGCATACATGGTCCTTGTACGATGATGATGATGATGAGACATGGGTGTGTAGTCGCGAATGCGTTTAGGCTCATATATAGTTACACAATACACCCAGTCACACTCGTACTGAAGCCAATGATGGTTGCAACTACTGGTAACAGTTCATACATTTATTCACAGCACTAACAGTAGTATCACACAGGAACAGTCAATGTAAACAGGTTCATGTACATCATGTTAATTGAAATCGCTTGGTACATATCAGGCATTCTAAGGCTGGTAAACATTCAAATATGTGGGCATGGTCAATAGTGGCATGTTCTTTAATGTACAGTTCATAATGCCGCTTTGGTATCCCTGACTGAACGCGTCAGATACCTTAATAACTCCGTCATACAAAGGACGAGCCCTTAACTCATGTAATCCTATTACCAGGGCCGTCGTTCAACTTGGCATAACACGCCAGTTACATCTTTTCATGCGGTAGAATAGTGGCCATTACACAGACCTCGATATGACGTCAGCTGTGTATTCTTCATTAAGCAGGTTGCATAACCCCTGCTATAATGTTTGTATAAGTATACCGTCAACCTGCGGTTTCCACCATATATAACTTCGTCACTGGACTTCTGATCATATGAAGACGAATAGTCTTAAATAGCTACCTTGAGCACAAAATATAAGTTCTGCATTACAGGAACGGTGAGCTGTTCTCACGGCTAGGTAATCCTTTAACAAATTCTGCAACCGAATGCATAGTAATGATAAAATCGGTGTTACCTTGAAACGAATCCTCAGAACACAAGAAATAACACTGTCGTCATTCCTGACGTACAGTAAATCACTGGGGAAAACTGCCAAAGCAGTCACTTCAAAGATTTTCCTTCCCCAGGAAACAACGGACATTCACGTCCTACAGAAGCCAGTTCGCAACTCTACCTGACGGAAGTCTAATTTTGCGCTCAACAACTGCGCATGGCACATAGCCCAGAACTGTTTACCTTTGACCCAAAAGGTCAAACCCAATGAATGAACCAAAAAGGGAGATAACCCCTAATCAACCTGACACAGCAAAGTTAAGACATAGTTCCCTAACTTTGACCAGGGTGAAAAACATACAACCAATTAATCGACGTTTGAAACTCCGTCAAAGATGACAGCAACACCTATGAGCAAAACCAACACACTTTCTCGGCTTTTCTTGTGAACAGTGGTTTCAAATAAGCGTGTACTGGGTATCAAACGATTTCATCCTGTCGATAAGGTTCGTTTTCATACTTATATTTTGTGTTTGTTTGTTTGTATAGAGCTAGCACCAGTTTTACTAAAATGAATTATTAATTAAGCAGATACATTTTGATACAGATTTGCCGTATATTGAATATTGCTGTTCAGTCCAATATAATACATCCTTTTAATTCACGACAAAGCTGTGATGGTTTGCGAGCTTCATACAACATTTCATTGCTGATAGCTAAATCTGGAAAGCCTCACACAATCGGAGAAAATTTGATTTTGCCAGCTATAATGGAGTTTGTGAATACAGTTCCGCCTAGGCCGGTCCCAAGCCCGGCTGAAAAAGGAATAGGGCGGCCTGCATGGAGGCCGTATAGAGGCGGCCCCTCCATAATGCAAAGGCACAACAGGCCAATCATCTGTTTGCTTTAAATCATGATTACGCGAACTACACGAGAGAAAACCAGACTGATTCCAAAGGCAACGAACTGGAACGGACTACAACTTATGGAACTTGGAACACAAGAAGTATAAATGGGAAAGAAGAGGAGCTGGTGGAAGAGATGGGAAAAGCAAAACTAGAAATCCAGGCTATAACGGAAACAAAGAAAAAGGGACAAGGAGTCATGGATCTCGATGGCAACATGCTGCTCTGCAGTGGTATACCCACATATGAAAGAGCTAAAGGGGGCGTGGGTTGCATTGTGGCCAAAAATCAAAAAGATAGTATCAAGGGATGGAACTTTGTCTCGGAGCGTATTATGGTTGTAAAAACTAAAAGAAGGAGAAACCGCGTGTTGCCACTCAGTCACAGCCCTTTCACCAGTACACCAAAAAACTCAACGTACTGTGGACTTAGAAAAATTCCTGGTGTTTTCTGTACCGCAGAGTTTACAGTCACGATTTCAATAGCCCATTGCGGTTGTTCCACAGCCAGCATGATGCCTTTTCGGCAGTTTCACTAAGCCTCTTCAGTGCCCTTGTTCTCGACTGTCCCCTCAGCCCCAACAGTTTCAATAAACCATACACTGATGCAGCCACGAGCCCTCTTGCGCCCATCTCAACAGCCATGACCCTTGCAGTGAACCCATCGTATCTCAGATCCGCGGCCAGATCATTATACTTGGCCGCTTTGAACAAATGTTGCTCGTCCAATCTGGATTCAAATGGCACGGTCAGTTCAATCAGTATAACCTGAAGCGATGCTGAAGAATGAAGCACTATATCCGGCCGTCTCCGCGATTTTCTGATACTCTCTGGATATGCCCCTCGTCCAGGTAGGTCTACCGCCATCTTCCAGTCGTTTGCACAGTCAATAAGAGATGGTAAACTGCTACCTGGTTTACTCGATTTGGGGTGTGCTGACTTTCCTGCCCTCAGAAAGTATGTATTTGCGGTGCTCAGCCTGCCTTTGCTATTCGCCTTCATCCTTGCCAGGTCTGTTGTCGCAGCAAGCTCATTTAGCACTTTGTTGTGGCGCCAAGTGTATCGCCCTTGCCCTAATGACACCTTACACGCTGAGAGCACGCGTTCAAGTGTCTGCCTCCCCTGGCACAGGGGGCACTGCTCATCATCCGACTTTCCCCATCTCACAAGGTTTGTGGCCGACGGTAGCAGATCATACATTGATCTAACAACGAAGCTGAGCCTAAGAGGTGCCATATGCCATACATCATTCCATGTCAAGGACCTCTGCAGGGCTCCTTCCCATGTAGTCCATTGGCCTTGTTGGGCCTGCTGCACTGCTTTTTGCAACCTCTTATCACTCTTAGCTCCTCGTATCTCCTGAACTATCATGTCTCTGCGCTCCCTTCTTGATGCCTTGGACCACCAACGGATGTCTCCATGACCAAATCCCCGTCTATTCGTTTGTGTGTATCCGATTACCTCCCTCAGCTTGAGCGACTCTTGGGCAGCATCAACAGCTTTTTCCCCTCTCCACTTCCTTCCCGTTTTCAGTGTGGGCTAAATGGACTTAACCACGTCATCTGCTGACTCGCGTAGCACCATTTCAAGCCTTGCCTTTCCAACTTTGTACTCTTCAACAACTGACTTGAAGGGAAGCAGAAGTTTTGACTTTTTGCAGTACAATGCTACATCTGACAGACCTGGTGGTACCCCTAGCCATTTCCTCATGAACTCGTTGACCTTCTGCTCTATAGCTTCCACTGTACTTGTGCTTATTTCATATATAAGCAGTGGCCACAGCAACTTATGTATCAACATGAACTGGAGGCACCACAGTTTGAATTTTCCTAGGAGTCTGCTTTGGTCTATGGTCTATAGCCCTCTGCCTGCCATTTCTATTGTCTGTTGCACTGCCTTCGAGTCTTTTAATGAGGCATCGTAGACCCTGCCAAGACGTTTAACAGGTTCCTCAATGACAGTAGGGATTCTTTGGTTGGAAACCATGAATATGACCTCTGCTATCTTCCCTTTCCTGGCTGATAAGCTTCTCGACTTCTTGGGTTTGAAGTTCATTCTGCACCAGCTGACTAGCTCATCCAGGCGTGCTAACATCCTCCGGGCCTGATGTTCATCTGATGTCAGAATTGTTTTGTCATCCATGAATGCTTTGAGCGGTGGCATGTGACACATTCCACCGAGCTTTGGACCTATAGCCTTTCCTTCAGCCGCATTGAGTATTACCTGCATAGCCATCACGAATAGTATCGGAGAGATAATACATCCCATCGCAATTCCAACTTCAAGGCCAATCCACTTCGCTGTATACTCTCTGGTTGAAAATCTGTCAGAAAACCCTGCGAAATACAGCTTTAGCATTACTGCAATCTCTTGTGGAACATGATACATTTCTAGGGCCTGCCACAACATCTGGTGTGGAACGGATCCATAAGCATTTGCTAGATCCAACCAGATTACATGGAGGTTTGTTCTGTCAGACTTTGCCTTTTGGATTGCTTCCCAGATCATTGTGGAATGCTCTAGACATCCTGGTGTACCTGGGATACCTCCTTTTCTGAATGGTAGTGTCAATGTACCTATTTGCCAGGAGGTATGTAGTGAGCCTTTTCGCCATCACTGAGAAGAATATCTTCCCTTCCACATTAAGTAGTGAGATTGGCCTGAACTGACTGATGTCTGTGGAATTTTGTTCCTTCGGGATGTAGACTCCGTTCGCCTTTCTCCATTCCTTGCTTACAAGCTGGGTTTTCCACGCATTCTTCAGTAAACGGAGCAGTCGTTTGAGCACCTCACCTCAGAGCATCTCTTATACACAACATATGGAACACCATTAGGACCTGGAGCTGACTTGCACCGAGCTTTCTAGATAATGCTTTTTACCTCCTGTACCATTGGGGGCTTGGTGTTAAATTCAGCTCCTGGTTTACTCGGCCATTTAAGGCCTGCCATGCTGCTGAGCGGCTCATCTTTGCGACCATCTGAATATGTCATTCTAAGGTGTTCTTCCATGTCTTCTTTTCTGATGTTTATCGTACTTGACCATGGCTGCTCAAACAGTTCTTTGGCGAACTTGAAGGGCTCCCTGAAGAATCTTTCCCTATCTCTTCGAGTCTTCCTTCTCTTCCTGCACAACCTTTCTGCTCTACAAAGGGCATTATGTTGGCCTTTCAGGTGCTCCCAAACCTGTCGTAACCCTTCCTTCTCTGTGGCAACTGCGTTCTTGAACAGTTTTCGGGCATGCTTCTTCTGTTTCCTGATTTCTTCTATTTTAATTTGTCTTTTACTTTTTCGCGGTGGGTTACTTTCCCTTGCCAAACTCCAAACACTTTGCGACAGTGAAGATATATTATGTCGCCGAAGATTTCCAGCTTCTTCTCCAAAGTTATCTGCTTCAGGTTGTTATCCAACTCTTTTGCCAAGGCTTCGTCCAGCTGTTCCCAAAGCCCTTTTGCACTGGCAGGTGGAAACTTGATTGTATCTCTCTTCCCGTCCAAGAAGTGTGTGAGATCATCATCAGGCAGATCAACTTGAATGTACTCAGCACTGTGGATTAAATTCCTGGCTGCATTCTTCTTACGTCTTACCCGTCGAGACAGAGCGCTGTTGATCTCCCCCTGATGAACTGCTACACCCCTATTTCGTTCTGTGGATTTTCATTCCTCTCTGAGTAGAGAGGAACAGAGGGAAAGAAAAACGCAAATAGCCAGTAAACAAAAAAATTACGAAAAACGGGTGTTTGTGGATATAACATTATAATGAACACTGTGTTTTATCTTCATACCGAAAACCCTTAGGGCGGAAAAAGTAGGTCAAACTAAAAAAAATTCACTTAAAATTGGGGGGGGGGGGGGGGGGGGGGGCCGGGCCGCGCTAGACAAACTTCAAAAAATGCAAAGACGACACGGAAATACTCGAGTTTAAACTCTTACAGGAAAATTCCTAAAAAGCAATCAAGAAAACAAATTTACATATTCCTCTAATTATTTTATGACTGTCAGAAGCTGCGTTTCAGTTGCTGGCGTTGCTACTGTTAATTCCACTAACCAAGGTTATACGAAAAGTGCTTTAATGGCTGAATTAGCTAAGCTAGACTTGAGTTTCAAGCAACATTAGCTTTTACTGGCCATTAAATAGGCCTATGACATCGGGTCGTCTATTTTTTTACGTAATCACAGCAGTACAGCTCAGTAATTAATTGTAAAACCAATGCTTTCAACTGAAGCCTTTAACGAGCTTAGGGACGAGGGAAGATCGATAGAACATTTTAATGTGAATAATAACGGAAGGAAAGAGAAGCATGAAGGGAAGTGGTACAAATAAATGCTCTGAAAGAAGAATGCATAACTGAGACTGGCAGATGGAATAACAGAAGAGGGAGATGTGGTTATATGAAGAGAGGAAGGAGGTTTCACTGAATTTGATGTTGTAGAGGGCGGAGTTAGTAAATAAAGATTGTGACTGAGTTAGTGTTTTGTACTGAGACTGGCTTACTGATGAGTGTTACTGAGTTACTGATGAGTGTTACTGAATTACTGATCAGTTACCTTGTGAACGGATAAGTGTTTAGTGACTGAGCAATTAATTTGAAGTAGTTCGTCACCCATTGAGACTGTAGCTATGAAAGACTACGTCTTTGTTAGGCACTTGGTGAATAAATGAGTATTTTATGACTGAGTTATTATTAAGTTTGGATGAGTTAGCCAGAGGCTGAAGGAGTGATTGTACGTATAGGGAAATATCCGAATGATTCATCAACCTCCATTGTCATTTGCATTAGCTGCTGATCCATCTTTCATTCATCGGCCCAGCAACTGACAGGTACAGTTCATCTGTGTATTAGATGAATAGGGCATCTTTTATGGCTTCGGCCTTTTTTTTCTTCTTCCAAACATAGTTCCAGAAATGTTATCTGTCATCTTGTTGTACTTATGTTTTCTCCAGACATAGAACTTGCCCTCAAAATGGCTGATGGGGTAGCTGATTCTACATTTGAGGAATCTGCTGTAATATATTTTTTATTTTATTTTCAAGAGTCTTAATCTGTCCAGGCTGTTTATTCTCTGTAATATTGAGTGATCTCTTTGCCTTTGTCACAGAATGTCCTATTCATTCGTCCAATTTTCTGTCTACCATTATGCTACATTCCTATACGTGAGTATTGCCTAAATTCTCCTTTTACCAACGGTGTTAACCTTAGATAAATATCCACCGTTTTTGGCCTTGACCTCTCGTCGCATTTTTATCTTCCTAATTATGAACAGTCTGCTCTGTGTGGCTACTACAATAGCGTAAAACTGTCCGCGAGAAAGCAAGCATGGATCGTTTGTTAAGATAAACTCATGCGTTAGTCTAGGAGCATCGTTACCAGCAGTTCAGCTGTCTGAAAACTACATTCGTATTACATAGTTGCTTCCGCTCAGGTGAAAAGAAGCGACGGACACATGTTGTCAAATTAGTGTACGATGGTAATTTGAAAGATAACTGTTGTTTAACTTTGCGGGAATGACTTGCAGAAAAAATTCCACTCCAAAGTTAGTTTTGATTACAACAATACTGAAGTATTAGAACAGGAGATATGGCATAATTGTTACCGGCAAGGGTAACTATTAGTTACACTACCATATATGGCCATATCAATAATTATAACGATGGGTTGGCGGAAAATTTATTAAACTCAGATGTCTGTACGGGCGATTAGTTTTAAATTGAAAAATAAACTAGCCTAAACTGTGATTGGTTTCAGCAACAATAAACTAGCGCAATTAAATTTCGTACAGCCGAAATTTTTGCTATAAGACAACGAGCGATTGAAATTCGTGACTGATTTTTAAATTCTTATCAGAGAGACAAGACGTCAGGAAGAGATAACATAAGGATCCATTATAGGACCTACCAAAGTTATTAGAAGTAACTTGTAAAATTAAAAGTATGAAACTTCTTTTAAAATACTTAGTCTGTGACGGTATTATCTCCCCTGATCCACAGCAGTGATCAAACAATGGCCAAACTTAGAGTATGATGATGAGGGTCTTCAAAGGAATAAACCTTCGCTCAAGATTACTCTTGGCAGAGATAAAAATAGAAAAATTATGCTCCTATTTAAGAAAGCCTCGTGGGATTTTAAAGAAAAGCAAGCATAACAACTGAGATCATCTAAACTGTCATAAGCTTATTATTCTCCCGCCTCTTCTGTAAGTTAATATATTTTCCCTCATATTTACTGAGCCCCCCCTCTGAAAGTGATTCAGCAACTATTCATTTTATAGAACTCTATGTTTGTGTATTTAAAACAGTATGATTCATACGGGTGCAGACATAAATTCACTCAAGAGTGATAATCCAACTATAGCTTTAAAGTTGCAGATAAACAGGTTTAATAATCTCTTATAAGTTAACAGTGTAAATTAAATAAAGTAGCTTATTTAAAAAAAATTAGCGATGATGTTTATCACCATCGGATGATTTAAATTTTGGTGAAAATGTTGGAAATGTCCAATGGTTGCGCTCCTTTGCTACTTAGCTTCCAGTGTGGGGTCGGTTGGCGACTGGTTCAGCTGCTGTTTGTTTCCACAGGTGCCGTGGACTGAACTTCTCTTCAATAATTAAATATTGTGCCAGCATCACGTCTCTTGCACACGGCCGATGCAAATGCTTAGGTTGTAAAGTCAAGCGTCTTCAAGGCCCGTCTGATGTTGGTGTCTAGCGTCAACTTGATGCAACTTGTACCATAAACTTACCACAAACTGAAAACAAATGTCTCTGCTAAGTATTGGGTCTCCTGATATAGTCATCAGGCGACCTCCGCTTCCATCTACCACTTCATCTTCCTTAGACTTTTTACTCTCCCTGAATGAATTGGATGAAATTGTTTTGGACAGCGGAAGCCGATAATTGAGAAAAAAAAAAAAACACACACACATATATATATATATATATATATATATATATATATATATATATATATATATATATATATATATATATATATATATATATATATATAATTTACTAAAGTGCGTGTATAATAAATATGTACACAATGATATCATCCACTTCCTGCTCTCTATGGAGGCTGGGGCCAACTCTCCTGTTGGTGGTTCATGTGTCAAGTTATTGCTGTTATGATGTGCCACCCTTGTATACCACTATATATCCACATGCAATTTATACATGACAAATACAAATATAAAATGATAAAATGTTAATATTACAACTTACCCCGAGTTTTTTTCGGGCGAACACAGACTTTTGCACAGGAAACGTCCGAATATTGTCGAGCAACTGGTTTAATATTTGAGAATTCCAATCAGGAGCAGTCTTTCTTAGCAACTCAAATGCCAAACCAATTGCAAATAACTCTCTGATTTTGCTACCCTCCTCTCTGATAGAACATTACTACATGACCAAATAAGATAATAATTTCAAACTCCGTGACCATATACGGTCTTGCTTCTTCAGTCTTGCCTGTCATGTTTACAAACTCATTACTTCACTGATCTACCATTCTAATCTCCTCCAACATGTTATTTTCTTGTAATGGTTTATCACAACAAAGTCCATCTGCCGGAAGTATCACATCACTGTGCGTGTCTTAATCTTTAACCAGATTGTCATCGACCATGTATTTGGGTACGTCATATTTGCAAACTAGCTCCTTATCATGCGACAAGATGGTTTCGTGTATCTTCCCAAACAAAAGGTCTGTGTTAACAATAGGAATGTCGCTCTTTGTAGACTCTTCCTCCATCTGGTCAATGTGGCAAGTTCACTCCGTCGTTGCGCATCGCCAAAAACAAAGGAGAAAATAACCATGAGAGAGGGATGGGTGAGAGTGTGACAGCATGGACTACTACGTCGGATTAGCACTAGGGTGCTGCCACTTATCAGAGACAGGGTAAGAATACTTAAGCAAGATTTAAACACTAAGTATTTGAGTGTGACTAGTTAGTAAATAAACACTAGCCACAAAGCCTATGAGTCATTCAATCATGGTGTACATGAAATGACGTCATCAAACTTGGGGTAGAATTGATACAAGTTAGGACGGAAGTTATTTTTTTGAAGGGAGTGAAGTGAGTTATTTTTGGGAACGGGGACCAGCGGCGGCAGTTTTCACCATCTCGTAGATCCGATTGCTGTTTGATAATTACTTGTATGCCTGGTTTGTATACCTCTGAAGAACATATATTTATGAACCAGCATGAAGTTTTCAGAGTATGCAACCACCAAATAAAGGTATTCGTTTACTTAGACAAGATTGGACTTATTTCTTGAACGTCAGTAGGCAGTGTTATTTGTTTACGACGATCACTCAGCCTAAATCATAAAAACAGAACGAGTCTCCCAAAGAACCACCTGGGTTTTATTACAAGTCAACTCTGTAATCACCATCTCTGGCGGTCGCCAGTAAACAACAGAAGAACATTGACAAAAGGTACTGCCCCGCATATTTCTGCACCCTGTCACAGAACGTTTTATTTATTTATTTCTTCACCCTGTCACAAGAGGTGTGACACGATATAATAAGAAAACCTTGAACGATGTAAGCGAAAACAACGAATACTGGAAGAAATAGCACGTAAAAAGATTGGCAAAGTAATAATGCCAGCGAGAAGTGAAAATCAGAAAAAGAACGAACATATTTCGTGACAGTTTCACAAGTCCGATGAAATCCTTCTCATGTGTTAAAGTTAGGAGTTGTGCATTTAAAATTACCAATAACTCATATGAGAAAACTGCACTTTTACGGCTGCAGTTGTGCTATCGGTCATTATGTACAAAACGTCTGCATTTCATTCACATGGAAGGGATACGTTTTAACATGCACATTTTATTATTTTATATGTGCCTTTTACATGTATGCAATGCTTTATTACTGTAAGGTTGGGAATGAGATTGGCAGGCTTATCGTGTAAAATAAATTGCCACATTAACCACATATGCAACAACTGGTGTGCTTTGTGCAGGTTTCCTCACAAGGAACCAAAGGCAGAGGTAGCCCCTGACTCATAGGGAGCAGAAAGAGGAGGGTGATGATGATATCATAATGTATATTTCAGATGTCAACACTCTATATATAATTATGATTCATTTGTATTCATCCGCTCTCCGAACTTACTTTCATCTGACTCGAAGGTCTGAGATTTTGATTGGCATCGGAAAAATTCAGAGGAAGATAAAATAGCGGAAAACAGCGAAGGTCACCTGATCCTTACATCAGGAGAAAAAAGATTAACGAGAGATTCGATTTTATATTTCTCAGTTAATGGTACTAGTTACTAGTACACAGCTCTAGACACCACCTATAAGTCCAGAGGAAATTTGAAGCGGCAACATTTGTGAAAGTTACTATTGCAACACAACGAACGTGCTCTCAAACGCCATTCGACTCCTGACGAGAGGCCTATCAAAACGTTACTGTGAACAAGCATCAACTACACTAGATTACAGCAACAACCCTTTGCTGAAACTCGATGGATAAGTTATTAATCGACACTGATATTGGACTCACAAACATATTCCACCAAATTGCAATTCATCCAGTGAAGAACATAACTGTGGTAAATGAGGTTACTGGTGTTATTAATTAAGGGTAAACAGAGTGAGGTCAAGCTGTGTAAGTTCCCTGAGTCTAATTGTTGATGATGATGATTCTAAGAGTCCCTATCCGCCACCTCTCAGATCTCGATCTGTGTAAAATAGGCTCTGTGATGTTGTGTGGCTGAGTGTGTCTAGGGTAATGTATTTAATATATGGACGAAATAAAATGTAAACAGAACTGTAACTCAATAATATTAAAGTGAGTAAGACTTTTGTTAAAGTTTAGGTAATTATATTACAATTTAATTTCCCTGTACCTCGATTTTCTGGGACAGGGATTGTAAAACTCAATAAATTTGTTAAATACAATTTAAAATAAATAACTGGAACTCTGTCCAAGTATCTTGTTTCTATGAATAAAGATCACTGTAAGAATTCCACCCACTGATCTGTCTATCTGCTTGTACGTATCACTGTTAATATGTTGGACAGATTGTCTTCGTCATCATCTCAAGGTGAGTTTATTATTTATTATTATGCTTATGGTTGTGGTGGAATAATTGGTTTTACACTCTCAGTGCCGGTCTAACGGACTTAACTTATAAAACTGGTGACAACTGTTGGCCCTTGGGTTCTCATATGCATTCAACTGGCTTTAGAGCTGAAGAAATGGGGTAGCTGCGGCAACAAGGCTGAGCGTTCCTCCAAAGCTTTCTTCCCTCACCCGGACTGTATTCCTATTTTGGCTATCGTAACACAAATTGTGGCCTGCATGTTAATTAAATCAATACAAATACGTATTGTGCCTTACCCTCAAACAAGAATATCACATATCATAAGCTTGACTTTGGCAGTTAATGGGTTCTACCACTGCTTTAAGTATCCAGAAGGTGAAAGCTTTGGTCACACAGGCTCTACCCCTGATGTCAGCTTTAGATGATTTTAATTTCAAATGGCGGTTGTTGCCAGCGAAATGTTAATTTTATTGCCCCAAGCTACTCTTCGCCTTAACCAATCAGAACGCGTGTCAAGAAATTTCTAACTTTTCTCACGCAACCAAATTGAGCAGTGGATAAGTGTGTTTGTTCGTCTGTCTCAATTTTTATTTATACAATATCTTTGTTATTAATGGGTCAATTTGTAATATTAAAAGTGATTATTAAAAGGACAACTGTCCTCTATCTTCCTATTTAGATTTCCTTTACCCATTTATCCCCGTTTTCATCTTGGTAATTATTTTTCTAATTTATAGTGCTCTGTTTACTGAACTAAAATATTAATAAAATAATTTTCTAAGGCCATATAATTTATTATAAGGGAAAATTTTATGATATATATTAACCAATATTAGCGCTACCCTTCAAGACATCCCTGTTATTTATAAATTATCTAAGTTTCTTTTCAAACGCACAAGTTAGGCTTAATTTCCATTGTAATCCACCTTCTCTCTCCCCTATAAAACGAGGTAACAAGTTGGTTCGTTGCCAAGCTTTACGGCTTTCGTCATAAATATTGAGAAGGGTCGAGCGTGTGCGTGTGTGTTTGGGGGAAGGGGGTGGGGGGGGTGGTATTTTTACGCTTGGCGTTAGAAAATTCAAATTCTTTATTTTAAATGTTAGCGGTTTGATTTGACGATGGCCTGAGACCAAGGTCAAACATGGAATTTATTTATAGATTTTTAACTGTAATAGTGGAAAATTCAAATGATTTTGTCCAATTTTTAGCGGAAAGTTTGACCTTGCCCTTGGCAATTTTTCAAATATAGTAGTAGTGGTTTATAGGTTGTGAATTTACGTTACTAGATTTTTGAATCGGGGAAATTAGAGCGGGGTGTTACACGGAGTTACTTTACTACACCCATGGAATTTTGCGCCCTGCGTAAGATCTAATTTTTTAAGAGTATAACAGGCATGTGGCGTAAAATAGAACCAGCGTTATATCGAAAAAGCGCTAAACGAACAGCATAAGACCGGGGGATTATTGTATTTACTTTTTATATGGACGAGAACTGGAAGTATAGTCTCACAAAGGTATGTAAGGGCAAAAGGTATCAAATGTTTTATTACCCTTCTAGAAACAACTGGGTACAAGGACTGCGCATGTAACTAAAAGTCAACCAAAGTTGTTGAAGAAAATATAATCTTTTAAGAGGAATCACAACATGACTCAAGAGGCCGATCGTGTTCATTAGGTGGCAGTTGATTTTCAATCTCATGGAATTGGGTTTTCATCCAATCTTTTTTTTTTCTCTCACTGAAAGACGTGAAATAGTCTCTTAAGTGAAATTCCAATAGCGTCATGTATTCAGTCATGCACTCGGCATATTACTAGGAAAGTGTTGCTCAGTTACCGCAGGGAAGTCACTGAGAGCAGATAACGTATCATATTCAACAGTGTCAGTGTGGCGAGTCCAGACCTTTATTTTTTTTTAAAAGTATTCCCTTAATCGTATCTTGCACAGAAAATACAGTAGCACTGGAACCGTGACATTCACTTTCGTTATGAAGGCTTCCAAATGTCGAGTTTGCTGTTTTTATTGCTGTTCAGTGGATTTAAAATAAAAATATTTTGTAAAATTTAATTCAGAACAACGCGTACCTCTCCGCCCTTGTCCCAGATCCCCATGGTTCCACGGACCAAAGGTTGGGAAACGATGGTGAAAAGAATTGTGAAGTAAGATATGAACGCAAAAAACGTGTTTAGTTCACTGTTCCAATCAGTTTGTGTAATACTTATATTATAGTTTGCCAATTCGCAAAAATCGCACACATATCTTGGCAGCAATATAGGCAAAGTTGGAGGGACAGACAGTGATATCAAACTAAGAATACTGTCGTGTGGTGTGTACTGGGGCAACTACGATAGTAGTTTTTGCCAGGAATAGTATATTAGATATAAGGTCTCTAGAAATTGGCTCGTTAAGAAAGAATAAAGACCTATTCGAGATAGGGACAAGAAGACAGGAATGCGAATGCTTTCCACTGGATAGTGTTTTTTAATTAATTATGGAAAGAGTTCTGTTTCCCCACGACCTTAGCTTCTGCCCTTAGATCCCATAAAGAAAAAGCCCCAAACTGTCGTAGTTGCCCCAACCTCATCTGAGTAGAGAAATGTTCCTATAGGTGAATATGTAACACCGACAGCACGAGTGATACATTAACAAACTAGATAATGATCAAACGATCGTTGGGTTTATTAATGAAATATCCACACATATAGGGTTAGTAATGGTCATAACGTGATGATGGTGAAAGGCGATTCACGCAAAACACACAGATGAGATAATAAAATTGCAGTTAATTAAGTAGTAGTTAATTAAGAATGAACTGGTGTAAAGCGAAATGATGATGATGTGATATGATACATGTTACCAAAATGGTAGTACTCTACACAGTCCATGTGTCTCTAAATGCTTTGCATTGATATGACGATTCACATGTATGCATACACTGTCCCAAGTTGTTATACGTTATGTCGAGTGGGGTATCTCTAAGCCGAGGACGTTCTGATGAAAACTGTTGTCGCACTGAGAACGCTGACGAGATATTTATGTATATTTCTTCACTGTTTGAGTATATGTGTTGATCAACAGTTAATAGCTGTCATATGAACAAAGGGTCTGTTGTCTAATCCCCCGAGGGTACTGGCCAGACTGGATATCTTCACGAAATGTTAGTGATATGTAGACTCATAATCTTGCGTATGTAGTCGTGATTCATAAAATATACTTTAGAGTCTGCTTCATAGAATGCGCTTAAGAGTGTGATGCACTTGGTATAAATATGCGATTCCTCTTTTGAGCTCTTTTGCTTGACTTCAGATAATAATGATCTTTCGAGTGATTTGAATTTATGATGACTCTGTATTGAACTTGTGATAACGATGTATTGAACTTGTGAGCCAGCAGTATATGGGTGACGAAAAATGCTGCGTCCACCTTCTGACTTGTGGGTGAGACAATATTCCTCTTTAATTGAGGAATGCAAGATGTCCTATGGCGAATTCTGCTAGCCAAATGTCCGTTTTTGATAACTTATTTCTGGTTAGACGTCAGACACGTTGCGTATAGACTCAGACTTCTGATGAACTTCTTTTCCCTTCGCAAAATCCTTTAAGAACACAATTCATCACAGAACTGAATTATATCCACTCTGAATAAACACGTGTATTTAGGCTAGGCGTTTTTGGGATTGTATCTCTGCCTCACAATATAAAAACTGAACTGCTTCCTCTAACAAGCTACGCGGTATTATATTTCTGCCAGTCCGATATGGGTTTCTTGTACAGCTCCGCCCATACCAACCAATCCTTAATAGCCCCTCTGGTCACTCATTCACAGGATCGCTCTTGTCCCCTGTCAGTCCAAACGTGGGTTTGGTTTGACAAACAGGTATGGAGATAATTGGCGGGCTAATAAAAAAGTGCTGTCAAATTGCTGTCACCTTACTCTCTGATTGTTTATTGTTCACCTGGCCAAGCTGGGCGTCCAATGTGGTAACCCAACGCTTGTCTGAACAGCGGCCGACCAAAGATAACACCATTACAGCATGAGACGTTTTCACCTGGCCAATCTGGGCGTCCAATGTGGTGTCACAGAAATTAAAGCATGCCCAGATGTCTGATTGGGATGACCAGATGTGTTTTCACCAGATTTATCACGATGCAATGTGGGCTTCAAACGATAATGTCAGGTATGGGGACTCAATCAAAGGACTTTATTTCCTCCGATGAAAGCACAAATGTGGTTCTCTAGATACCGGTCGCGAGTAATCACAACGATGAAATAGCAAATGTGGGATCGCAAATGTGGAATGAAAGAGCAAATGTCGGAGAAAATACAATACGAAAGATGTAGGAAAAGATAGAGCAATAAGGCCTTTGCGCTCGTTTATCACAAATACAAAAAGCAAGAGGAGCTTTCATTGCATTGGGCAATATATGGAGATCAAGAGAAATCAGATCCAACACGAAAATAAGAATCTTCAACTCAAATGTGAAGTCAATCCTATTGTATGGCTCTGAGACATGGAGAACAACAAAGACAACAACCAAAAAGCTACAGACTTTCATAAATGGGTTCTTGCGTAGAATAGAGGGATTAAAATGGTATGACAAGGTTACAACGTAGAACTGATGACAAGAACTAGGCAAGTGCCAGTGGAACAAGAGATGAGAAGAAGACGATGGCGATGGATAGGACATACACTGAGGAAACCTGTTGATAGCATTACAAGGCAGTTCTTGTTCTGGAACCCCCAGGGAAAGAGAGGCAGAGGTAGACCAAGAAGCACATGGAGAAGAGAGCTGGAAACAGAGGTGAAAATGATGAGGAGAACATGGAAAGAACTGGAGATGATGGCACGTGACAGGAGGACGTGGCATGTGTTTGTTGAAGGCCTATGCTCCTTTGGGAGTGGAGGGTTATGAATTCACAAAAAGAATGAAGTTGCATCTGAGTTTTGTTTTCATCTGAAAGACCATGGGCATCAACACGAAATGATAAGTGTTTGAAGCAAAGTTCTCATTGTCTGTGTAATTAATTCCTCAAATCAGAGGTGGATCTTCTATGAAGCTTGAGCTCCCAAGTAGAAAAAAGAATATTCGGTAGAGTTCGTCAAATAATCTAAGTCATTTATTAGAACAAGCCTAATAAACAGATTATATCGCAAAATGGGAATGCTTAAAAACAAGCATTCAATCAGCAAATGCAAATTTACCTAAAAAGGAGTCTAAGAAAAATCAAATTTGGATGACAGATGACATCTTGAATAAAATGGCAGAAAGAAAGAAAGCAAAAAACACTCCAGAATATAAAACAATAGACAATGACATACGTACTATGTGTAGAGAAGCAAAAGAACGGTGGATAGAAACAAAATGCAAGGAAATAGAAGACTTGGAAGCAAAGCACATGACAAGAGATACGCATGAAGAAATAAAGAAATTATCAAATCGGTCGCGGTTTGCACAAGGAGGAAGCTGTATCAACAACAAAAATGGTGTAATATTACTTGATGAGAAAGACATATCAAACAGATGGGCAGAATACGTAAAAGAACTATTCGAGGACAACAGAGGTAAAAAAAAAACCATCAGCAGATTCTAATGAAGGCCCAAACATTCTCAGATCAGAAGTAGAGAATGCCATTCATATGATACAAAAAGGAAAATCAGCAGGCATGGATAACATAAAAATTGAAATGATAGAAGCTCTGGAGAGCTTTGGTATAGATACAATCACAGAAATATGCAACGATATATACAATACAGGATATATTCCACATGACATGAAGACATCAGTTTTCATAACATTGCCCAAAAAACCAAATGCAACAGAATGTTCAGACTTCAGAACAATCAGCCTGATGAGTCATGCAATTAAGATACTGCTCAAAATCATACAGGAAAGAATAAAAAGTAAAGTAGACAGCGAAATCCAAGAAGAACAGTTTGGTTTTAGACGGAACAGTGGAACAAGAGAGGCAATATTTTGCCTAAGAATATTAGCAGAAAAATATACGGAGGTCCAAAAAAGTATGTATATGTGCTTCATTGACTATAAGAAGGCTTTTGACAGAGTCCATCATGAGAAAATAATTGAAAGATATAAGAATACTCAGTAACCTTTATTAGGAGCAAACTGTCACAGTAAGACCAGGAAGGAATTATTCACCATACATAGACATAAAAAGAGGTGTCAGACAAGGTTGTGTGCTGTCCCCCTGCCTATTTAATTTATACACCGAAAAAATTTTTCAAACAGATACAGCAAATACCAGGACTGAACATCAGTGGAAGGTCAATAAACAACCTTAGATATGCAAATGATACCGTGTTGTTAGCTGAAAGCGAACAGGAGTTACAAGAACTAGTGAAGCAAGTGAACAGTATAAGTCATGAATATGGACTCGACATTAATATTGAGAAAACAAAAACTATGATAATTAGCAAAACAGACGATAAACCCACATTAACGATAAGCGTAAATGGGAAAATCCTGGAACAAGTCAAGAGCTACGTATATCTTGGTCATATAATAACAGAAGATGGCAGATGTGAAACAGAAATCAAGAAGAGACTAGGAATGGCCAAAGCTACATTCAACAACATGAAACATATACTGACATCCAAACAGTTATCTCACAAATTAAAACTGAGAATCATAAACTGTTATATATTCTGCATTTCTGTATGGTGCAGAAACATGGACGATGAATAAGCATTTGGAAGAAAGAATTGAGGCTCTTGAAATGTGGATATATAGAAGAATGGGGCGTATCTCATGGAAAGAGATGAAAACAAATAAGGAGGTCCTAGAAAATCTAGGTATGAAAAGAGAACTAATGAGGGAGGTCAAAGTTCGGCAGCTAAAATACTTTGGCCACATAAAAAGGCATAACACCTTGCAGAAGACCATAACAGAAGGGAGAGTTGAAGGCAAACGTGCAAGGGGAAGACAGCGCTATAAGTGGGAAGATAACATCAAGAGATGGACAGGAAAGAGTCTATCAGAGTGCACCACCAGGACAGGAGACAGAAGACGTTGGAGATCCATTACAGCCAACCTTCGTTGTGGAGATGGCAACTGATGATGATGATGATAGTTTATCTTTTTTGATGCTTTTCAAGTTTCAAGTTTTCTTTATAATACATTTCTTTCCCATCCCTCAACACTTTTTTTTCATAAAAGGGGTCCCTTCAAGAGTTCAAGCTTCAGAGTCCCAAAATGTAGATTCACATATTATGAAATATTGCGTTGATTGACTGACGCTGATGCATCAGACGTACGTTGAGGAACTAGCCACACAATGGCTTCTAGTATTTGTTTAAAAAGTGTATCACGTGACATTTTGAGTTCTGTCTATATTAAAACTCATAACATACAAAACAGCTCTAACACTGCCAATCTGTCTGTCTGTGTGTCTGTCTATCTACTTGATTGCATACCTGTTTTGTTTCAGTTTATCACAGACATTGGTTCACAAGTCATAATGGTAATTTTTTTTCTAAGAAGATTAAACACATTTTACCATTTTACTATTCTGACTTTCATTTGAACATTTGTTCACAGCTCAAGCCAACACGCCAGGACATCACATCATTCAGAAAGACAATAAAAGTGAGAAAAAAGTGGAAGCGGCACACGAAGAGTTCCTGATTGCAGCTGACCTGACCTTGTACGCAAATCCTCTTCGATGCCTTGCTAAAAAGACCCCTTCAAGTCAGAAGGCAGCCCCTGTGGCGAAACCGATACAACAAGCTGAAGAAACTGGAGATATAATCGCAGCAGATTTGACCAAATATGGAAGCCCGCTGGACGATAAAAATTAACAAGCAGAAGTCAACAAGCTTAGGCCCATTTGTACAAGTAGTTTCGGTATCACATTAGCAAGTTTATAAATGTATAATTTTCCAAAGGTATCCTGTATTTTCTAGAGACAGACCCCAAAAACCTTACTTTTTCCCTCTCTTAGAAATCTACAATAGTGTTCATATTAACAATGAAAATTATCAAATTTATTCCTCAGTTTTCCTTTTAATTTTTAATGTGTATACTTAATTTTTATATGGTAAGGCAAAGGGCATCATTGAACAAACAATCTGAATGAAAAAAAAAATTATTTTTTTAAACACTTTTATTTGTGAACTTGAATAAACTTGATTAAGAAAACAATGGTCCGCCTAGGGTTGCAGCATACAGCATGGTCTGGGCCGGTACACCGTCTCAGTTACTCTTGTGTCGGGCACACCTTCAGTAAATAATCTGTAGTCATTTTGTTAGACCAATAGAACACTTAAAAGCAAAATATATCCCATCACCACGAACATCGCTTGAAACTGCTAAAAGGTAGAATGAAAAAAAAAAATTTGCAAAAACACACAAATAGTAATACGTCTTACAAAGAAAAAGGACAAGAAAAAGTACGTTGCGACCACAAGGCCTTCGTCAGGGACAGACAAATAAGAGACAGAAGGGAAAGAAAGTGAGAATTAAGTGGAGAGCTTGAAACTATAGAAATAAGAGAAAAATACTCCCTTAAGTGTTAGCACATGTTGGAGCAAAGATGTATGGAGTCAGTTTTACAATTGAAAGATTCTACAAAAACAAGGGATGTTTCGGGGTTTACCATTCGTCAGCCACAACCACAATTAGGAGACAAAGACAAGACACGCAGACAGGTTAAAAGAAAAAAAAAACCAGATGACACTGCAAATACGTGGGGAAAAATTGATGAGTAAAATAACAGTATATCAGATGAGCTACATAGAAAGATACCGGAAACAAATTGTTTCTTTGTCTGGTTTGTTTTGTTTTTATGTGACTTTATTCTCCAGTTTTACAGCTTACCTCTTTATTATTTAAACATACTGTATTGCTAAAAACCAACCTACCAAGAAAGCAAAATATAATAGTAAAATTGTACATTACGAAAACAAGAATCAGCATGGAACAGCTACACGGGCTAACGAGGACGATTAACAAATACATTAACAAAATAATATTCACCACGCCAGTTTAGTTAAAATAAAATAATAATTTAAACATATTAAACTTTAAAAAATCGACAAGTACAAACTATACACTAAAAATAATGTTAATTGCAATACATGAACTGGAGAAAACTTTAAATAAAGTGGAAATAGAAATGATGCAAGAGATCAGTATCAGGTAAAGAAGCTATTTTAATGTAAGATCGGAAACAAAGTGGCAAGATGACAACAGGTATATAAGCAGGAGGGAACAAGTAGAGATGTTTAAATAACACATAACAGCTCGGGCATTGGTATAGCTGGCAAGTCCTTTTTAGGGCTTTGTGCTAGCAGATAGATAATGTTGGTTCTTTTCAGGTCTTAGTATCTATCAACGCTGATCGGGTTAGCAGTCAACAGAGTTGACTTTTTTTAAAATGGTAAATGCGCTCTGATATAACCAAATAGGTTGAAAGTAACGCGCCTCACCAGAAGAAGGCAAAAACCGAACCAAAAAAAAAAAAAAAAAAATAGAGATGTTCAGTAAAACGTTATCGTAATATCATCAGGGCAAAAGATAGAAAACGTTGAGTTTCCATTATAACCAATCTCATTGGGTTTCCATTAAAACCAATCCCTGATTACAAGACGGTGCTCACATAATTTGAGAGTGCTGCTCTTAGCAAAAGTCAATAATTATAAATATATTTTCACAGTTTCGCGGTGCGTATGTCTAAACATATATTATCCTGTCTTTCCCTCTTTTTTCAGCCTTCCTTTCTACCAGAAATGTTATACAGTCTTTCTATTCAACCAAATGTACATGATTTGCATTTTTCTTTACTTTATGCTATTGTACATAACTAAGGTTTTAACATATTTCATCGTTGACCTTCTAAATTATCCATACGCTTTTGTATGAGGACCATGAGTCCATATCCGCACGTCTCCTTGCCTGTATAAGTGATACGATGTATCCATGTTTTATGCAGAGTGTCGAGTGGTATAGTGGTTACAGCGATTTGCTTCTGGAGCCAAAGCAAAGTTGCCTGGTAGCGTAACGCTCGTCTATACAGCTGAAAACGGGTACCCGACTGTGCTATTGTTTTAGGGACGACAAATGCAGCGAGGAAGGGAACCGGCCACCCCATCTCATAAAAGTTGAAGCCTAGTTTAGTGAAGTCTCTAACGCTTCACTCCCTTACAGAAGTATGTTTGATGCTATAGCGCCGCTGTTGAACACAGGATACATGATACAGATGAAGAAAAACAGAGCTCACTATTAAATCGTGTTGGGAAGACGCGACTAAAGATGGCTGAATCAGACGCACACTAAATCAACGAAATTTCAAGTACTGACTTGGAATAGGCAAGGAGAAGATGAAGATTGGAATGGTATAGTGAAATGATAGAGTATAAACCAAGCAACATACAGACACAGGGAGCGAGACCAACAGACAGACACAGAGAGAGAGAGAGAGAGAGAGAGAGAGAGAGAGAGAGAGAGAGAGAGAGAGAGAAAGAGAGGGATAGAGAGAGAGAGATGGAAGGAATGTCAGAATAACGAGACTAATACAAATAAGCATAGGTATTAGAACATGCACATAATGAATACATTTTGATTGGCTGATTGATTTACTAATGTTACAAATCTGGAATGTGTACGGTCACTTTTGTTTATTGGCAACTAAAAATGTTGAATGTTTACTGTTAATATATTGTTATTTAACTCTGACAACAAAGTATATTACATATCTTGTAATATTTCAGCATAATTTTCATATTTTAGTAACAATTTTAGGCTTTTCTTAAGCCTAGTAGGGCTGGCTGCATCAGTCTTTTTATCTGTATGTTTGTTTGTTTACAGCCAGACACATTAGACTTGTATATTTTACATTTTCCTATTTCCAGCAAGAGTATCTTGGTTAGGTATCTAAATGTTTGTATAAAATGTGTATCTTTTGTTCTCGTACCAAAAAAAGGTAAACGCCGAATTGATCCGCCTTCAGAAATGGGCGGGGTTTAAACAATTTTAGTCTTCACCATCTATATTAATTTTCAGTTCTTCGGGGAGTATGGGCCTTCAACAAATACTTTTCAAGCTTTCCCTGTCCTGTGCTGTCTGCTTCTAGATCATTCCGTGTCATCTTTATCTCCTTACTTAGTCGATCCTCTTCTACTTGGGTGTAGACAGAGGTGTAACTAGGGTTGTTGGTAATAGGGCAAATTAAAAAATTGCGCCCCTTGAAAACTGTTATATATATATATATGTGTGTGTGTATATATATCTTCTTCTTCTTCTGCGTTCGTCCTGAAAAGGACGTTGGTTGCGTTGTGTCGCAGTTTACAGCAAAGCTGCGATATCTGCGCCTTTCGGCCCGACACATCCGACTTCGGCACGGCATTTTTTAAGACCGGGTTTGCCTTCCCACTTCGATCCCTACTCTCTCAGCCAGACTGCAGTGATGCAGCCTGTTTCCAGGACCACCACTTGGAGGTGGAGTAGGGTCTTAGTCAGCTCTGGTTCGCTGACCCTGACGCAAGCAGTCAGCTATGGGTCGCTGACTGCATTCCTCACTGTTGATGCGTCTTAGGTCCCATATATATATATATATATATATATATATATATATATATATATATATATATATATATATATATATATATATATATATATATATATATATATATATATATATATATATATATATATATATATATATATCAAACACAACACACACACATACATACACATATATATAAATACACACATTATATTGTGCCATTATATTTGAAAACTGTTTCTCCCTTGAAAAATGTTATATATATATATATATATATATATATATATATATATATATATATATATATATATATATATATATATATATATATATATATATATATATATATATATATATATATATATATATATATATAAATATATATATATATATATATATATATATATATATATATATATATATATATGATGCGTGATGCCATATGATGATGGATGGCATCCGCATGTCTGGTTTTGTGTAGTGTGTAGATGTGTTCAGTCAAAACAATGTTCATGCAACAATAACAGGGCAATCCACATAGGACGTCAGTAAACTCACGACGTATAAAGTCAATGAGTCTTGAAACAGCCGTTGACGTTTTTCTTCATTATTTATTGTGGACGCCACAGTGACAAAATGGTTACGCAAATGTGTAGGCACATCAAACAGTCATTATCACAGCAACATTCAATACAGCAATAAACGGTAGACAGCATTACAATGATGAGTCAGATGCATGTTATATTTCAAAGTGCTGTAAATGTAGTCAGGTGAACAACTCCATCCTTTTCTATAACAGCCAGGAGATAACCAGATGTATGAGATCAGTTCACTCTCCTTAGTTTGACTTCAGCAAGACAGACACGTCTGCCGAAGTATAAATAATGTCCTCAAAAATATCCTCTAGATAATAAAGGTTTTCTAAACCTAGTTCATTTAACAAAGTAGCAAGTAATGGTCCTTGGTACCTGCATCAACCGATGCAGTACAATGCAGCGACATGTGAGCTGGGAAAAAACATCTCGTGACGACGACTTTCGGAGACAGGCTATGAATCGAAATCGCTCACGACCCAAAATCGATAGAGTTAATGAAAAAGTCAATTTACCTTGCTTTCATGAAATACACAGAAATATCACGCCTCCCGACATGTGGGAAAACACTAGAGGTATTATCTCGAATAAACGAAATATCCATTAAGAGGACTACACATCCCTGACAGAACAAAAAAAAGCGGAGATCCCCTCTTCAACGAGGCATCTCTTTCGCCATTCCAAATCGCTCACTCCCACTAGTGGTGGGCGGAAACCGATCGACCAAACAACAAGACAAGTCATGCGCAGTCCAGCGCAAAAATGACCACAGCTCAAAAGTTAACTGCATTCGATACCAACGCGAGAAGACAAATGCTTACCGAGAAAAGTGACTATAAATTTCAAGCAGTTGTTGCCCTTGCGTTATAAAACAGATATTGAAATAAAACGATGTTGCGAGAATTTATCACGCAACATATCACCACCTCCTCCCGATAAAAAAAAAATGTGGAACATATTTTTTTTTTCAATATCAAAGAGCAAGCGATAAGCGGCTCAAAACGCACGAATTATGCGCTGATAATTAATTAAATTGCCAAACAATAGGCTAATTATAGAGTGTCTGGTGAGGATATACCTCAACAGAAAAATAAATATGTCTCAAAAAATATTCACATCGGGGAGGTGTCACCAACACACATCACGTTAGCATGTAAACACAATATACGTATGCAAGTTACTATAATCATCATTAAACAGCATACTCTAATATTGTCTTTAAAAATGGATGTACAAATCTGATAGGAAAATTTAAATAGTACATTCTTTGACATGTAATGACATAAGTACATAGTAAAGTTAAACTACATGACGATCCAGGACATATGCTCTGGTATTCCGAGGGTAAGTACACAATCTAGAACTCGTAAGGTAAGTCCTCAGCTCAACAATGACATTCTGAGAAAGTACAAGCAATATAATGCTAATTAATAACTAATATGCTTCATAAGGTACAATACATTATTAATAATTGTGGCTGTTTAGTAAACTAACGGCCCTTATATTAACTACTCAGTCCTCCTCTATCATTTTAAAAAACGAACAGAAGAAGATGACAACAAAGCACGATAGTGTGTACATATAAAGTAAGTACAGATGTGCTAATCTATTGTAGAAATATAGGTGTGTTATGACTCTGTAATATATAGAAATATAGGACAGAAGTATTAGTTGGAGTCATGTGGGCATCTAGACAAAATGTCAGCCATCACATTATCCGCACCACGGATAGCTCGTACCGTGAAGTGAAAAGGTTGAAGAGCTATAGCATATCGAGTGGATCTCGAACTCTTCAAATTCTTAGTCTGAATAGCTGTAAGAGCTTTCTGATCAGTCTCTAGAATGAAATGTGCGCCCAGGAGGAATCTTTGTAGCTTTAGAATTGACCAAACCATCGCTAACAACTCACGGTCTAAAACCGAGTAGTTCCTCTCTGCCGCATTTAGTTTTCTAGAAATGTACATAACAGGATGCAGAGTATTTGCATATTCTTGCATCAGTGCTGCTCCAATCCCAGTGGATGAAGCATCACTCCGAAGAACAAAAGTCCTATCAAGAGTAGGTAATCTTAAGATGGGAGGAGAAGAAAATATATTCTTGATTTGGTCTAGTGAAGATTGGCATTCTTCAGACCAACGGACCAGATTAGGCGAACCTTTCTTCAACAATGTTGAGAGAGGTGCCATGATCGAAGATAAATTTGGAATAAATCTCCCATAAAATTGAATTAAACCTAAGAGACTCCTAACTTGTTTCTTCGTTTTAGGAACAGAGATGTTCAGTATTTTGGAAGTATTGTGGTCTTCTGTCTTCAAGAGACCATGACCAACACGATGACCCAGGAAAGAGATTTCACCAAAACCAACAAAAGCTTTAGAAGGTTTTGCTGTCAAATTATTCTCACGTAGAGTGGACAGTAAGTCATATAACCCTAAATAGTGATCTTCCCAGGTATCACTGAAGAGACAGATGTCATCTAAGTATGCGATGACATCCGAACGATGTGACAGAATTCGACGCATCATGCGAACGAAAGTGGCAGGGGCGTTCATGAGACCAAAAGGCATAACATTCCATTGAAATAGACCCCTAGGTGTAGAAAAAGCAGTAAGAGGTTTGGCATGCTCTGCTAAAGGCACTTGCCAATAACCTTTAGACAAGTCAAGTTTAGTGAAGAATCTAGAATTAGAAAGTCTAATCAGTAGATCTTCTAACAAAGGCATCGGTTCAGCGTCGAACTTTGTGACCTGATTCAATTTGCGATAATCAACGCAAATTCGTATGTTCTTATCCTTCTTCCGGACAATAACCATGGAAGAAGAATATGGTGAAGTCGATGGTTCAATTATATTTAATTGAATCATTTCATCCAATTCCTTTTCCACTTGCGACTGAAAGTGTATAGGAATAGGATACGGCCTAACCCTAATTGGATTATTGTCGGTAAGAATTATGTCATGTTCTATGACATCTGTGTGTCCAGGAATGTCAGTGAGAACATCCTGAAATGTTTGTAACATCGACGAGACTTGTCGATGTTCGTCACCAGAAAGATTAGGAGAAACAGAAACGTTTTTCCAAGATTCCGTGGAATGTAATGGAACCACTGGAAGGGGAAGGTTGACATCAGAGAAGGTAGCTTCCTCATCCTGAATGACAGACAGGGATGAATAATGACCGTGAGGTGCAGGAGCATCATCCGTTGCCTGGAAAATAGGCAGCAAATAGTCCGGACGTTCGTGAAATTCCGAAAGCATGTTTATGTGGAAAGTTTTATGCTTTCCATCAATATCGACCACATAGTCAACATCGGAAATCCGAGAGACTATTGCATACGGACCTTTCCATGCAATAAGAAGTCTATTTTCCCTACTGGGGAGTAGGACGAATGCTTTGTCACCTGGACAAAGTTGTCGTAGACATCTATTCTTGTTAGCAAACTGCCTTGCCTTCTCTTTAGCAATTTCTGATGAAGCAGTTGCTAGCTTACATGCCTCAATGATCTTTTGTCTAAGAGCAATGACATACTCATATGAGGATTGAGTTTCATCGCTAATATCATCGGCAGTGATGAGATCGTGTAATAAAGACATAGGGCCGCGTGGACGCGCGCCAAAGACAAGTTCGAAGGGAGAAAATCCTGTGTGTTCATTAGGGACTTCTCTATAGGCAAAGAGAGCCGCGGGTAAAACCCTGTCCCAATCTTGAGGATGATCTTCAGTTATCTTACCAAGCAAAGTCTTGAGCGTTCTATTCAGACGCTCAACTAACCCATTAGACATAGGATGGTAGATACTACTGAGAGATCGTTCAATATGTAAGGTAGACATTACCTGTGACATAGTGTCAGATATGAGTTGAGTGCCATGGTCTGACAATATTTCTCTGGGGAACCCCAAGCGAGAAAATATCAACCAAAGAGCATCTGCGATATCTGTAGTAGATATGCTCTTAAGAGGAATAGCCTCTGGCCAACGTGTGCACATATCGACACATGTAAGGATAAACTGATGTCCTCTGGCCGACTTGACCTTAAAAGGGCCAATAATATCTATGGCCATTTTCTGAAACGGCCGAATAGGAATGTCAGCAGCCTGGATAGGCGCAGCATGTCGTGGTCCTCTAGATTTGACCTCCTGACATACCTTGCATGATCGGCAGTAAATACGAATGTCCTTATTGACAAAAGGCCAAAAGAAAGCCGCAAGGACTCTCGACTTCGTACGGGCAAAACCCATATGTCCAGCACATTGCGAGTCATGAGCATGTTGTAATATTTGGACTCTCATGCTCTTGGGAACAAGAATTTGCGAATGTGCCGACGTAGTCGAATCTTGTACCATACGTACAAGTACGCCGTTTCTCATTGCAATCCAAGATTTTCTATTTGTATCCTGATTCGGATCACCTTTCTTCGCAAGAACGAAGAATTTTTTTAAAGAAGGATCTTCTTCTTGCAATTTTATGAAAGAGTCACGAGTGATTACTAAGTGACTATCTTGGCTATCAACTTCATTATCACTATTCAGTGAAGTTTCGGGTGTTTGTAGAGCTTGTGCTCTTGTAACTACTGCATTTGTAGCTTGCATGTTATTATCTTCCCAAGCAGCAATCTGCTGTGGGGTACACTCCCTAACTCCGTGAATACGACCAATAATAAGGTCCGCAATAGGATTAGGTAAGAGACAAGCATGCACATCTCCAGTAAAGAAAGGAGTGGCAATGCGAATTACAGCAGTAGGATATTTTTCTAGAGTGCCGCCAAATGTGACACATTTAATAACCCTTCCTGTAGCACAAGATGGATCTACAAGCGATTGTCTAACACCAATAGTGGTGCATCCGGAATCGAAAAGTAGTGAGACCGGAGTATCATTAACAAGACCCTTATGTAGAATTAAAGAACCCCTCCCGTCATGCGCAACAGCAGCAGGAAGAGCGGGAAGTGGGTGACCACAACTCAAAGTAGTTATGGTACCCGGTTCGAATAAAGTACTGCATTGGGGGCATTTGTTTGCTCTCTCAAAGTCAAAAGCAGAACTAGTGACAGCGTCAAAGTTTTTACTATCAACAACATGATTACAGGCTCCCTCAGTTTCCTGTTGTACAGCATTAGCCTGCTGATATCTCTTTTTTTGTGTTGAGATCTACCCCGACTATTATTACCTCTGAAGTTATCAGAGTTATTATTATCTCTGCAGTTATTATTGTCTCTATTGTAATTGTTATACTGGTTCGAATTCCAGTTTCCACGATTACTATCATGTTCACATTGATGCGAACATCTATTTGTTTGGTTCTGAGGTCTTCGGCAGGAATAACCTCTATTACCATATCCTCTTTTGAAATGCTTATAATTATTAGGGTGATAGTAACGACCACTATCAGGTTGTCTCCAATTCTTCGAAGAAGAATCACCATGAAATTGGTTTCCATGATTTTGACAGAAATTACCGCTGCCCTTTCTATCAAAATTTTGTTGGGATCTACGAGCAAAGTTTTGACCATACGGAGCTGCCGAAGCAACTGGTAAACCTTCTTTCACCTTAGAGTTACCCATGGTTATGTGTGGGTGCGCAGTTACGTATTGGCAACAGAAATCTTCCATTTCTTTTATTGTTTTAGGTTTACGTTCATGAAGGAAAGCAAGGAAAGACTCATTGACAGACGACATGACTTTGTCTCTAAGTATTAAGTCCATAAGTCCTTCATAAGTTTTTTCCGTCTTAGATAGTTCAACCCATCGTGAGAAAGTAATGCGTATTCTTGCAATAAACTCGGAGAATTCAACTCCATTTTCAGGTAACATGTTTTTAAATTGTAGACGATAGCCGTCTTCGTTAAGCTGATATTTCTTTAACAAAGCGGCCCTGACAACCTCATAATTGTTCTTGTCAGGTTCATCCACCATATTTAATATACTTAGAGCTTTACCTGTCAGTATCCCTGATAACTGATAAACATATTTTGCTTTGTCTATGTTATGAGCTGTACATGCTTGTTCAAATCTGTCCAGATAGAACATTATGTCATCACTGGAAGGACTAAATGTTGGTAACTTAATCTTAAAAGTATCATTATTAGCCTTACCAGAAGATGAACCCTTGTTTGAATCATTACCATTACTCATGCTCGTCAATTTCAATTTCTCCAACTCTAAAGCTAAGAGTTTTTCTTCATGTTCCATTTTTGCTTTCCTCTCATCAGACTCTCTTTGTAACTTCCTTTCTTCAGCTTGAGCCTGCATTTGAAGTCTTTCATTTTCAGCTTCTTTTTCAAGTCTTTTATTTTCAGCTTCTTTTTCAAGTCTTTTATTTTCAGCTTCTTTTTCAAGTCTTTTATTCTCAGCTTCTTTTTCAAGTCTTTTATTCTCAGCCTCTAGCTGTAGCTTTCTTTCCTCAGCTTCTGATTCCCTTTTTTGTTTTTCCATTTCCATTTGGAATCTCTTTTCATCCACCTGCATCTGCAGTTTCTTTTGTTCAGCTTCCATATGCAGTTTCTTTTGTTCAGCTTCCATTGCTTTATCATATCGAGCAGTTGCAAATTCTTCTAACTTATCACCAGTCTTCCCAAGCAATTTACCCTGCTCAATAAAGTGCTCAAATGTAGACATGTTGTCTAACATATGAGTCCAAAACCTGAAATAATTAACTAATTTATTTCAAACCTAAGTGTAACAAGTCTTAATTAAGCACTTGTATATTCACATCACATTATATTATCCCAGTCTCTGTGGGAAACAAGTCTCCAATCAAAGAACTTGTATATGAAATATCAGCACTCAATTCTTGATCATAAGTGCACTTCTCATTCAATAGTGCACGACACTATTCATCATTCATTTATCATCAGTGTAGTAGTAACAGTGCATTAGCATAGCCCATTAACTAATTACTATAACTGTAAACAATGACTATGTAAACACATGCAGAATGTAAACATTGAAAATGTAAACAATACAAACAATGTAAACAATAACAATGTAAACAATAACAAAGATCAGCAACAATACAAAAACTTTCGCAGAAATCAACTAAAAATAAAGCAGAAATTAATGAAATATCACAAAAAATGTGACGATATCTGCGATAGAATTAAACAAAATACATGACACCACAGTGTATAAACAAAAATGTTGTATGAAACTAAATTATAGACAAGAGTAGGCTAACAAATACAAACAAATCAAAACAAAACTAAAGAATGCGAAATAATAACGAAAACAATATTAAAACATGTCATCACAGCTAACATAAATAGCAACAGAAGTCGCTTAGCAAATTCCAGTATCGGAAATTTGCAAACCCTACAGAAAACGCTCACAATAGACGACCTCTATGACGTGGCATAATCTAACGGAGACACCACCCAACCGAGAACCCGCTGAAATATAAACATATAAATATACAAATAACATATAGACATATAACATATAGAATGAGATGATACACAGAAGACTCAGCAGAAGTATAAGGGCACAGTTTACATACAAACAGGCCACTTAACTTATAGGCTTCCAATCGTAGAACAGCAGAAAAACGGATGTCAATCAACGTCCTAAAGAGCGAAGCTCCAACGATGATGGCACATCTGAACTGCTTCCACTGCTAACACGATGGTACAAGAGCTTCTGAAATACTGTGTGTTGAGTTGTTTCGGCACTTGACCTTCTAATCCAAAAGTAAGTTGATGGAAATCGGTACTTGGCCTTCTTCAGAAAACAACCCGTTTCAACCGGCACTTGACCTTCACAAAAACGACAGCACTGGAACCTTGACAGCAGCAACTTGCTTGACTTGCGTAAAAGATAACAGCAGTCCGAGTTATCCGGCAACATGTAACAACGCCGGGTACTGTCAAATTCTTGTTTCCGTCAAAAAGTTGAAATTTTGACTTTTACCGGGCAACGCCGAGTACTTTGAAAATTTTGAAGATGTTGACTGTATTGAAGAATGTTAATTTCTTGAAGGATGCTGATGAATTCTTGTTGAAAATGAAGTGGGTAAGGGACCCCGTGTTTGCTGGTACCAGAATCAAACCAGCTTATGGCCACCAAATGATGCGTGATGCCATATGATGATGGATGGCATCCGCATGTCTGGTTTTGTGTAGTGTGTAGATGTGTTCAGTCAAAACAATGTTCATGCAACAATAACAGGGCAATCCACATAGGACGTCAGTAAACTCACGACGTATAAAGTCAATGAGTCTTGAAACAGCCGTTGACGTTTTTCTTCATTATTTATTGTGGACGCCACAGTGACAAAATGGTTACGCAAATGTGTAGGCACATCAAACAGTCATTATCACAGCAACATTCAATACAGCAATAAACGGTAGACAGCATTACAATGATGAGTCAGATGCATGTTATATTTCAAAGTGCTGTAAATGTAGTCAGGTGAACAACTCCATCCTTTTCTATAACAGCCAGGAGATAACCAGATGTATGAGATCAGTTCACTCTCCTTAGTTTGACTTCAGCAAGACAGACACGTCTGCCGAAGTATAAATAATGTCCTCAAAAATATCCTCTAGATAATAAAGGTTTTCTAAACCTAGTTCATTTAACAAAGTAGCAAGTAATGGTCCTTGGAACCTGCATCAACCGATGCAGTACAATGCAGCGACATGTGAGCTGGGAAAGAACATCTCGTGACGACGACTTTCGGAGACAGGCTATGAATCGAAATCGCTCACGACCCAAAATCGATAGAGTTAATGAAAAAGTCAATTTACCTTGCTTTCATGAAATACACAGAAATATCACGCCTCCCGACATGTGGGAAAACACTAGAGGTATTATCTCGACTAAACGAAATATCCATAAGAGGACTACACATCCCTGACAGAACAAAAAAAAGCGGAGATCCCCTCTTCAACGAGGCATCTCTTTCGCCATTCCAAATCGCTCACTCCCACTAGTGGTGGGCGGAAACCGATCGACCAAACAACAAGACAAGTCATGCGCAGTCCAGCGCAAAAATGACCACAGCTCAAAAGTTAACTGCATTCGATACTAACGCGAGAAGACAAATGCTTACCGAGAAAAGTGACTATAGATTTCAAGCAGTTGTTGCCCTTGCGTTATAAAACAGATATTGAAATAAAACGATGTTGCGAGAATTTATCACGCAACAATATATATAAAAGAAGAACATTTTTCAAGGTAGAAACAGTTTTCAAATATAATGGCGCAATATAATGTGTGTGTATATATATATATATATATATATATATATATATATATATATATATATATATATATATATATATATATATATATATATATATATATATATATGTATATATATATATGTGTGTGTGTGTGTGTGTATGTATGTGTGTGTGTTGTGTTTGATCCACCATCACAGAATGTTAGCATTTTGTGATATATATGTATATCTTTTCTACAATTATAATACCTACACATAAATGTAAAGTATGATAAATTGGATTGTGATAAATGAGAAATGGAATTTTTGCATTTTTAACCACAAAATGGCGTCCCCAAAATTTGGCGCTCAGTGCTCAAATGGCCTCACCCTAGTTACATCACTGGGTGTAGAGATTTTTCAGAGAGAGAGCGCCATACTATCATATTGGCTGTCTTCCTTTTGGCCTGGTTCTAATGTAATCCTCGGTCCTTCAGATATCGTCTAATACTCTCCTCCCAGCTAACTCTGGGTCGTCCTGGAGATCTGGATCCCTGGATCTTAGTTTCCCATATTTGTCGTGGTAACCGATCTTCTCACATTCTGCAGTTATGGCCTAACCATCGTAATTGGGACTGTTCTACTTGGGTCTGCAGGTACTGGGTTTTGAGGCCATGACGAATCATCTGATTGCGGACATGTCTCTGCTTGTTACTTCAAACATCTTGCTCAGAATATCTCAATTCTGAGGTTTGGATGTGGCTTTTGTGGGCGGTACTCATTTTTCTTTATCTCCTTCATGTCTAATTACCTTCACCATGCATTAACAAAAATCTCCATCTAATTCTTTTACTCCGGGGATTTTAGAACAAAAACTGCCTTTTAATGAAATCAGCTGGTTCTCTCAATGTTTTATCTGTCCAGCACCAGCGTCTTCTCCTCACATCGTGTTCCATTGGTATTTATCTGATAGTTTCCATCAGTCCCACTGTAGTGATTTTGTTATACCATTTCAATTCTTCTATTCTTCGCAAACACCCAATCATGGAAGTATGCACTTTATAGTTGTAGCTTTTGCTGGTCTCCATGTTCAGAGCCATCCAATATGAAAACCTATCGCCATATTAAAATTCCAGGCTTGTCTTTTTAACGGTTGTTTTTTTGTCGCCATCTTTAATGCAGCGCTTAGATACTGTTTTAAAATATAACCCATCTGCTTTGAGAAAAGGAGAGAACGACAGACACATTATTGACTCCCTCAAAATTTACAAAACTTAACTCTTTAACCCCCAAGAGCCAGTATACTGTACTTCCCGCTAGACCCATTTGGCCCAATCAACAGTATACTGGCTTTCGTATCTCTTGATCCTTTCTAGGGCTGTTTTCTAATTTTGACAACTCAAAAACGCTATTTTCTTAAAGTATAGCCATCCATTATGGTAAAGGTAAAGGTAAAGGAACCCGTTACACGCCCATTGAGGCATATTGGGAATATGGTGTTAGGCCCATATTATCTTATCCATTATGGACTTTTGTTATTTATGAATATGAACATTAAAAAAAAATTATTTTCAAACAAAAACAATAAAAACATACTGGTATGGCCATTTTTGTTTGGGCCAAACCCACTCTTTTGCTTGGGACTGAAAGAGTTAACATTGTTTGCAAACGAGTGTTGCAAAATAGATGGCAAATATAGCAACGAACTTGAGACAAGAAGAATATCAGCATGCAGTTGATATATCACACAATTAGAAACAAGAAGAATATCAGCATGCAGTTGATACATCAAACAATTAGACAACACGGGGGGAACAAAATTGATATAAATACGACAGCACCCCAACGATCAAAATGCAACACGCCTACATTATAAAGATGGCGTTGGTGTGTTTAAGTTCCTAGAGTGCTAGCCCCTGTTTCTTGTATGCTATCAACATGTGTTGATTATTTTCGAGTGTCATTTCCAATTGTTGGTGGGGTCGTTTGCATTTTTGTCTCCATGGTTACGTTGTTTCATGATAGAGTTACTTGCCCTCATGCTAACTTCCTCTTCCTATTTTCTGCTTCTAAAGACATGGTTGATTAAACGTGTCGAGTTGTATCCAGTGTGTTCAGGCTTCGTGATTATGCTTCATAATGTGAAAATGTTTGACAGCCAGCCACGTCTCATTACATTTAGCAACATTTACTATACACAACAGTAAATATCAACAGTTACCTCTATGTTTACTACAATCTTGTTATGTATTTTCGACAATGTCTTAACGAAACAATCAACAACGTGTGAGTTTCTGCAAATAAAAATCTTTTGAAGTACTCAAATTATTACCATTTTATTCAAGTTTGGACTATTGGGTCATAAGATACACGAAGATTTCAAACGGGAAATTGAAAAGGAGCACGGTAACACATTTAGCCAAAGTAAAATAGGAAACATTTAATGATACTAACTTGGATCACATACCCATAGAGATTTTAAAAAAAACACAAAGTAAATAAGGAATATAAAAACCAATATTCCGCGTTTGAAAAAAAAAGAAGAAGCTCATTGGCTAGCTTTCCAAACCGAAATGGAAGGAAGAAAACTATGTAGAATTATTAGTGAAGATATAGATACATTCGGAAACAATCTCTGAAGAAATACTAAATATTGCTGCAAGACTTATGCTACACTCAGATATCCCGGCACGCATAAATCCAAATCAAAATAATAGAAAAGAGACAACAGAACATTGGAATCAAAACCCAATGCTTTGGTAGACAAATAAATGCACATAACAAACTAGATTAAGAAAACAAGCACTACAAATTGTAGAATAGGACCGAAGACAACTATGAACAGTATAAGATAATAAGAAACGAAACATATCAAATAATACTTCAAGAAAAGGACAATTACTTGGCAACCATCTGTTAAACCCTTATTCCAAGCACACATTCAATTACAGAAATGTGTAACAAGCTAAAATACACATCAAAACGAACTGTAATGCATCCTATAATTGAACTGGGTACCCATGCACAAGATAAACACCAGTTTTCCTGTGCTTGGACTAAAACCCAAACCAAAAAAAAAAAAAATGGGGGTGGGGGGATAAGTGTTGAGAGTAGATCTTATGGAGGGGAAGTAATCCTGAAAATGCTTGTTGGACATAGTGGATTTTGGGTTAGGGCGCTTGCTTGCCGATTAGTAATGGATTTGTTTAAAAGTGTCTTCTCCTAGTTTCGTGAGACAGTATGTCAGAAAACGTGGTGAACGCTGGTCATCTCAAGTGTGGAGATGTATTTATTCTGAACTGTTTTGAGCTATGTGTGTTTAGCTCTTGCGGCTAGCCCCGTGCATGTATTTAGACTGAGCTGTGTTTTGAACAGCCGAGTCTCGTGACTGTTTGAGCGGGAGGTGTGTGATCTGGAGAGTCTGTTCTGGGCGTTTGATAGAGGTGGTCGAGCCCTGAGGGTTTTTTCTGTGTGTGTCCCTGCGCAGTGGATGGAGAAAATGTCGATTAGTGGTTTTTTTCCCTGTGATTGCAGATGAGTATATTGTAACTGCAATGAAGGCAGTCATTTTTGGATATTAAGATATTTAAGTGGCCATGTTCAGGTTTGTGGCGGATATTTATTGTATCGCTGATGTTAGAAGTATCTTTGATGAGGCCATTTATATTAATCGCACGGTGATGACGACCGTTTGCTGGAAGGATCCATTGACTATATTATTGTAGCGCTGATGTTAAAAGTATCTTTGATGAGGCCATTTATATTATTAGCATGGTGATGACTACCGTTTGCTGGAAGGATCCATTGAGTATATTATTGTAGCGCTGATGTTAGAAGTATCTTTGATGATTCTGAGAAGTGGAGTACTTTATTGCTGTGAACTGTAATTTGAATATGTGTATTAGATGTTAACGTGTTGTGATGTAATAAACTGTTATTAAATGTCGCCTGTAGTTTCAACGCTCCATGCCTCTGATGTGTGTACCTGTGGTGTGTGATTGTACCTACACACACTCACTACAACATTCCAAACTCGGTAATAGAACAGCAGGCGTGATAGTAGTAACTCATATCCATAAATAGCCCTGTGTGGGCGTGGCCTTACTACGGAACCTCGACCTATTTAATGATCTAGCCTGTGTGGCGTTATTTGATATATAAACGACAAAGACCCCCCCGTCCGCAACAATAAGTTACATTTAAAGTTGATTTCTTCGACTGGAGTTGGGTCTAAATATCTTTCAGCTGCTCTGTTACATTTCTTCTTGGCATATTTTATTATTACATTTAATTTTAAACCTACAATGTAAGAAATTATCTTTTGCTTGAACAACATTTCGAAAAGCTTATTTATTTTCATTAAAATTAATGGCAACTTTTATAATAACAGAGACGTGTTGTCCCACAGAAGGACTAGTCACATAAAAAATAACATTGTTTATGCGGCGAGGACAAGAATCTACGGATTAATTAAATCACAGAAAACGCCGATTTGGATCACATGTAAGGACGCAGATAAAGGGAAAAAACATTTTATAGATATAATTATATTGTTTTTACCGTGTGTACTGAAACAGGAAAATATAAATTGTACATACACTCTACCGCATAGGAAAACAAAAGTGGATGACCATTTATTATTAATCAGAAATTTGTCACATCTCTCACAGTAAAGTAGGCTATGTTTTGCACTTTGTTTTTACATGTAATACTACTGTGCTTTTTTCAGGCCAGTTTAAAAGCAAAAACCTTGGCAACCAATCTCGGTTTTTGAGAAGGCATTTAAAGTAGACATTAAAGGCGGTAACTTTTCTTGCAGAACAGAAGTACTTGTTTAAAGAATTAATTTTTACAAAACATTCTGCAAATAGGCCGAAATAAATATGATATGTATACAACTAAGTCACTCGCTAAAATATGTCAGACATAATTATGTTGTGCTCCTTCTGCTACATACCATGATGACGGCATTAAATTCTCACATAGTCATTTCATTCACTTCCATGTTGCTTCAGAAGTACGGAAACACGGAAACAACGGCACGAAAGCATAGAAGCTCCATCTATGATGAGTCATGCGGCTTCACTGACATAATAAATAAATATGTGATGTAGACATTATTCAGCCTTACCCGCACTGTTTAATAAAAATGACAAAAATTCCAGAAATTTTGTCACCGAAAAGCAACAGAGACAGGAACATTTCTAAAAATAGAGTATGGCGCCATTATGCATATTGGGAAGAAATGTTGGTTGTTTCAAAAGGCGCGTAATACAGTTCCCCAACAGTAACGAGCCTTGAAACCTTTGCAACTTCGGTGGGGAAAAAATTGGACATGACGTTACCGATTAACCAATTAGTATAGTTACGTAATACAAGGACTTTGCTCGTTATGTGATTTAGCAACTGTTTTAACGAACTGTAATCTTGATGGGTAAGTCCGCTGTCTCAATAATTTTTAACCATATGATTGTTTGTTTGTACTTACTTGCTTAGTCGTTCCCCTTCTACCGTGAGGTGTAGAGCTTTGGAAGAGAGAGCGCCAGACTATCCTATCGGCTGTCTTCCTCCTGGCTTGGTTCCATTCTAGTCCTCGGTACTTCAAAGATTGTCTAATGTTGTCCTCCCAGCGGACTCTGGGTCGTCCTGGTGGTCTGGATCCCTGGCTCTTTGTTTCCCATGCTTGTCGTGGTAGCCGATCTTCTCCCATTCTGCAGACATGGCCAAACCATTTTAGTTGGGACTGTTCTACTTGGGTCTGCAGGGGGTGGGATTTTAGGCCTTGACGTATCGTCTGGTTGCGGACCATGTCTCTTTTTGTTACTTCAACCACCTTCCTCAGATACCTCATTTCTGAGGTTTGGATCTGGCTTTTATGGGTTGTAGTCATTGCCCATGACTCGCATCCATATGTCAAGACTGGGACATAGGTGGGGCGGTATACATTGTGCCCTAGATTTCTGTACAAATCTAGGGCACTGGGTATACAGCCATCTTCGTTTTCTTACCAACCTCTCTCTTGCTGAGGAATCCTCGATTTATGGCCTGAAAAAGTCTCCCAGCTGCTGCTTTTCGAGTGGCCAACTCTTCTTTGATAGGTTGTTTGTTTGTATGTTTCAATATTAGTAACATTGACCCGTTTAGTTCCTGCAGGTCTCTGAAGAGACAAAGAAAGAATATGACTTAAGCATGTCGTAAAAGGCGACAAACATGAGGTAGTGCATCGGACTAGAAACCTTATCATATAAAACAGTTGCTACAGAAACAAACAACCTCTGCAAAAGTCTGTGCTTTGATGTAGGCATTCTCAAGGCCATCCGCAGTGGAGACTCTATGCTCCATAAGGAGCGAAATAAGGAGATATGATAATGAGGATGATGATGATTAGATAAAAGTATAAAAACTGACTTTACAGCAAAATATCTGTAACGACTCCCCCTCCCGCCAGATGTATGTGCCTTTATGTGGCTACGCAAGTTCATTTCAACCTAGACTGAAGTCTGTTGCTTATATATGTGCCTTTATGTGGCTACGCAAGTTCATTTCAACCTAGACTGAAGTCTGTTTATTGTAACACTGAGCTATTGTCATTGTCACGGGTTGCCTCCCCTTAGCTCTGCAGTAGTGGTTCAACAGTGGCAAAACTCAAGAGTAACTAATGTGGGTCTTCAAATGTGTCTACCTTTGCACAAGATTACTCCTGGCAGAGTTGTAGTTAGAAGAATAATGATGCTTCTACCTCCAGGGAGTCTTCACAAGATATTCAGTAAAGCGAGAACAATGCTGCATTGGCTGAGCACGTTAACTCTAGTATCTGCCTTAAACGTTTGTGAAGGATTATGTAATATAATTTTAGCTCGTACAAGCCCCCAGCTGAGTTAATTCAGCGAATTTCCTCTTAATATTATATAGCTATGCTTACGTATATTTAATAAATTGCCTGAGACATACGGATGTACAACATTCAAAATGATTAAATCAACTTCAGATTTGTCTTTATACAAGTAACACATTTATTAATCAATTATGTTTTAACAGTTTAAAAAAATGAATAATTATTTAACAAAAAATGCTCATCATCAATGATGTTATGGAGATTTGGGTAAGAGTTCACTTTGCAGCTTTTATTCGACTACTTAGCTGCCAATGAGGTTTCTGCTCCAGCTGATGTTTGGTTCTTTGTAGATGGAGGACTGCATCACTCACGTCCTAGGTCAATGTTGTAGGGCGCAGCATGTTGCCAGAAGCGTCAAGGAGTGTCTACGAAGTTGGTCCCACGTCTCTAAGACCCGTCTGATGATGGTGTCTAGCGTCGACTTCAGGCCACTTATACCCTCACTTGTTCCAGAGATAGTACCCTCATCTAGTACCACCAAGCTAATCTTTAAGCTCACAGACTGCAGGCTCAGAGAAATCGTTTAAGGCAGCTTGACGATGCCTCTTACACGTGGTCTGGGGTGTTGTTATTTTAGCAATAAGTTCCCACTTTTGACTTTGTGTTAGTTTCCTCAGATTCTGGTTTTCCGTATTAAAATGGTAGCTTTTTCCTGGGCTAAAAGTCCTCAATATGCTCCAACAAAGTCCGGCCTGGTAATATTCTTAACTCTGGCAAGGTCTGGTTGTCTTCTTTGAGGGAGGTGAATTTTCACAGTGTTTTCAACCGACTAAAGTGTCAGGTTATATTGCCCCTTTCGTTTCTGGCACGTGTTGTTTACTATTAGACCAGGCCCGAATCAGAAATGTGATATTTCCTACATCTCGAATGCCGGCCAATAGTTTCAAACCTGTGTGTTTTGGTGGGGTAATTCAAAATATTTCCACTAGGAAATTTCTGTGCGTTAATGCAAAGGTCATGTCTTCCAAATATTGAATGAAAACATTCGATCACTCTCTCGGCAATGTTTACAAGTAACTTCTTACTTTTATCTCAAGTAATATCTTCGTAATAATTCCGCCGGATGCTATTACCTCATTCCGACTGTCAAGTGCGTGCCTGTAATCTGATCACAGACGGGTAATTTATCTCCTGGCCCGCCTTAGGTAAACACAACTCTCAGTCGCTATGTGAACTGACCCGGCCCATCTGGGGTTTTATCTATGCCTAATCTTAGCAAAGCGGAGAAGCTTAGGGCAAACATGACGAATTATCGCCGAAGGGAGTCTACTGTGGTGGAGCGCTCTCTCCACATTTCGAGTTCGTTTTATTATAATTTCAGGTAAATAGCTTCCCCCGTCCACACTCGAAACCTATACTCATTATGTTAATTTGTACTTGATTGCTCCTTCTGTTGTTATATATTATTGCTCGTTGCTCTATTACGTCTAGGGTGAAATCTCCTAACGAGTGTATGCGTTCTCCCGCAATCCACCAACATAAATACGGGGGCTTTAACTGACCCAATCAACGACAAGGAAATAAGAAAGTTTTCCTTCATAAAAGAAATCAATATCCTTTAATAAACCATGTGTATCCATTGTAGCATACATATCCGTTCGTAAAGATTGATCCATATTCTCAGAAAATTATCATGACAGGATTAACCCTGTTCCAAGAGTATCCCTTTTATTATACAATCCACATACAATCCACGAAGGGGAACACTTCGTAATGGGTTCCCATTGGAACACAAATTGAAACACAGCCAAAACACAGCTGCCCCACTGTTCAAGGGTTTTCGTCAACACCTTGGTACTACACATAACAATCATACGTCATTTCTCTGGTGCACCTCACTTTCAATATTTCAAATGGTGCCGCATTTATCAGCACTGACTCAAACTCAATACATCTAACATGTAGTGTGCATGGGCAGACACCACATCTACGATGATATGAAAATAGGTAATATCTGCTTGATAGCAGAGAAAGAAAAAGTGCCGACCACTGAAATTTCACGTAATCAGTATTCACAACAAAATGTAACTGAATACGGCCGGAAAGGACAAGAGATCGACCTAAAAATTATGTGACAATCATATAGAAATAGGTGAACTCTTGTCAACTTTAATACAGCGTTGATAAATACTAAGCCATGGAAAGAAAGGACAGTCAACACTTCAATCAACCAATACCTTTTAGCTCCACAAGGAGCATAGGCCTTCACCAAACACATGCCAAATCCTCCTATCACGTGCCATCAGCTCAAGTTCTTTCCATGTTTTACTCATTATTTTCACCGATGTCTCCAGTTCTCTTCTCCGTGTGTTTCTTAGTCTACAACTGCCATTCTTCTGAAAGGTAAAAATCTGTCCCTGGATTTGAGAGATAATCAATCCAAACTATCGATTACGACTGAGATTAGTAGAACAGACAGTTTTCCTTTATATTTGTATATATATATATATATATATATATATATATATATATATATATATATATATATATATATATATATATATATATATATATATATATATATATATATATATATATATATATATATATATATATATACAAGGTGGCCCCAAGAAAGTGAGAACATCTCGTAGCAAAGGGTTATTTAATATAATTGAATTAATATAATGTTTTGTCATTTACAGTTGTATGCCAAGTAATTACGCTAATCGGAAAACATGTTCAATGTGTCCCCCCTGCTTCTCAACGACTTTCTGTAAGCGTTGGCGCCACTCGTTTATGCTTCTGTCAATAAAGCGTTGCCCTAGATTTCTCCATTCCTTGATTATTGCCAACTTGAGCTGCTCAACTGTGGTAAATTTTAGCCGACGGTAGACTTTTTCTTGCAATGCACCCCATATGGCATAATCGACAGGGTTTAAATCAGGACTGTGCGGTGGTCACATGTTTGGCTCGATAAAGGTAACATTCTCCTGATGAAGAAAGTTTATCGTATTTCTGGCTGTGTGTGATGGAGCTCCGTCCTGCTGTACTGTCCAGTTATGGCGACCAAATGTCGCTTGAATTTTAGGCAGCAAACCTCGTCTGAGAACATGTTCACAATAGTATTCACTGTTTTCTTTGGCGCCTGGTTCAACGAACACAACACTAGTTTTCCCCATTAGAGACACACCAACTGATACCAAGATACCGCGGCTGAAATGTTCACGTTCTCGTATAAGTCTCCTTTCTGGAACCTGTTTTTTCTTTGTTTCAACTGAATAAACACGACCATTTTGAGAATTAACTGGCGTGGCAACGGTAAATGTCTTTTCGTCTGTAAACCAAATGCTTCGTACACTTCTCTCATTAGTAAACCGTTCAAGTAGCTGCTGACTGCGTTGCAAACGTTTCAATGTGCAATTTTCGTTGAGCGTCTGCCCAATCACACGCTTGTACGTTTTAAGTTGTAAATCTTGCTTTACAATAGAGAATGCAGTCAGCGACCCATAGCTTGACTGCTTGCATCAGAGTCAGTGAACCAGAGCTGACTAAGACCCTACTCCACCTCCACGTGGTGGTCCTGGAAACAGTCTGCATCACTGCAGTCTGACTGAGCGAGTAGGGATCGCAGAGGGAAGGCAAACCCGGTCCCAAAAACTGCCGTGCTGAAGTCGGATATGTCGACCGAAAGGTGCAGATATCACAGCTCCGGCGTAAACAGACACAACGCAACCAACGTCCTTTTCAGGACGATCGAGAAAGAAGAAGAAGCTTTACAATACGTTGCACCGACGACCGTGGTATACCCGTTTCTCTTTCAGTTTCCCGCGGACTTTTGTGACTGTGAGGATCATCATCTTGACTGCAGATCAGCTCACTCACCCGCTCAGTGTTCTGTCGTGTTCTAGCAGACTTTGGACGACCACTTCCGGGTTTACGTTCTGTTGTACCGTCGTTGTCAATTTTTTTAATAACCCGACTGACACTAGCTATGCTCCAGGCTTTGTTTGGAAACTCATTTATCATTCGCCTAGCACCCCATTGTTTGTCAATTCGCAAATTTTTAATCAGAATACGGTCTTCTGCTGTAATTTTTGTCATTCTGGTTAAAATATTAAAAAAAAACTCAGAAGTTGACGATTGGCAAATTAAAAATCAAAGATGGCGACCGGAAATTGTCGTAACAATAACGTCATATAGTTAAATAGCCAAGTAAGTAAATCAGTAAACTATTTAAGCTATTATGGATACAGTTAAACAAATTTTGATGTAATTATATTACATTGTACTAGATGTTCTCACTTTTTTGGGCCACCCAACTTGTATATATATTCAACCACTCACTTCTATACACACACAGATACGTGACGACAATTAGACGCACATATGTGAAACCTATAACTATGGAATTTGAATCTTTTGGGTTACGCTGACCGACACACGTAAATAAAGTTTATGTAAATTTTATTTATCATAAAGAAACTACAACACAACAATATCTTTGAATATCAAAATCAAATACAATGAACATAGGTTAATGAGTTAATTAAAGCGTTAGACTCATAGGTTTAATCCTCCCTCCCTCTGTTGAGACAAGATCCCGTTAGAGCAAAGTTATTAACCCCCGAAAGAGTCAAAGGTTTTTACGTTATGGTCTAAGATTCCCTCTACCGTAAAGAACAGAGTTATAAGTTAATCTATTCTGAAGTGAAATAAAAGGAGCAGCTTTAGCAAAACTTGCGTAAGAAAATACAAAATAAGTACATGGGTTATATCCAAACTGAATTATTCTTCCCACGCTTTCTCTCGCTCTGACAAACCTGTGATCACAAATTCAGTCTCTCTTACCTACAAAGGTGCTTTCACCACATCTGGAACAATTGTTAATGGCACCCACAGCCCATCCACGGTTGGTTGTTTGGCGAATCAAGCCCCAGTTTCTCCAACGACTAATTAATCAAATGTTGGGAAACGTTTGGTTCACTCTTGTAAGTAGGATGCTGATAAAGGTCTCTTCAATTTTTGTCCAGGTAGTAAAATAATTTAGAGATCTAAATGTCACAGTGTACATTAGCTTGGAATCTTCAATCGTTACATCAAATGTCTGGTAAACAAATCGGTTCAGGATCAATCTTCTTCACAACACGTGGTCGTTATACAGGTAATGTCAATGTTTGAGTTGGTAGCCACAACAGGCTGAATGTTTAAGAAATTGGGAAAAGAAATCTGGATATTCTATAAGTCCAATTATCATTTATTCTTAATATTATTTGGGTTGGTACTCTGTCTCTTTCTGGATGTACTCCGAGACCAGACAAGTCACCTTGAAAAAACCCGATATTATATCAGAATGTTCTTTGATAAAGTTTATTTCCAGTTTCATGTGGAATGAAAGCCGTTGGTAAGGTTTAGGGTTTGACCCAAATACTGTATAGGAGAAAATACAAATACTTAACATAATATAGTATAATTCCACAATCCTATCCTTACCCTGCGTAACATAGGATATATTATCCACTTCGGTTATTTAACTTAAATTAGAAACTATAAGCTTAGAGCTAGTCTCATCGTTTAAAAAACTTCCGTGAAATAAATTCTAGTTATTTAAAAAAGAATCAATCGTCATGAATTAGAAATAAATACATATTTCGTCAATACTCATGGTGAATCAGTGCATTTACTTAGTTGGTTAAAATATTCTCTGACTAGTTACTAGCAGTTAATTACATTTTTACAATAGCTTGAAGAGTTAGCTAGAAATATTTATTTGTTCTGCTATCCACTGTAATTCAGTAACACTTTAGAGCTATAATATAACGGACCTAACTAGTAAATCACTCTGCACAGAAAATAACTAGTAAAATATAATTGACGATTTAAACAGATTAAATCACTCAAATTACTAGTATAGTATTTACCTCAACACCGAACTACTGAGACTTTTCTCCAACGACTACTAAGAAATTCATTTATACAAGTTATTCTAGAATCGAAGCTAGTTGTCTAGAGAAATCAGTGAAGTACTGGATGAATTGAGTTAGATTTCTGTGGTATATATATATTAGAACGAACGAACGAACGAACGAACGAACGAACTTTATTTTCAAAGGGTTAAGAATTGGGCACGCAGGCCCGTCTGACATTCTGCCCTTCCTCTCTCTCTCATCATGTATACTGTATCCTTTCATCCTCACATTTACTTTAAGCATAGAGATGAAAGGAGATAGTTAATTATCCCCCAAAAACCAGGCCCTACCAGATGTTTACACCTACGGTACATTCTACGTTCATTTATCGGCTTATACGTAATTCAAAGCCGAACACCCAGGATCTTCGTTCTCGCTTCGATCAGACATCGGCAATGCGCTAATCAGTGTGAGTTTCCTTCGTCTCTCTGCTCGTATTCAAGCGAGCAATGTCTTTAGATCTCCCGATTCGTCGTGTTTGATTACTTATCAAACGAACGGATTCAGGGAAATGTAATAAAGATTTCTCACTAGGTTCCCAAGATCTACTCAAATTTATTCAAACCTGGTCGCTGTCTGATCTCTACAACGATTTGATCTCTGGCGCTGGTGTTAAAATTACAGCTCACGTTAGCTAATAGGTCTCTGGTAGACTCTCATCAAAGAAGTATAGCGACCAGCATTACAATGCGTGCTAAATGAGAAAAGAGGGACAGAATTCTGAGTAATAGGAGGTTTTATGTTAACCCAACAGGCGTAGGCGAAGCTAGGTAAAAAGACAAATGAAGATAAAGAAAATAGATATATGAAATCAATTATCATAATCTCCCACACTCCCACAGTCCATAAACACGTATTGGACATCAAAATTCTGATAACGAAAATTATACTAATTAGTGCAACAAAAGAGAAATCAGCAGTAACATAAACGTAGAACAGGAATCTACATTCAAGGGGCCGATAACCCCAGAGGATCGATCGGGGGTCGATACATTTTTGTGGTCGAAATTTGACAAAAAATTTAAAATGCCTGCTGTGACTCAATTTTACATTTGGAAATGCTGCTACAAAATACTCCAAGCTTTATGCACCAGTTGAGGCGTTTCTACTTACATTCCCACGTTCGTACATATACTGTTTAAAAAAAGAAACGCATAGCTACTAAAGGCTCACACATAGCCATAATTTTGACATTCAATAACTTTTTTAATTTAATGAGTTAATTGTTAAAATTACACACAAGAATACCTTAGGGTTCAACCAATCAATTGACAGTTGTTTTGCATCTGGGTCACGAGAGTTTTTTGGCGTACGGGCCTCCTCTTGCATCGATCAGCGACTGGCATCTCCTGGGCATGGATGCGATCAGACGTCTGATGTGGGCCTGTGGGATGGCTGCCCACTCTTCCTGGAGTGCCTGGAACAGATCACGACGATTGGCTGGAGCAACGTCTCGGCGACAAGCACGTCTATGCAGCTCATCCCACAGGTGCTCAATCGGACTCATGTCTGGAGACAGGGATGGCCAGGGAAGGGTGAGAATGTTGTTGGCAGTCAGGAACTGCGTGGTCAATCGTGCACAATGGGGTCTGGCGTTGTCCTGTTGAAACACAGACCTTTGGGCAGCCAAAAGTGGAAGGACATGGGGTCGAAGAATTTCATTGACGTATCGTTGCGCATTCAAGCCTCCTTCAATGTGCACCAATTGACTCCTTCCGTTGTAACTGATCATTCCCCATACCATTGCACCTCCACCACCGTGCGGCGGAGCTTCATCAACGCAATTTAGGGCAAAACGTTCATTTCGCCTACGGTAGACCATACGCCGTCTATCATGACGCTGCAACATAAAGAAAGATTCGTCACTAAACAAGACACGTCTCCATTGATTGTCAGCTGCCCAGGGGCGATGCTGATTGGCCCAAAGAAGTCGATTTTGGCGATGGCGGCGAGTAAGGACAGGTCCTCGGTGAGGTCGTTGTGCCCAAAGTCCAGCGTCATGCAGTCTATTCCGGACAGTTTGATCAGACACATGACGTCCTGCAGGCAATGACTGGGCAGTTGAGGAAGCTGTTGTAAACCTGTCTCTGAGGTGACGAAGCCGAATAAAGCGATCCTCCGCTGCTGTTGTCACTCTGGGTCGTCCACTGCGATGCCGGTCTTCAACTGAGCCTGTGGCTTGGAACCGGTGCCAAAGTCGACTGATTGTACTCTGATGCACGTTTAGATGCCTGGCAACCTGACTTTGACTTTCGCCTGCATGCAGTCGGCCAATAGGAATGTTCCTTAAATTTATCGATAGAGACGCCATAAATGTCTGCTTGATAATGAACTGAATTTTTGTGTGTAGCGTTATCCTTTTATAGGGTTTCAGTTGCGTAGTCAGTGAATAGTGTTCACCCCAAATTTTGTTGCTTTCACGTTCGCGCATCATGAGCTGTGGTCAAAAATTGCGTCATAAACACTATTGACCACTGCGTTGTAACGATTACAAAAACGAACGCAATTCAGGTCAACACGTGCATTTGACACTGTAAAGAACATTTGAGGCTGGTTTTTATATACCCTAGCACCAAATTTTACTTACAAACTCATAAAAACGCGCCCTCGGATAGCTATGCGTTTCTTTTTTTTTTTTTTTTGAACAGTATAGTTGAAGCTGGGTTTTGCAACGCTTAAGCAGTTTTATCAAAGCATGGGAACGGACTGAACTTGGGAGAGTGTTGTTACTTACTACTAAAACTCACCATCTCCGTCCAAATATTAATGCTCATCTGTCGCATTCTTACCAGTAATTAGTTTAACCAGTTCAATTGAAAAAACGGTGATGCTAATTTATTGTGCCTCTATAAGCACTTGGTTATTTAATTTAATTTATTGTTGTGTTTAGGGGTCGATTAAGAATCAAGGATTCCATGGAAGGGTCGGGACTCAAAGAAGTTTGGGGACCCCCTGATGTAGAACCTAAATAACTTAGGTTTAGAAAACAAGAACTTCGTTCTGCTGAAGTTACTAAACTGGCATGCATTAAAAAGATTCTTACCGTGGTATATATATATAGTGAAGTTATATAGGAGGGGCGTTCAGAAAGTAATGCACCACATCGTTTTTCTCAAGAGCTGTTTATTCAAAAAGCATGAAATTTATAAACAATATACATGGATATGTCATGTAAACATCGGTATTATTCAACATAATCCCCATAAAATTGTACGGCTTTATGCTAGCGCGAAACAAGTGCATGTTATTCCTAGCCCGTACTAGATTTTGTCTTGATCATGTAGCCATTTCTTCGCTGCATGAATCACTCCTTCATCATCTTCAAACCTTGTCCCACGGAGTGCATCTTTAAGTGGACCAAATAGATGAAAATCAGAGGGTGCCAAATCGGGACTATAGGGTGGATGGGGTAGTACAGTCCAACCCAATTTAGTGATTACTTCCCGTGTTGCCAGACTTGTGTGAGGTCGTGCTTTGTCGTGAAGGAGAAGCAGGTTTGCTGGATTCTTGTGCGGCCGAACTCTGCGAAAACGTTGATTGAGTTTTTTTTCAATGTTTTAATGTAAGCTTGCGAATTGATTGTCTCTCCTCTTGGCATAACGTCCACAAGAATCACACCTTCAATGTCCCAAAAGACAGTGATCATGACCTTTCCAGCTGAAGGAATTGTCTTGAATTTCTTTCTTCGTGGTGATTGCGGATGATGCCACTCCATTGACTGTCTTTTTGTCTCAGGTTCAAAATTATGTGCCCAGGTTTCGTCACCTGTAACGATCTTAGCCAAAAAGTTCTCTACATCAGCATTGATACGCTCCAATAATTCAGAAGAAATTGCTTTCTTTTGCAATCGGTGGTCATTTGTGAGACTTCGAGGAACCCATCTTGCGCAAACCTTAGAAAATCCGAGAGTTTTTATAACTGCATTTGCACTACCAATGCTGACTGACAGCTGTAAGGCCAATTTGTTGAGTAGTGATTCGCCTATCAGTAAGAAAAATGCCCTCAGCGCATTTCAACATTTCTGCGTTGGTAGCTGTGGCAGGACGTCCACAGCGCGGTCGATCAAGCAGCTCCATATCTCCACTTCCTGATTCTTTGATTCTCTGAACCCAGCAACTGACTGTACTCCTGTCGACTGCAAAACTTCCATACATATCACATAGACGCTTGTGAATGTTCACAACAGTTTCCTTCTCTGCAACGAGAAATTCTATCACAATTCGCTGCTTATAACGCAAGTTGCTAACTCGCTCCATTTCAACGGTTTAGGGCAGCCGTATTATTTGGCCGGTTGCGGTGCAATTTGGTGCACACAATTGGCACATGCCATATTTGAAGTGTGCAAAATTTCATGCTTCTATCTTCATTATTAGCTGAGAAAAACGATGTGGTGCATTACTTTCTGAACGCCCCTCGTATATTGAAGTTTTTCTCAAAAAAGTGTGTAGGCCTACTCCACAACATATTTGTGGAAAGTTATTCGCTTGTCCAGATAAATAAAGGTGTGGTGCCATTTATCCTGCATATTGCATGGGACCTGCGGGTTGCCGGACAGCGGATTTTTCCTGAATTTATGTAGCCAGGCCTAAAACACGAAATTTATTAGGTCTTTTGTTTATTTATTATTTTGCATACCAACCTGATACGTACTTATAGGGTGTTGTAAATCTTGACTGCTCGTAAATTATTTTTTTTCCTGAGAATCATTTTTCGTATAGGCGTTGTCGGCTACATTTCATGCACCCTTTGTCTATATCTACTTTGTCTGACTTAATGTCTTTCTGTAATCCATTAACTTGGAACTAACATTACAGTATTGTCGAAGAATGAAGCATACCGTGGAATCGCCTAGTAGTATTTCTGAAATAGCGTCCAATCAGATTCGCACATTTTGTGCAAGCTCGCCGACAACGCGTTGCCTAACTTACACTGGAAATATGGCAGCGAAAGCATTTGTGTTAGGACTACATCGTTTCAGTAGAAGCATAATAGAACTGATGGACATATTGAAATTCTACTTAATCCCTTTGTTCAAGGAGGAGACAACGTATATGTGGATATATTACAAAGTGTAATGCTTGTTGTATTTTCGGAGATAATAGCAAGTAAGTGTGTCAAGTTGTTAGCAAATAGGGTTAAAGTTCACTTTTGCAAAGCATAGCAATTCGAAAGCTGAGCAGATTTGGAAAAAAATTATGTATGGAAAGAAAGCTACACTTCTGTTAGATGAAAAGAGATAAAGAGGGAAACAATAGCTGGTATATGAGATGAGCACGACGAAGAACAGTGGGGAATGAAAAGCACAGATTACCAAAATGTACCAGTTCAGCCAAATCTCACATCTAGTTTTGGTGACGTCAGAGTTCTAACTTACGCCGGATGCAAGGCTTTTTAAGCCGCGCTAAATTTGAATGTGGACACACACGAAATCAGTTTTTGCATGACGGACTGAGGAAAGAGCTAGTCACGACTTTTTCTGAGAGCTAGAGGGTAAGTTGGATTACTGTAAATACATATCTGTTTCAGGTTATTCAAGATATGTTATTGTGTAACTACATGATTAAGGATTCAATGGATGAATATGTTAAAGACATGTGTTGATGATTCCATTGATTCATGGAAGGAAGGAAACCAAACCAGATACTCACAGTGTTTAATCATTAAGGTAAAAAGAAAGGTAAAGGATCCCGTTACACGCCCATTGAGGCATATTGGGAATATGGTGTTAGGCCCATATTTTCTTGACCATCGGCACACTAGGGGTGACGTGGTCAGCATCACGCCGGCCACCTTGACCTTCCCAGAGTTGCTCTGGTACCCAATTCATGAGGCTGGGTCGACCCAGGAGCCGTTTGCGGTCTAAAAAATCCCACCTCAACCGGGGATCGAACAATGGATCACTGAGCTAGGAAGCCAGTGCACTAACCACTATACCTCCTTTAATCATTAAGGATCACTTTAAAAGTATTAGAAGTTGACAGGAAGAAGAAGTGAAATGGACTAAGTAAGCCTATCTGGAATGTTAATACTAATGTATCATAACGTATTATGTAAATTGTTCTGGAATTACACAGTAGACACCTGTCAAACTGTACACTTAACAATCACATGTGTGCATTCATACACATGCATCATCAGAGACACTCACACCCACCACAGTAGACTTGTGGATATCATAAGAAGATGCTATCCACGGGCTCTGTATTGTTGCAGGTTCAATTCAGTTCATGTCATAAGATCAAACTAGATCTACATCAAGGAACTCTGAAGTGGGAACTCCTAGTGTTATCCTGCCTAATTGTCAAGGAGCACTGCAGTGGGACCACTCATATTCACTGTTAACTCTAGTGTTTGAGGAACATCAGTGAAGAGTTTCATCATCGTGTGTAACCCTATCAACTCTGGTCTGGGACATTGCAGTCTAGCAGCCCAAGAGACTTTTAAGATAAGTTCAACACCACATGAACTATTGTTGCAATTTAAGTGCGAGTTGTCAATGAAGAAACTTTATAGAATCACAGAACAGTTTGCAGGAAATCTGTTATTCCAGTGACACTTTATTAGTGTAAATATAATTGGAAACTGTGAATTATTGTGTAATATAATATCATCATATCAAACTCATTCTTATTCATTCTGAAGACAAGAAGAAAAGAAATTACTTATAAATAAATTGATTCATTAATTGTACCTTGGAACTTTTGTAAATTCCCTTTTGTTCAATTTCGAATTTTTAAATTACATTATTGTTTAAGCATAGGGTAGTCTGAACTAGAGGGCATCATAGGCTCCTGATCTGCTACATCTCTATTTGGACAAGAGTACTTTACAGCCTGACCAGTGGCGGTTCCAGGGGGTTGTCATTGGGGGTGCTGCACTGTTCATTCATTTCAAATACTATACATAATAGTCACAAATTGTGACCACCATGTGAAATATCAACCCAGACACAAATGATTAGTGTCTTATCTCATCTAAAATCTGTCAAGAAGTTCTGAATAGTTATTTTAAAAGTTTACAGCAACTAGGAGTAATCATTGGCAGTCGTAGCAGCTTCCCGAGTCACAAATCGGTTACACAGACTTGTATGCACTATTTCTCGTGTTTAAAATTTTCATTGTAACTTCCCTTTAATTAGAGATAATTTACACGAGCTGCGATCCGTTGCAGCTCATGATAAAAAATTCAAACCAATCGTAATTCGTCTCTAGCTGTGTGTATGACAAGCATTCGCTTATAAGAGGTCAAGGTCACTTGAGCTGAAATCGTTCGCAGCACATACGGTGTTAGATAAATTTTTTATTTTTATTTAACCCCTCCGGTGTAACCTCAATTTTTTGGTCTGTCCGTATTATGTATTATAATGTAGTAGAGACAGCAGTATGCAGTCCTTTTCTTTGGGAGTGCTGCAGCTCTACAGCTCATTAAAGAAAGCCGCCACTGAGCCTGACTATAACCTGTGCTATCCATACACCAGTGCTCTTTTCTGAGACTGGGGTATTTCTTTTAGTCCAGAATTCTTGTCTGGCACTATCACCTGGTATAATCTAGATACACATATTTACCATCTCGTCACAACTATACAATTTGAAAGGTTTTTCTTGTTGCTTCATTAAATCATAAATGGTAGATTAACCAGTAGTACACTCAGTAGATTAACCAGTAGTATACTCAGTAGATTAACCAGTAGTATACTCACTGCATAAAAACTTAGCTGATGCACATTCGTGCAGACTTTTTAAGTAACTCCACTTTTGCCCTTAATTGTTAAAGATAAGCGCTTCCTTCATGCAGCCTTGCCACCCAAAGATTTTTCTGCATACCTTTCTGACATAATGAATATGCATGTGTGTCAACAGGGCAGAAGAATGCACTAAAAATGTGAGCAAAAATCACGACAATACAAGCTTTCACTATCGACTGGTTAGGAAACAGTCGTATAACATTGGCGCCATTGCAAACAAAGCTCCGCCGTTCACTTCAAATGTTACATCTGTTTTTGTGTGGACATTCCGGTTACTGTGTAGGCAGACAAATGGTCCAGCCTGTTAAAAAAAAAAGGTAAAGATAGTTCCATAACAGATACTGTCGTAGGGGAATTAGGTGTTAGAGACCTCACTATACTAGGTCCAGCTTCAAGAAGTGGGGCGACCAGTCCCCTGTCTAGATGCCTTTGCCTTCCTTAACTCAAGAGGAGAGTCATGTACCCATTTACAGCTAGGTAGGCGAGCGTTATGCCACCGTAATTCGAACCAGGTACCTCTGCTGCGAGAGGCCAGTGCTCTAGCCACTCTGCCGATTGGATGTTCCATATTATTTTTCAGCACTAGCAGTAAACAGGCTGTTCAGCAGCACGCAGAAGATTTACTATCAGTTATCATTGTTGATCAGAATCGACGTCACTGCACTCCGGGCAAACTCATAGGTGCTCAGTTTCACTAAGCAAATGACGAAGGGTATGGATGCTAATTGTTCCTGTTGCGAGCTCGTTGCAAACAAGCCGCATGCATCCTCTCATGCGTCCACCCCTGCTTGTCTTACGTTTGATGCCAAATTCCAGGAATCTTAGCCTTGACGATTAATCGATTGCAGTGCCATTCTCTAATAGGTAATCATAAATTGTCCTCATCATTTCTCCCTTATCCATAATCAATGTACCTTCAATGGGTGTTCTTGAAGCTAGTCTGTTGTCGTGTTTTGGTCTGTCTTACACCATGGTCATATTTACCGCACGCAATACTATAGGAAAACGGACCGATACAAACAGCCAATGAAAACGCCCCTTTTTCTGGTGTGTATAAGGAAACATTTTTAGGCGTAACATAGAGGCCCATTTTATGTAAATGATAGTAAGAATTTATTTAATTTCTTAATAACTAGAGATGTTTAAAAGGAAAGATATAGATAGTTCAACAACGGGGATGTTACTTAAGAGGTAGGTGCAAAGAATTCCTCGAATAGTAATTCATTTAAAGAGAAAAATCGTTTAAATTGACATCTATACATCATGGTAGTCCCAAATTTAGTTAGTTAAAGTCTGCATAGATTTAAATGCATTTTGCTAACTAAACAATTATTAGATAGCACGGTAGAGATAAATTCACAGTATAATTCTAACTTTAAATGATCAAAATCGGTTCAGAATTAAGAGAGATAATAAATATTTTAAAATTTGCACATTGAACAAGCAGGCAAAAGATGCCTCGGTTTTAGATTCCTAACACTGGTTTTTGGCCGTGTTCTCCTATACGGGGGAGCGACGGTATAAAAGTCCTTCAACTTGGTTGATTTGGAGCCACAACTTTTTTTTAACACTAAGCGGTACAGAAGAGAGCGGCAAAAAGTGTGCTGTCAAATACTTTGCCACTGCATCTGCATAAAAAAGGTAAAGGAACCCGTTACACGCCCATTGAGGCATATTGGGAATATGGTGTTAGGCCCATATTATCTTGACCGTCGGCACACGAGGGGTGATGTGGTCGGCATCACGCCGGCCGCCTTAACCTTCCCAGAGTAGCTCTGGTACCATTTGGGGCTGGGTCGACCCAGGAGCCGTTTGTGGCCTAAAAATTTTTCCGCCTCATCTGGGGATCGAACCATAGACCACTGCGCTAGGAAGCCAGTGCACTAACCACTATGCTACCGCGGCTCCGCATCTGCATAGCAGACCTAGATACCTTTTAACAGCCTGTTACAGCTTATGTGTATTGCCTGAGGGTAAGAAAGAATATATATATGTATATAATTTTCTTGTGATTAATCCACTTGTGTGTTCGTAAGTGTGTTAAGATAAACTTACGGGACGAGTGTATTGCAATCTAAAGCCAGTATGTGTTGACTTTTAGAGACGAAAACCAGCTTTGGGAAATGTGTAGAATATTTGAGAATTATGGCAAAAATACGACTGTAGGTTTAATAATGTATTTGAAGGAGTATTTCCTAAAGGAAAGACACACTGATCAGGAGCATGAGAAAGGATCACATAATTTGTTAACATGTATTAATCAAGGTGTCACTTAATAGTTTGAATTAAACCCAATCATTGTATGGAAACAGATCATGGACTAATGGATCTAACGTAGGATTTATAAGGAAAGTGTAATCACATTGAACTGGCTGTGAGTGGTACTGAGGTAAATTGTCCTGTGCAACTGTTAGCACCATGTCTGAAAACTGTTTGTTACGTAAAGTGTGTGTGTGGATAGAATAGTGCTGGACCATACAAGGGTTGTGATTATTTGTATTACAGGTTTTATCCTGCAACTACTAAGATTGTACGAGACATTCACTTCTGAGGGACTCTGTGGTGCAAACGTTCTCAATATACATAGAACTAGACAACCTATGTTTCCCAGCCTGGAGATCCAGACATTTTATGATCCTGGCTATAGTGGATGTTTCTCATTTCTGGAGATAAGTGGTAACACAATTCCACTGGTCAGCCTATCCAGAGACATTATCAAACAAATAAAATACCCATAACAACAAAAACAGTTTGAGTGATGACTCATGAAGGACTTTAATAAACTAAATACCAACTTTACAGTCCAGTGAAAGTGTCATATATATATATATATATATATATATATATATATATATATATATATATATATATATATATATATATATATATATATATATATTAATGTGTGTCATGAAATATTCTAATCCACATATATAAATTATTAGGTAAATATAAAGCCTAACAAATAAAATAAATAAAGAAAAGAACAATGGTAAAATGACAGTGCTGTCACAAAGAATGTACTCGAAATCCCCTTGTTTTCTGCTTCGTCTGCAAATTGTAACGCTTTCACGTTGATATAAAAGCTTACTGTATTATTACCCGCCTTCTTCAATGAAACGTGTGCTGCATTTCTAAGAAAAACATTGAGACGTACTGCGTAATGACCTAAATTAATCCTAACATTAATTATATTACGTTACCAAAACGAACGAACAGATGGACAAAAGGATAGCGAGAGGGGAGGGCTGAAAATCAGGAACGCATGCAACGCGCGTCGCGCGATACACAAATGCTGGCATCACGCGTGTAAGTCTACAAGCACTAACTTTTTCAGACGGACAGTGATAAAATACACTACCCTTTCCCAGAGTTAGGTTTATAAATCATACCCGACTCTTATTAGAAAAGATAACAATAGATGGGTTTACGTTTGAAAACATAACAGTACCCAGACAGCACATCTTCGAAACAGGAGGTAGAAGAAATTTCATATTTTGAACGCAGCCACGTAGCTCCTTTAAATTAGTATTTTTGGGTTCCTTAGGGCTTGCTGACAAATAATATGTAAAACGTTACGCAAATAGTCCAGGAATTAATAAATTATACCCAAAATAAAATATTGGGGGTGCCTGACAGCATAAAATCATTTCTGCTCATAAGATTTTTTTTTTCGTGTTTGAAAAAAATTTACGTTACAGAAATAGCCTACCATGTAAACTCCAAATTGATTGGAGCGCAACAAATGAAAGCCTAACCACGATTGGTCGGGCTATAAATACTATCTTGGTTGTTAGGGGAGACGGGAAAAGATAACATTTTTTCAAACACTTGTCGAAACGTGGCTCATTGGCCAGTCTCGCTGATATACACACTTGGGAGCGTTAGTTCGAAACCACTTGTTTAAATAACTTGATAAAGCATCAGTGCGTTGAAGCCAGCTTATATTTGGCTCAATAAAAGCCTGGAAGATAAGCAGATGGAAATTTGTGCCAGTTTGTGCCAGAATTCATTGCTAATCAACGTATCTGTGTTATTCGTATGAATTGTGGGACAGTGGTCTTGATGGTACTGAGCAGCACCTGGTCAGAGCTTTGCTGAATCCAGAGTCGGACAGCATACTCCTTGGTCTTTTTAGCTATCAGTGAGGTGTCTCCTGAGCCCAGAGGAGAATTCGAGCAGAGGAGTCCTTTCCTGCCGCCATCACGCCAGATAAGCGAATTGGCCAGCTGAGCTCAACATTATGTCCCCTCATCTTGAACTGACTTTTTAAAATTAACATTAAGAGGGGAATTTACTTGTCTTAAAATCAGGAACTGTGAACATCTCCAATACTAGTCCCTAAAGACAAACTATTGAAGTCATGATGACAAATACCAACAGAGCTTGAACAAAACAAAACCAGTATTACCTCATTTTACTACTACACAACTGACACACATAGAACATTTGTAATAATATATGTCCCTACAATATTCATATTAAATACATTCTGTACATAACTTGTAATTTAAATTGATTGTGATTCCTGGTTCCCTTGTAGTTGAATCAGGACACATATTCATTCATGCCAGTAATGAATACATATTGTTATTTGAAAGTTTATCAGTGACTTCTTTAAGATATCTTTGTAGAGTGTTATATGTATGTGAGTGTCACAGTGTTGTCAAGAGTAGTGGATTAAATTAAATTGTTTATCTGTCTGTTGTTGTGACTTACACTTCATCATACACATACCCTAGACACATAACGTAGCATCACACTATTCCAGAATAATTCTGACTGAGATATATAGATATGTGGTAGCAAGTAAGGTTATCTATAATACACTACTCTTAATAGATATAGATACCTTCACAGCTGATCTCAGTCAGTACACTAAGTTCCCTATAAATATTTATAACATCCCACTTCACCACATATATTGGGGTCTCGCTCTTGGGATTTTGAATCTTTCCCTATTAAAAATATTGGGGGTAATTCACTTCAGGGAATATAAGAATTAAAAGGTATCCTTGGGTGGAATTAAATAAGGTTGAGCTCACGGTGCCTGTGTTGTCCATTAGAGATTGAATTGTTGGTTAGACATTGTATAAATTTACCTGATAGACAATGGCGGACCTGGCCAAATTTTGATCTGCTGCTGTTCAGACTGCAAAAGAGTTAGGATTAGATGGGCAAGTTATGGTTGCCTATGTCACTACGGAATGTGACAAATTTATTGAACGCGAAGAAAGAAGGTTTGAAGCCGAAAGAAAGTTAGAGGCTGAAAGGAAATTAAGAGGTTACAGATTGAGGCTGACAAAGAGGCTAAAGCATTGGAAGCCGAGGAAAGAAGACAGGCTGCAGAAAGGGAAGAGAAGAAATTAGCTGCAGAAAGAGAAGAGAAGAAATTAGCTGCAGAAAGAGAAGAAAAAATTAGCTGCAGAAAGGGAAGAGAGGAAATTAGCTGCAGAAAGGGAAGCAGAAGATAAAAGATTACAAAGGGAACATGAGTTACGACTAAGGGAGTTTGAGTTTCAAGGCCATGCTCCTGAAAATGGTGCCAGTCCCTTTGCCTCTGATGCTACGGTTACTCAAGGAGCCTCAACCTCAGCTATGAATTTTCATTTAGATCATTTTGTTGAGAAAGACGATGATATTGAGAGCTATATAAATAGGTATGAACTATTAGCTACCACATATGGGTTAGAGAGAGAAAGGTGGAGCTTAAAGTTATCTCAGGGACTTCGTGATGCAGCTTATGAAGTTTTTGCAAAAATGAGCAGAGGTGATCAGGAAAATTATGACATGCTAAAGCAGGCTCTTTTGTTAAGGTATGAAAAGAATGCAGAATTTTACAGGAAAAAATTTAGGAATGCTAAACTACTGTCAGGTGAAACCTATCACCAGTTCTCTGCACGAATAGAGACATTCTTGGAGAAATGGACTTCTCTGGGGAAAACCCAAGATCTTAAGGAAATGGTCCTTATAGAGCAACTAAGAGAGTCCATGGCTCCAGACCTGAGAAAGTTTCTCATGGAACAAGGTGCAGAGAGGCTGGGTGAGTTGCTAAATGTTGCTGAAAGGTATCAAGCAGCTCAAGCAGAGGTAACAGGTAATAAAAAGAAACAGGTGGATAACTTTAGGGCACCACAGAACTTTAATAAATTTGATCCTAAGGATCAAAATAAAGGTAAGCACCAATTTGATAGGCCACGGTATGAAAATAAAAATAAATTCCCACAATTCGATGAAAGGAAATATGATGAAAGAAAATCTTTCAACCAAGGAAAAAGGTGGTGTAAAAATTGTAAGATGAACAATCATGACACTGACCATTGTAGAAGGAAACCTCCTCATTTTGCTGCTATGACATCGGGGAAAAAGGAAAAGAAGGGCAAACCTGAAGAATTACAGGAACCATACCACCCCCCAGTGTGTGAAGATGTCATCTGTAATGGTGTCACTATAAGATGTTTATATGATACCGGTTTAGATTACGATTCCGTTGTGAGTTCTCACCTGGTGCAGGCCGATCAATACACCACAGAAACAGTGGAGATTCAAACTGCAACCAAGGATGTAGCTACCATGACACTTCCCGTCGCCCGAATAAAAGTGAAAACGCGATATGTGGAAGGAATCATAAAAGCAGCAGTGATAAATGAGCCAATCTACCCTCTAATATTGGGGTGTAGATATGTCTTCTTGGGGAATCCCAAGAGACCTGTGATATTGGCAACAGTGCAGACCAGATCACAGTCAAAGAAGGAGGAGGATAATCCCATAAATACTCACCCAGATGAGATGAGGAAGGCACAGGCTGAGGACAAAACACTCAAGCCATGTTTCAAGAAGTTGCCCAAATCTCATACACCTCCAGGCAAGGGAGAGTTTTATATGAAGAACAAACTGATATATAGGAAGGCTGGATCTGAATCCAATGGTCACGGACAGCTGGTCCTTCCCACTTCATATAGGACTAAAGTGTTGGAACTAGGGCATGCGATTCCCTTCAGTGGTCATATGGGAATCAGCGCAACAGGACAGCGAATAGCTTGTCACTATTTCTGGCCAGGAATAACTGAAGATATCAAACGATATGTAAAATCCTGTCCAGAGTGCCAACGAGTAGCACCTAAACATTGGACTGCACCAGCAACTCTGGGGGAAATGCCCATAGTGGGAACACCCTTTGAGAGAGTTGCCGTGGATCTTGTGGGACCTCTCACCCGAACCAAGAGAAGGAACAGCTACATTCTGACTCTGGTGGACACTTGTTCTATGTGGGGAGAGGCAGTAGCCCTGTCATCGATTGATTCTAAACATGTGGCAGAGGCATTGCTCACAATTTTCACAAGGTTAGGCTTTCCCAATCAAATCTTGACTGATAATGGCTCTCAGTTCAAGGGGAAACTAACTGAAGAAGTTTTCAGGATCTTCCAGGCCAAACACTTCCATTGTAGTGTGTATCATCCCCAAGGGAACGGCCAAGTGGAAAGATTTAACGGCACATTGATGTCGATCCTGAGAAAGTTGGCACACGAAAAACCAGATACATGGGACCAGTACCTGCACGCCGCCCTCTTTGCTTATCGGGAGGTACCCCATAGTTCAACCGGTATGGCCCCGGCAACATTATTGTTTGGAAGGCCAATAAAAGGTCCACTTGAAGCTTTGTTAAGAACGTGGACTGATGAAAAGGCAGAGGAAAACATTACATCTTCATACCAATATGTGAATGAGCTGACCACTCGGTTAAAAACTGGCTGGAAACTTGCCAATGAAAATTTGAAACAAGCCAGGAAGAAACATGCTGCCTATTATAACAGGAAGGCGAAAGACAGAAATTTGGCTGTGGGAGAGAAGGTACTGCTTCTTTTGCCCGGGAGTCAGAATAAGTTACAAATTGGATGGCAGGGTCCATATACAGTTCTAGAGAAGGTGTCTAGAACAAATTATAAGATAGATAAGAAGGGGAAAGAAAAAATCTATCATGTGAATCTCCTGAAGAAATATTTGGAAAGAGAACATCAGGAAGAGACACACTTGTTGACCTTGTCCATCGCCATGGAGATGAAAAAGGAACCACTTTCATCATTTGAATATCCATTACACCCCTGTGAGACAGCAGCACAGGTGAAAATCAGTACACATTTAACGAAAACTCAGAAAGAGAGAGTGCAACAGGTTCTAAATAATCATGCAGAGGTGTTAACAGACCGACCAGGGCATACAAACCTATTGGAATATGATATGAAACTCATAGACTCCACACCTGTCTGTATGAAACCATATTCGATTCCGTTTGCTAAGGAAAAAGCTTTGAAGGAAGAGATAGACTATCTATTGAAGGAAGGAATTATTTCGCACAGTGTGTCTTCGTATAGTTCCGGTGTTGTACTCTTAAGGAAGCCCTCTGGAGAACATAGACTCTGTATAGATTACAGGAGACTGAATGCTATTACAGAAGGACAGGTGGATCCATTGCCGGATACAAATCAGCTGTTTGCCAGACTAAATAAAGCTAAATATTTCTCAAAAGTGGATCTGAGTAAAGGATACTATCAGATTCCAGTAAAGCCTGAGGTTAGACCATACCTAGCTTTTAGTACCTCAGAAGGACACTATGAGTTTAATAGATTGCCATTTGGATTGAAGAATGCGCCTAGTGTCTTCTCTAGAATGATGAGAAAATTATTGGATCCTCTGAATAATCCCTGTATAACAAATTTTATGGATGATATCCTTATAGCAACAGAAACATTTGAGGAACACATTGACTCTCTGAACATGCTGTTTGATCGACTTAGGGAGGCAAATTTAACAGCCCGACCAACCAAATGTTGCGTTGGATGTAAAGAATTGGAATTTTTGGGACACACAGTTTATCAGGGAAACATGACCCCTGACCCAAAGAATTTAGAGAAACTACAGAAAGCCCCGAGACCACAAACCAAGAAGGACGTGAGATCCTTTGTCTCATTATGTGGTTTCTACCAGAAGTATATCAAAAACTTTAATTCCATATGTGCACCTTTAACTGAATTGACACGTAAAGGACTTCCAGATCGCATTACATGGACACCACAATGTGAAATGACTTACCAAGAATTGAAGGAAAAGCTCACAAGTAAACCCATTTTGAAATTACCTGACTTAAGTCAAGAATTCATAGTAAGGACGGATGCAAGTAATATTGGGTTAGGTGCAACTCTACTACAGAAATCAGATGCATTGGATGGGGAATTAAGCCCAGTGGCATATGCTAGCAGAAAGTTGAATAAAGCTGAAATCAACTACTCAACTAGCGAAAAAGAATGTCTTGCAGTAATATGGGCAATAAAGAAATTCAATATTTATCTATATGGGAAGGCATTTAAGTTGCAAACTGACCACAAACCTTTATCGTTTTTAGCACAGGCTAAGCATGAGAACTCTAGGTTACTCCGATGGTCTTTGCTTCTGGCTCCATATAATTTTAGCATTGAATATATATCTGGAAAAACCAATCTGGGAGCGGATTTTTTAAGCCGCCATCCGTGTGATGAGAATCACCGTAAACCCCAGAAATAATAATAAATTTCTCTATGTGTATATAGAATAAAGGACTGACATATAATGTCTGTTTTAAGAGGGGAGGTGTCATGAAATATTCTAATCCACATATATAAATTATTAGGTAAATATAAAGCCTAACAAATAAAATTAATAAAGAAAAGAGCAATGGTAAAATGACAGTGCTGTCACAAAGAATGTACTCGAAATCCCCCTTGTTTTCTGCTTCGTCTGCAAATTGTAACGCTTTCACGTTGATATAAAAGCTTACTGTATTATACCCGCCTTCTTCAATGAAACGTGTGCTGCATTTCTAAGAAAAACATTGAGACGTACTGCGTAATGACCTAAATTAATCCTAACATTAATTATATTACGTTACCAAAACGAACGAACAGATGGACAAAAGGATAGCGAGAGGGGAGGGCTGAAAATCAGGAACGCATGCAACACGCGTCGCGCGATATACAAATGCTGCCATCACGCGTGTAAGTCTACAAGCACTAACTTTTTCAGACGGACAGTGATAAAATACACTACCCTTTCCCAGAGTTAGGTTTATAAATCATAACAAACTCTTATTAGAAAAGATAACATTAGATGGGTTTACGTTTGAACACATAACAGTACCCAGACAGCACATCTTCGAAACAGGAGGTAGAAGAAATTGCATATTTTGAACGCAGCCACGTAGCTCCTTTAAATTGGTATTTTTGGGTTCCTTAGGGCTTGCTGACAAATAATATGTAAAACGTTACGCAAATAGTCCAGGAATTAATAAATTATACCCAAAATAAAATATTGGGGGTGCCTGACAGCATAAAATCATTTCTGCTCATAAGATTTTTTTTTTCGTGTTTGAAAAAAATTTACGTTACAGAAATAGCCTACCATGTAAACTCCAAATTGATTGGAGCGCAACAAATGAAAGCCTAACCACGATTGGTCGGGCTATAAATACTATCTTGGTTGTTAGGGGAGACGGGAAAAGATAACATTTTTTCAAACACTTGTCGAAACGTGGCTCATTGGCCAGGGTCGCTGATATACACACTTGGGAGCGTTAGTTCGAAACCACTTGTTTAAATACACTTGATAAAGCATCAGTGCGTTGAAGCCAGCTTATATTTGGCTCAATAAAAGCCTGGAAGATAAGCAGATGGAAATTTGTGCCAGTTTGTGCCAGAATTCATTGCTAATCAACGTATCTGTGTTATTCGTATGAATTGTGGGACAGTGGTCTTGATGGTACTGAGCAGCATCTGGTCAGAGATTTGCTGAATCCAGAGTCGGACAGCATACTCCTTGGTCTTTTTAGCTATCAGTGAGGTGTCTCCTGAGCCCAGAGGAGAATTCGAGCAGAGGAGTCCTTTCCTGCCGCCATCACGCCAGATAAGCGAATTGGCCAGCTGAGCTCAACATTATGTCCCCTCATCTTGAACTGACTTTTTAAAATTAACATTAAGAGGGGAATTTACTTGTCTTAAAATCATGAACTGTGAACATCTCCAATACTGGTCCCTAAAGACAAACTATTGAAGTCATGATGACAAATACCAACAGAGCTTGAACAAAACAAAACCAGTATTACCTCATTTTACCACTACACAAATGACACCCATAGAACATTTGTAATAATATATGTCACTACAATATTCATATTAAATACATTCTGTACATAACTTGTAATTTAAATTGATTGTGATTCCTGGTTCCCTTGTAGTTGAATCAGGACACATATTCATTCATGCCAGTAATGAATACATATTGTTATTTGAAAGTTTATCAGTGACTTTTTTAAGATATCTTTGTAGAGTGTTATATGTATGTGAGTGTCACAGTGTTGTCAAGAGTAGTGGATTAAATTAAATTGTTTATCTGTCTGTTGTTGTGACTTACACTTCATCATACACATACCCTAGACACATAACGTAGCATCACACTATTCCAGAATAATTCTGACTGAGATATATAGATATGTGGTAGCAAGTAAGGTTATCTATAATACACTACTCTTAATAGATATAGATACCTTCACAGCTGATCTCAGTCAGTACACTAAGTTCCCTATAAGTATTTATAACATCCCACTTCACCACAATGTGAAATAAATAATTAATATTTGAAATATAACTTTAGCATATTTAAATATTGTGGAAATGGACATTCCATGTTTATTTATTTTATCTTGTAAAAACATTTGAATTCTTTATCATTTTCCTAACCGGAAAGAGAAACGGTATAGGATCAATAAATTGTATATATATATATATATATATATATATATATATATATATATATATATATATATATATATATATATATATATATATATATATATATATATATATATATGATCAGTCTTACTTAATTATTTAATTGAGTTAAGGTTCTGTTGGTTATATATATATATATATATATATATATATATATATATATATATATATATATATATATATATATATATATATATATATATATATATATATATATATATATATATATATATATATTACATATTTAATTAACTAATTAATCTCCTAGCAGAGTCAATACAAAAATAATAACCATTATTCAAGGGTGGATCTTGAGAGGTAGCACTTAGACCTTCAGTAACAAACACTATCATCATACTTGAAGGTTTATACAGCTTGACCCTACCTTTGATTGTTGATACACCCTTGCTCTTTTCAGAGAAGGGGGTATTTCTTATAAGACCAGTCTCTTATCTGGCACTATCCTGGTATCATCTGATACATCTTTTTGTCCAGGATATCTTTCATTTAATAACATCTGAACCTCTCGCGACATCTGGGGTCTCCTTCCAGGATTTTACTTACTACCCTGGGGTCTTTACTTTAAGATAGTCAGTGGTAAGATTAAAAGTAGGAGTTAAGTAAATATAAATATAAAGATAAATAAGAGAAAGAAAGTAATAAATAAAAATAACTCATTGTAATAGTAGTGAGTACATAACCACATTTTTGGTGACTGGATGAGCTGACAGTGGTTGGATATTAATTAATTCTGTATATTAATTAAGTTGGTATCTTATTTAAATTTATAATTTGTATATTGATAAGACTGCAAGAGAATGGCAGACTTGGCAAAATTTAGATCTGCTACAGTGCAGTCGGCAAAAGAATTTGGATTAAGTGGGGAGGCTCTTATTCAATATGTCACTACTGAATGTGACAAGTATATAGAAAGAGAAGATAAGAAAGTGGAAACTGAAAGATTACAAATTAAAGCTGATAAGGAAGCAAAAAGATTACAATTAGAGGCTGATAGGGAGGCTAAACAAATAGAAGCTGATAAGGAAGCTAAAAGATTACAATTAGAAGCTGATAGGGAGGCTAGGAAACTAGAAGCTGATAGGGAGGCTAGGAAACTAGAATCTGATAGGGAAGCTGAAACTAAAAGATTACAACTAGAAGCTGATAGGGAGGCTAGGCAAATGGAGGCTGAAGAAAAGATATTGCAAATGGAGGCTGAAAAAGAGGAAAAGAGATTGCAAAGGAAACATGAAGTGGGGCTGAAAGAGCTTGAACTTCAAGGACATGTTACAGGAAATGGGAGTAGCCCAACCACATCTGACACTAGTGCAAGTCAAGGCGCCTCAAATAGAGCCATGAATTTTCACTTGGATCCATTTGTGGAGAAAGAAGATGATATTGAGTCTTTTTTAAGTAGGTACGAGAGATTAGCTACTAACTATGGCCTAGAGAAAGAGAAGTGGAGCCTTAAGTTATCACAAGGTCTGAGAGGAGCCTCTTATGAAGTTTTTGCAAAACTTGGCAGAGAAGACCAAGAAGATTATGACATCTTGAAGCAGGCATTGCTAGTTTGCTATGAAAAGAACTCGGAATTTTATAGGAAGAAATTCAGAACTGCCAAGCTACTTTCTGGAGAAACTTACCACCAATTCTCTGCAAGATTAGAAACCTACTTGGAGAAGTGGACTACTCTTGGAAAATGCCAAGACCTAAAAGAATTGGTCATGATGGAGCAAGTAAGAGAGTCTATGCCTCCAGACATGAAAAAATTTCGTATGGAACAAGGTGCACAGAGATTGGGGAAGATTCTAACAGTTTGTTGCATGGTGGTTTGCTCTGAACAATGTTCCATGTGATATGAATAAAACAATTATAAATTTCTGGCCATTGTTTTTTCTTTGATATGTTAGGTTTTTTTATTCAGTGATAGTGCATCGTGCCTTCGATGGAAGATTAAGCGAATGCGGGGGTGGAAGATTCCGAACAATACTTGAACCTTGGAATACGATTGATTTGATAAGTCATTTCATTGAGTCCATACATTTAATTCACAGTTGTACACACAGGATGATCATTTCAAATAGGATTAGAGCATAAGTCCATATAAGTCATGCATAAATTAATCAATAACGTAGACTGCTGGTTTACGTGTCAATGTCCGTTTAAGGATACAATGCAGTATTGTCGTCAGAACATCACAGCTATATGCACGAGCAGATAGACATGGCTACCTGCCGACAGTGAGACTGCGAGTCTGAATATTTCATATGAATTTGACGATTATTCTCATCCTTCTGAGGATTCTAGTTAATTACTAACCTCCATAAATTTTCCTCTCATATAGAGTTCTAGGACTGACCCTGGTCCATCAAAAAATGCATATATATGGCTATATCATGCCATTGAATTGGAAGGTTAGAAAAACGCAGCTATTCAGCTTGGCGGTCAAGTAACAAAGGGTAGCGTTTCTTAGTTACCGACTGTGACCCAAACAACGCTATACACGTCATAATCGATCGTGTATGGAGCGTTCAATAATTGAAACATCTATCGCAATATATTAAATGCCTTAACCTTTACAATTGCACGTCTGATAACCTTTAGCAGACGGCGTTAATATCATATACCGTAACACAGTTGCTGAGAGATATCAAGTAGCCCAGAAAGAGTTAGCAGGAATTAGGAAGAAGCAGGTAGATAGTAAAAGAGCCCCACAAAACCAAGATGAGTATGAAAATAGGGACCAACCACATAGATACAAACAAGGTTATGACAGGCCTAAATATGACCAAAGAGACAGGAACCCTCAGGTACAAGATAAGAAACCTTACAGACAGGGAGAAAAATTGTGCAAATTTGCAAAATGAGCAACCACAATATAATTGAATGTGGTAGGAAAGTCCCTCCATAGCACGCTGCATGTATGATAACAGTGGGAAATGGCAGGAAGGAACCGACAGCAAGTCAGGTAGATCTCTATCATCCCCCCATCTGTGAAGAAGTAACATGTAATGGCAATAAAATTGTGTGCCTTTACGATTCAGGATTGGAATATGACTCAGTTGTGAGTGCGACTCTGGTGCACCCTGAGCAGTATACCACAGACACAGTGCAGATACAAGGGGCATTAAAGGGAACAGCCACCATGACACTTCCCCTAGCCAGAATCAATGTCAAGACTCGCTATGTGGAAGGAGTGATTAATGCAGCAGTGTGTGATGATCCTAATTACCCGCTGGTGTTAGGAAGGAGATATGTCTTCCTAGGGAACCCAATAAAACCTGTGGCCATGGCCACATTCCAGACCAGGTCAAGTCCCAGGAAGGAGGAGGGAATACCACTTACTGTTCATCCTAAAAAGATGAAAAAGGCCCAAGCAAAAGATAAAACTTTAAAACCCTGCTTTGGCAAATTGCCAAACAGCCATAACCACCCAAAGAAAGGACAATTTTATGTGGATGATGGATTGCTTTACAGGAAAGCTGGAGCAGGACCCAATGGGCATAGCCAGTTAGTACTGCCATCTTCTTACAGGGAACAAGTTATGGAGCTAGCACATGTTGTACCAGACGGTGGACATATGAAAATTGGTACCACCTGTCAAAGGGCATCTGTAAACCACTATTGGCCAGGCATTGCTGAAGATATCAATCAGTATGTAAATGCCTGTGATCAATGTAGCAAGGTAAACTCCACACATGGAGAAAATCAACAGGACCTAGAAACGCATTGCGGTGAAAATAGGCCTGAAAATAAAAAGGAACAGGTAGACATCGTGAATACGATAGCACCTTCTCACACCCAGTCTTCCAGTAAACCAGTGACCATGGCAACTCTCCGTCTCGTACCGAGAGGGGAAACAACCCATCCCGCGCCAACACAATATTGCTCGGAATTCTTGGAACGGGCTAAAAATAGAAGTATGGTTAGTCAGCCAACTTTGAAACTGAAACTGAGGTGCAAACCCAGAAAAATTGGGAGTGAGAGATTGGGCAATGGGCCTAATGCTCAGCTCACTTTGACATACGGCTATTAAATTAGCATTATGAGGGCACCGGCAACAGTGGTAGTTGGCCGGCCCTACACGGTCCATTGGAAGTTTTCTCACGGACATGGACTGAGATTATATATTATATAGCAAATGCTACAGGGAGAATTGATTTCTTGGTGCAGGAAATTCATTTCCCCATATGAATCATATTATCGCTCCAGTGAGGTTTAGCTGAGAAAACCCTCTGGGGAAAATAGACTCTAATTGAATTTGGGAAATAATTACAGTAACAGAGTCACTAGTGAATCGAGATAAGGGTATTACCAGATCTCGTCAAGCCTGAGCTCAGACCATTGCTGGCTGTTCACATCTCGGAGGGGCACTATGAGTTCCATATGTTGCTTTTGAGTTGAAGAATACTCCGAGTGTTTTATCCAGGCTGATGAGGAAATTACTGGGTCCCTTACATAACTCAGCTATCACCAATTTTATAGATGACCTCCTCATAACTATTGGAACCTTGAGGAACATCTAACACCTCTGGTCAGGTCATTGAACAGACTCAGAGAAGAGTAATGGTGAATATTGATTGATAGTTAGCATTAGACAGGCAGCAGCACCTGTGCTGTTTATTAACACAACCGGAGGTTATCCTTGGATCGCAGAGGGTTGAGGCAGATTTCTTGAGTAGTGCCTACTTGAACTGACCCACCTGCAGGAAACCAGGATACCAGTAAGGCAGAGTGAACCTCATTTTGGGGTAATGCAGTGATTGTAAATACAGACAGGAAAGCTTCACCAAGTAGTTCACGCTTTTAAATGGGGGAGCTCTGTCGTGTTTTGGTCTGTCTTACACCACGGTCATATTTACCGCACACAATACTATAGGAAAACGGACCTATACAAACAGCCAATGAAAACGCTCCTTTTTCTGGTGTGTATAAGGAAACCTTTTTAGGCGTAACATAGAGGCCCATTTTGTGTAAATGATAGTAAGAATTTATTTAATTTCTTAAGAACTAGAGATGTTTAAAAGGAAAGATATAGATAGTTCAACAACGGGGATGTTACTTAAGAGGTAGGTGCAAAGACTTCCTCGAATAGTAATTCATTTAAAGAGAAAAATCGTTTAAATTGACATCTATACATCAGGGTAGTCCCAAATTTAGTTAGTTAAAGTCTGCATAGATTTAAATGCATTTTGCTAACTAAACAATTATTAGATAGCACGGTAGAGATAAATTCACAGTATAATTCTAACTTTAAATGATCAAAATCGGTTCAGAATTAAGAGAGATAATAAATATTTTAAAATTTGCACATTGAACAAGCAGGCAAAAGATGCCTCGGTTTTAGATTCCTAACACCGGTTTTTGGCCGTGTTCTCCTATACGGGGGAGCGACGGTATAAAAGTCCTTGAACTTGGTTGATTTGGAGCCAAAACTTTTTTAAACACTAAGCGGTACAGAAGAGAGCGGCAAAAAGTGTGCTGTCAAATACTTTACCACTGCATCTGCATAGCAGACCTAGATACCTTTTAACAGCCTATTACAGCTTATGTGTATTGCCTGAGGGTAATAAATAATATATATATATGTATATAATTTTCTTGTGATTAATCCACTTGTGTGTTCGTAAGTGTGTTAAGAAAAACTTACGGGACGAGTGTATTGCCATCTGAAGCCAGCATGTGTTGACTTTTAGAGACGAAAACCAGCTTTGGGAAATGTCTAGAATATTTGAGAATTATGGCAAAAATACGACTGTAGGTTTAATAATGTATTTGAAGGAGTATTTCCTAAAGGAAAGACACACTGATCAGGACCATGAGAAAGGATCACAGAATTTGTTAACATGTATTAATCAAGGTGTCACTGAATAGTTTGAACTAAACCCAATCATTGTATGGAAACAGATCATGGACAAATGGATATAACGTAGGATTTATAAGGAAAGTGTAATCACATTGAACTGGCTGTGAGTGGTACTGAGGTAAATTGTCCTGTGCAACTGTTAGCACCATGTCTGAAAAGTGTTTGTTACGTCCAGTGTGTATGTGGATAGAATAGTGCTGGACCATACAAGGGTTGTGATTATTTGTAATACAGGTTTTATCTTGCAACTACTAAGATTGTACGAGACATTCACTTCTGAGGGACTCTGTGGTGCAAACGTTCTCAATATACCTAGAACTAGACAACCTATGTTTCCCAGCCTGGAGATCCAGACATTTTGTGATCCTGGCTATAGTGGATGCGTCTCATTTCTGGAGATAAATGGTAACACAGTTCCACTGGTCAGCCTATCCAGAGACATTATCAAACAAATAAAATACCCATAACAACAAAAACAGTTTGAGTGATGACTCATGAAGGACTTTAATAAACTAAATACCAACTTTACAGTCCAGTGAAAGTGTCATATATATATATATATATATATATATATATATATGTGTGTGTGTGTGTGTGTGTGTGTGTGAAATAAATAAATAATACTTGAAATATAACTTTAGCATATTTAAATATTGTGGAAATGGACATTCCATGTTTATTTATTTTATCTTGTAAAAACATTTGAATTCTTTATCATTTTCCTAACCGAAAAGAGAAACGGTAGAGGATCAATAAATTGTAGATATATATATGATCAGTCTTACTTAATTATTTAATTGAGTTAAGGTTCTGTTGGTTATATATATATATATATATATATATATATATATATATATATATATATATATATATATATATATATATATATATATATATATATATATATATATATATATATATATATATATATATATATATATATATATATATATATATATATATATATATATATATATATATATATATATATATATATATATATATATATATATATATATTTAATTAACTAATTAATCCACTAGCAGAGTCAATACAAAAATAATAACCGTTATTCAAGGGTGGATCTTGAGAGGTAGCACTTAGACCTTCAGTAACAAACACTATCATCATACTTGAAGGTTTATACAGCTTGACCCTACCTTTGATTGTTGATACACCCTTGCTCTTTTCAGAGAAGGGGGTATTTCTTATAAGACCAGTCTCTTATCTGGCACTATCCTGGTATCATCTGATACATCTTTTTGTCCAGGATATCTTTCATTTAATAACATCTGAACCTCTCGCGACATCTGTCAGCTCTTTCATTGCCACGTACCCCTGCATGACTAGGACAGTAGATCCAAACTGGTTCCTAAAGATTCGAGGCTTCTATAGAGGTTTTCCATTCATGCCAGAGCCATCCACTTTGGACCTTCCAATGCATGGATTGTGAGTCTGAAACTTCTCTTGTTAATGAAGTTTCAAACAGCCAGCCACCTTAATCTGCAGTAGCAGCCTCTACCCCCATTCTCATGCTGGATGTTGTTTAGCGACGATTCTGCCCTTTACTCTAGCTGAGAAGCCTCACCCTGATTTCTCACCACGGATTAAAGACCCATCCATGTACGCAATGGAATCATCATCCCCAGCATGATCATTTATTAGCTGCTCAATTTCCAGCTCTGCCCTCCCACTGGCCCAAGTTCTACATTGTCTGCCAAGGCTAATGATGACTTGCTGGTAGTTCGAGTATATCAAACACGCAAAAATGTAGCCAGGACATCAGCAAAATGTAAGTAGCCATCTGCAACACTGAGAGGTTAATATCAGCAAAAATAGCTAGCAACTCAGCACAGATGTAGACAGGCCACCAATACAGGAATGCCTCTATCGGACTCATGGGGCCTCTATGCAGCGTATTAGGTACTGATCATCATCACCATCAGCTGCCGTCTCCACATCGATGGTTGGATGTAATGGATCTCCAACGTCTTCTGTCTCTTGTCTGGATGGCACACTCTGATTGGCTCTTTCCTTTCAATTTTTTTATGTTAACTTTCCACGTATAGATCAGATACTCACTGAAACTCAATTATAGCTGGAGTTGTGGCGATCTACTTTGAAAACATCAAGCTCTCTAAAGATCTACTTTGATAAAGTCACACTGGGAACACCGAACAAGTATCTTTAATTCTGGGGATAGCGCGCTTTTAAATGCTGGAGGGAGAGGGCTAGTCCGAAATTTATCTAGTTTAAAAATTCTCTTTACCCCCTTTTTCAGCAAGCCAGAGGTATATCAAATCATCCATTGTGATCTACCAGTACAGCCTGATCTGTCTTATGCCGACTACAGATGCAGCTAATAGTACTGACAGGACATAGTCTTTGCCTTATACTTGTGGGTAATATGACAAACACTGTTATTTCTACAATTTTATCAGCACGTTGGCTGTCTCCACATAAGGCACTTTTAATCATTGTCATTTTCCTTACGGAGCATGGAACCACCACTGTGGCTGGCCACAATGCAAGAAGCCTGCACCAAGCATTCACATGCTCTTGCAGCAGTGATTTCTGTGACAATTTGTTTTACGTGATGAAGTTACGAGCCATATACGCAACTGTCGTAGATTTTTCGATAGGAATTTAAGACATAGATTGGTCCTTTCTGAATAGACTAGACCAGGTGATAGCTCAGTGGGAGATAAGGCAAAGAAATAGATTTTCACGAGTGAGATGGTGGAAAATTAGGTAGAGTCTGTCCCTGAAATCGAGAAAACTTCTCTCATTCAGCCTATCTCTACAACAAGACTTTGTTAGTCAGACAGTATATTACCCTATATATTAATATATATCACCACTTACATACACACACACATAAATGACGACAGTTAGACGCACAGACGTGAAAACTATATCTATGGGATAGGGATCTTTTGGGACAAGCTGACCAACACACGTAAATAAAGTTTATGTAAATTTTATTTATCATAAAGACACTTCACAACCACAATATTTTGAATATCAAATCAAATACAAATAAACATAAGTTAATGAATTAATTAAAGAGTTAGACTCATATGTGTAATCCTCCCTCCCTCTGTTGAGACAAGATCCCGTTAGAAGAGAAGTTATTAACCCCCAATGAGTCAAAGGTGTCTACGCTATGGTCTAGGATTTCCCTCTACAATAAAAAACAGAGTTTATACTTTAATCTGTTCTGAGAGGGACAGCATTAGCAAATATTGCATAAAAAATATACAAAGTTAGTACATGGGTTATACAATGAAAGAATTATTTATCTCTACTTGCTCTCGCTCTGACAGACACGTGATCACAACCATTCACTCTTACCTAATAGGGCTTTCACACATCTGGAACAATCGTAAGGTACACACAGGCCATCCAGGGTTGGTTATTGGCGAATCAAGCCCCAGTTTCTCCAAAGACAAATTAATTCAAATGATGGGAAACGCTTGATTCACTACTGGTAGTAGGATGCTGGTGATGTCACTTCAATTTTTGTCCAGGTAGTAAAATAATTAACAGGTCTAATGTTCACAGTGTACAGTAGCTTGGAATCTTCAATCGTTAAATCGAATGTCAGGTAAATAAATCTGTTCATGATAAATCTTCTTCACAACACAATGGTCGTTATTCGGGTAATGTCAAGGTTTGACAGGCTGAATGTATATGAACTTGGGAAAAGAAATCATGATATAAGTCCAGTTACAATTATTCTTAATATTCTTAGGGTTGGTACTCTGTCTCGTTCCGGGTGTGAAACCACGAGGCCAGACAGGTCACCTTGAAAAACCCGATATTTATATCAGAATGTTCTTTTTGTAAAGTTATTCTCAGTTCATATGGAAGCCGCTGGTAAGGTTTAGGGTTTGACCCAAATACCGTATAAAGAGAAAAGATACCAATACTTTACATACTATATTATACACAATCCTATCCTTACCCCACGTAACATAGAATATATTTATCCACTTTGATTATTTAACTTTAAATTATAAACTACATGCTGAGAGCTTGTCTATCGTTTAAAAACTTCCGTGATAAAAATTCTAGTCATTTAAAAAAATCAGTCATCATGAATTAGAAATACATACTTATTTCATCAATACTCATGATGAATCAGTGCATTTACTTAGTTGGTTAAAATATTCTCTGACTGATTACTATCAGTTAATAAAATTTATATTATAGCTGGAAGGGTTTAGCTAGAAATTAGTATTAGTTCTGCTATCCACTTTAACACAGTAAACCTAGAGAAATATAAATTACGATTTAACTAGTAAATCACTCTGCCCAAAAATCTTAGAGAAATATAATTGACGATTTAACTAGTTAAATCACTCAAACTTCTAGTATAATAATTACCACAAGCAAGAAGTAAAACGGTCTCCAATCGAAATTTAAGTGATACTTCTATTATAAGAGATCTTTAGAATCGAAAGCTAGATGTTCTCTGCAATTCTGGTGGTACTGGATAAATTTTAGTTAGAAGGCTGGGATATATATATATATCCGAAATCAAAGGAAATGTTATAACTATAACCCGAAAACAGACTCTCTGCCAGATGTTATCACCTACGGTGAATTCTATGTTCGGATTTGCAAATCAAAGATCTTTCTCACATTAAAAGCCGAAATCCAGAACCCTATTCATTCTTAGACCAGGCATCGGCAATTCGCTAATCAGTGTGAGTTTCCTTCATCTCTGCTCGTCTTCTAGCGAGCAAGGTCTTTTGATCTGCTCGTTCTCACCGTGGTTTAATTACTTTCTAGCGACCAGTTTACAAGGGGAGTAATAAAAATGTTGTCTCCCTTGGTTCCAAAATTATCTCCACCTTGATCACTGTCTGATCCCATTACAACGATCTTCGATCGCTGGTGTAAAATAATACAGCTCACGTTAGCTTATCGGTCTCTGGTAAACTCTTATCAAAGGGAATAGCGAACAGAAAATTAAATTACCCGCTAAATTAGAAAAAGGGACAGATCTCAGAGTGTATAGGGGGTTTATGTTAAAAACAGGCGTAGGTGAAAGCTGGGTAAAAGACAAAAGATAAAGAAATAGATATATGAAATCAATTATCATAATCTGCCACAGCAACCTCATATCAGTCGCACTGAACGACATGCTTGAGGGTGCTGTAAGCCTATTCTTTCTTTGTCTCTCCAGAGACCCCTGGGAACTACACGGGGCATATACGGAACGTATGTTATTCCATAGTTTGATAACATTACCCATGACATATCCCGGTGGCAATCTTCAACAACAGAGTCCCTAATGTCGGGTGCCATTGTTTTAATTTTTAGTTATCTCATTCAAGGGGCTTCGCATTTGGACACTAAACGTTGAAGATTATCCATGTCCATGTGAACAAACCAAACAATTTGTCCTAATCTATAGAAATTGTTTTGAGTTATTTTTTATGCTATTAAGCACTAAAGTCGGTTTGCGCAATTGCATCATTTCGGATCGGAATCTGTACATCCCAACTTGACTAAGTTTACTGAGGAAATAGAACGTCGTGGCTAAATTTTACTGAACTGAGTAGTTATCACGTGATCATGAAATCCTGCCGGAATTTGTAAGTTCGTAACTTCTACAAAGAAGATGGCACTTCATGAGAGACCGTAAGATGGCCGCATATAGGCAAGGAATGCCAGTAGATGAAGCTAAGAGTTATTATTTGCATTTATAAATTATGTTGCAAGGTGCAATTCTCTCCTTGAACTGAATTACTTCAGCCATGTCCGAAGCGCTCGAGGAGGAGGGCATTGTCTTCGCTCAAAATCAGATCGATGACGGTAAGAATCAATCAGATGACGAAAGTCACATAATTGTAGGCCTAACTTATTTTAACTTTGTGCAAGTGAAATGGACTGCTAAAATAACTAGCAGTATTTTATAGCATGAACAAAAACGGTTTTGCATAATCACTGGGCTTAGTGAATAATGATTTGGGTATGTAATTGACATGCATATGATGAGTATTTCGAAGTGATGCTTAAGCTACTTATTAAAGTGATGGTCAGCAAAAAGTGTTGTCGAATGTCTGTTTGGATGAGTGACTGATTCATGACTGTGATAACGCATTCCTTGTGAGTGCATACTTTTTGTTGTAAATTTCTCTAGTATTCCATAACAACTTAGTGGTTTGCCATATCAGGGACGTGTGCTATGAAAAGTGCTTTCTCCAAAAAGTTGGTGTATGAATGTAGGCCTAAAGGCCTTAGGGCCTACATGGTTGAAACGTGAACAGTGGAACGTGGGTTCGTTACAGCCTCAAAAAAGAATCCAGAGATGCAATAATAAGGGGTTAGCATTAGGATTAGATTTAGGAATCCTAACCCTAACGATGTGGGCGACCATTTGGATGACATCAAAGAATGCATCCCACTGTTCTTCATTTCAACAGAGGAGGCTGCTGTTCTTTTATTGCTCTGGCTGGGAAATAGGTCCTCTAGTGATTTAAAGTAATAATTTTGAGTGTTGCTGTGTGATTTCTGCATATCTTTGTGCTTGAAGACCTGCACGTCCCTCCTCCTCATTTTCCACCTCGAGCTTCCTTTATGTGGTCTGGCATCACTCAGGTCAGTTATCCCAGCCATGGCCAGAAGTGTTTGTCTCACTGGTTGCTGCAAGTAGGAATTACAAAGCTGCCTTTCTCTACCAGATGACTTAGGTATGCCTCCTTGCAGTTATAAGGAAATGATATCTTATCCCAAATTTTCTGAGAAAGATAGCTTAACATTTCTGTAGTGTATGAAATATAAGATTTCATGGGGGGTGTGTGAGGAGCTGATATTTCATCCTTTCCTGCTGCCTTGCCCTGTCTTCATTAATTGTATGTGCTTGCATGTTCTCTTGCTTAGTGCGTGGATATACATTTTCATTAGAGGTTAATTTGCTGGTTCTTTGTTTTTGTTTAGTACGTCATGTAGGTTGGTTCATGTTGAGAGTTTCTTTCAAGTAGAGGTGGGCAAATAGAGACACTTAGCTGTGTCGAGACATTCGAAACAGTGGGTTAAACTGTGTCGACGCACTGTTTCGAAACAACGGCACAGCGGCTCTTTTGCCCGTATCGGGGAGAAAGAAGTCTCTTATAGACAGTACCAGGGCGGGTATACATGAACTGTGTGAGACACTTTCCTCTGTTTTTACTGTCGTGTGTGAAAATCTATGGCGTTTCGTGTGACCACAATTCAATATTTTTACACAAGTCTTCATTATGATGTAATAAAACGTAGATATGATGATAGCTGCAGTATATGGGAAAATAATAAAAAACAACAATAATAATAACAGTAATAATAACACATGATATCAAACTAGAGTAAGCTAGATTTGGTAGACAATGATTCAAATCCACACCGAGTACACATATCAGCAGAGCTAATAAAGTGTCCATTACATTTATACGAACACACGGACACTTTCAACTTTAACATAGCGCCTAAAACATTGACAACTGCAGCACTGACACAATTTCCAGTGTCTATAACTTCTCAGCAAAAATAATATCACTTGTAAAATCAAGTCATCATAACACATCCCTGAAAAATATGACATGTTTGATATTCCATACTAATGTTCCAAACGGTTGATTCAAATTTTACATAGGCTCAGACAGTGTGTCGCTGCAAAACAGCGAGGCAGACGAAACAAACAAGCAGGAAGTGTCGATTCGCTCGCTGTTTCGAAGCATTGTTTCGACACATACCGTCATACACACAGTAGCCATCTCTAGTGCCTAGTCATACTTGAAGTTGACGAACCCTTGAATGATAAAATACCAGAACACACGTTACATTTTACTTTGTTGTCTTTGATCTTTACAAAATAATCCCAAACAGGGCTTCTCCCCGCCATAAATGAAGATTAAATGAGGTTGAACACAAGTTTTAAACACTATTTTATGTATAAACAAACCACGTTTTCTTACGAGAGCGCCTGAAGTCAGGAATCAAGAGTACCGTAACATGCGTATAATGAGCGCTTGGATGAAATAGAACTATGGAACTGTTTTGAAACAGCAGACTACAAGTAAATTAACTGAAACAATGAGACATGAGTCGTGACACCCTAGTTTGCAGATTTACTTATTCTCGTTAGTACAAATCTATGGTATTTCGTGTGACCACTGTTAAGAATTTTACACAGTCGTTTTCATTATGATGATATGCAAGGGGAACATGCTGACAGCTGCAGTAAAAGTGAAAAAAAAAATAATAATAACAGTAATAATGACACATTATATAAAACTAGAATAGGTACAGTCAGCGACAATGATTCAACTCAAACCGAGCAGACACCTAGTAGTAGTAAGCCTCTTTCAGTCCTGAGGAATTATTTTAAAAAATTTTTTTTGACTTGTTTGATTTTCCATACTATCTATGAACGCCTAATGTACCGCTCGCTTGACACATTTTTACAAAGGCCCCTGAAGGTGAGACAATGATACAATGTGCCTCTTTGCAAAACAGCGAGGCAGACGGGAACTGAAACTGCAGTTTCAATACACGAAACAGGCTATGTGTCGAATCTGCGTGAGACAGTGCGTCTCTGCAAAACAGTCAGGAACTGACACTGTATCGACACAGCAAGAAGGCTCTGTATCGAATCGTTCGGGTACGATACTGTATCGAAACATTGATTGGAAACATACACACAGTAGCCATCTCTACTTTCAAGTGTTTCACATGCCTTATTGGTTATTCTTTCTCATTGTTTAAGGCTTTTGTTGTCTTTTACCGATGTATTTGCTGTTTAATTTATAGGATTCTAGTGATAATGTATGGTACTTCAGGTCTGCATTTGTTTATATTCTTCTTTGCTTCCTGTACCACTTTTCTGCACATTATGGTTTATCATATCACACACTGTCTCACTTTCCTGTTCAGCTTTTGATGTGGTATGCACAGCTATGCTTTTTTCCCTTTCTTGTTTTACGCAGCCATTATTATTTATTTCTTGATAACATTCTTTTTCTCCTTGCAGTTTCCATGAGTTCTTTGTGAGTCAGTCTTTTTTATTTATTCAAGGTATCAAGAACCAGTTAATGCTTGTTTTGGAACATCTGCTCAGATTTTTTCACTAGTGCTTATCATTTGTTACCTCCATGAGTTTCTAGGGGATCTCAGACCTTTTTCTTCAGATTGACTTGAAATTAGCCCATATGTTTTTATTTATGAAGTTTATGCTGTTACAGAATAAACACATGAATAAGGGAATCAGAGACAGAACTAAAATAGGATAACAAAGACATGGACAGAACTTAAACAGATAAAATAAGGCAGAATGACTTAGCATGAGTTAGTCGAAGGCCTATATTCCAAAGAGAGCTGAAGGTTGTGGGTGAATTGTGACATATTTTTTTTCTCTTATGTGTCATTAAAAGCCTTCAGTTTGATTTTTAAAGTCTAAAAGAGGGGATCATGATTTGACACTTCATCTGCCTGTTTTTTTCACCCTCATATTCTGTAGCATTACCTATCTGTGGTGAATTTGATTTTCTATGTACCCATCTTTTGAGCACTGTGTGGTTTTACACACATTTCATTGTGGAAAGAAGGTTCTTTCAGTTGCCAAATCATTAAAATCACAGAGGCTGAAATTGTCTCTCTGTTTTAATTTCCGTTTCCTGTGCTGTTCTTTCCCATGATTAATTAGAAATTGCTGCTTTATGTTCCAACTTTTGCATTTTCATCTCCTAATACTGTATTATGTTTCCTGCTGTTTTTTTTTTGAATGCTTTGTGTACCTTTTTTCTTGTTTGTAGCAGTCTTTAGTGTTGGAGCATGGCATTGAATGATGGTGGTTCTTCTTCTGTGTGCTTATAATTCTACTGTCATACTTCTGATTGTTATTGATTCAAATTCTTTCAGGATTCAGTATGTTTTTTATTAATTTTTTGTTTTGATGTTTCTGTGGCTTTAATTATTTTTCTTGAGTTTTTTTTTTTCTGTTATAAGAGAAGTTGACTTAATGAGTTTTAAAGGTTTTCACTCCATCTGAACAAAGTTCATCAGCAATTCTTCTCCATCTGATGTGCTTTTGAACAGTTTTCTCTGTCTATTTTCCTACCAGGCTATTAGGTGACCATCTGCCAGGATCTATACCATCAGTACTTTTGGTTCTTACATTTTTAACTGTGTTTCTTGAATTGGTGCAGGAATTCCCACCTTAGTTTCAGAGCTACGCAAGAGGACTGAATTGAAATTTGAGTTAAAAATTGTTATTGTATTTTCAGTTGCACTCCTTTATATTGATGGAACACTTCTTACGCTTTGTGTCCTTAATTATTATCCTTGCCAATGCCATATACTGTGTCTGTGTTGGCTGCCATGATAGTGTATGCACTTAGAGTGTGTGATGGAGGTGTCATGGGTTTCCACCAGTTAAAAACTGGCAATTACAAACTGTCCTTAACTTACGTCGAGGTTCTTTTCCTATGACCCTGTCAAAAGTCTGTGGTCCTAAGATGGAAATCACCATATACTATATAAACCGTATATGGTAACAATTGGGACCGAAGACACAGCAGAAGAGATGAATGCAGTCAGCGACTCATAGCTTGACTGCTTGCATCAGGGTCAGCGAACCATAGCTGACCAAGACCCTACTCCACCTCTAAGTGGTGGTCCTGGAAACAGGCTGCATACTGCAGTCTGGCCGAGAGAGTAAGGATCGAAGAGGGAAGGCAAACTTGGTCCCAAAAAATGCCATGTGGAAGTCAGATGTGTCGGGCCAAAGGCGCAAATATCGCAGCTTCGCTGTAAACAGTGACACAACGCAACCAACGTCCTTTTCAGGACGAACGAGGAAGAAGAAGATATGGTAACAATTAACATGCCAGAATGCTAAAATTTGTTTTGTTATTTTTAAAAAAATTTTATTCTTTATTTATAGTGTAATAATACAATATACAAATTATAACATAAAATTATTGTACTGTAATAAATAATGAATAAATAAATACAGTTTACAACCGAACATTGGGAGTTGAAAATCATAGAAAACATCAGTAGGATTAATGGCATGGCCATTGCAAGTTGAGGACAATCTCTATTTGCATCATTTATTCACTTGATCTTTGTCTTTTCTATTCAGGTTTAGTAAAATCACAGTTAAATAAACATTTATTTCTTGCAGAGATCCAGAAAGTCCGTCCCCCAAGCAAGAAAAAACATGAAGAAGAACTGGATAAGCTTATCTGTCACATCAGGGAGAAGGAGGGGGAATTGGATAAAATTGTATCCTTTTTATGTATTGCTTATAAGAAAAGACATCTTCATATTCCCTAGACAGCAAAGACACAATGAGACAGTTAACAGAAGAATTAAAAGATAAAAAATTAAAAACAATGATGAACATAAATTTTTATCTCTATACTTAGAAAGTGACCTGAACACCCCAAGGTAGAAGAATGACAAAGGAAGTGATTCATAGGGACAGGAAAAGTAGATTAAAAGACTTAGAATATTCACAACAAATTAGACAACAGTAAAGAAATATTAAAACACAGTTAGCAAAAGTTACTTCATCACTTTGCTGTAAAAAATAGATGTACTAGATAGTTCGCTTGCTTCTCGAGGCAAAGGGATCTGGTTCGTGCTGCGGTATACCCAGCAGTCAAATTGAAAACCGGCTGCTTTTGAATTACGAAAGGCGAAGGCAGTGAGGAAGGTATCTGGTCGCCCCACCTCATAAAGGTGAGACCTAGTGCAAGTGAAATCTAACATATTTCACTCCCTTATGGTGGTATCTGCTATGGGACTACCTTTACTTTTACTAGGCAGTTGAGAAAGCTGAGCAGCCCAGAAAAGTGCTGACATTGGGCATCTTCTTGACTTTAAACCTGTCGTAAAACGTGTGTGTAAACCCACTTCTTTGTTAACAAGTATGCCCAGCCAATCCACATTCAACAGACTCTGAGCCAGAATAAATTACACGAAGTATACGCCATCTTGTTCCCCCAAGATGGCGGCAGACAGAATAAAATTAGGCATAAGCCCTGTATTTCGGGACTCGGTCACGGAATGTACGAAACTGCCGAGAACCAATCAAAAGAGTTCCTTACGCACTGGCAATTCCTTGCGTCTACCTATATAAACGGGCGCGTTTTATTCAAAAATACACACACAAACACGAAGGCCAGCGCGACCGACTGGGGAAAGAGAAAGCTGTCAACATTGATTTATTGCTTACCTGCGTGACCGGGCACTCTTGCTTCACTAAAGTCGAGTCCAAATCTGGCTTGTATTAATCTTAGAGGGTAGGTAAACTTACTATACACTTGTAGGAGAATAGGCCTACATCAGGTATATAATGATTGTATTTTTTGTGTGTCATTTATACTACCTACACCTGTATATATTTAATATATTTTGTTTTACTATGAATGTATCAGGTATACTGATTGTATCTTGGGGCATTAGGTATAATGATTGTATTTCCTGGTATGATTGCTGAAGACGATAACCAACGTGAAATATAACCTATCAGTCCTTTTTAGGGCTCATATAACTCCAACCTGAAATATAACCTATCAGTCCTTGTTAGGACTCATATAACTCCAACCTGAATATAACCTATGACTATATCCTGTATAATGATTGTATTTTATAGTATCATGCATAATGATTGTGTATGACTGTTGAAGAAGGAAACCAGCAGAAAATAGCTTACACCTATATATATTTAATATAACTTTAGATTTTGTTTTACTATGAATGTATCAGGTATACTGATTATATCTTGGGGAATTAGGTATAAGGATTGTATTTCTTGGTATGATTGTTGAAGAAGAAAACCAACCTGAAATATAACCAAACAGTCCTTGTTAGGACTCATATAACTACAACAGTATTGTTAGGATATATTTTACCAGCCAATATAGCACTTATCAGATATGGCCTGGTATATTATAGGTGGAAGGAAACGGTTGTATCATATGGTGTACAAATTATTCATGTATTCATGTGTTGTTGTTCGTCCATCACGGGTGATGAAGACCACTCTGTTCATCCAATTATTTAGGAATATGTTAGGTTAGTCTATGGGTACAAAGGTGACTGATGAGCCCGATGCGGGCCTGGAAAGATCTCGGACAGTGTGGGCAGGGAATATTTGCTTCATGTGAAGGTTTTATTACACAGTCCTTTCTAGCTTGTCTCCGCTGTTCCGCTGCTGCTCTTCTGGATGATTCGCATGCCGCTGCACCTTTACGAATAGATGTGCGCCAAGCAGTTCGGTCTTGCGCAGCAGCTTCCCATGTGTCTGGGTTTATGTCAAAGGTTTTCAATGACGTCTTTAACATGTCTTTGAAGCGCTTCTTTTGGCCACCATGGGAGCGTTTACCCTTCTGTATCTCACCATAAAAGAGTATCTTTGGCAGTCGATGGTCTGGCATGCGGACTACATGACCTGCCCAGCGAATCTGTGACTGCATCAGAATAGTATCAATACTAGGGATACCAGCTGTGTCAAGAACGGCGGTATCCGGGATCTTGTCTTGCCATTTGATGTTCATTATCTTCCTGAGACAGACTGTATGGAAGTGGTTTAGCTTCTTTACGTGGCGCCTGTATACAGTCCATGTTTCACTTGCATATAGCAGCACTGGAAGCACTGCAGCTCTGTATACCTTCAGCTTTGTCTGTAGACTAATGCCACTTCGATGCCAAACGTTGGTGTATAATCTGCCAAATGTGCTGCTGGCTTTGGAGATCCTGGTGTTCACCTCATCATCAATGACAATGTTCTGGGATAGTGTGCTACCAAGGTATGTGAATCTGTTCACAACATTCAGTTTCTCACCATTAACCTTGATGATTGGCTCAGTATAAACTGTGCCAGGAGCTGGTTGGTACATGATTTCTGTTTTCTTCGTGTTGATGGTAAGCCCAAAGTTGGCGCAGGCTTCGGAGAATCTATCCACACTATGCTGCAGATCAGCCTCTGAGCCAGCATTGAGGGCACAATCATCAGCAAACAGAAGATCTCTGATGGTGTGTGATTTGACCTTGGTTTTTGCTTGAAGCCTCCTAAGGTTAAACAATTTTCCATCAATACGATAACTAATGTCGATTCCTGTGTCCCCGTCTCTAAAAGCATCAGTCAGCATAGCAGAAAACATGATACTGAACAGAGTCGGTGCAAGTACGCACCCTTGTTTAACTCCATTTGAGACGGGGAAAGGCTCTGATAGCTCACCGTTTTCCTGAACTCTAGCCTGCATTCCATCATGCAGTTGCTGCACTATTGTGATAAATTTCTTTGGGCAGCCATATTTTGCCATGATCTTCCATAGACCCTCTCTACTGACCGTGTCGAACGCCTTTGTCAAGTCGATGAACGCTGTGTACAGGTCACAGTGCTGTTCTTGGCATTTTTCTTGTAGCTGTCTTGCAGCGAACACCATATCTGTGGTTCCACGTTCTTTCCGGAATCCACACTGACTTTCAGGTAAAAGACCTTTGTCAAGATGAGCCGTAAGGCGATTCAAAAGGATTCTGGCGAATATCTTCCCAGCGATTGATAAAAGAGAGATGCCTCGATGATTGTTACAGTCTTGATGATTACCTTTACGTTTATATAGATGTATAATTGACGCATCTTTGAGATCGTGTGGGATGGTTTCACTCTGCCACATTTGCTGGAAGATCATGTGAAGTTTTTCTATCAGAACTGCACCGCCATCTTTATAAACCTCAACAGGAATTGAATCGGAGCCGGGGGCCTTTCCACTAGACAGTTGACGAATCGCTTTCTTAGTTTCCTCCAGAGTTGGTACATCATCTAATGCTTCATTTATAGGAATTTGGGGCAGGCGGATGATGGCTTCGTCGTTAATAGATGATGGCTGGTTCAGAATATTATTAAAATGTTCAGCCCAGCGTTGGAGCATTTTTTCCTTGTCTGTAATTAGTGTTTTTCCATCTGCATTAAGGAGGGGAAATGATCCTGATGATGTTGGACCATAGACCGCTTTGAGTGCAAGGTAAAAATTTTTCAAGTCATGGCTGTCAGCAAAGCCTTGGAGCTCATCTGCTTTATTACTCAGCCATGAATCCCGCATCTGGCGTAGTTTATGTTGGACGATTCTACGCATGTTGTTGAAAGCGTCTTTCTTGGATGTAGATTTTGGATCATTTAAATATGCTTTATGGAGATGGTGTTTCTCAGCCAACATCTGCTTTATATCATCTGAGTTCTCATCAAACCAGTCATTTTGTTTCTTGATGGAAGGACCCAGGACCTCTGTAGCAGTGTTGTAGATCTGCTCACTTAGGGCTGCCCAATTTGTTTCCACACTTTGGCCGTCTAGCGAGATAGATTTGAGACGGTCTTCTAAGGTGTCAGTAAATGACTGTTTGATTTTTGTCTTCTTTAGTTTGGTGACATCCAGCCTCTTTTGAGTTTTCTTCCCCTGAGGGCGCCTGGCTGGTTGGATACGAATTTTAAGTTTAGATACAATGAGGCGATGATCAGTCCAACATTCGGCACCACACATGGACTTGGTCACCCGGACATCTTGCCTGTCCTTCTTCCTAACAATTACATAGTCAATTAAGTGCCAATGCTTTGAGCGAGGGTGCATCCAGGAGGTCCTGTTGCGAGTAGGAAGTCGAAAAATGGTGTTGGTGACAAGGAGGTCATGTTCTGCGCAAGTCTGGAGGAGAAGAAGTCCATTGCTGTTACAGCGACCCACGCCGTACTTTCCAATAGTGCCATTCCAGGAGATGTTATCTGAGCCTACTCTTGCATTAAAGTCACCAAGAATGATGAGCTTATCTGCTTTAGGAACTGATGCAATGACTGCATGTAGTTCTTCGTAAAACTTATCTTTGACGTCATCCTGGTTTGTCATAGTTGGTGCATATGCGCTAATGATGGTGGCATGTTTTCTTCCATAGAACAGGGGGATCTTGACCGTCATCATGACCATATTCATGTATTGTTATCAGAAAGAATGTTTTGCAGGTAGACACCTGTCTTGTCTCGCTATTGCTAAATCATACTGAGCCATGTTGTCATTCATCCTGCATGCAGATACCTGAGACACGCTCATCTCATACACTAGAAATAGGTGGGCTTGATGACAGAAATTAGCCCCTATTTTTCCTTGTTACAGGTTTTATTCGTGTCATCCAACCTGAGGTCGTATGTTCGAGTCAATCCAGCTGCCTGGAACTTCGCAGGAACACAGTGATTGTACAGGAGCTACATCCTTAGTCCCCTTCAGTCTTGGGTGGGCTAAAGGAACAATCATCAGCGGGTGTTGTGTGCAATAAATTAGGAAGGACAGAACTGTTCTAAGAGATGAATATATATTAGTACCATTTCCGTCGGCAATTGTGAGCAATTAACGGTCAAGGAAGAAAAAGTGATTTAGTGTAGTGAGAGACAAGATTAACAGCACAGCTGATAAATTTTCTATAATTAATTAACAGCACAGCTGATATCTATAATTTTGTTCCTATAATTGGAAGACTTGTAATATATATAAATATACGAGGGGCGTTCAGAAAGTAATGCACCACATCGTTTTTCTCAGCTAATAATGAAGATAGAAGCATGAAATTTTGCACACTTTAAATATGGCATGTGCCAATTGTGTGCACCAAATTGCACCGCAACCGGCCAAATAGTACGGCTGCCCTAAACCGTTGAAATGGAGCGTGTTAGCAACTTGCGTTATAAGCAGCGAATTGTGATAGAATTTCTCGTTGCAGAGAAGGAAACTGTTGTGAACATTCACAAGCGTCTATGTGATGTGTATGGAAGTTTTGCAGTCGACAGGAGTACAGTCAGTCGCTGGGTTCAGAGAATCAAAGAATCAGGAAGTGGAGATACGGAGCTGCTTGATCGGCCGCGCTGTAGACGTCCTGCCACATCCACCAACGCAGAAATGTTGAAATGCGCTGAGAGCATTATTCTTACTGATAGGTGAATCACTACTCAACAATTGGCCTTACAGCTGTCAGTCAGCATTGGTAGTGCAAATGCAGTTATAACAACTCTCGGATTTTCTAAGGTTTGCGCAATATGGGTTCCTCGAAGTCTCACAAATGACCACCGATTGCAAAGGAAAGCAATTTCTTCTGAATTGTTGGAGCGTTTCAATGCTGATGGAGAGAATGTTTTGGCTAAGATCGTTACAGGTGATGAAACCTGGGCACATCATTTTGAACCTGAGACAAAATGACAGTCAATGGAGTGGCATCATCCGCAATCACCACGAAGAAAGAAATTCAAAACAATTCCTTCAGCTGGAAAGGTCATGATCACTGTCTTTTGGGACATTGAAGGTGTGATTCTTGTGGACGTTATGCCAAGAGGAGAGACAATCAATTCGCAAGCTTACATTAAGATATTGAAAAAAACTCAATCAACGTTTTCGCAGAGTTCGGCTGCACAAGAATCCAGCAGACCTGCTTCTCCTTCACGACAAAGCACGACCTCACACAAGTCTGGCAACACGGGAAGCAATCACCAAATTGGGTTGGACTGTACTACCCCATCCACCCTATAGTCCCGATTTGGCACCCTCTGATTTTCATCTATTTGGTCCACTTAAAGATGCACTCCGTGGGACAAGGTTTGAAGATGATAAAGGAGTGATTCATGCAGCAAAGAAATGGCTACATGATCAAGACAAAATCTGGTACGGGCTAGGAATACATGCACTCGTTTCGCGCTGGCATAAAGCCGTACAAGTTGATGGGGATTATGTTGAATAATACCGATGTTTACATGACATATCCATGTATATTGTGTATAAATTTCATGCTTTTTGAATAAACAGCTCCTGAGAAAAACGATGTGGTGCATTACTTTCTGAACGCCCCTCGTATATATATATATATATATATATATATATATATATATATATATATTTATATATATATATATATATATATATATATATATATTATATATATATATGTAAACGTACAAATCCATTGCATTCCATCTTCCAACATCCACCCTTCAGCACAAGAGTAGATAGTGTATATACTTAATAAATAATAAGGAAATTGTATTTGAACGACTTGTCAATTTTATAATTGTTAAGTGAAATCTTTTTCCTTGTTTAATATCACAGTTAGTTACACAGCGGGGTGGCATTTTATGACTGTCTCCATTCTACTAATTTTTCGAGATCAGATCATTCACAGCCATAACTAATTTGTGATACCAGTAGTTCTCTCATACACTGGGACTTCACCATTTTCCTGCAGAAATTATATTTCTGTATGGTCAGTACTATACTGATCTTAGAGCCAATAAAAACCTAACTCTACAAAACCTTTGACTGTGGTACGTAGACCCAGTCCAATCGATAGGTTTTCTAGACTGTAATACTGCCCTTTTCTTACCTTCAAGCAACACACAAACACGCACATATATCAAATGAACATAAACCTAAACGCTTGTGCCTAGGAAATCAGATCAAGTAAAATGAATTCACATCAACATTCATTGGTAGTTTCAGTGAAGAAACCTGGCACATAGTATCAGCAGTGAAAAATCCTGGCACATAGTATCAGCAGTGAACTCTTATACTTACTTACTTAGTCGTTCCCCTTCTACCGTGAGGTGTAGAGGTTTGGAAGAGAGAGCGCCAGACTATCCTGTCGGCTGTCTTCCTCCTGGCCTGGTTCCATTCTAGTCCTCGGTCTTTCAAAGATTGTCCTCCCAGCGGACTTTGGGTCATCCTGGGGGTCTGGATCCCTGGCTCTTTGTTTCCCATGCTTGTCATGGTAGCCGATCTTCTCCCATTCTACAGACATGGCCAAACCATCTTAGTTGGGACTGTTCTACTTGGGTCTGCCGGGGGGGGGATTTAAGGCCTTGACGTATCGTCTGGTTGCGGACCATGTCTCTTCTTGTTACTTCAGCCACCTTCCTCAGATACCTCATTTCTGAGATTTGGATCTGGCTTTTGTGGGTTGTAGTCATTGCCCATGACTCGCATCCATATGTCAAGACTGAGACATAGGTGGAGCGGTATACAGCCATCTTCGTTTTCTTAACAACCTCTCTCTTGCTGAGGAATCCTCGATTTATGGCCTGAAAAAGTCTCCCAGCTGCTGCTTTTCGAGTGGCCAACTCTTCTTTGATGCCTCCCTTTCAGTCTATAATAGCTCCATGATATTTAAAGTGGTCAACCTGCTCCAGGACCTGTTCTCCCAGCTTAATCTGATGTCTTCTTTCTTCTCATGATATCACCATGGATTTTGTTTTAGAGCTGCTTATGACCATCCCTCTTTTCTCCAGCTCTTCCTTCCAGACTTGCAGGTTGGATTGGAGGTGTGTCTCTGATTTAGCAATCAGGGCAACATCATCAGCAAATGCCAGCTCTGAAATACAGACCTGTCTCATCTTCCAGTACCCCACTGAATACTTTCCTGTCCTCGCCTTACATGCCTTGATGACATCGTCCATGAGGAGTATGAAAAGATAAGGTGACAGGATATCACCTTGTCTAACCAGTGGTGGTCCTGAACTCTTCTGACTTATGGTTTGCTGTCTGTAATGAGTAAGGTGTAGGTGGGTGGATGTAGAAGATCAGACAACACTCATACACTGCTCGTCTAGCTCACTGTCTAAGGAGTAATACACCATCAACAACCATATTAATCTCCGTGAATATATAATATCACAGATAAGTCACAATGCGCGCAGGGCCATTACAATCATTGGAGACATAACAAATCCCGAGTATTCTACAATCACTCTGATTCTCGGAATATCTACAGACACAAAATAAGATACTTCATAAATCCACTGCACAACTTTGGACCTCTACTCGCGCACTACTATAGACATCCACCCTTCTCTTCTCTACGCTCATCGATGTCTCCTGTCTACTGTCTACTCTCTACTGACTCAACACACTACTGACCCAACATACATCTCTCTCTGACTGACCCCTTTCATTCGTATTCACCAAACACGTGAAAACCTTCCACACTCCACTGAGCTTCATTCACTTATAACTATAGCTAGCAGCTTGTCTTAATCTCTGCTCACAACATTGCTTGTGGCTAAAATATTACAACTCAAGCATACCCAACTCACAACAACTCAAATGACTAATTAAACTCCCTCTGGAGCATGGGAACATTCATACATGCATAACACCCTCAAAACTCTCAGTGACACTGTCCTCACATAATTTCTGCAAGATTTGTAGAAGCTCTGTATAGCATGAATCAGAGGTGCTGGAATGTTCTTCCTTGCCAAACAGTCCCAAAGTTTGCTCTAGGGGACCCTGTCAAACGCCTTTACCAGATCTATGAAACAAAGATGGATCTCACTCTTATACTCAAGGGCCTTTTCACTCAGCTGTCTGAGTGTGAAGATTACGTCTTGAGTACTTTGGTTTGCTCGGAATCCGCACTGGACCTCATCCAATTGTGGCTCAGCTAGGCGTCGGAGTCTCTGCTCTAGGATTCTAGAGTAGATTTTACCAGGTACACTGAGAAGGGATATGCCTCTATGGTTTCCACATTGTTGATTGTCACCCTTTTTGACAGTCGGTGTTATGATGGCAATCTCCCAATTCTTTGGTATGGCCTTGTTGCACCTCTCTGCCTGTAGGACCCTTAAGAGTAATAGGTCGCCTGATGCTCCCATGTACTTAACCATTTCTGGTTTTATACCATCATGGCCTGCTGCTTTGCCCATCTTGTATTTCTCCAGTGCTGCCATCAGTTCTTCCATCTTTATGTCATCTTCACCACCATTGGTTTTCTCTTCTGTGCTAGTGGGTATCATTTCTGATGCTTGACCTTGCTGACCATCAAGGAGTTCTGAGAAATATTCTTTCCATCTTTCCATTACTTCGTTCGGGGCAGTAAGCAATTTGCCTTGCTTGTCCTTTATAAATTTGAGAGGGCATTGTTTTTCCTTCCTCATGTTCTTTAGGGTCTTATAGAACAATTTCTGGTTTTCTTGTGCATCTTTTTCTAGCTTCTCTCCAAATTCTTCCCATGAGTTCTGTTTTGCTGCTAGCACCTTGTTCTTTGCTTCTCTTCTGAGTGTCACATATTCTCTATATTTCTCTATTTGTCCTGCTGTGTTTTTAGCTCCTAAGTATAGTTTCCATGCCATTTTATTTTCTCTTTGACTTCCTCTGTCCACCAAGGTATCTTCTTTCTCTTGTTCCCAAGTCGGACTTCACCACATGCTTCTGCAGCAGCTGTCTTTATGATGTCCTTGAATTTAAGCCAGAGGGTTTCCAAGTCATCAGGTTGTTCTTCTGTGTTTCTCACCGCTGTAGCAATAAGCCCCTGATTTCTGGTCTTAATTTCTGGCTCTCTCAGCTTGTAGGTCTTAATGCTCATTTCTCCCGTTCATTTACTTAGTTTCTTGCATGATGTTGGGAAGTTCCTAGGCTGAGGAACTCTTTCAGTTGTTCTTTTGATTGTAAGCAGGTAGTGATCACTTCCAATCTCTGGCCTCCTCCAGACTCCAGCATCCGGAACATATTTGAATGAGCTCCTCCTAACTATGGCATAGTCGATCACTGACTTCTCATTCTTTGTTGGTTCACATCTAGTGTATGCATGTATGCGCTTATGGGGGAACTTTGTGTTTGTAATGATCAGATTCTGCTCACTGCAGAATCTAAGGAGTCGCTTTCCATTGTCATTGAGAGTATCTTCTCCATATCTTCCGATAACTCCACCCCATCTAGCATGGTCATTTCCAACTCTCATTGAAATCTGTGAGCATGATAATTTCATCTAGGCAGTCATCCACTGTCCTTTGAAGCAGCTCAAAGAATTCCTCCTTGACCTCTGCTCTCTCATCCTCATTTGGCCCATACACTATGACCAGGTTGACTATGGTTTCTCCTTCTTTTAGTTTTACAACCATAATGCGCTCTGAGACAAAGTTCTATCCCTTGATACTATCTTTTTGGATTTTGGCCGCAATGCAACCCACGCCCCCTTTAGCTCTTTCAGATGTGGGTACACCAATGTAGAGCAGGGTGTTGCCATCGAGATCCATGACTCCTTGTCCTTTTTTCATCGTTTCTGTTATAGCCAGGATTTCTAGTTTTGCTTTCCTCATCTCTTCCACCAGCTCCTCTTCTTTCCCATTTATACTTCTTATGTTCCATAAGCCGTAGTCTGTTCCAGTTCGTTGCCTTTAGAATCAGTCCGGTTTTCTCTCTTGTAGTTCGCGTAATCGTGATTTAAAGCAAACAGGTGATTGGCCTATTGTGCCTCCTTACGTCCTCCATGCAGGCTGCCCTCCTCCTTTTTCAGCTGGGCATGGGACCGGCCTAGGTGGAGTTGTGAACTCTTATGAGAGATGCTATTACTGTGATTCCATCTGTTTACACCATTCAGCTTGTCATGGAGCACAGAGTCTCAGCAAAAACATGCGTGTCTTCCTGCCCTGTGCCATCCATTCAATGTCTTTCCACATCTTTATCCCTTTCATGTCTGTCTCCAGTTCAGACTACTGTTACTGCAGTTCTTACTACCGTTACTCCAGTTCTTACTACCGTTACTTCAGTTCTTACTACTGTTACCCCAGTTCAGACTACCGTTACTCCAGTTCTTACTACCGTTACCCCAGTTCTGACTACCGTTACTCCAGTTCTTACTACCGTTACCCCAGTTCAGACTACCGTTACCCCAGTTCTTACTACCGTTACTCCAGTTCAGACTACTGTTACCCCAGTTCTTACTACTGTTACTCCAGTTCTTACTACCGTTACCCCAGTTCTTACTACCGTTACTCCAGTTCAGACTACTGTTACCCCAGTTCTTACTACCGTTACCCCAGTTCTTACTACCGTTACTCCAGTTCAGACTACCGTTACCCCAGTTCTGACTACCGTTACTCCAGTTCTTACTACCGTTACCCCAGTTCAGACTACTGTTACCCCAGTTCTTACTACCGTTACCCCAGTTCAGATTACCATTACCCCAGTTCTTACTACCGTTACTCCAGTTCAGACTACCATTACCACAGTTCTTACTACCGTTACCCCAGTTCAGACTACCGTTACCCCAGTTCTTACTACCGTTACCCCAGTTCAGACTACTGTTACTCCAATTCTTACTACTGTTACTCCAGTTCTTACTACCGTTACTCCAGTTCAGACTACCGTTACTCCAGTTCTTACTACCGTTACCCCAGTTCAGACTACCGTTACCCCAGTTCTTACTACTGTTACCCCAGTTCTGACTACCGTTACTCCAGTTCTTACTACCATTACCCGAGTTCAGACTACCGTTACTCCAGTTCTTACTACCATTACCCCAGTTCTGACTACCGTTACTCCAGTTCTTACTACCGTTACCCCAGTTCAGACTACCGTTACTCCAGTTCTTACAACCGTTACCCCAGTTCTGACTACCGTTACTCCAGTTCTTACTACTTGGATAAGCTGTGCGGTGAACTAAGGTAGGCAATGTACATCTTAATAGGGCAGAGTACAAATAAAAATGGCCTAATTTATAACCACAAGACCTTTGTCAGGGACAAGTAAATGGAGACATTCGAAAAAAGAAAGGGATGACCTAAATGCAAATCATCATCAGCTGTCATCTCCACATCGGAGGTCAGCTGAAATGAATCTGCAACATCTTCTGTCTCTTGTCTTGATGGTGCACTCTTATAAACTCTTTCCTGTCCATCTCTTGATGTTATTTTGTCAGTTATAGCGCTGTCTTCTTTTTGCACATTTGCCATCAACTCTTCGTTCTTTTATGGTCTTCAGGAAGGTGTTAAGTCAGAATGTTTTAGCTGCCTAATTTTGATCTCCTTCATTCATTTTCTTTTCATTTCTAGGACCTCTTTTTTTATGTTTTAGAATACTGGAAATAAAAAAAAAGTAAATTATAAAATTAAAAAAGATTTGGTAAATCAGAGAAAGTAGCGATAACTCAGAACTGTGGGGAAAAAAGAAGAGAGAAAGAGAGGTGGGAAAGAAATGGGATTGCATGACAAAGTAGATGGTGAAACAGAAAGTCAGCGAAGTGCCTGAATATTCCAGAGATAACACAATGTGGATGAGTGTAATTGTCTGACACCCATCATGACACATGTTGCTGATAAGAAATACAGATAAAATCCAAGCTGTAATAGGTTTTATAGATTATGCTTTTTGGAAGATGGGGTCATAATATTAAAACAGAGATACACGATAAACAGTCTCTCAGCTGAAGAGGTCACAAGGAGTGCAAAGTAATTTATATGATAAAGACAGTGATTACAAGCATTCTTGATGTGTCTCTGTGCTGTTTAGACTAAATTGGGTGGAGCTGCAGTGAAGTTGTATTCATTAGAAATAATTCAGTTAGACTGCACACAGGGTTAACCTGTAACTGTAATTATTCAGAAAGCATTGAAACATTCAACTATAGATAACTAGTGCATTAATATCATCATTATTATTTTCTTCTGTGTTTCCCATGGAGCATGAAACCACCACTGTAGCTGACCCCCCCCCCCCTCCCCCCCCCCCATCCCCCCTTAGAAGCCAGCACCAAAGTATTTGTGGGCTCCCCAGTGATGGTTTCTGTATCAAATTATTTTACATGATGTGGTTGCTAGCCTCATCACAGTGTCATATTAGTCACCTATAATGGCATTCCTGAGGGTGCATTAGTCCTATTCTTGTTCTCTTCAGAGACCCCTGGGAGCTACTTGTTCAGAGACACCTGGGAACTACTTGTTCTGAGACCCCTGGGAACTACTTGTTCAGAGACCCCTGGGAACTACTAGTTCAGAGACCCCTGGGAACTACTAGTTCAGAGATCCCTGGAAACTACTTGTTCAGAGACCCCTGGGAACTACTTGTTCAGAGATCCCTGGGAACTACTTGTTCAGAGACCCCTGGGAACTACTTGTTCAGAGACCCCTGGGAACTACTTGTTCAGAGACCCCTGGGAACTACTTGTTCAGATACCCCAGGGAACTACTTGTTCAGATACCCCAGGGAACTACTTGTTCAGAGACCCCAGGGAACTACTTGTTCAGAGACCCCTGGGAACTACTTGTTCAGAGACCCCCTGGGAATTACTTGGGGTGGATTACTAATATGATTGATAATACTTACTTAGTCGTTCCCCTTCTACCGTGAGGTGTAGAGGTTTGGAAGAGAGAGCGCCAGACTATCCTATCGGCTGTCTTCCTCCTGGCCTGGTTCCATTCTAGTCCTCGGTCTTTCAAAGATTGTCTAATGTTGTCCTCCCAGCGGACTCTGGGTCGTCCTGGGGGTCTGGATCCCTGGCTCTTTGTTTCCCATGCTTGTCGTGGTAGCCGATCCTCTCCCATTCTGCAGACATGGCCAAACCATCTTAGTTGGGACTGTTCTAGTTGGATCTGCAGGGGGTGGGATTTTAGGCCTTGGCGTATCGTCTCGTTGCGGACCATGTCTCTTCTTGTTACTTCAACCACCTTCCTCAGATACCTCATTTCTGAGGTTTGGATCTGGCTTTTATGGGTTGTAGTCATTGCCCATGACTCGCATCCATATGTCAAGACTGGGACATAGGTGGAGCTATTTCATAAATCTAGAAGAAAATTTTTTTCTTGTTCTTCTGCTAAATGTGCCATGTTACAATGCTTTGGTCCACTCTGTCACATCCATCCATTCATGTGTTGATTGTAATAATCAATCATCAGTGGTTTATTTTTTGTTTCACCAAAGCGATTGGTGATGTCCTTGCTTTCCACTGTTGCGCAACTTGAAACAAGAATGCATGGTTTTTTTGGATTGAACATTTTGTGAGCCCATCTGCTTTTCGACCCAATTACCATTTCATCCAAAGACAGCTCCTTGTAAGGGTAAAATGCTTCCTGGAATCTAGATAAAATTTTCTGTAGAAATGGTTCGATCTTTGCTTTACCTTGTGCGTCTACATCACTCACATGAAACATCGTGTGATATAACATCTGAAACCTATTCCGTGTAAACATCTGTCTGTACCAGGGAGTTTGCATAAAGCCTTCATTAGACCAATAATCACTAATGGCTGGTTTTTTCACAATTCCCATTGCTATTATCACAGCAAAAAACTTGCACAGTTCTGGAGATGTAACTGGATACCAGTTTTGATAGACAGATCTTTTTGTCGCCGTTTCTGAATTTGACTGACAGAGTCAGTATATGAGGCAATATATTCATTTATAGAAACAGTAAGCTCATCTATAATCTCATTAGTTAAAAGAGCTTTGAGACAATAAAATGCAGAAGAATCATCAGGTATAATATTTGGATTCACACCTGTAATCCTAGCATGAGGCGGTACAAAACGGAAAGCATTTTGTGTTGAGCCAGCATCAACTTCATTCCACCTAATTTCCTCATTCATTGTACTTGTATAACCATCAGTACTTGTGGATTCTGCTTCTTTATGGGTTGATCTAAATGTAGGCCTATCTTTTCTTCATGGGAGCTTTACCTTTTCCTTGTTGTCTTTTCGCTGGCCTGGCATTTCTAGTGCTAGTACTACTGACAGAACCAGCTAGGGGAAACGCCCCCTTCTCATCTGATTCAGTGTTTTGATTACATATATCTTCGCTGGGCAAAATACATTCTGAATCTGAACTGTCATTATCACTCGATAACTGATCATCCTCATGTTCGATCCAAGAAGAAATAAGTCGTGCTACTTGCACCGCCGATAACCTTTGCTTACAATCGTTTGAAAATGAAGCCATTTTCGTTAGAACAAATTTGTTTACGATCAAAGCCGAACAAAACATTAAAAATCGAACTTATTAACTCATCAAAACGATAACCACGCTAATATTTGTAAACAGACTGAATACAGGAAGTGACTTTAAATGTTGGATTGGATAAAACATCGACAATTTTTCATTAATTCTTTGCCGATAGAGACTTCATGTCAAAAGCCATTTCACGGGGCGAGCCGTATATTTGGTACCAAATACGAGCCACTTCACGGGGCGAGCCGGATACTAAGAGTTAAGCAACTAAAAAAAAAAAGGTTAGTTGAAGGTTTGGCAAAGTCCAAAAATAAGTCACGTGGAATATAAGCAGTATTTGTAGGTAAAGAATTTGTCCAAGTATAAATGTGTCCTACAAGTGTGGTTCCCTCGTGTAAAACAAATTGCTGCTGAAACCACTTCTGCAAGAGTATATGTAATTTAGTGCAGGCTTCATACAAGGGGGCCAGCTGCAGTGGTTGCTTCATGCTCCACAAGGAGCTAAAAGGAAAATGATCATGGCAGGGGGCACCTACCATGTAAAAATGAAAGATCATGGAAGAGGAAGAAAGTTTTAAGAGGAAAGATTTTTAGCTGTGAAAATAGCTGGGCACTGGGAATATTATCATCTAAGCCAGGGTTTCTTAACCTTTTAGAGGTCCTGCACCCGTTACAGCATCTTAAGAAGCCCTGCACCCCTTTACAGCATCTTAAGAAGCCTTTACACCCCTTTGCATCATCTTAAGAAGCTTTGCACGCCATTATCTGCTAGGTCACAAAATATGCCAAAAATGAGAAAAAGAGATACAAGTATGTTTTGGGGAAAATGTTATTTACAAAATGTGACTAATTCACGTTGTCAATGTTCTATTTTGTACAAAAACATTTGTGTTCTGTGTAGACTGTAGACATTGTACAACTGAAGAGTCTGCTGCAACTCCAAGAAATTTGAGCAATAAACAGGGTGACTTTTTAGCTAGGAATAATAAAATGTAAGTCAAGAGCCAAGGACATTAAAAAATGTTTGATTTGTGAAAGTTGGATGTTTTTATGAATTATTGTCCGATACGAAGTAAGATGTGTACCCACCAGCTTGGCAACTGGTCTATAATCATACTTAATCAGCAAGTATTAAACAGCCATTGTGATGCCAAGGGCAGGTCATTGATAAAAGTGCTGAAAGGTAGAGGACCCATTAGTGAGCCCTGGGGACACCCACTAAAATGGTGTACAGTAAGAGTAAGGTAACACATTGCTGTATACAAGACATTGAGCTTGGCTTTCAAGAAAGCTCTGGACTAATGATGTGAGATTGAGGAAGGTGTAGAGATACTCAGTAGTTTGAAAAAAAAAAACATTCTTTGAACTGTGACACTTCTGACTGGACATACCAGGCACAGAGAAATTGATCACCCACACTTTTCAACCTGGCCCATTGATAATATTATTGCATGCACTTTACATTTCATCTATGGGAAAATAAGTTGACTTCTAAATGATTTATTTGTTACTGGTTGAAACATTGATGGCAACAAGAATTCACAAGGGAGCTGTTAATAGCTTCCAGCCAGTAATCTACCCTTGTTTGTTTAAATCTATTTGATTGCATGTCAGTGTTCGTGTAAAAGAAAAAAAATCGCTTAATTTAGCAAGGACTTACATTCTGTAATGACATAAATGATTCCCGTTGATCAGTGTCAGATTTAAATCCCTGATATTTAAGAAAATTATATTATGGGAGACTAAGCTGTCATCAAGCACTTCATCGCCATTCAGATTTGTAAATCGATTAATTCGGTTTCTGTCATTTAAGTTTAGATTTAATGATTTAGTAACTGCATTTGAATTTTGCCCCATTTAGTTCTGTATTGACAGAGAGGATAGAGCGCTGGTCTCTCACGGCAAAGGTGCTGGGTTCAATTCATGGTATCAACATGCTTCAGTCTACCTAGCAGTAAATGGGTATCTGACTTTGCACTTGTTAGGGAAGGAAAAAGCAGCGAAGAACCAGTCACCTCACCTGTTGATGATGGACCTAGTATAGTGAAGTCTCCAACTCTTCACCACCCCCCCCCCCCCCCCCCCCAAGGCAGTATCTGTTATGGAGCTACCTTGTTTTAGATCCCGGGGGTCTCTGAGGAGATAAGAAAAAATAGGATTACTGTACCCTCAGGCATGTTGTACCAGGTGACACATGTAGGGGGGGGGGGGGGGGGGGTGTGCCTGGGACTGGCAACATCATTACATAAAACAAATTGATACATAAACCTTTGTTGAGGGAGCATGTGTATTGGTGCAAGGGGCGAGCTGCAGTGGTAGCTGTGTGCTAAGAAAGGAGCTCCCTTACTTTTATCATTTCCTTTTGTTGTATCTTATGGAACATGGGGCCATCATCACTGCAGCTGATCCCTTTTCAGGAAGCTTACATCAGAGCATTCCTGTGATGTCATGACAGTGGTTTCTGTAACTTTTGTTTCCATTATGAGGTTGTCAGCCCCACGAGCAACCTCATTTTAGTTACCTCTTATGGCATGCACGAGGACACAGTAGTCCTGACTTGTCTTCATCATGTCAGACACCTCGAGGAACTACTTGGAACTTCCCTTATTTTACTCATTGTGGTGAAGTGGAAAGTTATAAATACTTATAGGGAACTTAGTGTACTGACTGAGATCAGCTGTGAAGGTATCTATATCTATTAAGAGTAGTGTATTATAGATAACCTTACTTGCTACCACATATCTATATATCTCAGTCAGAATTATTCTGGAATAGTGTGATGCTACGTTATGTGTCTAGGGTATGAGTATGGTGAAGTGTAAGTCACAACAACAGACAGATAAACAATTTAATTTAATCCACTACTCTTGACAACACTGTGACACTCACATACATATAACACTCTATGAGAATATCTTAAAGGAGGCACTGATAACTTTCAAATAACAATATGTATTCATTACTGGCATGAATGAATATGTGTCCTGATTCAACTACAAGGGAACCAGGAATCACAATCAATTTAAATTACAAGTTATGTACAGAATGTATTTAATATGAATATTGTAGTGACATATATTATTACAAATGTTCTATGTGTGTCAGTTGTGTAGTAGTAAAATGAGGTAATACTGGTTTTGTTTTGTTCAAGCTCTGTTGGTATTTGTCATCATGACTTCAATAGTTTGTCTTTAGGGACTAGTATTGGAGATGTTCACAGTTCCTGATTTTAAGACAAGTAAATTCCCCTCTGAATGTTATTTTTATAAAGTTATTTCAAGATGAGGGGACATAATGTTGAGCTCAGCTGGCCAACTCTGCTTATCTTGAGTGATGGCGGCAGGAAAGGACTCCTCTGCTCGAATTCTCCTCTGGGCTCAGGAGACACCTCACTGATAGCTAAAAAGACCAAGGAGTATGCTGTCCGACTCTGGATTCAGCAAATCTCTGACCAGGTGCTGCTCAGTACCATCAAGACCACTGTCCCTGAAATCAAGAAGGATGTACCTTCTACTTCATAACTAATTTATATTCTCTTTTACACTGATCACAATACAGCACAAACATTGCGTTCAGAGCGTTAGGCCAACAGTCAGCTTCATCTGAAATACTTTATTCCAGTATTACCCTTCTTAATGGTTACTACGCCTCTGCACTTCCAGCATTATTTCTTTCTAGTCAATCATCCAGGTGTCAGTGTACTGTTTGGCCATTCCATGCCGTTTTACTTCTCTCCGACACCCTCTGTTCAGGCTGGAGCATTTTAGGCTTTACCTCACGTTTGCCACTGAACTACACATATATATACAGGCATAAATCAACAATTCACATTCAATTTTCATTAAAAGATATTAAATGGTTCAAGCTTACCACAATTCATACGAATAACACAGATACGTTGATTAGCAATGAATTCTGGCACAAACTGGCACAAATTTCCATCTGCTTATCTTCCAGGCTTTTATTTAGCCAAATATATGCTGGCTTCAACGCACTGATGCTTTATCAAGTTATTTAAACAAGTGGTTTCGAACTAACGCTCCCAAGTGTGTATATCAGCGAGTCTGGCCAATGAGCCACGTTTCGACAAGTGTTTGAAAAAATGTTATCTTTTCCCGTCTCCCCTAACAACCAAGATAGTATTTATAGCCCGACCAATCGTGGTTAGGCTTTCATTTGTTGCGCTCCAATCAATTTGGAGTTTACATGGTAGGCTATTTCTGTAACGTAAATTTTTTTCAAACACGTTAAAAAAAAATCTTATGAGCAGAAATGATTTTATGCTGTCAGGCACCCCCAATATTTTATTTTGGGTATAATTTATTAATTCCTGGACTATTTGCGTAACGTTTTACATATTATTTGTCAGCAAGCCCTAAGGAACCCAAAAATACTAATTTAAAGGAGCTACGTGGCTGCGTTCAAAATATGCAATTTCTTCTACCTCCTGTTTCGAAGATGTGCTGTCTGGGTACTGTTATGTGTTCAAACGTAAACCCATCTAATGTTGTTTTTTCTAATAAGAGTTTGTTATGATTTATAAACCTAACTCTGGGAAAGGGTAGTGTATTTTATCACTGTCCGTCTGAAAAAGTTAGTGCATGTAGACTTACACGCGTGATGGCAGCATTTGTATATCGCGCGACGCGTGTTGCATGCGTTCCTGATTTTCAGCCCTCCCCTCTCGCTATCCTTTTGTCCATCTGTTCGTTCGTTTTGGTAACGTAATATAATTAATGTTAGGATTAATTTAGGTCATTACGCAGTACGTCTCAATGTTTTTCTTAGAAATGCAGCACACGTTTCATTGAAGAAGGCGGGTAATAATACAGTAAGCTTTTATATCAACGTGAAAGCGTTACAATTTGCAGACGAAGCAGAAAACAAGGGGGATTTCGAGTACATTCTTTGTGACAGCACTGTCATTTTACCATTGCTCTTCTCTTTATTAATTTTATTTGTTAGGCTTCATATTTACCTAATAATTTATATATGTGGATTAGAATATTTCATGACACCTCCCCTCTTAAAACAGACATTATATGTCAGTCCTTTATTCTATATACACATAGAGAAATTTATTATTATTTCTGGGGTTTACGGTGATTCTCATCACACGGATGGCGGCTTAAAAAATCCGCTCCCAGATTGGTTTTTCCAGATATATATTCAATGCTAAAATTATATGGAGCCAGAAGCAAAGACCATCGGAGTAACCTAGAGTTCTCATGCTTAGCCTGTGCTAAAAACGATAAAGGTTTGTGGTCAGTTTGCAACTTAAATGCCTTCCCATATAGATAAATATTGAATTTCTTTATTGCCCATATTACTGCAAGACATTCTTTTTCGCTAGTTGAGTAGTTGATTTCAGCTTTATTCAACTTTCTGCTAGCATATGCCACTGGGCTTAATTCCCCATCCAATGCATCTGATTTCTGTAGTAAAGTTGCACCTAACCCAATATTACTTGCATCCGTCCTTACTATGAATTCTTGACTTAAGTCAGGTAATTTCAAAATGGGTTTACTTGTGAGCTTTTCCTTCAATTCTTGGTAAGTCATTTCACATTGTGGTGTCCATGTAATGCGATCTGGATGTCCTTTACGTGTCAATTCAGTTAACGGTGCACATATGGAATTAAAGTTTTTGATATACTTCTGGTAGAAACCACATAATGAGACAAAGGATCTCACGTCCTTCTTGGTTTGTGGTCTCGGGGCTTTCTGTAGTTTCTCTAAATTCTTTGGGTCAGGGGTCATGTTTCCCTGATAAACTGTGTGTCCCAAAAATTCCAATTCTTTACATCCAACGCAACATTTGGTTGGTCGGGCTGTTAAATTTGCCTCCCTAAGTCGATCAAACAGCATGTTCAGAGAGTCAATGTGTTCCTCAAATGTTTCTGTTGCTATAAGGATATCATCCATAAAATTTGTTATACAGGGATTATTCAGAGGATCCAATAATTTTCTCATCATTCTAGAGAAGACACTAGGCGCATTCTTCAATCCAAATGGCAATCTATTAAACTCATAGTGTCCTTCTGAGGTACTAAAAGCTAGGTATGGTCTAACCTCAGGCTTTACTGGAATCTGATAGTATCCTTTACTCAGATCCACTTTTGAGAAATATTTAGCTTTATTTAGTCTGGCAAACAGCTGATTTGTATCCGGCAATGGATCCACCTGTCCTTCTGTAATAGCATTCAGTCTCCTGTAATCTATACAGAGTCTATGTTCTCCAGAGGGCTTCCTTAAGAGTACAACACCGGAACTATACGAAGACTCACTGTGCGAAATAATTCCTTCCTTCAACAGATAGTCTATCTCTTCCTTCAAAGCTTTTTCCTTAGCAAACGGAATCGAATATGGTTTCATACAGACAGGTGTGGAGTCTATTAGTTTCATATCATATTCCAATAGGTTTGTATGCCCTGGTCGGTCTGTTAACACCTCTGCATGATTATTTAGAACCTGTTGCACTCTCTCTTTCTGAGTTTTCGTTAAATGTGTACTGATTTTCACCTGTGCTGCTGTCTCACAGGGGTGTAATGGATATTCAAATGATGAAAGTGGTTCCTTTTTCATCTCCATGGCGATGGACAAGGTCAACAAGTGTGTCTCTTCCTGATGTTCTCTTTCCAAATATTTCTTCAGGAGATTCACATGATAGATTTTTTCTTTCCCCTTCTTATCTATCTTATAATTTGTTCTAGACACCTTCTCTAGAACTGTATATGGACCCTGCCATCCAATTTGTAACTTATTCTGACTCCCAGGCAAAAGAAGCAGTACTTTCTCTCCCACAGCCAAATTTCTGTCTTTCGCCTTCCTGTTATAATAGGCAGCATGTTTCTTCCTGGCTTGTTTCAAATTTTCATTGGCAAGTTTCCAGCCAGTTTTTAACCGAGTGGTCAGCTCATTCACATATTGGTATGAAGATGTAATGTTTTCCTCTGCCTTTTCATCAGTCCACGTTCTTAACAAAGCTACATATGGACCTTTAATTGTGTGGACCTATTTGTCCATGCACCGGTATGGTCTCTTCCACTCGAAGCTTTATAGTGATGATTTTTCCTCCCAGAATTATCATTCACAAAACGACCGCTACCAATTTTTCTTTTGGGGCTTTCTCCCCTCTTAAAATTCTTGATGAGAGATTTCCTCTCTACATCCTCTTCCTCCAGTTTGTTTAACTCCGATTGAGGGATTTTCGGCTTATCCTGGGGTAAGACATCTTTTTGCACTCTCCGCATAGTGGCCATTGTAAAACAGTTAAGTGAAGCTTGTCCGTGAAAAGGGGCTTCCCATTCCATTTGGTCCACTTTATTAAATCTATTTTTCTTTTTATTATCAGGCCTAATTTTGCCCCGTGGCGTGTCCAGGTCCTGATCCATGTTCCCACTTGTGGGTGTTCCCTCATGTGCTATGCTACACCTTTCTACAAAATTCTCAATGTCCCATCTTGCTTTGGGCCAATAATAATTGTGAGCCACCTTTTGAATGATGGTACCTATCTTCTCATGGTCCCCATCTGGTTTCACATGTAGGCTCCTTATTAATTCTGTCCTATATCTTTTTGGAAGAACCAGCTGTCCGTGACCATTGGATCTAGCTCCAGTCTTCCTATACATCAACTTGTTTTTCATGTAAAAATCTCCCTTGCCTGGAGTTGTATGACAAGTTGACAATTTTCTGAAACAAGGCTTGAGTGTTTTATCCCCAGCCTGTGCCTTCCTCATCTCTTCTGGAGTGGTATCTAACATAATATCCTCCTCCTGTCTTGAGGTCGACCTGACCTGAAGGGTTGCCATATACACAGGTTTCCTTCTGCAACGGTCAGTGTCATGATTGTCCATCTGACAATTCTTACACCACCTTTTTCCTTGGTTGAAAGATTTTCTTTCATCATATTTCCTTTCATCGAATTGTGGGAATTTATTTTTATTTTCATACCGTGGCCTATCAAATTGGTGCTTACCTTTATTTTGATCCTTAGGATCAAATTTATTAAAGTTCTGTGGTGCCCTAAAGTTATCCACCTGTTTCTTTTTATTACCTGTTACCTCTGCTTGAGCTGCTTGATACCTTTCAGCAACATTTAGCAACTCACCCAGCCTCTCTGCACCTTGTTCCATGAGAAACTTTCTCAGGTCTGGAGCCATGGACTCTCTTAGTTGCTCTATAAGGACCATTTCCTTAAGATCTTGGGTTTTCCCCAGAGAAGTCCATTTCTCCAAGTATGTCTCTATTCGTGCAGAGAACTGGTGATAGGTTTCACCTGACAGTAGTTTAGCATTCCTAAATTTTTTCCTGTAAAACTCTGCATTCTTTTCATACCTTAACAAAAGAGCCTGCTTTAGCATGTCATAATTTTCCTGATCACCTCTGCTCATTTTTGCAAAAACTTCATAAGCTGCCCCACGAAGTCCCTGAGATAACTTTAAGCTCCACCTTTCTCTCTCTAACCCATACGTGGTAGCTAATAGTTCATACCTATTTATATAGCTCTCAATATCATCGTCTTTCTCAACAAAATGATCTAAATGAAAATTCATAGCTGAGATTGAGGCTCCTTGAGTAACCGTAGCATCGGAGGCAAAGGGACTGGCACCATTTTCAGGAGCATGGCCTTGAAACTCAAACTCCCTTAGTCGTAACTCATGTTCCCTTTGTAATCTTTTATCTTCTGCTTCCCTTTCTGCAGCTAATTTCCTCTCTTCCCTTTCTGCAGCTAATTTCTTCTCTTCCCTTTCTGCAGCTAATTTCTTCTCTTCTGCAGCTAATCTCCTCTCTTCTCTTTCTGCCTCCAATTTCTTAGCCTCAGCTTCAAATTGTAACTTCTTAATTTCCCTTTCAGCCTCTAACTTTCTTTCGGCTTCAAACCTTCTTTCTTCGCGTTCAATAAATTTGTCACATTCCGTAGTGACATAGGCAACCATAACTTGCCCATCTAATCCTAACTCTTTTGCAGTCTGAACCGCAGCAGATCGAAATTTGGCCAGGTCCGCCATTGTCTATCAGGTAAATTTATACAATGTCTAACCAACAATTCAATCTCTAATGGACAACACAGGCACCGTGAGCTCAACCTTATTTAATTCCACCCAAGGATACCTTTTAATTCTTATATTCCCTGAAGTGAATTACCCCCAATATTTTTAATAGTTAAAGATTCAAAATCCCAAGAGCGAGACCCCAATATATGTGGTGAAGTGGGATGTTATAAATATTTATAGGGAACTTAGTGTACTGACTGAGATCAGCTGTGAAGGTATCTATATCTATTAAAAGTAGTGTATTATAGATAACCTTACTTGCTACCACATATCTATATATCTCAGTCAGAATTATTCTGGAATAGTGTGATGCTACGTTATGTGTCTAGGGTATGTGTATGGTGAAGTGTAAGTCACAACAACAGACAGATAAACAATTTAATTTAATCCACTACTCTTGACAACACTGTGACACTCACATACATATAACACTCTATGAGAATATCTTAAAGGAGTCACTGATAACTTTCAAATAACAATATGTATTCAGTGCTGTCATGAATGTATATGTGTCCTGATTCAAATACAAAGGAACCAGGAATCACAATCAATTTTAATTACAAGTTATGTACAGAATGTATTTAATATGAATATTGTAGTGACATATATTATTACAAATGTTCTATGTGTGTCAGTTGTGTAGTAGTAAAATGAGGTAATACTGGTTTTGTTTTGTTCAAGCTCTGTTGGTATTTGTCATCATGACTTCAATAGTTTGTCTTTAGGGACTAGTATTGGAGATGTTCACAGTTCCTGATTTTAAGACAAGTAAATTCCCCTCTGAATGTTATTTTTATAAAGTTATTTCAAGATGAGGGGACATAATGTTGAGCTCAGCTGGCCAACTCTGCTTATCTTGCGTGATGGCGGCAGGAAAGGACTCCTCTGCTCGAATTCTCCTCTGGGCTCTGGAGACACCTCACTGATAGCTAAAAAGACCAAGGAGTATGCTGTCCGACTCTGGATTCAGCAAAGCTCTGACCAGGTGCTGCTCAGTACCATCAAGACCACTGTCCCTGAAATCAAGAAGGATGTACCTTCTACTTCATAACTAATTTATATTCTCTTTTACACTGATCACAATACAGCACAAACATTGCGTTCAGAGCGTTAGGCCAACAGTCAGCTTCATCTGAAATACTTTATTCCAGTATTACCCTTCTTAATGGTTACTACGCCTCTGCACTTCCAGCATTATTTCTTTCTAGTCAATCATCCAGGTGTCAGTGTACTGTTTGGCCATTCCATGCCGTTTTACTTCTCTCCGACACCCTCTGTTCAGGCTGGAGCATTTAGGCTTTACCTCACGTTTGCCACTGAACTACACATATATATACAGGCATAAATCAACAATTCACATTCAATTTTCATTAAAAGATATTGAATGGTTCAAGCTTACCACAATTCATACGAATAAACACAGATACGTTGATTAGCAATGAATTCTGGCACAAACTGGCACAAATTTCCATCTGCTTATGTTCCAGGCTTTTATTTAGCCAAATATATGCTGGCTTCAACGCACTGATGCTTTATCAAGTTATTTAAACAAGTGGTTTCGAACTAACGCTCCCAAGTGTGTATATCAGCGAGTCTGGCCAATGAGCCACGTTTCGACAAGTGTTTGAAAAAATGTTATCTTTTCCCGTCTCCCCTAACAACCAAGATAGTATTTATAGCCCGACCAATCGTGGTTAGGCTTTCATTTGTTGCGCTCCAATCAATTTGGAGTTTACATGGTAGGCTATTTCTGTAACGTAAATTTTTTTCAAACACGTTAAAAAAAAATCTTATGAGCAGAAATGATTTTATGCTGTCAGGCACCCCCAATATTTTATTTTGGGTATAATTTATTAATTCCTGGACTATTTGCGTAACGTTTTACATATTATTTGTCAGCAAGCCCTAAGGAACCCAAAAATACTAATTTAAAGGAGCTACGTGGCTGCGTTCAAAATATGCAATTTCTTCTACCTCCTGTTTCGAAGATGTGCTGTCTGGGTACTGTTATGTGTTCAAACGTAAACCCATCTAATGTTATCTTTTCTAATAAGAGTTTGTTATGATTTATAAACCTAACTCTGGGAAAGGGTAGTGTATTTTATCACTGTCCGTCTGAAAAAGTTAGTGCTTGTAGACTTACACGCGAGATGCCAGCATTTGTATATCGCGCGTCGCGTGTTGCATGCGTTCCTGATTTTCAGCCCTCCCCTCTCGCTATCCTTTTGTCCATCTGTTCGTTCGTTTTGGTAACGTAATATAATTAATGTTAGGATTAATTTAGGTCATTACGCAGTACGTCTCAATGTTTTTCTTAGAAATGCAGCACACGTTTCATTGAAGAAGGCGGGTAATAATACAGTAAGCTTTTATATCAACGTGAAAGCGTTACAATTTGCAGACGAAGCAGAAAACAAGGGGGATTTCGAGTACATTCCTTGTGACAGCACTGTCATTTTACCATTGCTCTTCTCTTTATTAATTTTATTTGTTAGGCTTCATATTTACCTAATAATTTATATATGTGGATTAGAATATTTCATGACACTCATCTCCCAAAATGGAAAATAAATGGATAAATAAAAATTAATTACACTTTCACTTTTCGTATCAAATGGCAATCTGAAATCAGTAGCTTTCCTCATAAAAGTTTGTGAAACTACTTCTTACATGTTCTCTGTGTTACATTTGATCCTACACTGAAGTAGAGTGTGAAATTTCCAGTTTCCAGGCTGCACTTGGTTGTTAGAGTTTGAGGCAGTTGACCAGAAATTGAGCTATGAATTTTATTATACAGTGGTGCCAAAATGGTTTAGCCTTGCAAGCAGCTTAAGACTTTAGATTTCACACCATAGATCAAAGACAACTTTCAGTGTCATTAAAAACAACCAGACAATTTATTATTGTTTGTTTATGTTATTAATTTGTTCATTCTCCAATAAACATTTCTATCTTCTCAGTTCTGAGTGTTAAACATTGAAGCTGAAGAATTGTAATAGAAACTAAGGGTCCAGATTAGAGAAGGTGTGGTGAAAAGAGAGCAAGTATGCATTTTTATAGTCAGTAACAGTAAAAATTATGGCTTGCTGCAAGAACTTGTTTGCACTTGGTCAGTTTTTCCTCAATGGCATGTTAGAAAACTGCTGGAAGTTTGAACATTACTGGCGAGCTGAAGAACTTGAAGGCTGAGAAAAGTACAACAATAACCAGGAGAAAGCTGATAGATGCAGAGTTAGAAAAACTCAAGAAAGTTATTCCTGAAAAGGTAAGTATTCTATTTTTTCTCCTTTTTTTAATGCCAGCACATTCTCATATATTTTTTCTCTAGATCCTAAAGTCTTGATGATGTCTTCACAAAGACTTGTCATGCGAACAAAACAATCATTGCTTAGACTAGAGACAGTTCACTTTCATTGGACCCTATGTGAGAAGAGGAAAATTAGAGCATATGTGAAAACAGGCAGAAGCAATGAACGAAACAAAACAGGATGACAAAGAGGGAAGATGTATTCGTGTATAATAGTGTTGGAAACCATAATGAGTAGGCCATACTGCTGCTGCCCTAGCAACGTTTATAAAATTAGGAAAACTTACCCAGCACAAAAATATTTACAGAATTTGTGATTCTGTATACACACATTGGCATCCTTGCCGGGGCTACGGAGTTCATGCACTGTGCTGAGATCCTTGTATGATCAAAGAGAGGAGATTGGAGCACTCACTGATGGGAGTTGTCCGTGTTGGTCTTTAAAACCAAGCCAAACTGGCAGGGAAAACAAACATATGCATATTTGTATTTGCACCAGGAAAAGAAAAAAGTCCATTGAGATGTTTAAGATTTTATAGGAGGATAACTATAGAGCAGTATTTTTCTATTAAAACAATTTATTTTCATAGCAAATAACTCTTGAGATGCAGTAAAATTTTTAGAATTTTTACCTGTGAAATTAACTCAACACGTTTGCCAAAAATTGATTTCATGGCCAAACTAAGTAAAGGAGTTGTCACAATCTATTTACAAAACCTAATTTTGTTTTTCCCCCACTCTTTTTCTGTGGTTTTCCTTACTTACTTAGTCGTTCCCCTTCTACCGTGAGGTGTAGAGGTTTGGAAGAGAGTGGTCTTGTTGTAAAGCACACTGCGAATGGAATTTTGAATATCCCAGGTGCCTAACTATTGCTTTTGCAATTCTCTCACTGATCCCAAGCTGCAGTGGCAGTTTTCTATAAGTTGTTGTTTAACTAGGGTTGCTGAGCTTCTCGCTCTTTTGCAGCCAATACTAAGTTAAAGACTCTTTGGTATTATCTACACTGTAGATCTGGTATTTTCCTGTAGCTTTTCTGCCATTCCAAAATGTGCTGAGTTGAAGTCACGAGCACCAGTTTTCCAGCTTGGCTTGCATTTAAAGGATCGTCACATCTGATCCCAAGCTAGGAGTAAGAAACGTGTGGCAAACTGTGCATTTCCCACCATCTAAGGAGGCTCTCCAGCTATGCAGAGCTAAAATACTGTGCTCTGGTTCTGAACTCTCCCAAGGAATCCTCACGTCTTGCACAGAGCCACTTCTCAGCTCCCCCTGCTTATCACTGGGTCCATAGTGAGATCCTCCTGCATGAAGTCCATCAGGTCAAAGCCAAAGAATTACGTCTGGGGCTCAAGCATGTCTTCTCCAAGCTTAGTGTGCAATGCTGGGTTCTCAACAAGTTTCACTACAGGGGAAATTCCTGGAAGTGTGTGGATGATTTCAAGAGTCAATGGTTCACTTCCACATATTGTAGCATTGTGCATAACTGGTGTCATATGGGGGGGAATATGACATCATTAGGACCACAGGTTCTGAAAAAGAAGTTCATAAATTATATTCGCTCAACTGGGAATTGAACCCGGTTTAAGGTTGAGGTTACATAGCTGCAGTTGTGTTGTCATCGAGGTTCGTGTTCCATCTTTTTTAATACCTGAGATTTAAAAATGTTATCTGTGTGTTGAAACATCTAGACCTTATTTCTTCAGGGATCTGTCTCATCACAAGTGATGACCTAAAGTATAAAATTTGTCACTGGCTAGCTGGTTTGCCTTTAGCCAGTGTTTTATGCCAGTGATATAAGATTGAATAGGAGTGGTGCTCTTTCTGGCATGTCATAAGAGGTGGCCAACATGAGGTTGTGCATAGAGCTGGCAGCCTCATCATGTATAATAACAGTTGCCACTGATGTAAGTGCACATTAATGCTTTTGGTGTAGGCTTTCTGCAAGAGGCCTAGCTGCGGTTGTGGGAAGTGATGATGATATAAGATTGGCATGATATCACGATGAAGGTCTCATTTATGTGAAGATTCAAATACTGCAAAGAAACAAGTGATAAATGCCGTATTCAAATCAGTAGTATGATATCTGTGTCATAGTGGGCAGTGGTCTAAGAACAAGGGCAAAAACATAACCATGTTGGAAATGAGATGTCTATAAAAAAAAAAACGACTGTATGGCAATAAAGGAATTGTAAGAAATCTTGAGTTACGATTGGAACAACACCATTGAAGGAATATTAGGAGAAGCAAATTAAGTTGATTCGGACATCTTGTGAGATGAATCTTGATTGACTCTGAGCGCAGGAATAGAGTATGATTTAGGAAAAGATGGATTAATACAAGAAATGCAACATGACAGCACACAAGGCTAGATCAGTGACAAAAAATCGACCATACCTGTAACACTTAATGACATAAGTGTGAGATAAAAAAGATATATAGACATAACTGGGTAACACATTCTTGAATTTGTTTATAATAATAATGTTCTACTGTGAATATATTGGTGTATTAACGACAACCAAAATACAAACTACACAGATTTTTCAGTCTACCGTCGTAAATATTTACATGACTTAAGAGGAGTATACAAAACAGGTCCTCATTTTCCTTTGTGCTTTTTGTGGTGCATGAAGCCATTACTGCGGCTTGTTCCCTTAGAGGTGTTAGAAAGTTTAGAGTAAATAAAGTAGATAAATGGGATTGAGTTTAGAAATTGGAGGATGTTCAGATAGATAATTGGAAGGATGGTGTAATGGGAAAGTATATACAATGTATGTGAACCTCAGAATATAATGTATTTACTTTCTTCGTGGGTGCATAATTGTACTTACTTAATTATTCGTTCCTCTTCTACCGTGAGTTGTAGAGGTTTGTAAGAGAGAGCGCCATACTATTCTATCGGCTGTCTTCCTCCTGGCTTGGTTTCATTCTAGTCCTCGGTCCTTCAAAGATTGTCTAATGTTGTCCTCCCAACGGACTTTGGGTCGTCCTGGAGGTCTGGATCCCTGGCTCTTCAAGTTTCCCATGCTTGTCATGGTAGCTGATCTTCTCCCATTCTGCAGATATGGCCAAACCATCTCAGTTGGGACTGTTCTACTTGGGTCTGCAGGGCTTGGGTTTTTAGGCCTTGACGTATCGTCTGGTTGCGGACCATGTCTCTTCATGTCATGTAATTCAACCACCTTCCTCAGATACCTCATTTCTGAGGTTTGGATCTGGCTTTTGTGGGTTGCAGTCATTGCTCATGACTCGCATCCATACGTCAAGACTGGGACATATGTGGAGCGGTATACAGCCATCTTCGTCTTCTTACCAACTTCTCTTTTGCTGAGGAATCCTCGATTTATGGCTTTAAAAAGTCTCCCAGCTGTTGCTCTGTGGGTAGCCAACTCTTCTTTGATGCCTTCCTTCCGGTCTATGACAACTCCAAGGTATTTAAAGTGGTCGACCTGCTCCAGGACCTGTTCTCCCAGCTTAATCTGATGTATTCTTTCCTCTCGTGATATCACCATGGTTTTTGTTTTCGAGCTGCTTATGATCATCCCTCTCTTCTCCAGCTCTTCTTTCCAGACTTGCAGGTTGGATTGAAGATGTGCCTCTGATTTAGCAATCAGGGCAAATTCATCAGCAAATGCCAGCTCTGAAATACAGACCTGTCTCATCTTCCAGTACCCCACTGAATACTCTCCTGTCCTTTCCTTACATGCCTTGATGACATCGTCCATGAGGAGTATGAAAAGATAAGGTGACAGGATATCACCTTGTCTTACACCAGTTCTTCTTCTTCTTTGATCCATAACCGCCAACCGTCAAAGCAGTCAGCGGCCATCACGCCTGGTGGCGTCTTGTAGGGCAGCAACAAATTGATTCCACTTTGCTCGGTCGGCGGCCATCCTTCGTACAGTGCCCCAACTGTGGTTCATTCTTTGCATCTCAGCTTCCACAGTTCTCCGCCAAGTTGTTTTTGGTCGGCCTCTCTTTCGCTTTCCCTCGGGGGTCCATAGCATAGCTGTTCTTGCGATGGTATCAGGGTCCCTTCTGAGGACATGGCCAACCCAACTCCAGCGTCTGCCAGCTATGATGGTGTGCATGTCCTCCTGGTTACTCCGAATAAGTAGTTCTTGGTTGCTGATGGTGTTTGGCCAAAAGATTCGGAGAATTTTCCTTAGGCAGATTGTGTGGAAGGAGGACAGTTTCGACATTTCCTTCTCTGTTACTCTCCAACATTCCGCACCATAGAGAAGCACAGAAAGTACGCAGCTCTCATACAGTCTTAATTTGGTGTTTGTGCTGTACTGGGAAGACTTCCAAATGTTGTTGAGAATAGCAAAGGCTGTTCTCGCTTTATTCATTCTGTTGTTAATGTCCTTGCTTGTTCCGCCGTCAGGTGTTACTATGCTTCCTAGGTAAGTAAATGTGTCTGTCTGTTCTAACTTCTGGTTCCTTACTGTTATTGGCTCAGGATTGCCCACATTTAGTGTCATGACCTCCGTCTTCTTCAGATTGATGTTCAGGCCAACCTGCTGGCCATACTTATTCAGTCTATCAGTTTTGTCTTGAATGTGTTGGTGTGAATGCGCGAGCAGTGCAATGTCATCTGCATATTCCAAATCTTCCAGTGTAGAAAACATTGTCCATCTAATTCCTCTTGGACTGCCCTCTGTTGTCTGGCGCATCACCCAATCTATGACTGTCAAAAATAATGTTGTTGATAAAGGGCATCCCTGTCGTACTCCTGTTTTCACTTCGAAAGTTACATTACTCGATCCAACACTGCACGTAAAGTTAGAATAGAGGCTTTTTATAATGGAAACAATGCGGCTGGGAATTCCATAAGCCCTCAGAATTTTCCATAGGCTGTCCCTGTGTATGCTGTCGAAAGCCTTTTCAAAATCAACAAAGTTAATGTACAGCTGTCTCTGCCATTCTGAGCACTGCTCTATAATGTTCCTGAGGGCAAATATATGATCTGCACATCTTCTGTTCTTTCTGAAGCCCGCTTGTTCTTTCCTCAGTTTATGGTCAACTGCTTTTGAAATTCTCTGGATGATTATCCTGCCTAGTATTTTGCTGGGAACTGAGAGGAGGGTAATTCCTCTCCAGTTGTTGCAGTCTGCAAGGTCGCCCTTCTTGGGCAATTTGACAATTGTTCCTTTGCTCCACTCTATTGGTGTTGTCTCAGTTTCCCAGACTTGTGCAAATAGTGGTTCTAATAGTTCTGCTGCTAGTTCAGGGTCTGTCTTGAATAGCTCAGCATTCAGATTGTCGTGACCAGGCGCTTTTCCATTTTTTAGCCCTTTGATAGCTGTGATAATTTCTTCTTTTCGTGGAATGTCTGTATTTACGTCTAAGTCACTTTCAGCCTCAGGAACATTCAGCTGAGTCTCTGGTGGTTCCTTATTCAGTGTTTCTCTGAAGTGCTCTGCCCACCTTGTTTCCTGCCCCTGTGCTGTGGTGATGAGATTTCCTTGCTTGTCTCTTACTAACGTTATGTTGTTTGCACCTCGTTTTCCACTGATAGCTTTAGTTATTTTATAAACTGTGCTTTGTTCATTTCTCAGTGCTGCCTCTTCTGCCTGTCTTGCAAGGTCATCCAGAAATGTCCTTTTGTTAGCACGGGTTTGACGTTTTACTTCCTTGTCCAGCTGACTGTACTGTTCACTATATATTGCCTTTAACCTGGGAGACTTAGCTTCTGTTTTCTTCCTTTTCATTTCCTTTCTCTTCGCTATGGTGTTTAGCGTTTCTGGTGTTATCCAGTCTTGGCTCTTTCTTTCCTGGAATCCCAAGCATGACTTGCTGCTTTCTTTATATATTGTTGAGATGGTGTTGAATTTCTGGTCCACATCGTCGGTCTCTGTTCTTTCCTGGCTTTTGGTAATCAGATATCGTCTCTTTACGTCGACCACAAACGCTTTTCTGGTGAGGGGGTCCTTAAGTTTCGTGATGTTGTATCTTTTCTGTTTGACTGCAACTGGTCCAGCAGCTCTGAGTTTCACCTTCAGTCTTGCTACTACTAGGTGATGATCACTTCCCACATCTGCGCCTCTTCTTACTTTCACGTCTTGTAGTGCATGTCTCCATCTGCCATTGATCATTATGTGATCTATCTGGTTTTTGTCTCGTCCGTTTGGTGATTCCCATGTTAACTTGTGCACTTCTTTGTGTTGAAAAAGTGTTCCTCCGATGACCAGGTTGTTAATACTGCAGAAGCTTATTAATTTGTCCCCATTCTCATTTACTGTTCCACTGCCGCATTTCCCCATTACTCTTTCGTTATAATTATTGTGTGTTCCAACTTTCGCATTTAGGTCTCCCATTACTATAATAAGATCGTACCTGGGTACAGTTTCCATTTCCTTTTGTACCTGTTGATAGAACTCGTCCTTGATCTCTTCGTCGCTGTCATTTGTTGGTGCATAACATTGTATAATTGTGGTGTTGGTGAATCTCCCTCTCAGTCTTGCTCTTATTAGTCTGTTGTTAATGGGTTTCCATTCCAGTAGAGACCTTTCCATTCCTTTCTTAAGGATAATGGCTACACCTTCGTTGTGCTGACCGTCCTCTCTACCAGAATAAAGTACTGTTTCCCCTGTAGCTGTTTTTATTCTCCCCATCCCTGTCCATCTGCTCTCGCTTATTCCCAGGATATGTAGTTTGTAATTCCTCATCTCTGCTGTAATCTGTCTCAGCTTTCCTGCCTCGTTCATAGTTCTGACATTCCAAAAACCAATTCTGGTTTCGTGTTTTGCGGTCTGGGCATCCGTTTTCATGCCAGTGGCTTCCTTTCGGCTTTCACCACTGTCAGTCATACGAGCCTGAGACTCCGGATGTCCGTCCCGCATCAAAGTATTTCCATTTATTGCTGTTTCCGTAACGTGTGTGATTTTTTACACAGACAGGGGTGTCGGCCCTGTGCTAAAACCCCCAACCTGGAGGACCAGGGTACCAGCTTTTGTCTGACCCCTACCCACGCAGACCAGTCCAGCATGGTTGAACCTACCAGGAGTAAAACTCCCACTGGCATAGCTCTGGGGATTGTCAGGGTACACAAGCTGCCATACCGCTACAAGGTATAGGTACCATTGATGGCAGTCTTACACCAGTGGTGGTCCTGAATTCTTCTGACTTATGGTTTGCTGTCCTCACATGATTTCTGCATGACTTGTAGAAGCTCTGTATATCATGAATCAGAGGTGATGGAATGTTCTTCCTTGCCAAACAGTCCCAGAGTTTGTTCCAGGGGACCTTGTCAAATGTCTTTTCCAGATCTAAGAAGCAAAGCTGGATCTCACTCTTATACTCAAGAGCCTGTTCACTCAACTGTCTGAGTGTGAAGATTAGGTCTCGAGTACTTCGATTTGCTCAGAAGCCACACTGGACCTCTTCCATTTGGGGCTCAGCTAGGCATCTGAGTCTCCGCTCCAGGATTCTAGAGTAGATTTTACCAGGGACACTGAGAAGGGATATGCCTCTATGGTTTCCACATTGTTGGTTGTCACCCTTTTTAAAAATCGGTGTTATTATGGCAATCTCCCAATCCTTTGGTATGGTCTTGTTGCACCAAGCTGCCCGTAGGACCCTTAAGAGTAATAGGTCGCCTGCTGCTCCCATGTACGAGGGTTGCTCAGAAAGTAATGCCCCACATTTTTTTCTCTCGGAAACTAATTATTCACAATGTATAAAATTCACGCACAGTATAAGTGGATGTATCCTTTACACGTGCTATTTTTCCACATAATCTCCTGTCACGAAGTGGATTTAATTATAGAGTTATGCCTGAGTGTAAGACAAGACCCTAGTATGAGAAAAGACTGAGAAGATAGATTTTAGGTTAAGTGACAGTGAATGTGGTAAGATGAGCCTATTGGCTCGAGGGTGAGAACCTAGATTGTCTCTCCCTCGCCACTCGTGACTTCAATAATAGCTATAGACTCACCCCCTCTGACTACCTTTGAAACAAGGAGTTAAGGTTTACATAAAGACCACAGACACAACTATACAGACAACATATAGGTACAGTATAGTTTAGTTAGAACCTGATCCAGTGAAAATTTTTATAGTTTATTAAACAAATCGACAAAATCAAATAACACAGTCAAATAAATATCGTGCAATGTTGCACAGACCTGGAAACAAAGAAACAATTAAATTTATAGACAATAGAAAACCAACCACTTTCACTCCTTCGTTCACCCTACTGGGGAAAAAAAATATAGAATGATTAATGTATTAACTACTGTCTAATTGGTGTGGCAACCATTGTAGCCACCACTCCCTGCTATACTAATATTACTACTGTCACTGTCCTGCTGACACTGCCTAAAGAATGTCTACACAGCTTCCCAGCTCTTTCGGCGATATACTTGCCACAAAATAACACCACTGGACTGCTACGCTAGTAGACTTTTATTTATCTATGGCTCAGAGGCTATCCTCTAAGGGTAATATGAGACTCTACTGGTCCCCGATATATTTTCACTCTCGCTCTCTCTACTTCTCCACCTTGCTTCAGTGTCTCTCCGACACTCTAGACATCTGCTGAGGTGGCGTCTCCGTTACACCCCTTCTCTTGTTGGTTTTCAGAAACCCAGGAATGTTCACCCTTTCTCCTGGTTCTGACTCCTGCACTGCTAACTTCTGAAACAATGACTAGGTACTTGACTTAGGCTGTAGAGGCGTCACGGTTGGCGAAACGGATTTCACCTGCCCGGTTACCCCTCATTGGGTTTAGGGCCGTCGGTATTATTATGACCGAATCTTAAGCGACAACACCAGGCCACGTGCCTTTGTTTCGGCGTGTGGATATGAGCTTAGAGCTCAGGATTTTAAGAAATCCGTTCACTGAAGACTGCGTCGCTGCCAGCGAACTGCTCTCTCTGGTGCCAATGTACTTGGCGCCAGTAACCACCTTGTTACCAATGCTCTTTCGCCTCTGGCGCTGCCTCGACTCTTCTTCTCCTGAGAAGACCGACTACCTTTGGCCAGCTGTAAGGCAAAATTGGCACCCCTAGCTGCGGGCCGTGAAAAATAGCTGTGAACAAAAAAAATGCCACTAATGTACAACAACTTCAATTTACCCTCATTGCTAACACATAACATGTAACCCCTCAAACAAAGACCGCTCCACTCTATCCCCTACTCAACTATGCACAACGATACATAAATATTTCCTAACCCCGGGTCAAACTACCCCACACTTTCCCTCCTTTAACAATGTCTGTTATGTAAACCCAGACGCAGCTGGCCTAAATCTTAGGCTTCACTATTTTCCTCTTTCTACCCCGCTCAACGTAAACATCAGTCTGACAACAAACTCCAGCTGACCTAAATCTGGAATGTATGTCTGGTTTTACAGCGTCACAACATTTCCTTCGTTTGAAGCGAAACATCAGCCGGTAAAATTCCTGGCCCTACTTTAATTTTACAGGCGGACCCAGGCATTAGCACAAAATAAAATACACCCCTTTCTAAGAGGTATCTCATCAGTTTAACACAAATTAAAATACACACCCTCTAGGGATAATGAAATCCCATCTCAGAAAAATTAAATACTACTCTCACCCCCCTTCTCATCCCACTACGTTACCAAAATTAGCACAACTACTTAATCCCCAATTAAATAAAATACACAACAATTAAATGCATACTTAAATAGAATACACCTATCCGCCAGTGTATTTCACTGTAAATATTATAATCAAATAGCGGCTATACTGCCATTAAAATTACATATTACAAAGCACCCATTTATCTCCTTGCTGAACTTACACAGTGAATACCTTACAAAGCCTCATTACACAATTTATGGATGTTTCTACTATTCACGGAAAGGTTAAAGCACCCGTACAGTTAAGTTAGTCTAGATAGCGATTGATGGCACTACTGTTTAAGAAAGTAAACTAAAACTTACTGAAGAAACTTTATACTTTACAAAAGCAAAGATCTTACAGACTATCTCCTACTTTAATTTAACTTAACAACATACCCAGTTACCAAATATCTCTCGTCAGAGCAAATAGATAATGACGTCGATTTCACGGCTGTAAATTTCTGCAGACAAATGACCCCGCTAATGAATAGACACGCGTATATAACATAAAACAAACCACGCTAACCTAGGCCCTACATCATCGCTGGCGTCCCTCTAAGACCAATGAAATCACTACAAAAATTAACAACTGTGACCTCAGGCAATGGATTTGAAAGCAACGCGTGAGTCATATATGTTACAGCCCGCTCATCCATATTACGTCAAAGTTAAATAATGTTATACCGACCGCGGGAGCAAAATTAACTTTGATTCGCTCTAATGTAAGTTCGACGTTATCTGGGTAATGTTCCCCCCCCCATCCCTCGTTTCCGCGGATGGGTGCTTTATAACGTCTGCCAATATACCCTTCCTAAATAATACTCACACGCTTACTACAATAAAAGTTACCGCGATAATCTTTAACAAAGAAAAGCCTACTAGATCGCAATTAATTAATAGAAAGGAAGACTGGTGCAGGTCTTAGAATTAAACCCTACAGTCATCCCTCTTATAAAACGCAATTAATTGCCAACAAAAGAAGACCAAACTCAAGTAGTTACAAGACAAAATTACAGATAGAAAAAGAATGGGTGGTGCGGGTAAATTTAGGAATATTATTATTTCTTCAGGAACCGTCCTCCCGACGTCCTGTGGTAAGAGTGCATTAGATTTAAGGCTTGACACTCCTTATTACAGTGGCCTGCTGAATACCCTCCAGGGTTCTCCTTGTATATTCCATTTGAGGAATTATAATATATTTAAATATGGCCAGTCACACACAAGCTCCCTGGCCCGCACCACAGGTACTCAGTAACAAGGCCTAACTTCTTGGCACAATTCATACATTTAATGACACAGTACTCCACATTGAGTATGGTACGACATCGTAGCTTTTACTAGCACATGTCTCTACTGTCCTTGATTCTGATAATCTCAGTTTTAATGGAACAGTCAACTTACGTGCCCAAGAATTCCATACACACTGCTAAGACTAATCTGACATTATACCGTTAATGAATGCATAAGGCAGTGATGGTAATCGATCTTGCAGGTGCAATATAAAGATGCCCAAAGGCAATTAACACAATCTAAAATCAGGTCCTACTGGACACATTCCATGCATACTGGTCAAACGACACAAGCAGACTCTCGGTTAGAGACCTAGCTTGTCCCAAATCAAAACTCACGTCTGCTATCAATTCAGAGCAAAAGTCAAGACGTCACTTCCTGCAACCACGGGATACCGTGTGTAAGCAATATATATCAGGAAGTGATCGAATACAAAACATGATATGATATTTACTCATATCAATGGGCCTGTTGAAAAATAAAACCACAGTACTGCATCACATCTCTGTCCACTTCTACGGCCTTAAGCCAGCGCGAAACAAGGGCATGCATGCCTTCCCTGTACCAGCTCGTTTCCTGCTCATGTAGCCATGTCCTCACTGCACGAATCGCGCTCTCGTCATCTTCAAACCTTGTCCCGCACAGTGCATCATTCATTGGCCCAAAAGGATGAAAATCGAAGTGCGCCAGATCAGGACTGTAGGGGGGATGGGGGAGCACAGTCCAACCAAATTTGGCGATTGCCTCCTGAGTTTTCAGACTTGTGTGAGGGTGGGCATTGTTGTGCTGGATCAAAATGTCTACTGCATTCCTGTTAGGCCGCACTCGACGGTGATCATGACCTTTCCGGCGGAGGGAGTTGTCATGAATTTCATTTTTCGTGGTGAATGCGGATGACTGCCATTTCGTCTCTGGATCTAGGACCAGAAGACGCAGCAATAGAGACCGCAGTCAAAGCTTGACTGCCTGTGTCAGGACCAGCGAACCAGAGCTGGTCAAGACCGTGCTCCACCTCCACGTGGTGGTCCTGGAAACAGTCTGCAGCAGTGCAGGCTGGCTGAGCGAGCACGGATCGCAGTGGGAAGGCAAACCCGGTCCTAAAAAATGCCATGCAGAAGTCGGATGTGTCGACCGAAAGGTGCAGATATCACAGCTACGTTGTAAACAGACACAACGCAACCACCGTCCTTTTCAGGGCGAACGAGGAAGAAGAAGAAGAAGAAGTCTCTGGATCTAAATGGTGCGCCCAGGTTTCGTCACCTGTGACGATCCGGGACAAAAAGGCCTCCCCTTCAGCATAAAAACGCTTCAACAATTCAGAACAGATGGTTTTCCTTTGACGACTGTGGTCGGTTGTGAGACTTCGAGCAACCCATCTTGCGCATACCTTCGAATATCTAAGAGCTTTGATAATTGCCATCGCACTTCCATTGCTGACTGAAAGCTGTAGGGCCAATTGTCGACTTGTGATGCGATGATCCTCACGAATAATGGCATCGGCACGCTGCAACATGTCTGGGCTGGTGGCTATGGCAGGTTGCCCAGACCGCGGCCGATCATGCAGCTCCATCTCTCCACTTCCTGAAGCCTTAATTCTCTGAACCCAGTGTCCAACAGTGCTCCTATCGACTTCACAACTTTTATACACAGCACACAAACGTTTGTGAATGTTCCCCACACTTTCTTTCTCCGCCACACGTTTGTAACGCGTGTCGTACTCTTCTTCTTCTTCTTCCGTCCTTAGCCACCGACCGTCAAAGCAGTCAGTGGCCATTGCGCCTAGTGGCGTCTTAGGGCAACAGCAGATAGGTTTTCTTTGCCATTGTTTCCCATCACGCCTATTGGCGTCTTTAGGGCAACGGCAAATCAATCCATTTGCTGTTGTTTCCGTAATCGAAGTGACTGGCAAACGGGTGATCAGCCCGTTGGTACGTGTCGTACACAGATGCCATTATCACAGACTACTACAGCGGCGCTATTTGTTGGACGACCATGCAATTAAGCACATGTATGCGGGAAACATCAGTGTTGCTACGTGTAAATTTTCGCTTTGCTATCTTTATTCTGGGATGAGGGAAAAAAAAATGTGGGGCATTACTTTCTGAGCAACCCTCGTACTTAACCATTTCTGGTGTTATGCCATCATGTCCTGCAGCTTTGCCCATCTTGTGCATAATTGTACATGTTTTTAATGTTTGTATTTCCAGATGTGCCAGCTAGGACAGCTAGAGTCTTCACTTATCTATAAAAGTGAAGAGAAGATTAATTTGGCCATACAGTAAGTGTTGATTTGGTTTATTTTATTATGTTTGGCGAAAAAAATTATAACTAGTTACAAAATTCTTTAAAGTCTTAGTAATCATCATCCTCCTCCAGCTTCCTGTAAAGCATAGGCCGTCACATCAAACTATCTTGTCCTGTGCCATCCATTCAAGTTCTTTACATAGCATCTTTATCCTTTTTTAGGTCTCTTTAATTCTTAACTCCTTGTATTATTTTTTGGCCTCTCTTTATTTCTTTTTGCCATTAGAATTCCAGATACCTTAAGGGGAATAGCTACAGTGAAATAATATTTTCATAAATACCTGCAAAATTTTGATGCAAATGCATAGGGATAACTTACAACAGTAAAAGCTATTCATACCGATGCATTTGATGATATAATGCTATTGGTTACCATGGAAACAGCAGCCATATTGGATTTTAATCCTGGATGTCAATTCACTAAGGTTTTTTTTATTAGTTGGAGGTTTAAGCAGCAGAGTTGACATGGAAGCTCATCATTGTATTTTTAAAATTTTTGTCGGATTAGATTTTTGATAACTTTAGTAGATCCTGAGATATAGAACTTTGAAGTTAAAAATAATAACACAATTGTAAAAACATTATTTACAGTAAATCATCATTCTGAAAAAAGTATCAGAAATGGGATCTGGCAAAAGTTTTATTATCTAATGGAAAGTATCTGTGCTAAATCTCATGTTGTCTGACTAAGAAATAAGCAAGTTGTAAGAAAATTATAAACATAAAACAAGGTTCTAAGAAATTCATGGTTTTCTGCATAGGAAAAGTACGATTTCATAAGAAAATACAATTTGCAACATCACAATAAACCTACTTTTTTTTAGAATGTGTTCTGACAAATGATTTAGACACAGTTAGATTAAGGAGAATATAAATTATCAGAACATAGACTAATCCTTAAATTCATTTTTGTCCTATTTTGACTTAAAAGGCACAGCAGCATTTAATGCTTGTCCAATACAATGCAGGAGCCGCTGTAGTGCAATGGTTAGTGCACTGGCTTCCTAGCTCGGTGGTCCCTGGTTTGATCCCCAATTGAGGTGGGATGTTTTAGACTGCAAACGGCTCCGGGGTCGACCCAGCCTCATAAAATGGGTACCAGGGCAACTTCTGGGAAGGTTAAGGCGGCCGGCGTGATGCTGACCACATCACCCCTAGTGTGCCGATGGTTAAGAAAATATGGGCCTAACACCATATTCTCAATATGCCTCAATGAGCGTGTAACGGGATCCTATACCTTTTTTCCCCAATACAATACCCAATGCCAGTGTATTTTCTTCACCTCTTGTTGCACTGGCATTTGTCACAACAGTTTCACATTGTGACCTTGTCATACCATTTTTATTCTTCTGTTCTGTGCAAACACTTATTTATCATCATTCCTTACCGATGCAATGTCAGTTCTGCAAGCCCTCAACAGTGATAAACTGCCAGAGTTAAATAAAGCCCTATACGAAGTAAATATCAAAAGAAGGGTAGTGCTACAGTGGATACCATCACACTGTGGCATACCAGGAAATGAGAGAGCAGATACGTTGGCAAAAGAGGGAGCAACACAGGAACAAAAAGAACAAACAATCACATTCCAGGAAAAGAAGACCTTTATCAAGGCCATCAGGAAAATTGACCAACAAAGAGACAACTATCACTATCTTGATCGAGCAAAACAGGTGATCCTGTTCTGTATTAGAACAGGACATAACAGACTGAACAGTCACTTATACAGACTGAGATTGGTCCCATCACCCCTGTGTACGTGTGGACAGGCAGCACAGACAGCCGAACACATCCTGCAAGACTGCCACATGCTTAGTCAATTGCGAACTGAACATTGGCCCACAGAGACGCACATCCACACAAAGCTGTTTGGGAGTCTTGAAGAACTTTCAACCACAGCAACATACATCCAGAGAACCGGACTTCTTGTGTAAACATTACTAAACAACAGCGAACGAGAAGAAGAAGAAGAAGATTTATCATCATCATTACACCTCAGATCCCCAAGGAGCATAGGCCTTCAACAAACTTGTACCAAGTTGATTTGAAGCACAGAAGTTCTCCATTTTTGTCCATTGTCCCAAGTTGGGGTTTTCCTACAAATGTCACTGTTGTCTGTTCCTGTTTTTACATTAGGTCACCCATCAGAATTGTGATGTGTTTTCTTCCCTTTTTATCCATGATATGTTGCTGTCTGGTGTAAAGTTAATCTGTCATGGATTTTTCTTGTGTTGGTGCATAACATTGGATGATGTTTATGTTCTTCTTTAGGTTGTTTTGACTGTTGCTGATATTATTCTTGGTGCCATTGCTTCCCATTCTGTGAGTGTTTTCTTTGCTTCATTTCACAACATTAGAGCCACTCCCTCACTATACTGTGAGCTTTCTTCTTCATGTCTTAAGGACAGCATCATTTCTCATGTGGTCAGTTTCTTCCTTTCTACTCATTTCCATCTTGTTATGCACAGGCCCAGGATAGCAGTCTTGTAATCCCACATTTCTGTTGTCACCTGTGCAGTTTTCCCCTGTTCATTCAATGTATGAACATTCCAGGTGCCAAATCTAGAAATTTTCATGAATAAAACAGGGTTAGTCATCAGCCCAGCCTCCTTTTGGCTTTCTCTGGGTTGAGTCATATGCTTTGATACGAGAAGACTTTCTTCTGTCTTGGATGTTTTATTTTCCTTTGTTGACTTAACCACATTGTTTGTTGAAATTGTTGTGGCTTAAATTTTCTGCATGATGGGGTAGCTGGTCCCATGCCCAGTCCTCTCTCATTTCCTTTTAAGACATTTATGATAGGTTACTTTGTTACTATTCTTTGCTTCCCTTTCAGACCCTGGTAGCGCACAGGTGATGAGTAAATATGTCTGTAGGATTATTTGTTATAATTTGTAATGACCCAGTTGAATAATGGAGTTGTTTGCTATATTTTTTCCAGGCGATTGGAATATAACTTGAATGTCCAACATTTTAAACTGGCGGAGGAGAAGAAGATTGTCTCAGAGATCGACCGTCTCAAACGATCAAAGAAAACACTTGTGTATGTTATGTTGTTTATGTATTATATGTGATTTGACCACTTTTATAAAGGATATCAGTTTGGTCATTATTTATGGAATTTTTAGCATAAACCTTATTTATATAAGTTTGCATGCGGTTTATATATTTGTTGCGTTTCAAATCTCTGATGCCATAATCTGTGTGTTCCACTCATCGTAGAGAGCTAAAATTTTTCATTCATCTCCCTTTGTTTTTTTAAAAAGTACATTTTGATCTTTCAAGTTCTGACTGATTTTGACCCAGCTAGTTTTGTATAGTTACCACTAAAATATAAAATAAGATGGAAATACCTTCATTAAAGCAAGTAAAATACGAGGGGCGTTCAGAAAGTAATGCACCACATCGTTTTTCTCAGGAGCTGTTTATTCAAAAAGCATGAAATTTATACACAATATACATGGATATGTCATGTAAACATCGGTATTATTCAAATAATCCCCATCAACTTGTACGGCTTTATGCCAGCGCGAAACAAGTGCATGTATTCCTAGCCTGTACCAGATTTTGTCTTGATCATGTAGCCATTTCTTCACTGCATGAATCACTCCTTCATCATCTTCAAACCTTGTCCCACGGAGTGCATCTTTAAGTGGACCAAATAGATGAAAATCAGAGGGTGCCAAATCGGGACTATAGGGTGGATGGGGTAGTACAGTCCAACCCAATTTGGTGATTGCTTCCCGTGTTGCCAGACTTGTGTGAGGGCGCGCATTGCCATGAAGGAGAATCCGGTCTGCTGGATTCTTGTGCGGCCGAACTCTGCAAAAACATTGATTGAGTTTTTTTCAGTGTCTTAATGTAAGCTTGCGAATTGATTGTCTCTCCTCTTGGCATAACGTCCACAAGAATCCCACCTTCAATGTCCCAAAAGACAGTGATCATGACCTTTCCAGCTGAAGGAATTGTCTTGAATTTCTTTCTTCTTGGTGATTGCGGATGATGCCACTCCATTGACTGTCTTTTTGTCTCAGGTTCAAAATGATGTGCCCAGGTTTCGTCACCTGTAACGATCTTACCCAAAAAGTTATCTCCATCAGCATTGAAACGCTCCAACAATTCAGAAGAAATTGCTTTCCTTTGCAATCGGTGGTCATTAGTGAGACTTCGAGGAACCCATCTTGCGTAAACCTTAGAAAATCTAAGAGTTTTTATAACTGCATTTGCACTACCAATGCTGACTGACAGCTGTAAGGCCAATTGTTGAGTAGTGATTCGCCTATCAGTAAGAATAATGCCCTCAGCGCATTTCAACATTTCTGCGTTGGTGGCTGTGGCAGGACGTCCACAGCGCGGCCGATCAAGCAGCTCCGTATCTCCACTTCCTGATTCTTTGATTCTCTGAACCCAGCGACTGACTGTACTCCTGTCGACTGCAAAACTTCCATACACATCACATAGACGCTTGTGAATATTCACAACAGTTTCCTTCTCTGCAACCAGAAATTCTATCACAATTCGCTGTTTATAACGCAAGTTGCTAACACGCTCCATTTCAACGGTTTAGGGCAGCAGTATTATTTGGCCGGTTGTGGTGCAATTTGGTGCACACAATTGGCACATGCCATATTTGAAGTGTGCAAAATTTCATGCTTCTATCTTCATTATTAGCTGAGAAAAACGATGTGGTGCATTACTTTCTGAACGCCCCTCGTAAAAGAACTTTGAATGTAGATTGTGTTTCTTATTTGAACGGGGAGGGTGTCAGATGGTGAACAGTGATTCATTACTCATCAGCTGAGGAGAGACAGGCCTTGAGAACTACAGCTGAGTTCTTAATGACAAAGGAAAGCACAGAGACAAGTAGCTTTATTTAAGGATATAAGAATGCACTGTTGCTTGTTGCAGTACTACAGATTTGGATGACCTAAGAGTATTAATCCATAACTATGTCAGTGGTTCAAAAGAGTTATGATACAGTGGATCCCATCTCATTGCAACATCCCCAACAGTGAAGAAGCTGACAGATTGGCAAAGGACAGTGGAAAGCTACAACAGCTTGATACAAGCATAACTTGTGAAAAGGCCAAGAGATGTATCAGAAGCAGATACATGAACACAAGAAAAATGGTGCATATTCCATTTCAGCAGAAGTGAACAAGTTGTAGTCTTTAGACGCTGCATGTACCACAACAGATTGGGACATCATCTGTTCTACAAGTTAAAAATATGAACTACTAATGGGTGTAACTGTAGTACTGAGACAATTATTACTGAACATCTACTGCAAAGGTACCCATCATATGAGAAACAGAGAAAGCACAGATGGCCGTCACCAGTACCATTCCTGGAAACAATATTTAAAGATGCCAGCAACCTCAAGTTGACCACTTGAAAATATTCAAGTTGGAGATGATATAGTTTAACCTATGCTTGTCTTATAATTGACTTATAATTTAACCTGGTTAATTCTTTTGTAGTTTAAATTAGTTCATTACTCATGGCTCCAACATGAATGGAAAACCTCCATAGAAGCATAGAATCTTCAAGAACTGATATGGATCTACTGTCCTGGTCATGCAGGGGTTTTCGGTAAGGAAAGAGCTGACAGACTAGCTTCAAGAGCACCCATGGAAGGTGCATTGGACATAATAAGAGAGAAATACTGAGGCCATTCATGATTGCCTATTAGAGAATGACATTGCAATCGGTGAATCGTCAAGGCTAAGACTGCTGGAATTTGGCATCAAACATAAAACCAGCAGGGATGGATGTTTGAGAGGATGCATCCGGCGTGTATAAACCAGTTCGCAACAGGAACAATTAGCATTCATACCCTTCGACATTTGCTGAGAGAGACTGAGCACCTATGGGTTTGCCTGGAGTGCAATGACGTCGATTCTGATCAACAATAACAGTAAAATTTTTCAGTATTTTAGCCTAACTAATTCTGATTCTTACTTTAACCTAGTCTATTCTTCTGGTTTACAGTTTTAGGTTTATCCATTTTTATGTCTCATAGCTTAGACCAACCTTGTCTTCACAATCTTAGGTTGATCCATTCTTTAAGATTATATTTAATCATAGTCCATGTTGACAAAGTGCATTATTCTGTTTCTTCTTCTGTCTGCCTAATAACTGTAGTACATGCTTTCATTAAGGATGTAAGGAAGCTCCATAATCAAGCTGCATATTTATCTTCTCCATCTGACAGACAGTACTTGACTCTCAAGCAAGAAACATCTGGCATCAGGGATTTACAGCGTCGCATGAGAGAAGAAAGGGATGTAAGTGTTATTTAGTTATGTCCTTAGCTAGTTGATCAGCGATTACATACTTCCATTCATCTAACATCTGCTTTTCTCTGCATCTTCTGCCAGGTTTATCTTTCCTTCATCATATGTAAATCTATCTCTTCTTCATTTGTTTTTTACCTTACTGTTGTCCTCTTTCATTACAGGACCTGTCGGACCTGTATGGTGGTTTCTTTGCTTTATGCCATCCTTTAACCCATTCTCTATTCTTTTCACATTGACACTCATTCTTCCATTCGCCGGTCTCACCTATTGGTCATACATCTCTGCAGACTATTTTCTGTTCTTTTCTATGGTGCCATCTTCCCATTCTCAGTTATTATCATCCTACATACATACTTAGCTGCCAGGATGGTCCTACTCATGCAGTCAGGGACTGTTCAAATATGCACTTAAGTGTCACAGATAAGAGGCTTTATTTACTCTTGTATTTTTTCCTGTCCAGTTTTTAAAAATTTTGATCTTGATATAGAGCTTGAAGAAGAATGATCTAGAACTGAGATATATAAGGAGATTGCTTTTGCTGCAGCAAAACTCAGAACTGTGAGACGAGGAGAAAAAAGCAGAGATTACAAAAATTGTATGTTCAATTTAGTTCTTATTTCTGTGTGTTCAATTTTCTGTCCTGAACTGTTTTCACTAACTGATTTCACCTCTAATTTTAGTCCTACTTCCAAGTCGTTGGCAAACTAAACTCAGATGAAGACAAGCTTAGGAAGAATAGCAATGCTGCCAAGACAACATTTTCAGTACTTAAACTACGTAAGAAGATTTTTATTCATGTAGCCTACACATTTCTCATTGTACATCTGTTATGTTATTGTACATCTGTTATGTTATTGTACATCTGTTATGTTATTGTACATCTGTTATGCTATTGTACATCTGTTATGTTATTGTACATCTGTTATGTTATTGTACATCTGTTATGTTATTGTACATCTGTTATGCTATTGTACATCTGTTATGTTATTGTACATCTGTTATGTTATTGTACATCTGTTATGTTATTGTACATCTGTTATGTTATTGTACATCTGTTATGTTATTGTACATCTGTTATGTTATTGTACATCTGTTATGTTATTGTACATCTGTTATGTTATTGTACATCTGTTATGTTATTGTACATCTGTTATGTTATTGTACATCTGTTATGTTAGTATTTTTACTCTCAAGTTTAAACAAAAAAAAGTAAAGGTAGTTCCATAACAAATACTGCTGTAGGGGAGTGAAGTGTTAGAGACTTCACTATACCAGGTCCAACTTTTTTTTTGGGTGGAATGACCATTCTTCCTCGCTGTTGTTTTCCCTAACTCAAGAGCAGAGTCAGGTACACATTTACAGCTGGTTTGACTGGAGCATGGCACTACCAGGATATGAACCCTGTAACCACTCTGCCAGTCGGACGCTCACTCAGAAATTACATGTGCAAATTATTATTTTTTAAATCCCATGTTTTCATTATTGGCTCAAGTGTTGGGTGTGAATAAGTTCTCTCCATTTAAAATGGGTACACAAATATTGCATGTCTAGGCATACTTAATTGATAGAGACTGTAAAGAAAGAAATTTGGGGATTGTGCATGATGATGAGTAAGTGTTGATAGCTTTCCTTAATGACGCCTGTGTGTATTAATGTAACAACCCATACATGTTAATGTGCATTTCAGAAATTGATGAACTGTATGAAAATAAACGGCAGCTAGTGGCTAACTACAAGAAACAGCACGATGAATACCAAGATGTTAAAGAAAAACAGCGGAAAGGAAGCTGGAAAAAAAGAGAAGATTACAGGAAGTCGTATAATGCAGACAAAAGAAAGCAGCAGTGAGTGTCATTTATGTAAGAGGACAGTAACTGATTGTTTTTCTTAGAGCTCCCCCAGATGTCAGCTTAACATTGCTTGAAGAAAGCAGTGGTCGGCCTAAGGTTGCGGCAGGATCTATAAAATGTGTCCTGGGCTGATATCGGTGATAGTCATTTGTGCTTTGTTTTTTGTCTCATGTTGGACACTCCTCCAGCAGATGTTGATTATTCGTTGTTATCATTGCCTTCCAGCTTTCATTTTATTAAACAGATGGTGTCTCAGTCTGTTGTGGCCTTTGCGGAGTCTGAAGATTATTACATGGGACTTTTCTGTTGAAATAGTAATAAAAACATTTTTCATTTGACCTGGATGCTCTCTCTCCTGCTTGTTCCAGTATCTGCTCTTGATAAAGTCTGTTGGCCTCCTTAGATGCTATGCTTGTCTCAGTTTCAGGTACTTTTCCACCCACCTGTGCCATTCTGTTGAACGCTTAGTTCTCAGGGATATTGCAATGATATGGGGTCCAGTGTATTTTAACTTTTGTGAATTGCTGGTATAGTTGCAGAGTATTGCTTTTAGTACATCTTCTTCTTCATTCTTCCTCGTTCGTCCTGAAAAGGGCGGTGGTTGCGTTGTCTGTTTACGCCTAAGCTGTGATATCTGCACCTTTCGGTCGACACATCCGACTTCTGCACGGCATTTTTTAGGACCGGGTTTGCCTTCCCATTGCGATCCACGCTCGCTCAGCCAGACTGCACTGCTGCAGACTGTTTCCAGGACCACCACGTGGAGGTGGAGTGCGGTCTTGACCAGCTCTGATTCGCTGGTCCTGACGCAGGCAGTCAAACTATGAGTCACTGACTGCATTCTTTATTGCTGCGTCTTTGGGTCCCTTTTAGTACATTTAGATCCGTTTCTTACACTGCCGAGTACTGTTAATACTGACAGAGTGTTTAGGTATATTTATGTATATTACATGTTGGCCCTCGTTTAGATTTCGTACCAGTTTAAATTAACGTGCTAACATATTTATCTTAAGTCAACATGATATAGTGTACACAATAAAGTATAGTTAGTGGACGCAATTATGTGTAGACGTCACTATAATACGGTGACTTAGTAAAGCGCTGCTATAGGCAGGCAACGGTCCTTCTTGACCTTTCGTCATGTACACTCGTCCAAGTAGAACGTGGATTATTATTGCTCCCAACATTAATGAATGAAACAGTCTTCCTACGTGGCTAAGAATTAACGAAGGGTCGCCACAGTATTATTCTGATGCAGTATCTGAGCATCTTATATTGATGAGTAAATTCCTTATGAAGAAGGAAATTCAGGGAGTATTATATTAAATATATTTTATCGCCAGCTGACAGTTTTCGCTACCTCACTGCTTTCGCCTTGCCGACATTGCTGGTATATAGGCTGTCATGCGACAATACATTATTTACTGTAGGAGACTGCTTGATCTATGTATTGAATTATATGCCATGAACTCATATGATGTACGTCAATTAAATGTAAGTGATTTGTGGACCCAGCCAGGAAAAGCGTCGTGAACTTTATTCAATTAAACACAGTGTTGTGTTTGACACGTCATTCAATAACAACTCAGCACTATTACTCTACCACTGTTCTCAACCCGAACACACATAGTAAGCGCAACACAGAGCTTGTATGAAAAATACTGCTTGTCTCTTAGTGCTATCCTATTTTATTAGAACGTCTGTTGCAGTATTCAGTACATCTGTCTTTGATGTGAAGTTAACTTGTAAATGTCCTTATTACTACCGCGTACTGTTACTTAGTTAAAGAATAAAATGGTCACCACTTACGACATACCAGAGAGAACATAGTCCTATTTTTTTTTTACTTTTGTCTTCTTCGAGGACTCCGGGAACTATATGTGGCTCTGTTCTGTTTAAATGATAATTGTCCTCTCTCTCCTTCAGTTGTGTAGTTTCTGGATGGCACGGTGCTGGTGCAGGAGAAATGGGAGAAGGGTATAGTTTCAAAGACGCCACTAGGCGTGATGGCCACTGACTGCTTTGACGGTCGGCGGCTAAGGATCAAAGAAGAAAGAAGTATAGTTTCAGCAGTGCTAAGATTAGCCTATGAGTAGGGAGGAGACATTCTGAACATAATAATTATATGGGACTAAATGGTTAACATTCACAATCCATGAAATTTCTTGCAGAAATCCATTCCACATGATGCAAATGGAAGGGGAATAGATACCAGAGCATACAGCTAAATTGGGGTTTTTAAATGTTGTTGACATCTCAAATCGATTGCATATGGTACATGTAGGTCAGCAGGAACATCATTTCCAGGGTGTAAAATAAACTTAGCTTTACAATGCTGTGACTGGCTACATGTATACCGAAGAATTGTGGCTATTTCATATACATTAGTGTTTCTCAAACGTTTTTGACCATGACCTTAAATACAGTTCAACAACCCATGGAGTTTGTCCATTTTAATAATATGGCATTGGAAAACATAATAGAAAAATGCAGACACAAATAAATTAAATGAACTGTTCATTATTTAATGGAACTAGGTGTTCTTTTGAGTAATACCAAATGAACGCCATTTCCAGGGTGTAAAAGACACACTTAGCTTTACAATTCTGTGACTGGCTACATGTATACAGCAGAATTGTGGGTATTTCATGTACATTGTCGTAGATTTTTGATAGGTATTTATGATCGATTTTGGTCCCGTCTGAATAGAACTAGAACAGGTGATAACTCAGTGAGAGATAAGGTACAGAAAATAGATTTCACGAGTGAAATGGTGAAAGGTAGAGTCTGTCCCTCGATTTGAGAAGATACTCTAGTCCAGCCTATCTCTACAACAAAAATTTGTTGATCAGACAGTCTACTTTCTAGATATATTAATATATATCAACCACTCACATACACCCACACACAGATAAGTGACGACAATTAGACGCACAAACGTGAAAACTATATTAAATGGAGTAGGGATATTGGGACAAGCTGAGCGACACGGTTAATAAGTTTTTATGTTAATTTTATTTATCATAAAGAACTTCACAACATTTATCAAAATATCAATACATAAAAATCATAGGTTACAGAATTAATAAGGAATAGACCCATAAGTGTAATCCCCCCTCCCTCTGTTGAGACAAGATCCCGTTAGAAGAAGTTATTAAACCCCAAAAAAAGGTCAAAAGGATTTGCGTTATGGTCTAGAATTTGCCTATGCTGTAAAGAACAGAGTTTCTCAGTTAATCTATTCTGAAATGAACACTATTAGCAAAACAAGAAAGGCACAACAAAGTGAGTATATTAGTTATACAAATTTAAGAATTATTCATTCCTTCTTTCTCTCGCTCTGACAAACATGTGATCACATTTCATTCTCACTTACCAAATAAGTGCTTTCACCACATCTGGAACATATCTCCATGATACATCCACAAATCCAAGGTTGGGTTATATGGCGAAACCAGCCCCAGTTTCTCCAAGACTGATTAATTCTCTTATTGGGAAACGCTTGCTTCGTTACTATTACTAGGATTCTGTTTATGTCACATCAATGAGTCCAGGTAGGAAATTACTTAAGAGATTTAATGGTCACAGTGTCAGTAGCTGATAAATTTGTTACTAGAAGGAAATGTCAGGTATTAAAATCTCTCAGGATCAAGAATCCTCGTCACACCACAAATGGTCGATAGTCGGAAAATGTCAATGTTTGATTATTTCACCACAACGGGCTGAATGTATATGAAAATTGGGAAAAAGAAATCTGGATATCTCTAGGCCCAGTTACAATTTATTCTTAATATTCTTTGGGTTGGTACTCTGTCTCTTTCTGGGTGTAAACAAGAGGCCAATCCGGTCCACCTTGAAGACCTGATAGTTATAAAAAGAATGTTCTTTTTGTACTGTAGGACTTAGATCCGTTATTCTCAGATTAGACTTTTTCACAGATTAAGGCTGCTGGTAGATTTTGGGTTTGTGACCGGTATTGAATATAGGAAGAAAAAAACAACCATATAATCACAATAACCACCACACCACTATTCTATCCTAAAATTAACCCTGCAGAATTATAAGTTATTATCCACTCGGTTATTTAACTTTGAATAGAACTACACATGTATAGCTTATCTTATCGTTAAAAAAAACCCCTGTGAATTAAGCGCTAGTCATTTACAAAATTACTCAAAATGAATTAGAAATAAATATTTATTTCGTCAGTACTCTTAGTGAATAGTGCATTTACTAGTTGACCAAGTATCCCTTACTGGTTACTAGCAATTAATTAATCAACGCTACAGCTGGAACAATTTAGCTATAAATTATTATAATTCGCTAGTCACTTAAAACACTGTAAATCCTAGTGAAATATAAATGACGGACTTTAAAAAATTAAATCACTCAACACAGAAAAATCTTAGTATAATATTTACTGTAGCACAGAAATTAAAACAACTCCAACGAAAAACTAAGTAATTCCAATGATATAGTGGATCTAGAAATCGCAACTAGATGTTCCAAAACTTCTGTGGGTACTGAATAATCTGAGTTTGAAAGCTGGAATATATATATTAAATAGACAAAAAGTCGCTGACCAGTGTGAGACATAACACCTTTGGGGATTTCTGCGGTTAGATTTTTAATCAAAGTCTATTTTGTCACTTAAGCCGCCCGTAGACATGGTCCCACAGGCAAATCGTCTCTTTGATCTCGTCGTTCCATAGCTTAATTTACCTTCACGAACGAACGGATGTGGGGGGGGGGGTAACTGAGATTGATTATCTCCCCTTGACCAATGTCTACCGAAAGTACATCTTTAACTTATCGACCTTGATTTTCTTCACTAGCTTATCTCCCCCTTCCCTCTTTCTACGTGCATCTATCAAAAGGTACAACTTTTGAATTATCGCTCTTGATTCTACAAATATACGACGCGTCCCCTCTCTCTACACGTGAAACGGTCTGATTTTAAACATTCCTAGTGCCTGTTAAGACAATAGAGAAAAGAAAAAAATAGGCGTGGCTAAATTATGAGTGAGACAGATATTAAGTACAAAGGTTCTGCATTACCAATACTAATAAGCAAGAAAAGGTGGAAGCAAAACGTGTAGATATCATGTAATGTATTTACATAATCTCTGTCACATACATCAGTGTTTCTCAAACGTTTTTGGCCATGACCCTAAATACAGTTCAACAACCCATGGAGTTTGTCCATGTTAATAATATGGCATTGGAAAACATAATAGAAAAATTCAGACACAAATAAATTAAATGAACTGTTCATTATTTAATGGAAACAAGTGTTCTTTTGAGTAATATCATTTTTGCAAATCTGATTTTAACAGCTTTTGTAAAAATTAATACTAATGCATGCCTGGGAATTGGGACTCTGTAAACGTTTGTTGTTGTCCCTAGCTTTGGAACCACTGATCTGCTGAGAAACACACAAATGAGATGTTCTGAAAAAACATAAAATGCAGACTCGATGATGCAAGAGATGACAAGTTGACAAAACTTAGAATGCAGACGTAATGACATGACAAGCTGACACTTAAAAACATACTAGGAGATATAGCACAACTACAGTGGAAAGGTGTTGAAGGTAGATAACGAGGTTATGTAATTAAGAAGGAAACATCAAGGGAAGGGTGAAAAGTGATAAATCAGAATGTATTTTTGCGGCAAGACATGGAAAATATTGACTTTTCTTTGAGTATTGAATATACTTGCATGATCATCATTAGTGTTAGTTGTGATCTGGGGTTTCCATTAATGCGTTTTTAATTTTTTGTGATGACACTGTATATTCTTGTTGGTTCCCAATTTTTGTGATGACCCTGTAGTTTTATGAGGGCAGTTTACTTTTGCAACAACCCTGTATGTTTATTATGGCCCTGTACTTTTGTGATGATCCTCTGTTTTCATGACAATCCTCTATTCGTTATATTTAAAAAAAAGACACTGCCTGTTTTCTCCACTTTGAGAATACAAGTTTTCATTCATTCACCTGTCAAATCAACCATGTATTTTTGCAATAACACCACATTTTATCTGTTTATGATAGAGCTGAACTTGAGGTAGAGAAGGCACCATTTGAAAAGCATTTGAACTGGTGTAACTCCCTGATAAAAGTCCTGAGTCGCTACAGCAGCCTGTCTGTTCAGGAGCCCTCCTTGGATAGTCTTTCACCAGCTTCCAGTGTGGGTGAGTTACCAACACTTGACTCAAGGATTTCCTTCATAGATCTTTTCAACTTTCATCATTATAATATTGGAACATGATGTTGTTGGCATGGAGCCACCACTGCTGCTGGCCCCCTAGCAGGAAGCCTGCACAAATAATTCACATGCTCTTGAGAGCATTGTGTTCTGCAGCAATTTACATGCTCTTGAGAGCATTGTGTTCTGCAGCAATTTACATGCTCTTGAGAGCATTGTGTTCTACAGCAATTTACATGCTCTTGAGAGCATTGTGTTCTGCAGCAATTTACATGCTCTTGAGAGCATTGTGTTCTGCAGCAATTTACATGCTCTTGAGAGCATTGTGTTCTGCAGTAGTTTACATGCTCTTGAGAGCATTGTGTTCTGCAGCAATTTACATGCTCTTGAGAGCATTGTGTTCTGCAGCAATTTACATGCTCTTGAGAGCATTGTGTTCTGCAGCAATTTACATGCTCTTGAGAGCATTACCCGTGGTAGCACAGTGGTTAGTGCACTGGCTTCCTAGCTTGGTGATCCATGGTTCGATCCCCAGTTGAGGTGGGATTTTTTAGACCGCATACGGCTCTGGGGTGGACCCAGCCTCATGAATTGGGTACCAGAGCAACTTCTGGGAAGGTTAAGGTGGCCGGCGTGATGCTGACCACATCACCCCTTGTGTGCCGATGGTCAAGAAAATATGGGCCTAGCACCGTATTCCTAATATGCCTCAATGGGCGTGTAACGGGATCCTTTACCTCCCCCTTTTGAGAGCATTGTGTTCTGCAGTAGTTTACATGCTCTTGAGAGCATTGTGTTCTGCAGTAGTTTACATGCTCTTGAGAGCATTGTGTTCTGCAGTAGTTTACTTGCTCTTGAGAGCATTGTGTTCTGCAGTAGTTTACATGCTCTTGAGAGCATTGTGTTCTGCAGTAGTTTACATGCTCTTGAGAGCATTGTGTTCTGCAGTAGTTTACATGCTCTTGAGAGCATTGTGTTCTGCAGTAGTTTACATGCTCTTGAGAGCATTGTGTTCTGCAGTAGTTTGTTTTACCTGATGAGGTTGTCACCCCCCCAGGCACAGCCTTATATTAGTCGTCTTGTGCGACATTCCTGAGGAAGCAATATTCTTTCTTTGTCTCGTCAAAGACTCCCGGGAACTACAAATGGGTGCATGTTTTTGGAGGTGAAGATTTAAAAAAAAAATTTTAAAGTACTCTCATAGCATTGCTGTGTTACAGACTTTGTTACCTAGGTGATCTCTGTTTTATGTGGTGGAGGGACCAGTTCCTTTTGTCACTGCCTTTGCCTTCCCTAACCCAAGAGCAGAGTCAGGTACCCTTTTTTTACAGCTGGATAGGCTGGAGCATTGCGCAACCTGGTATTGACCCTGATCTTTTGGCCTTGGGAAGTAAGCTTTCTGTCCACTCTGCCGCTCAGATGCTTGGTGAAAGAAGACATAGCCATACACTAGGGAACGAAACATCAAAGGATGAAACACAGTCTGATTGGGTGTATCATCAAGACAAGAAATTGAAAATGTTGCAGATACTTGTTAGCAAACCTTTGATGAAAAGAGAGTACTTGAACTGAATTTAATTTTGATTTTTTTTTTTTACGATTCTAAATATATTTGTTTGTCATTTATTTGCTTTTAAGCCTATTCCCTTCATGAAGAATTCTGGCTGTAACTTAAGCACTCTTAATTTTTTATTATTATTAAAAAAACCACTTCATATCATGTTTTTTATCTGTCATAAGTTTTGTCTTCAATTCTGTTCTTCATTTGTTTGTAGATATCCCACTGTTTCTTTTATTGTGAGACAGTTAGCTGGTTTCATCAATAGTAAGCAATATTATTAACCTTCAAATATCAGATAAAGATAAGAATACAAACAGAACAGAAACGTCTGGATCTACAATTTAACGGGAAAAAAGTTGATGTGCATTGAACACAAACTGAGGAAACTGGAATATAATATGGAGCAGCAGTCGGTGAAATGGGAACCCCCCCTCCCCCAAGGAAAAGTAGAAAAAGGGAACTTCTTGGTGTTTGGAGAGAAAAGAGATGAGGAAGATCTGAAAGATGAGCGACTCTTGGGGGGGGGGGGGGGTGGGGGGGGGGGTGTGGAGGAATATACATCCATAGAGAACAACTTGGGGAGACAGAATTAGTAGCTTTTGTACCGAGTGGACATTAATATACTGACAGAAGTTTTTATGTTTCACGTTTTCATTTGTTAATCATTTTTTTACCTTGATTTTCATTTAGTTTTTGTGCCCCATTATTTTAAAACAATGTCTTTTACCGTCATCCTTTAAGCCTTCATAATGAATACATGGCTATTTTAAAGATTATGTTGATGTTTGTTTTATATAGATGATCCTGAACCAGCAGAGGAGATAGATGATGGTCAATATGTGTTGTTGAAGAAGGGTGCGGAGAGTCAAGACTACCCACAGACAACAAAAAGACCCAGCAAGAAAAATCGCCGTCCCCGCAAGCAGTCATCAGTGAGTGTATAGCTTTTACATATCAAGTTACCACAAGACTTAATAGATGGAAGTTAATACTAAAAAATACCTGTCACCTAAAAAAAAAAACAACGGTTAATTAATTGTCAAGATCTCATGTCTGTGTTGATGACTGTTCTGGTGATTCATTTCATTTTATATTCAGTATTTTTACTGACATAGCCACAAAATGGATGCATCTCTTGGAAAAAGAAAAAAACAAATAAAGTAGTCTTCTTAGAAGAGCAAGAAATTAAATGAGAATAATTAATGAGATCAGATTCAAACATATTAAATATTTAGGTCATATAAAAACACAAAACACTTTGTTGAAAACCATAATGGACAGAAGAGTTGAAAGCTAACGGGCAAAAAGACAACAATGCTTTAAGTAGGAAGATAACATCAAGGTATAGATAGGAAAGAGTATCAGAGTTTACCATCAAGAAAAAAGACAAGACATCGGAGCAGGACAAGATATAGAAGACATTGGAGATTCATTGCAAAGATGGCAGTTGATCAGATCTGATCATTACCTTAAGGTCTTCATCGGGGGCAAACACACAAAAACAGAGAGGAAAAAGTGAGAACTTTTGCATAAAAAATGCATAAAAAATTATAAAAGGACATGAATCACTAAGAAAGATCGTTATTGGCATTGGTAAACCCCAGTTTGAAATACCACAAAAAACACGTGGTCATAACCCAGGCCGTTTGCTTGTTCCATGTCCCAGTAAGACAACACTACTGATTTTCATTCACTTTTCTGTTGATCATAGTCTTGCTACAATCCGCATTTTCTTATTATCCATCTTCTGTCACAGCAGTATAACATCTCATACCATAAAATTACATCTTTTATTGAGAGTACAATATACAGAATGGCCTGAATATATGTAGTACTCATTCATTTCCTTTTTTGCTCCATAGAGCTACCACTACACTGGCCCCTTTGTCAAACACCCCCCCATTATCTTGTAGTGGTGATTACTGTAGTCACTTGTTTACGTCGTGAGGTTGCCAGCCCCATACACAATCTCATAGTAGTTGTCCTGAGCAAGCAGTACTCCTGTACTTTCTTTATCTCCTCAGAAACCCCTGGTAACTATACTGGGCTAAATGTAGCAGTATTTATTCTTTGATCCTTAGCCCCCGACCGTAGCAGTATTTGTTCTATTGTAAATCAAATGTGTATTGCTGATTTATAATCAAATTCTTTAAAATATTTGTTTCTATTTATAAACAAACTCGTTTGTTAATATTTTATGAATTAATCTTTGTTATATATTACCGTATGTAATGTAAGAGTAATTCTGAAATTGTAAGTATTATTCTCGTTAACCGGTTCAGACTTGTTATTTTCATTTAATTCTTAGATCAAGAAGATCACACTTTCTTCTGACATGGTCCAGCAGTTGACAGAGTTGGGTCTGAAAGCTCCAAACTCTGTCTCAGAAGTTGCTGAAGCTATAGTAAATTTAAAACTGAAGAAGGTTTGTACTTACAAAATGTTTCTTGAACATGTTCTAAGTGTTTCTTCCTTACTTAGTCGTTCCCCTTCTACCATGAGGTGTAGAGGTTTGGAAGAGAGAGCGCCAGACTATCCTATCGGCTGTCTTCCTCCTGGCCTGGCCTATTATTTGAAAATAATAAAACATTAGTCATTTGTGAAGTTATACCTGCTTATTGATAAACTATTTGATTGTTGAAGTCTGCCGCCCGATCATCAACATTTGTAACTACAGAGCTGTTTAAGTGAGTTCAAATTTGAGCTCAGACTGAAAAATTACATTGATTTATCAAAAAAAAATTATAGTTAACAGAAACTGACACATCCAGAGTTTGTTTTTTTGTTTACATTAGACAGTCTTTGAAGGATCGAGGACTAGTCCTCGGTCCTTCAAAGATTGTCTAATGTTGTTCTTCAAGCAGACTCTGGGTCGTCCTGGGGGTCTCGATCCCTGGCTCTTTCTTTCCCATGCTTGTCGTGGTAGCTAATCTTCTCCCATTCTGCAGACATGGCCAAGCTGCTGCTTTTCGAGTGGCTAACTCTTCTTTGATGCCTTCCTTTCGGTCTATAATAGCTCTGAGGTATTTAAAGTGGGCGACCTGTTCCAGGACCTGTTCTGCCAGCTTAATCTGATGTCTTCTTTCTTCTCGTGATATCACCATGGATTTTGTTTTAGAGCTGCTTATGACCATCCCTCTCTTTTCCAGCTCTTCCTTCCAGACTTGCAGGTTGGATTGGAGATGTGCCTCTGATTTAGCAATCAGGGCAACATCATCAGCAAATGCCAGCTCTGAAATACAGACCTGTCTCATCTTCCAGTACCACACTGAATACTTTCTTGTTATCTCCTTACATGCCTTGATGACATCGTCCATGAGGAGTATGAAAAGATAAGGTGACAGGATATCACCTTGTCTTACACCAGTGATGGTCCTGAACTCTTCTGACTTATGGTTTGCTGTCCTCACATAATTTCTACAAGACTTGTAGAAGCTCTGTATAGCATGAATCAGAGGTGCTGGAATGTTCTTCCTTGCCAAACAGTCCCAAAGTTTGCTCCAGGGGACCCTGTCAAACGCCTTTTCCAGATCTATGAAACAAAGATGGATCTCACTCTTATACTCAAGGGCCTTTTCACTCAGCTGTCTGAGTGTGAAGATTAGGTCTTGAGTACTACGGTTTGCTCGGAATCCACACTGGACCTCATCTAATTGTGGCTCAGCTAGGCATCCGAGTCTCTGCTCTAGGATTCTAGAGTAGATTTTACCAGGGACACTGAGAAGGGATGCCTCTATGGTTTCCACATTGTTGATTGTCACCCTTCTTGAAAATTGGTGTTATGATTGCAATCTCACAATACTTTGGTATGGTCTTGTTGCACCACGCTGCCTGTAGGACCCTTAAGAGTAATAGGTCGCCTGATGCTCCCATGTACTTAACCATTTCTGGTGTTATACCATCATGGCCTGCTGCTTTGCCCATCTTGATTTTCCCCAGTGCTGCCTTCAGTTCTTCCATCTTCATGTCATCTTCACCATCATTGGTTTTCTCTTCTATGCTAGTGGTTATCATTTCTGATGCTTCACCATGCTCACCATCCAGGAGTTCTGAGAAATATTCTTTCCATTACTTCCTTCGGGGCATTAAGCAATTTGCCTTGCTTGTCCTTTATAAATTTGAGAGGGCATTGTTTTTCCTTCCTCATATTCTTTAGGGTCTTTTAGAACAATTTCAAGTTTTCTTGCGCATCTTTTTCTAGATTTTCTCCAAATTCTTCCCAGGACTTCTGTTTTGCTGCTAGCACCTTGTTCTTTGCTTCTGTTCTGAGTGTCACATATTCTCTGTATTTCTCCATTTGTCCTGTTGTGTTTTTAGCTCCTAAGGATTGTTTCCATGCCATTTTCTTCTCTCTTATTTTCTCTTTGACTTCCTCTGTCCACCAAGGTATCCTCTTTTTCTTGTTCCCAAGTCAGACTTCACCACATGCTTCTGCAGCAGCTGTCTTTATGATGTCCTTGAATTTAAGCCAGTGGGTTTCCAAGTCATCAGGTTGTTCTTCTGTGTTGCTCACCGCTCCAGCAATAAGCCCCTGATATCTGGTCTTAATTTCTGGCTCTCAGCTTGTAGGTTTTAGGCTGGGTGCAGACTAGCGTTTTCTTGCTGCGTGTATCTCGCGCGTGGAAAATGAAACAGTAGGGATTTAGAGAAAGCAGACAGATGAGCGAGGTTTTTCCCGCTGCGTAGAAAAAAATGCAACTGGTTCCATTTTCTTCGCGTTTTTGGCTAACTTTGAACTTTATCACGTGACCAAGTATGTTAGCGATGAACTTGCGTTGTACACTGTCGTGGCATTTCTATTCTGAATTTGGATTTATCAAGAACATTTGCGTGAAAATGAGCTATTTCGAATCCGTTACTTACTTTAGGCAGATCGTGATTACGCAGTAACATTAGTGGTGCTCGAGTTTTTAACATTTAATTGTGTGATGGGGTTCCGTTTGGTTCCATTCGTCTTCTCCTTTTTCTTCTTCTTCTGCTCCTCACCTCTTCTTCATTGGTCTTCTTCTTCTTGTGCATCATCATCTTCTTCTCCTTCCTCTTCTTTTCGTCCTTATTTATCTACTTCTCCTTCATCATCTTCTTCTCCTTTCTCGTATTTGTCCTTCTACTTCTTTTATACTTCTCTCTCTCCTTATTCCAACTTATTCTCCTATTCCTCTTTTTTGTTCTTTTTCATTTTCATCTCCTACTTCTTCTGCTTCTCCTCATCCTTCTTCTATATTTTCTTCGTCTTATATTTGTTCTTCTTTTTCTTCTTCTCTCTGATATTTCTCCTCCTTCTTATTCAGTTTTCTTTTTTCTCCCTAACCTTCTCTTTATCCTCTTCGTTCTTTTCATCCTCTTTTTCTTTTCCTTTTCCTCCTCCTCCTACTCCTCCTTCTTCTTTTTCACTCCTTTTTCTTCTCCTCCTTCTGCTTCTTCTTCTTCTATTCCACCTTCTTTTTCCTTTCTTCTTCTTCTTCTTTTTCTTCTTTTTCTTCTCATTCTTTTTTCTTTGACTTCGTCATATTCTTCGTCTGCTCTTCCTTCTTCTCCTGCATCTCCTTTTCTTTTTTTTCATCTTCTCCTTTTTTTCCCCTCCTCCTCTTTCTTCTTTCGTTTTCTCTTTCTCTTCTTCCTCCTTCATCTTCCTCCTTCATCTTCCTCTGTTTCCCCTTTTTCTTGTTCCTCTTCTCCATTATCTTCTTCTTCGTCTTCTCTTTCTTATGTTTTGTTTTTGTTGCTATGACACGTTAAGTAAATGTATTTTACCTAAAACAACGCTCAAGATTTATTATTTATATATGGTATATAAACATATATATATATCAGTGTATGCACCCAGAATCGTCTTTTTTGTCGTTTTTTCCTGCATGCTCGTACTACAAGCAAAGACAGACATGCTAATTCCACGAAATTCATATCTGAACTGCGGAAGCGCCAGTCTGGAAATCTATTTTTAGGGGCGAGGTCACTGCAAAAATATGCTCGTCTGCACTACCCTGCGATTCGGTCAAAAAACCGTGCGAGATACGCGCAGCTAGAAAACGCTCGTCTGCACCAGGCCTTAATGCTCATTTCTCCCGTTCATTTACTTAGTTTCTTGCGTGATGTTGGGCAATTCCTAGGCTGAGCAACTCTTTCAGTTGTTCTTTTGATTGTAAGCAGCTAGTGATCGCTTCAAATCTCTGGCCCCCTCCAGACTCTAGCATCCCGGACATATTTGAATGAGCTACTCCTAACAATGGCATAGTCGATCACTGACTTCTCATTCTTTGTTGGTTCACATCTAGTGTATGCATGTATGCGCTTATGGGGAAACTTTGTGTTGGTAATGATCAGATTCTGCTCACTGCAGAATCTAAGGAGTCGCTTTCCATTGCCATTGAGAGTATCTTCTCCATATCTTCCGATAACTCCACCCCATCTAGCATGGTCATTTCCAACTCTGGCATTGAAATCTCTGAGCATGATAATTTCATCTAGGCAGTCATTCACTGTCCTTTGAAGCAGCTCGAAGAATTCCTCCTTGACCTCTGCTCTCTCATCCTCATTTGGCCCCCACACTGACCAGGTTGACTATGGTTTCTCCTTTTTTTAGTTTTACAACCATAATGCGCTCCGAGACAAAGTTCCATCCCTTGATACTATCTTTTTGGTTTTTGGCCACAATGCAACCCACGCCCCCTTTAGCTCTTTCATATGTGGGTACACCACTGTAGAGCAGCGTGTTGCCATCGAGATCCATGACTCCTTGTCCTTTTTTCTTTGTTTCCGTTATAGCCAGGATTTCTAGTTTTGCTTTCCTCATCTCTTCCACCAGCTCCTCTTCTTTCCCATTTATACTTCTTGTGTTCCAAGTTCCAGAAGTCGTAGTCCGTTCCAGTTCGTCGCCTTTAGAATCAGTCCGGTTTTCTCTCTTGTAGTTCTCGTAATCAAAAGTTTAAAGCAAACAGGTGATTGGCCTGTTGTGCCTTTGCATGGTGGAGGGGCTGCCTCCTTACGGCCTCCATGCAGGCCGCCCTCCTCCTTTTTCAGCCGGGCTTGGGACTGGCCTAGGCGGAGTTAGTGTTTCTTCCATGAATTAAAAAATGTTTTACAAAAGAATTTGAAAAATACAGTGCAGCTCACTTAGCTCTAACTCAGAAAAGTTTTTTTTTTTTTTTTTGCTTTACTCTAAGCGGATTCTATTGATCCTGGGAAATGTCTTTGTTGGCTTTGGTAAAAACAAAAAACTCTGGATGTGTCAGTTTCTGTTAATTATAATTTTTTTTTGATAAATCAATGTAATTTTTCAGTCTGAGCTCAAATTTGAACTCACTTAAGCAGCTCTGTAGTTACAAATGTTGATGATCGGGCGGCAGACTTCAACAATCAAATAGTTTATCAATAAGCAGGTATAACTTCACAAATGACTAATGTTTTATTATTTTCAAATTTATTTAGCGTTTGTAATTTTTGCTCTTTGTCTAATTCTGTCTGTTCAAATGGTACTTATTTTTAAGAAGGTTGCACACCATGCCAGGCTTTCCTCATCTGTTCTTGTGCTTCTTTAGAACTGATGTAATACCATTTTGTTCTTTACTTGTTTATTTACTTTAAAAAAAAATGCATAACTTTTGGCAGACTTTTGTATTTGATTCTTTCAGAAGTTTACTTATTTTTTCCCCCTGCTATCCAGAGTACACAGGTGGATAATAACAGATTTGTAACAGGGTATGTACAGAACAAATAAGATGTACCAAACCCATGATGTCACAAAGAAAATGTTCAGACAGTGGGAGTCGATCAAAACTGATTTGAGAAAAATTGAACTTTGGGAGAGACTCTTGATAATATTTCATCATCATTTTCCTTATGGAGCCACCACTGCAGTTGTTGCCCTTGCAGGAAGCCAGAATCAAACATTCACATGCTCTTACAGACGTTGTTTCTGTGGCTGTTTGTTTATGTTCCCAGTAGTAGACTATTCGCAAGCAGCCTGGGGGTGTCACTGCTCTGCGCGGACCTTGTTTACCGAGGCGGCGTCCGAGCTCGTATGGTGAAAATATGGTTGCGTTATCTTCAAAATAGCCCTGTCTTTCCCGTGGCTTTTCTGCCATCCTGCAACTTTGAGTTAGGGAGTTCTGAGCTCCAGTCTCTTTCCCAGGCATTTTATCCTGGCCTGGCACGCATACAGAGGACCCCACTTCTGGTTCTAAGTTAGCAGTTGGGGATAGGTGGGGTAGCACACTGTGCATTCCCCGTCATCCAGGGGGCTCTCCAACTATGCAGAGCTTGCACAATGCTGTGCTCTGGTTCTGGGCTCTCCCAAGGAATCCTCACGTCCTGCACAGAGCCACTTCCCGATACCCACCACCTGCCAACCCTCCATTGTAGAAATCTCCTGCATGCGGCCATCCAGTCAAGAGCCAGTATTAAGTCTGGTGCCCAAGTGATCCCCCCAAGCTCAGTGTGCAATGCTGGGTTCTCATCATGCTGCAACACAGGAGGGATTGTGATGCTCAGCCATCTCTCTCAATTCTGCACCGATAAGTGACATCGGGGACTTAACTTTGCCTCAGTACTGGGAGGCCCCGTTTCCGGGTACACCACACACAGCCAATTGAGGCAACGGTCGCCATGGGCGTGATAGACGACAAACAGTGAAGAATGAGGCAAGAAAGCATTTAACCCATGAAGTGGGGGTGGATTGGTGCAGACCAGAGCATGTACCACTCGCCGGTGGGTTCTGCATCTACACCTATAGGGTTCCACCCACTCCTCAGCCCATTTAGTCTGGCCCCTCACCCAGGACCTGTCCGGCTTGGGTGACCCTGCCAGGAGTAAAACTCCCGCCGGCATAGCTCCCGGGATCATTGAGGCGCTCAAGCTCTCCAACCACGGCAAGGTAGGCTTACATGTGGAGAGGTTTCTGTGGCATATTTCATGATAAAGTTACTAGCCCCTTGCTTCTTCTTTGATCCTTAGCCGCCGACCGTCAAAGCAGTCAGTGGCCATTACGCCTGGTGGCATCTTGTAGGGCAACAACAAATTGATTCCACTTTGCTCGGTCGGCGGCCATCCTTCGTACAGTGCCCCAACTCTGGTTCATTCTTTGCATCTCAGCCTCCACAGTCCTCCGCCAAGTTGTTTTTGGTCAGCCTCTCTTTCGTTTTCCTTCAGGGATCCATAGCATAGCTGTTCTTGTGATGGCATCGGGGTCTCTTCTGAGGACATGGCCAACCCAGCTCCAGCGTCTGCCAGCTATGATGGTGTGCATGTCCTCTTGCTTGCTCCGAGTAAGCAGATCTTGGTTGGTGATGATATTCAGCCAAAAGATTCGGAGAATTTTTCTTAGGCATGTTGTGTGAAAAGAGGACAATTTCGACATTTCCTTCTCTGTAACTCTCCAGCTCTTCGCGCCATAGAGAAGCACAGAAAGCACACAGCTCTGATATAATCCTAATTTTGTGCTTGTGCTGTACTAAGAGGACTTCCAGATGTTGTTTAGACTAAAAAAGGCTGTTCTTGCTTTGTTCTATCTGTTGTTGATGTCTTTGCTTGCTCCGCCGTCTGGTGTTACTATGCATCCTAGGTATGTGAAGGCATCTGTCTGTTCCAGTTGCTGATTCCTTACTGATATGGGCTCAGGGTTGCTCACATTGAGCGTCATGACCTGTCTTCTTTAGGTTGATGAAGCCCCTTGCAGGAAGCCAGAATCAAACATTCACATGCTCTTACAGACGTTGTTTCTGTGGCATATTTCATGATGAAGTTACTAGCTGCTTGCATGATCTTTTATTAGTCACCTTGAAAGACATGTCTGAGTGTGCAGATTTACAGGCTGCTGTTTGTAATATAGATGCATAGATATTCTCACCATATACTTTGTTTCTGTGTGTGTATGTGGGTGTGTTTTTTACATAAGTTTCAGCAGTTCTGTACCACTTATATTTTTTTAAAAATTGTATCCCTTTTTGCTTGTCACATTTTTCAGAGTTCACATGTTTAAATGTTCTATCCTGGGGCTTCATTTGGTGCTTTTGTTTCCTTCTGATAATGCTGGTTAATGTGAATATTGCATTCATCATTTGCTGTTTTTACTGTCAGCAAGATGTTAAGGTGTTTGCAAATTGATGTTAGCTTGTAATTGGCAGTATTGGCCTTTGTACCAGGATCATTCTATTTTTATGGTCCTTAGGGAGCATGGGGCCACCACAGCAGGTAACCCCTGGTAGAAAGCCTGCACCAAAGCACTTTGTATATTCTTGGAGTGATGATTTCTATAGCAGTTGTTTTTAATGATGAGGTTTACCAGCTTCATGCACAACCTTACATTTGTCACCTGCTATGACATGCCTAAGGGAGCGGTGTTTCTTTTTTCTCTTTTTCTTTTTTAAACATCCGTGTATACCACACAAGATGGGCCCTTGTATCTATTGTCACTAAAGTGTAAATTCACAGATTTATTTTATGTACTTTTAAAAATTATATTTCTTCTGATTTAATCCAAGATTGTTAAATATTCACAGTGGTTGAAATACGCATCTACATTACCTAAAGATGAAAGAATATAAGCCTACAATGGTTTACAGCACACTTCCCATCAGCATTAATAAAAAAATAAATACTAAAGATACCGGTAGACTTTGAATCAGGACAATATAATCATTTTAAATATCACTTAAATTGATGTCTTCAGGTACTTCTAGAACAAGAGCAACATTCCATTGAGGTAGCTAGTGATGCAGGCATCTCTGCAACAGAAAGCATGGTTTGTGAGATGTCCCGTCAAGCCAGCAAGACGGAGAGCTATGAAGGAGCTGTGGAGACTTATCCAGGAGATCAGGTGTATGTTGACCTGCTTCGTGGATGTCAGGAGGGACACAGTGATCTTCCTGAGGGCTGGGAGACTAAGGGTGCTGTAGGTGGTTGTGAAAGTCACCCAGAAGTTGTCAGTTCCAATATTAATTCAACAGTGGAAATTGACATGGGATCTGGTGAGGATCAGGTGTCGGTTCCTGAAAATAGAGATGAATTAAACTGTGATCTTAATACTTTCAGTTTGAGCATTTCTAAGATTGAAGGAAAGGTGAAAAGAGTAGAAACATATGCAGATAAATCAAAACCTGGCATTCTTGCAATGAACATAAAAAGGGTAAAAAGCCCTCAGTCCATTCAGATCCAAGGAAAAATGCCACCATATGATCAGAACAAAGAGGTTGTGGTAGCAAATACAGGATCATTAAATCCTCACAGAAATGATTCTGTGAATAATTCAGGCTACAGACTACAACCTCAAAGTGGAGGGCATATGCAAGTGGCAAATCAGTGGAGAAAGGGAGAGAAACCAACATCTTTGTGTATACCACCGCTGTCATCTCCAGCAGTGCAACAGAGTATATCTTTAACATTGCCTCTAGACTTTCCTTCATTGACAACAGCTGTGTCACCAGGGGTTGTTTCTTCTCCGGTTGGCAACAGATCTATATGCAGCCCCTCAACAGGTCACTTATTTTCAGCCTGTTTAGTGAATAGCCTTCCAGTCAGTGCACCATGTACAAAACCACACCAGACTTTAGCACCAAGGTTGTCTTATCCATCCTGTACTACCAGTGTTGTGGGACAAGTGCAACAATTCCTTCCTTTACAAAAACAGCTTTCACAACCTGTGTTGATACTTGATAGTGATGATTTTCCTCCACTGTCCCAGTCAATTGGACTACCAAGGAAAGGATCAAATTTGTCTACAAGATCAAGTGGGAGCTCATCCCAGCAGGAACAGCAGTTGCAGTCATCTGATCAACAGTCCATTTCACATACAGCCAATCAAATCACAAGCTTAGATAGTCAAACACATGCCCAGAATGCCTTTCTTGCTGGTCAGAGTCACTCTGACCCTGTGAATGAGGAGCTGCCCAGTTCCCATCTCATGTTACAGAAATCCACAGGGGCTTCTCTAAAATCTGGCAAGCCACTGTCCATGTCTCAGATACCCACAGTGGATAAGTTATCCACAGAGAAATGGGTTGAATCCAGCGTGGCCTTTGTAAAGGATTTCAGCCCAGTTCACTGTGAGGATAAAGCTTCTACTACCCTTACAGAATGCACAAGGTTATGAAAAAAGTCAGTGCACTGAATTAAGAAAAACTTATTCATCTATTTTTCATGCGTCATGACAAAATCAGGCTTGTGTTAGTATTTCTACAGGGTCATTATGAAAAGATGCTGTATTTTTTAATGTTTACGTTTTGTAATACATCTTGTATTAATTAATTTACCATCATACAGCATCAAAGAGTTTTGGTTTTGTCTGGTGTAACTCCTAAATGGAAACATTTGTGAGTCTTTTTGATTGTTTAAAGTGGATGATTGTTTTAATTCAAGTGATTGCTAAAGACATTCTGCAAATTTATGTGAGCTAAGTGTAAGTGCTATCTGTGCACACACATTGTCTTCAAAAGTTCTGATGCAACAGAATTCATTGCTAAGAGTTACACCTTCTTCTTCTTCAAGTACCATGCCTGGTGGCGTAGGTGATCATGTCTGTCCACAACTTCCTGTATACAGTACTAATTATCAGTTCTGTTGTTGACATCTTTCCATGCCATGATGTCAAACTGTCTAGTATCTGCTCTCTTTATCTTCCTTTTTTTTATAAAGTTTTGGCGAGGTGCATCCCGTTCAACCTAGTCGGTTATATTAGGGCGCATATCCAAACACAAAAGACCCTTCGGTCTGAGATTTATCTTTATCTTCCTCTATCTCTGTGTCTGTCAATTGTACCTGTTGTTATGATATATTCCAGCATTCCTCTTCTCATAACATGCCCACAGAAAATGGATTGGTTCTTTCTAACTTGTGAAATAAGTTTCCTTTGTGCATTGGCCTCTCTCAGGACATCCTCATTACTCTTTTTGGCTGTCCATGGTATTTTTAACAATCTTCTGTAAAACCACATCTCTGTGGCCTCTAATATTTTCCCTGCTTGTTTACTAATAGTCCATGACTCACTCCCATATGTCAGGATTGGTTCTATATAACACTGAAGAATTTTCTTTCTTACTTCCATTGACAAAGAGCTGTTGCATAAAACACTCTTCATTTTATAGAATGCAGTTTTTGCCTAGGCTATTCTGCTCTTCACTTCTGAGATGCAATCTTCCATCTGATGTTATTAATGTGCCCAGGTATTTGAATCTATTGACCAATTGTTATTGCTTTAAAGCAGTCAATAGTTACACCTTACAAAACAAAAAAACTGTCATATCTTTGACACTGCATAACACCAAATTTATTACAGGGAGGAGCTACAATTAAATGTTATTTTCATAAATAATTGCAGGGTTTCATTTAAAATACACAAGCTCAACTTACAACAATAATAATGATATATATGAAATCATTTGATGTGTATAAGGCTTCTGATTGACAAGGAAGTGTTCATTATAATTAATTATTTTCCTTCAAGTTCCTTGCAGAGCATGGAGCCACCATTTTAGCTGTACCCTTGTAGGAGGCCTGCACCAAGCATTCACATGCTCTTTTAGTGGGGGTTTCTGTGGCAATGTGTTTTACATGATGATACACAACTTCATGTTAGTCATTTCAAAGATATCCAGAAACTAACTACACTGGGCATTCAATATTATTGCTATATTTCAGTTTACTCAGGCTCTCTTTTTTTTTAAGTTGTAAGCACAAGATTTGAATTGGAAGCTGCTCATTGTGTTTTTGAAACTTTTTTAAAATTAGATTTTTGAAAACTATAATAGATCTCGAGCTATAGAAATTTTACATTATTTGCAGTAAATTAAAATGTTGATAGATATGAGAAATCAGAGATAACAAAAAAGGTTTATCATGCAGTAGAAGATATCTTTGCCAAATCCCAAGTTGATTCTTGAACAAATGAGCAAGTTATGAGAAAACTAGTAACATAAAACAATATTCTAAATTAAAATTTATGGTTTTCTTTATAGGAAAAGCACAATCTCAAAACGCACCTCCTTAAAATGTGTTATGATAAATGATTGTCACATAATTAGATCCAGTGGATTATAAATCATAAGAGAATATACTGTTTCCAGTGTTCATATTATTTCTATTTTGACTTAGGATGAGTTCCTCTCCTCCCTGTAATTGAGGTGAAAAATATTAGAAAATATAAACATTTAAGAAATATCATGTCTTTTCATAATAATCCAGTGGAAACTTGGATAACAGTTGTCGTACAATAGACGTCAGTAATCAGCACTAGTTTTACATAATCCTAAGTGTGGCAGATGCTACTTTATAACCTAGCAGGGTTTTTTATTTCGGGAATAAGAAATACAAAAGTGACAAAGTTAGGTGTACAAAAATAGGTCGTGTAAATTTTACTAAAAAGAAGGAAGAAAGTAATGTTTCTTACTAGGACAAAAGACAAATAAAATGTTCTGCGTTATGGCCACAAGGCCTTCATCATTGACAGGAAAGAAAGAGAAAATAAATAAAGAGAATATCACCCTGTCCAAACAGGCCACATGTGTTCAATTAATTGCGTATTTGGTGGCCTGTTTGGATAGGGTTATATTCTTTTTATTTATTTTCTCGTGTCTCTTACTTAGATCTTGCTTTTGTTCCTCTCCTTGACGAAGACCTTGGGGCCACAATGTAGACAGTTCTTTTTTTTGGTTTTTGTCTCAGTAAGATGCATTACCTTTCCACCTTTTTTTTAATAAATCAACCCTTTACCACGTCTTACTGCAGTCTTCCTTATCTTCTTGTAAGTTTTTACCAGGACAGATGACAAAGAAATGGCGTACATTATGACCACAAGGTCTTTGTCAGGGACAGTTGGAAAAAAAACAGTAGAGAAAAGAAAGAACAAATTTAAATGCATAAAGGTAATGGTAGTCCATAGCAGAAGCTGCTGTAGGGGGGTGAAATGTTAGAGACCTCACCATACTACGCAAAGAATTATGAGGTGTGTGTGACCAGTTCTTTCCATGATGCCTTTGCCTTCCATATCTCAATAGCAAAGTCAGGTACCCATTTACAGCTGGGTTGTATCTGCTTTTTTATTATTAAAATAACTACCAGAGAATTTAATTTATAGTTGTCAGAAGTAATTTTAAATGTATTTTGAGTATTTATGAAACTGATAATGCATTCTGAAACATTCTTGAAATAAAACACCCTGAACCTCATTTCATCAAAATGTGATGTTGCAAACATAACTGTCAAACATGCGTTAACTTTTCACCATGTTGTCAGATTCGGGTAAAGCCAAATTCAACTTTAAAGTTATTTAACCTTTAGCACGCTCCAGTCGCATTATTGCGACAGAAGTACGCTATGCTCTGCCAGCTGGAGGCGCATTATTGCGACTTCGGATATCTTCGTTTTCTAGCAGTAGGACTTGTGTACATGTGATTTCAGCCCCGGATGTTAAGTTGTAATGTTATTTGCAAGAGAGTTAGCTTCCGTTTCCGATCTTAAAAAAGTGATGGGTGTATCCGCGTTTATTTTTTGTAAATTTTTTAAATCGAAATGAATCGGCATCAACACGCGGCCATTTTCGCTCTAATTTTATTGGATTCTGACGCCATGCGGTGGGGATGATATTTTTGTCTTTATAAGCGCTGATATCGGTTCTCAGAATATGTTTGATGGCTGAGATGGAAACGAAAGTAGAATGGCATTGCTAGTATGTATAATGTTAGGGGTTAGGACTAGGAATATCGGAAAGATTTAGAATTTCGGCCGAATGTCACAGCTGACGAGAGCGTTTGTTGCTTTGCTACTGATGATGGGTGTAACGAAAAGATCGTCATTTGATTTGTATTGGTCTATTGGTCAAATGACTTTCATTGAGATGCAAGGGATATGGACCCTTCGTTTGCTGGTTATTTTAAAAAAAAAATTTTTTAATTTTAAAATTAAAAAAAAATATTTTTTTATTATTTTAAATTTTTTTTTCGTTTTTTTTTCATCTTTCCTTTCCTCTCTTCCTGTCACATCTAACATGTACACAAACAAATTTTATATCATCAGATTCATCATTCATTCATTTCTATACAGTCTAAAAATTAGAGCAATTGACCAAAAAACAAAAAAAACTATAGAATTTACAAGTCACCCACTATAAAAATGGGGGGTTGTGAAAAAGAATGCAGTGGTTGGGCAAGTTTTCTGAATTTTTATGCAGCGTGCTAAAGGTTAACTTATTTGTGGTAACAAATTACACATAAACATCTTTTCATTAATTAAAAACTGCATTATAATGATTTCTAAATGGTTCAGCTAAACGTCATTCAAATGAAGTGTATTTGTTTATGATCTTATGTTTTCTCATGCGGCACCAGTAACTCCTTTCAAATAATTGATTAAAACTTTCTAGAATATCTTTGAAACATCTTTCTATATCTGCCTAGGTGATTCTCATTTCCTTTGTAAGCCTCCAGTTGTTATCTCTTTGTTTGTGATCTTATGTTTTCTCGGGCGGCACCAGTAACTAACTCCTTTCAAATAATTGATTATAGCTTTCCAGGATATCTTCAATGCATCTTTCTGTATCTGCCTAGGTGATTCTCATTCCCTTTGTAAGCTTCTAATTGTTATCTCTTTGTTTGAGTGGCAATCCTGTTTTTTTCTTTTGTTCTCTTGATTTCCGATTAAAGAGTATTATTTAGTATCAAGAGTCTAAAATGGTCTTATCTTACTTAGTTGCTCCTCTTGTACCTTGGGATATAGAGGTTTGCCAGATATCCTATCTGCTATTTTCCTTTTGGTCTGGTTTCAATCCAGTCCTTGGTCCTTCAGAGACTGTCTGATGTTGTCCTCCCAGCAGATTCTGGGTCGTCCTGGAGATCTTGTTCCACGGCTCTTGTTTTCCCATATTTTCCATGGTAGCCGATCTTCTTGTATTCTGCAGACGTGGCCAAACCATCTTAACTGGAACTGTTCCACTCGGATCAAATGACCTTATCAGAAATTTTAAAATCCATCTTTTTTAATTTTTTTTGTTTTGGCTCATAATCTTCTTATCTTATTTTGAGGAAATCAGCCAGATTGGCTTTTATAATTAAATGCATTAACATTGTTTAAGATTAGCATTATGTTTTTGTGATAGAACTTTCTCTGCTTATATATGCATTGACAGTGTTGTTTATTTCAGTGAATAACTACCCTGCTAACAAGGACAATTTTGCCTGCACATGTTATTTATGCATAGAGATTATATTTTTGGATTTTGTTATTTTACTATGCAGGTGATGGTACGTAACAGAAGAATTATGGATATGGACTGTCATTTTTTTTGGTTATTGTTGATAAGGATTGTTATTTTAATTGTAGATTGAAGTTGCTATTTTAGCTGTAGATAATGATTGTTATTTATTGTTGAAAATTGATAGTTTATTTGCAGATGTTTATGTTTAGTTTAATTATGGATGAGGATTGTCATGTAACTTGTGGGTGTGGATTGTTATTGCAATTTTGGATACAGTTTATGTTATTTATAGATGGAGATATCTGTTTTAATTATTGATGAAGGTTGTTATTTAATTGCTGAAGATTATTATTTTAGTTGTAGATGAGAAATGTTATTTATAAATATGTAGATTGATCATACAGCAATGCAAATGTTGTTTTGTTAACACTTCATAAAATAAAAAGTATTTTGAAGTATGGCACATGTAGATATTTATAGACCACCTATATTAATTGTAGCTTTAGATGAAAGGTGGATTCAGTGAGGGATGTTTTAAAGTATTTTAAAGAATTATTTTTCTATTTACAGTTTAAGAAAATAATCTGTATATTTTTGTTAATTGTTGCTCATCATAATCAATCATTTTTCTTTCTTATTTGAGTTTTATTACCAAAGAATATTCTATCTCTAATAATTTATTTTAGAACATTGTTCACAGTTTTATTGTATGCAACAGTTATGAAAGAGAGTTCTTCATTGTAGTGTAGAGCCAGTCTAACATATGGAAGTGAGTTATGGACAGTTAGTATACATACTTCAGAAGCAGTGGAGGTCACAGAGATGTCGTTTTACAGAATAATTTTAAGAATACCATGGGCAGCTAAAACCAGTAATGAGGATGTCCTGAAATAAACCAGTGAACAAAGGGAGCTTATTAAACTTATTAGAGGGAAGCAATCCACTTTCTTTTGGCATGTTATGAAAAGATGAATGCTGGAATACAGCTAGGTCACAATTAGTGCCAATAATGAATCCTTGAAATGGTCTCGTAATTACAATTCATACTATTCAATTTTGGTAACTGGTTCCAGCCCAATGGAAAAATATGCAATGAAAATTTTTAAACATAAATTTAAAACAAATCTATTTATTAACTCTTAGTATACGAGCTAATTTCATGACTACCGTTACAGATTTTGCAATAAATAATTTATTTATAAAGATAACATAAGTGTTATATATCAAAATGTGAAGAAATGAAACCCCTATATCATGCACGTAACTAAATTGTTCAGTGGTTTTAAACATGCATTCAGCTATAAATTTTCGCTATTGACGGGGATCGATCATCGGCCTCTCTAAAAGGCCGCTCGTATACTAAGAGTTAAGGTAATATAACATCAAAGGATAAGAAAATGTTTTTGTGGGTCAAGTATATTACAAACAAAGTACTAGTGTTTTACATGTCGCCAAGTCAGTCTAAAGTCACAAATGTGGAATTGATGACAAGAACCAGATAAGTGCAAGTGGAACAAGAGATGAGAAGAAGATGCTGGCGATGGATACGACACACACTGAGGAGACCTGTTTCTGGAATCCACAGGGAAAGAGAGGCAGAGGTAGACCAAAAAACACATGGAGAAGAAAACTGGAGGTGAAGATGATGAGGAAAACATGGAAAGAACTTGAGCGGATGGCACAGGACAGGAAGACTTGGCATGTGTTTGTTGAAGGCCTATGCTCCTTGGGGAGCTAAAGGGTGTTGATTGATTGATTGAAGTCAGTCTGCACTTGTCTGTCTTTGGGTGTTGATGTGCTGCTGCCTGCTGTACCATATTACCATATACAGTTGTGTTTTTTTTTTTTTTTAAAGTACCCTTAACAAAATGGACAAAAAGAAGAATAATTCAGATGGAAACACTGACAGCGCAAAAAGAAGAGGCCTGTTGTTACATTAGAACAAACATTTGATGTAATAGAGATACATTCCTCCACCCTTTATTCAAAACCATTTGAGCCAGATGTGTGTTTGAATTTTGATTTTTTTTCTATTTCAAGGGGGTAGTACAGTACATTTTCAGTACAGTTACACTATAGTGGGGTTCGCGGTAGCACCCTGTTAGCAAATGCATTAATATTTCTAAAATTTCTCTTTATATTAAAAATAATTATTTAGTATTGTGTAACATTGAAAAGGTCAGGTTGTAATAATTACTAAACTACAGGGTGTCCCTGAAGTCCTTGTGCAACTTTAAACTTTAATAACTTTGGATGTACATATGACAGAAGCATACTGTAAACAGCATTTAAAAGCAGAATTTATGCATTTTTTAAAGTGTCAGTGTTATCAATTTTGATAGACTTTTTTTAAATCCTGTTACTCAGGGGTCGACAACCAGTCAATCCTGATCTACCATTAGATCCCAGTGGATGATTTGGTAGGTGACTAAAGAAAAATACTTCAACTAGGGAAATTTTGGACTATAACATTTCCTTCCCTCCCCCAGCATTAAAATTGTGGTGTCCCCTGGTTCAGAGGTGCTTTTTCCACATTCCCAATGAAAACTCTTGAGCTGGCTACTACAATGTATTCGTGAACTACGTGGGAAAGGAACATGATTTTTTTTTAATAAGGTTCTTTATTCCCTTTCTCCCCCCCCCCCCCCCCCCACACACACACACACAAAAGTACACACACACACATATACATACATACACATATAGGTATGCCAGTAAGCCTAAACTATCATAAGAGGTAAGCCAGTAAGACTAAACTCTCATTAGGGGTACGCTAGTAAGACTAAACTCTCATTTGGGGTACGCGAGTAAGACTAAACTCTCAAAAGGGGTAAGTGATAACTGTAATGTGTGGTACTGTAAGTTTGGGATACACTGTCCTAGATCTTACCTCTGTTGTAAGAATTTTTCTTATCCACTTTTGTCTGATCATGTGTTCTCAGAATGAAGTTTTAATTTGCTTGATTATCCCTAAGCATTTTCCTTTTTTGCATGTTATGCCTTATATTCATGAGGTTTTTCTGTGTTCCCCTGTAAGTGCATACCTAGAGGTCATCTTGGCATTATGTACTTCTTTGTTTAGAAAGTTCAACATGGACACTTAATAACGCTCAGCTGCAGAAATGTTTTAAGTTGTGAAATGTGGTACCTTGGAAGTGTAACTAACAAAACCAGACAAGTGAAGATAACTGAGATACAAGAGGAAATGTCTGAAACAGATCATGCTTAGAATACATATCATCATCATGTTTCCTTGTCTTGCTCCACATGGAGTTCCATCGTAACTGGCGCCCCCAAACAGGATTCCTGCACCACAGCATTCATGTGCTCTTGTACCAGTGGTTTATGTAGCAGTTTGTTTGACATGATAAGGTTGCCATCCTCATATTAGTAGACTCTAGCAGTTTGTTTGACATGATAAGGTTGCCATCCTCATATTAGTAGTCTCTAGCAGTTTGTTTGACATGATAAGGTTGCTATCCTCATATTAGTAGTCTCTAGCAGTTTGTTTGACATGATAAGGTTGCCATCCTCATATTAGTAGCCTCTAGCAGTTTGTTTGACATGATAAGGTTGCCATCCTCATATTAGTAGACTCTAGCAGTTTGTTTGACATGATAAGGTTGCCATCCTCATATTAGTAGCCTCTAGCAGTTTGTTTGACATGATAAGGTTGCTATCCTCATATTAGTAGTCTCTAGCAGTTTGTTTGACATGATAAGGTTGCTATCCTCATATTAGTAGCCTCTAGCAGTTTGTTTGACATGATAAGGTTGCCATCCTCATATTAGTAGCCTCTAGCAGTTTGTTTGACATGATAAGGTTGCCATCCTCATATTAGTAGCCTCTAGCAGTTTGTTTAACATGATAAGGTTGCCATCCTCATATTAGTAGCCTCTAGCAGTTTGTTTGACATGATAAGGTTGCCATCCTCATATTAGTAGTCTCTAGCAGTTTGTTTGACATGATAAGGTTGCCATCCTCATATTAGTAGCCTCTAGCAGTTTGTTTGACATGATAAGGTTGCCATCCTCATATTAGTAGCCTCTAGCAGTTTGTTTGACATGATAAGGTTGCCATCCTCATATTAGTAGCCTCTAGCAGTTTATTTGACATGATAAGGTTGCCATCCTCATATTAGTAGCCTCTAGCAGTTTGTTTGACATGATAAGGTTGCCATCCTCATATTAGTAGCCTCTAGCAGTTTGTTTGACATGATAAGGTTGCCATCCTCATATTAGTAGCCTCTAGCAGTTTGTTTGACATGATAAGGTTGCCATCCTCATATTAGTAGCCTCTAGCTGTTTGTTTGACATGATAAGGTTGCCATCCTCATATTAGTAGCCTCTAGCAGTTTGTTTGACATGATAAGGTTGCCATCCTCATATTAATAGTCTCTAGCAGTTTGTTTGACATGATAAGGTTGCCATCCTCATATTAGTAGCCTCTAGCAGTTTGTTTGACATGATAAGGTTGCCATCCTCTAGCAGTTTGTTTGACATGATAAGGTTGCCATCCTCATATTAGTAGCCTCTAGCAGTTTTTTTGACATGATAAGGTTGCCATTCTCATATTAGTAGCCTCTAGCAGTTTGTTTGACATGATAAGGTTGCCATCCTCATATTAGTAGCCTCTAGCAGTTTGTTTGACATGATAAGGTTGCCATCCTCATATTAGTAGTCTCTAGCAGTTTGTTTGACATGATAAGGTTGCCATCCTCATATTAGTAGCCTCTAGCAGTTTGTTTGACATGATAAGGTTGCCATCCTGATATTAATAGACTCTAGCAGTTTGTTTAACATGATAAGGTTGCCATCCTCATATTAGTAGACTCTAGCAGTTTGTTTAACATGATAAGGTTGCCATCCTCATATTAGTAGCCTCTAGCAGTTTGTTTGACATGATAAGGTTGCCATCCTCATATTAGTAGCCTCTAGCTGTTTGTTTGACATGATAAGGTTGCCATCCTCATATTAGTAGCCTCTAGCTGTTTGTTTGACATGATAAGGTTGCCATCCTCATATTAGTAGCCTCTAGCTGTTTGTTTGACATGATACGGTTGCCATCCTCATATTAGTAGCCTCTAGCTGTTTGTTTGACATGATAAGGTTGCCATCCTCATATTAGTAGCCTCTAGCAGTTTGCCTGAGAAAGCAGTAAGTCTGTTCTTTCTTTCTTACCCAAAGACTCCTAAGAACTACTCAAGGATTAGAAGACATCTAGATAGAGAATAAATTGCTTCGGTTATCTGGACATATACAGACAGATCAACCTAAATCTAAGTCAGAAAATTAGCCAGAAGGCTTGAGGAGGTATATAAGAAAGTTGTTTAACTATCACACAGGCTAGTCCAATAGCCCAGTGGATCATGCTTAATATATATATATATATATATATATATATATATATATATATATATATATATATATATATATATATATATATATATATATATATATATATATATATATATATATAGATAGAGAATCAATTGCTTCAGCTGTTTGGACAGAGATCAACCTAAATGTAAGCCAGAAAATCTGCATGTAAGAAAAAAAATTGGTCAGTAACAGTATATTTTTAGTCCAATAGACCAGCAGTGCCATTGAGTCTACTCATTGCTGTTGCTAGCATTGAAATGAAAAGGGCATTTTCTAGCCTTCACTTGAGAGAGGATTATGTATTGCATCTTATGAGAAATGTTCTTGTTGTATAAGGCCATTATACATCTTGTGAATTGAACTTTGTGATGTAGACTTCACTGCAATTGACATATGAAACATCAGTGCTTTTTAACTGAAGTGAAGAGTTGTGAGATTTCACAGTATTAGTGAGAAGTGATAATAAAAGTGGGAAAATATATTTATATCTTTAATGGCTTACATTCTTATCAGGGAACTGTTTCCAATGAGAGATTTAAGTATTGTTTGTAAAGAAAATGGTAGTTTTTTTTTGTTTTTTTTTTATGTTAATTTGTGGTAAAATTGATATGGCATATAAAAAATGTCAGAAGATATATTTTTGATGGGACTTTTACAAGTGGTTATACAGATTTTTGTCAGGCTGATCTGATCTGTAAACTTGGACTTTTCCATGTGAATTATTAATTACAATTAAACATCTTGTTCACCATGTTGATTAGGTTCACATAATTGGACTTCTGCTTATCAAATTCATCAGTTTCATATAATCAGACACACGTTTACATTATAATGTCTTCAAAGGTTACAAACAGAGCTAAAATCCTTGGGTTACATTTAGTTATTGTGTTTTCACATTATAAAACTCTTCTGTAACTTTAAGTGTGAGGTCTAAAATTAAGTTAACAGCGTGGATAAAATCAGAAATGTTGTTGTTATCAGTTAAGGGTAAAATCAGTATTCTGGATGGAGTCTGCAACAGCCTTTAGCAGTTTTTGTGTTTGCCTTTATCATAAATGGATGAGGATAAATGAGAACCATCAGTTAAACTTGATCATGTCCTTCAGAGAAACAAATTTAGCAACACACATTTGCTACAGCAAGCAGATTATCATCATTCAGTTGATATTACACACATTGCCTCAAAAGAAAAATGGTAACCACCCTCAAGAGACACAGTCTCATATACTCCAAGTGACATCTCCACCTTGCAAACAGTACAAAGATGTGCTAATATTTTTTTTAACAACTTAAGATGCTGGTTTCTCATGACTTTGAATGCAGTGTACTCAAGACTTTTAACAAAGACATATGATTTGTCTGCATTTTCACAAAGACATTATGTGTCTGCTGTAGCTGTCGTCTCCTGTTCTGACCTTCTGTTGAACTGTGCTTAGTCTGTAGCTTTGTAAAACTAGTCCCTTGAGGAAGGAAAACAGGTCACAACAAATGAACTATAGGACATATTTCATTAATAATACGTATATGAATATTTTGTTTTGCAGCTGTTAAAATGTGTTGATAGTAAAGGACCCTGAATCATTTACAGATCAGCTCCTCTGAAGGGTGTTCATTTTAAATGATTTTTTCCGCTTGGACTGAGAAAAGCTGAAGTTTCTATTCTTGTGCAAGGGTCTCCACAATGCAAGGGAAAAAAATTCTAGTGCTCCTTCTACGAGTTTTCCTCCTTTGCTGTTGTGAGTGCCTCTAGGGTTAGTGTTCCATAATTTGTCCTTTATAATGTTAGATATATTTCTGCTTTTTAAACCATATTTTAGTGATTTTGTTCCTGCAGTAATTTCACTCATTCTTGTTTTAGAATATGCAATTTTTTTAATTTGTATGGTCATTTTACCTCAAAGTTTGCACTGCTGCATTTGATATTTTGTGGCTCCTTTTTGAAATTTTTAAAAACGGTTTCTAGGCCAGTATACCTTGACTCATCCTGCAATACATTTGACCTGCCTAGCAGGGCTGATTGTGTGTCATACATGTTCTCGGAGGGGCCTTTAGTCATTGTTCTTAAGTGTATTAAACTGGGTGATAAAAAAACAGGAAGTTGTTAGAAAGTGTTAATGAAAATAACATCCACTAACAAATGGTCATCTAATGTGGTAAATGGTTATTTTGACAGGAATCCAAAAGGCACAGAGACAGAAGTTATGGCCAAGGACTGCAGTATTGGAAGGATGCTGGGACTGAATTAAAGCGCATGGAGATAGATTGAAAGAATAAGAAATACTGACCTATGCACCAAGAAAAACAAGGGCATAACCAAGTCTTTAAGTATAATAGTAAACACATAAAAAGTAAAAACAGCAGGCTTCCATGAATAATTTGGAAACGTGACTTTCTTTTTCATTTACTTGTTTTTTGTGGTGGTTTTGCCCTTGTGAAAAAAATGTCATCTGTATATAGTATTGTATTTGATATTTTGAAAATTAATATGTAATATGCTCACTTCTTATTTATTTCACACTTAATAAATATTTATAATGTGCGTATACATGTTTAATTCTGGGATGTAATGCATGTTACTGAATTAATGTGTAATGGACAAGCAGGAAAATCCGTGAAGGTCACAGAGATTTGGTTTTACACAGGAGTGTTAAGAATAGAGGTGGGCAAATCGACACACTCCGCTGTTTCGAGACAGTCGGCTCAGTGTGTCGACACAACGGCACTATTGCCCGTATCGGGGAGAAAGAAGTCTCTAATAGACAGTATACATTACTATGCATGAACTGCTTTTCCTTGCGCGCTGCTGTCGTGTGTGAAAATCTATGGCATTTCGTGTGACCACAATTCAATATTTTTACACAAGTCTTCATTATGATGAAATAAAACGGAGATATGATGATAGCTGCAGTATATGTGAAAATAATAAAAAAAAAACAATAATAATAACAGTAATAATAACACATGATATCAAACTAGAGTAAGCTAGTTTTGGTAGACAATGATTCAAATCCACACCGAGTACACAGATATCAGCAGAGCTAATAAAGTGTTCATTACATTTATACGAACACACAGACACTTTCAACATTAACATAGTGCCTAAAACATTGACAACTGCAGCACTGACACAATTTCCAGTGTCTATAACTTCTCAGCAAAAATAATATCACTTGTAAAATCAAGTCATCATAACACATCCCTGAAAAATATGACATGTTTGATATTCCATACTAATGTTCCGAACGGTTCACTCAAATTTTACAAAGGCCCACGGATGGTGAGACAGTGAGACAATGTGTCTCTGCAAAACAGCGAGGCAGACAGGAACTGAAACTGCTTCGAAACAACAAGCAGGCTGTGTTTCGAAGCATTGTTTCTACACATACACACAGTAGCCATCTCTAGTTAAGAATACCATGGGTAGCTAAAAAGAGTAAGGAGGATATCCTGAAAGAGGCCGGTGCAACAAAGGGAGGTTATTATTCACATTTGAAGGAAGTAATGCACTTTCTTTGGACATATGAGAAGAGTAAAACTGGAATATATTGTGAGAGCAGGAAAAGGACAACAACAGAATTGATCAACAGTGCTGGGACTGGAAAGAGATGATTGAGAACAAATAAAGAGGTGCAGAAAAACTATGCTAACAGTGAAGATACTGAGTGACTGATAATGCCAAAGAAGTATATCCCTCCAGTGATAGAAATGGTTGTCTTTTGTTGGTAATTTGAACACAGTCTTCCTGATGTCAGTGTCTGCCGTTTTCTTGTAAGCTTAACTACCAGTATGAATTTGTATCATACTCCACTTGTGTTTTTGTAGTTGCTTCTTCATTGCTGGTATTAAATATTATATGGGAAGTGTAGTGATGCCCTTGGCAGAGTCAAGTGGTGGGGTAGTCTGAGTAATCAGGCCATCTTACCTGCATGTTTCCACTGCTGTATCCAACCATCACTTTCTTCGACATCTGTATGTCTTTGTACAAGCATCTTGACAAAGAAGAGTTACTGTTGGTCTGACTCATCATTTATTGGTGTCGGTAATCACAATGTTTAATGTATTTTGTTCCTTTAAAATGGTCAATTTCAGTTTTTTTTTAATTTATTTTCATTGTTATAATTTTTTTAGTTGTGTTTTGACCATCTATTTTATTTATTATATTTTTTATCCATGAAGTTATCCGCTGTATTCAAATCAGAAATATGTCCCAGGATACACTTAATGTTAAGTTGTTTAAAGACAATCAGAGGTTATTACAAGACTCTCAGAAGAGATCATTTTATTCCATGATAAAACACTTGTGTTATACTGTGTCTACATAACCACTGTTAATGGCCTTTGATTTTTTTAAATAAGTTAAAAGACAATGCAGTACATATTTCAGTTTGCAGAAAACATATCAGTTTTTTATCCATCTTTCAAACTGTTGTGTACACCATTTTTTTCTTCTGTTTTTTTTTTTTAACTTTTATGAAGTGTCAGCTTTGTTATATTATCAATTACCCTCACTCATAGTGAAGAATGTATCTATTATTTTGTAACCTTTATCGAGTGTCAGCTTTATTACATTACCATTTATTTCAGTTCAGAGTGAAAAGTAGATGTTTTATATTATCAGCTTTATTACATTACCAATTATGGAAGATCAGAGCTAAGAATAGATGTATTATTCAGTATTCATTGTAGTCTGACATTGCACTCTAAAATTTTGATGAGTCAAGTGTTTCATTTTTCTTGCGGGCATTGGCAAGATTTTTAAAAAATCATATAAGGTTATGTTATTTATTGTTCATGCTGTATATTGATGATTACTATGTAATGACTTTACATTGTTATTTAATAGTGATTCCTAGATTTTAATCTGCTGTGACATTCACTAGAATGTCTCATTTTGGTGTTTTACCGGTTTTTATACCAAGATGGAAGTGTAGGCAATATCTCCTCAATGTCTCGTCTGTTAATCATCAGGTCTTTCATCATTACTGACACATTTCCTGTCCTGTCTGAACTCATTATATAGGATTTGCCTTTACTTCAGTGCAAGACATGATGCCACTTTTAGATTTGCTGGCTTTCATTAAAAGTGTTCGATTGGCAGAGTGGTTAGAGCGCTAATCTTTCGCAGTGAAGGAACCAGGTTAGAAACACTGGTGTCACGATCCAGTCTACATAGCTGTAAATGTGTACCTGGCTCTGGTCTTGAATTAAGGAAGGGAATGGGTCACCTCACCTCCCAAAGCTGGACCTAGTATAGTGAAGTCTCTAACACTTCACACCCCTACGGCAGTATCTGATATGGGACTACCTTTGCCTTTCATTATCCATTGCTCTATCTCAGTGTGCACATTCTCTTTTGCACGGTCGCATGTACTAGTGATAACAGTCATACACTATCAGTTTTTTTTAATAATTTTATAAAATGAGAGTAAGACAGAATAGCATAAAATGAGCTTCATTTGCCTGTGATCATCCACTATCCTGTCACAGAGTCTACCTTGATTAACCTACTTGTCAGTTATAATTAGGGCATTCATCATCAATTTTCTTTGTGCTCCATGTGGGGCATAGAAGCAAACATTCCCTGCCCACACTGTCCAAGATCTTTCCAGGCCCGCATCGGGCTCTTCAGTCACCTTCGTACCCATAGACTAACCTAACATATTCTTAAATAATTGGATGAACAGAGTGGTCTTCATCACCCGTGATGGACGAACAACCAACCAGAGGCACCACTGCAGCTTGAAGGAAGCTTGCACCAAGCATTGACATGGTCTTGCAGTACTGGTTTCTGTCTGTTTGTTTTACATGATGAGGTTGTCAGCTCCCATGCACAACCTTACATTAGTGCATGTCGGAGTGGCTTAGAGGTATGGTGTCTGCCTCGTATTCAAGAGGTACCTGGTTTGAATCCCAGTTGAGAGGTTATAATTTATTGAAATATTTTTTTCAGAACCAGCGGTCCTAATTACGTCATACTCCCCCCTGGTCTCATGGGTAGTGAGATCGGATGCCTAGCCTTCTCGGATAAGGGTGAAAATATAGGAGGTCCCGTGTGCAAGTTGCGCACGTTAAAAATCCCACGGCAGTTGGAAATCGTAAAGAGTAGGCTTATCAGGCCGCTGCCCTGGCAAAATTTAAAAATTATGAAGCCTACCCATCACCAAAAAAAAATATTTATAGAATGTGTGATTCCTTTACATTATATACACACATTGGGATTCTCGCTAGTGCTACGGAGTTTGTGCACTGCGCTGAGATCCTCGTGTGATCTAAGGGAGGAGATCGGAGCACTGATGGCATTGTCCATGTGCAATGAAGATAGTCCTTCAAAACCAAAACATTAGTGCCTGAGGGTGCAGTTACCTTGTTCCATGACTCTTCTGGTGCTTTCTGGGAACTACACAGGGAAATTAAGGTATTCATTGGACACATTTTTGTGCATGTCTTTCATACACTTTCTTAAATGTGTATTTTCTATGTCACACACACACACTCTGTATTTTACGCAGTCTTATCAACTAGCAAAATGTATTACTCGCAAACATTCACAGACATCTTTTATACACATTGTTCCACAGATCTTTCATGCACAGTTTTCACACACATCTTTCATACATATTTTATTCGGTACACATGCTCTCTCACAGAAATATATTCACCATTTTTCTTACACTATCCTATCACTGCGATTTCCATTCCAGTGTGTCTGCGTACACACATACTAACATGTAGATCATGTGTATTGTTTACTGCTTACATTTACATGAAACAATGTGTCAACTTGATTGCTAAAGTGCATGATCTTGAAGTATTTAAGTCTGTTTTGTCCATTCTTAAATCTGCATGTTGAACTGTTGCCAACAATCAGAGAAGTAAAACAGAACAAATTAAATAATAAACAAGATTTTTAAACAATCAAGAATTGAGTTAATTTTTAATTGACTGTTGGTAAAAATATATTTGGAAGTTGTTTAACATCATATTCATTCTCTGTCCCTTTTGAAGCTGGTGGACTACTTTTCAATGAGGTGGCAACCTGGAATTAGCTGGACAATGGAGACAGTCTTTCTTCCTGTCCTATCTTTGTGCATGGTGCTTGTCATTCAGTTACTGAAAATCTACATGTGCAAGAAATTGTTTTTAATTTACAATTCTATTGCCTTGACTTTCATAATATTTATCAAGGAGTGGGTTTTACAATATATCTTTATGTTCTGTCTTCTAAGTGCTGGCAGTATATTATAACTATATGAGCTGGGTTGATTCTAGGAGGTGTAGGTCATCTGCTGGTTTGATATCTTCTGTCTGACTCAATTTTTGGCCACTGGTTTTGTTTGTACTTGCCTTTAAGGACTAATAATGCAGATTTACTATTTTAGGGTTCCAGAGTTAAGCATACCTAGCTTCCTCTGTCTTGATTCAGAGCACCTTGTCCCGAAGTGGTGTGGTTGAATACACCCTCCAGATAGCTCCATAGAAATAATACAGCACAAACATGACATCATAGGACTAATATTGCCTAAGACTGGAGAAATAAGCAGTTGAAGTCCCATGAGGTTTCATGCTAGAAGAAAACATGTATATATGTAGGGTATTTCAAAATTATGCATACTAATAATAATAATAGCCTCTTCAGTTATAACTGACTGGGAATGCACCCTCGAGGTAACAGCCCTCAGCTGCTTATTTACCTGGTGTTCCTTTCAATGTTTTCTCCTCTCTTCTGCTTGCTGTGAGAGCTTCATTTCGCCCAATCTGAGGTGGCACCATAGAGAGCATCGCCACTCGGTGTGATCAGCAGCTTCATCCTCCCAGGTTGCTGGAGTTATGTCCAGTGCCCTCATGTCTCTCTTATACACATCTTTGAATCTCTGCTGCAGTCGTCGAACTGTTCTTTTGCCATCTGCCAGTTGTCCATAGAGGATATCTTTTGGGATGTGACCATCTTCTATGCGGCGAACATGGCCAAGCCAGCGTAGTCTGCGCTGTCTAAGCAGTGTATACATGCTTTGAAGGCTAGCACGTGACAACACCTTGACATTTGTCACTTTGTCTTTCCACGAAATACAGAGGATGTGGCGTAGACACCGTAGATGGAAGATATTGAACTTTCTTTCTTGCTTAGCATAGGTTGTCCATGTCTTGCTGCCATAGAGAAGTGCTGATGACGCAGGCGTTGTATACCGCAGCTTTAGTCTTCGTTGTGAGTTTGGAGTTTCCTCAAACACACGCTGTGAGGCGGGCAAAGGTAGCTGCTGCTCTGCCAGTGCAGCTGTCAATTTCGGTGTCCAGGGAGAGTTTGTCGTTGATGGTAGACTCCAGGTATGTGAAGTGGTGCTCCACTGACAATTCATAGTTACCGATAGTGATAACTGGTGCAACAGCCACATCCTGACCCAGCACATTTATTTTCTTTAGACTTATTGTGAGGCCAAAGCCCTAGCATACTTGGGTGAAGCGATTCATGCACACTTTAAAAAAATTATATTTCATGAACAACATATACAATTTTTATTTTCTTTATCACATTTTAAAGCCCACCATCGGCATGAATACATGAGTGACATCTCTCACTAACTGATCTACAATTCTTCTAGAATTGTCTTTCTGTCCTCAAAACTGTATTCTCCATCATAATAATAATAGCCCCTTTAGTCATAATTGACTATGGGAATGCGCGCCTGAGGTGACAGCCCTCAGATGCTTATTTTCCTGGTGTTTCTTTCGACGTTTTCTTCTCTCTTCTGCTTGTTGTGTGAGCTTCTTTTCGCCCAAACTGAGGTGGCGCCGCAGATAGCATCAGCACTCCAGGGCGTGAGCTTGGGCACAGTTAAATTGAGATCAAGCTGTTGCCCATGTAGCATGTTCCCCATCTCCACGCAGCCGGTAGATCCAAAGGAACGGCAGGAGCCAATACAGTTTGGTACCAGCCACGTCGCAGGAGTTGCCAGAATAATGTCGAATCAACATTAGACTGCCTTAGGGACTCCGACTCCGGATTTATCCTCTGTGTTTACTCCCGGAGCCTTTCCCATAAACGGATATTCCCGCTAGGCAGCGGTGGTTTGAATTCCGAGTTTTACTTCTCTTAGATATGCTACCAACTAAGGTTCACATTCACAAGCCCTACCTGCCCGAAGCTACTGGTTTTAAGGCGCCAGTGACTCGCCTTCGCCCCTTCTCCCATCAGTGGAAACAGTTTCGCCGGGCTCAAATTGGGCCACACATGAAAGGCAGGGGCTGGGCTTGGTTGTCAGAGGCTATTTGAGGCGCGTGCCATAGAAGCATTTATCTGCAGTAAGAGCTCATCCTCACTACAACTCACGGCTATAAAACCTTTGGAACCTTTCATTGTTCATGTATCTGATGAATAAAACAAAATTACTTCATCCTTTAAAATACATAATGTGGCATAAATGATACCAACCGTCGTCAGGGTATTGTAAGCGAATTTAAAATTAAAGATACCATGACCATAGGAACGCCTGCACAGGATGAAAAAAATATATTTAAAAATCATGTTAAGAGAGACATCAAGATAATGAAAGTAAATGTACTAGTACTATGTGAAATATCGGAGCAGTTGAAATATATTTTGATTTTGAGAACTGCAAAATAATTTATTCCGGAGAAATAGTCATAAACGAGTAGCAGCTTACAGAGTCGCAAAAAATAGGGGGGAAGCGTGGGGCTCCGACAGCCTATCAGCGCAATTGTTATTTTATCTGTACCACGTTGAATGTATTGTTGCTATTCCTGTTCACGTTGAATGTATTGTTGCTATTCCTGTTCACGTTGAATGTATTGTTGCTATTCCTGTTCACGTTGAATGTATTGTTGCTATTCCTGTTCACGTTGAATGTATTGTTGCTATTCCTGTTCACGTTGAATGTATTGTTGCTATTCCTGTTCACGTTGAATGTATTGTTGCTATTCTTGTTCATTTCTTGATAATTTTTCCACATCTTTTTTTTTTTTTTTTCGTACGCCAGCTTTATTACTCGAGGCGAAATTTCCGGTTAATATGTCTAACTTGAGAGTGATTTTACGTGAGTATCCATTTTTTCCATGTACAATGACAGGTGTCCTCTCGCCATTCAAGCAGATACTCGCCGTCTTCGGAGGTACACATTAGAGCTGGGTCGGCTCAGGAGCCGTTCAGGTTATTCCAGCCCCTGGTCGACGACACTTCTTCAAATGTCTTCGCCAGGACTCGAGTTATTCCAGACCAAGTCCCGGTCGACGACACTCTTCAAATGTTCTCGCCAGGGCTCGAACCTGGATCACCCGATTGCCAGCGCAGTGTGGTAACCATTACACCAGCGCGGCTCTCTTTGCACATCTAACATGGTGTGTGTGCGCGGTTGTGTGTTACCCTTCAGCTACCGGTGGTGCATATGTAACAGATACGTAATATCTTCGGGAATGGCACTAGTCGCCCGTACCGCTTGTCACAGAGAGTAGGGAATCGAGGTTGCTCGTCTCCGTGTACACAACAGCTCGGTTATGTTTTATTTACTTTATGCAGGATGTTTGAACAATATCACCTCTGTTGCCGGATATGCAGGTAGTGGTCGTACAAAACTCTTTAGTTATCAGTCAGTGTAAATGAGAAACACACACTATATGAAATGATGAACACTATATACCCACATTATAACCCGCATGGGGTTGAACCGGGTATCCCTTGCACACAAAAAACACCAGTTTTCAAGTGCGGGGTTAAAAAACCAAACCAAAATGAGAAACATAGTGTTTAAAAAGTTCAATGTTAATTCAGACTTTTAAGAACAATCCAGAACTCAATATAAGTTTCTTGAAAATTAGCAAATCGTTCAAGTCGGTTTAATGTTCTTTTTCTAGTAAGACAGCATGCTGGTGTCGTGAGGTTTTTCTTTTCTCTTCTATCTTCTTCTTCTTCCTAGTTCGCCCTGAAAAGGACGGTGGTTGCGTTGTGTCTGTTTGCGCCTAAGCTGTGATATCTGCACCTTTCGGTCGACACATCCAACTTCTGCACGGCATTTTTAGGGACCGGGTTTGCCTTCCCATTTCGATCCGCACTCGCTCAGCCAGACTGCACTGCTGCAGACTGTTTCCAAGACCACCACGTGGAGGTGGAGTGCGGTCTTGACCAGCTCTGGTTCGCTGGTCCTGACGCAAGCAGTCAAGCTATGAGTCGCTGACTGCGTTCACTATTGCTGCGTCTTTGGGTCCCTTCTCTTCTATCAAGTTCTTCATCACATACAACAGTGAGTTATTTGCTTCATCTTAGATATCAAATTGTCGATGTTTATTCTTTTTATTAAGTATCTTAGATAAAATCATCGGTTACAGCCGTTAGGATCCTGCCTTGATTCATACAAATATAAACATTGTACGTTAACTGATTCTGTTTGTGAGTTCATTTTTTTTTTTTTTTTTTTTAAAGAGAACAGGTCTGTCACCTGTGTTGACCATTCTCACGAGAATTTAAATGCATTCTTCATGTTGAAAGTGTTATCCATTGGTTGTCATGCCGATGAAATACAACTTAACTGTTACTCGCGAGTTCCGTCCTAGATAGGGTTACCATACGTTCTCATTTATGCGGACATGTCCTCATTTTGGGGGGTAAAAATTACTGTCCGCACACATTTTTGTGAATTCCCTGTTTTGTCCGCATTTCCAGTGATTGGACGTTTTTTCTTCACTTTGGCAGTACCCCACAAATTTGTTTGTAAAGATTTATAATTACTTTTCAATTTACACTGTCCATGTTGAGTCCTCAAAGGCAGTAGATCACAAACTGAACGAACGAACGAACGAACTTTATTTTCGAAGGGTAAAGAATTGGGCGCGCAGGCCCGTCTAACATTCTGCCCTTCCACTCTCATTAATCTTGCATACTATATCCTTTAATTCCCACATGATGCTTTAAGCATTAATTTAAAGGCATGCAACATTATAAAGTTACCATAACAGCATTCATTTACAGTATGCAAGCATAATAATAAAAAAAATGAGTAGGGGTTTTTTTTTTTTTGAAACAAACAAGCTAGTAAATGGGGGAAAAAAAGTAATAATAAAATAAAATAAATAAAACAATAAATAAAAATAAATAAATTCTGTATACCGACACTCACTCATGCGGTCAATCCGTCTACAATTAATCTGTATTTTTGGTATGCGGGTACATTCTCACGACTCACATTTCTAAAGTACAGTATTATGTGGGTACATTCACACATACATTACATTATATAATAATATTTTAAAGTGAATATAATAATGATATTACATGGATATAAAACAAATTATTCACACACAAAAATGAGCGGAAGAGGAAAAGAAATGTTGACCTATGGATGAGATGTTGACAGGCAAATACTGTTTCTATGGGGGTAGATAATCAGTGTTGAGGAAGTGTTTGAAAAGTGCTTTGTTAAAAGAATATTGTGTAGGTAGGCTTTTTAGGTGGTGTGGAAGGCTGTTCCATAAGTAGGCACCAGAGTAGGCTAGACTCTTTTTGAACAGGTCGATCCTAGGTTTGGGCAGACGTAACTGATGTAATCGTTGTCCCTCCCTTCTACTGGTTTGAAACAATGATCTTAGGTACGACGGGGCATTGTTAGATAGAATTGTGTGAGTCAGCTTGGCTTTGTTGTAGAGAAGACGTTTTTTTAGCGACAGTATTTTGGGTTCTTTTCCTGTCCTTGTGTGTGGTGTCGTGCGATTATCGGTGATCAGACGCACTGCTCTCTTTTGCAGGGAGTGCAGTCTCTTCGAGGTGGAAGCAGGGCAACAATCCCATAGTGTAGAGCAGTAATCTAGATGTGTCTGTATATGTGAGGTGTAGAACAATAGTCTAGTGTCTGCGTCTAAGAAGTGTTTTATTTTGGCTAGCTGGTACGTCTTTTGTGCTATGTGTTTGGTTAAATTCCGTACATGGGAGTTCCACGTTAAGTGCTGGTCAATCGTGATCCCCAGAACTTTGTGTTCTGTTACATGTTCAATTTGTATTGATTCCGCGTGTAGCTGTAGCGATCTTTTGGTGCAGCTTAGGAGTTTCTGTCTGGTGGTAATCAACATAGATTTCGTTTTTGTTGTGTTTACTGGCATACGATTCATATTACTCCATTTTGTTAGATTGTCTACATCGCTTTGAAGAGTCATTTCAAGTGCCACGCAGTCATTGTCACTAGTGTAGATAGTACAATCATCTGAGGAAAGAACAAGCAGGATTTAGAAAGAACAGGAGATGTGTAGATCATATATTCACTCTCAGGAACATTATAGAGCAGTGCTCAGAATGGCAAAGACAGCTTTACATTAATTTCGTTGGTTTTGAAAAGGCTTTTGACAGCATACATAGGGACCGTTTATGGAAAATACTGAGGGCTTATGGAATTCCAAGCTGCATAGTGTCAATCATGAAAAGCCTTTATGCCAACTTTACGTGCAGCATTAGGCAGAGCAACCTAACCTTTGAAGTGAAGACAGGAGTACGACAGGGATGCCCCTTATCAACCACTCTATTTTTAACAGTCATAGACTGGGTGATGCGCCAGACAACAGAGGGCAGTCTAAGAGGAATAAGATGGACAACATTTTCTACATTGGAAGATCTGGAATATGCAGATGACATTGCACTACTAGCACATTCACATCAACACATCCAGGAAAAAACGGACAGACTTAATAAGTTTAGCCAGCAGGTGGGCTTGAACATCAATTTAAAGAAGTCTGAGGTCATGACGCTCAATGTGAGCAACCCTGAGCCCATATCAGTAAGGAATAAGTAATTGGTACAGACAGATACCTTCACATACCTAGGAAGCATAGTAACACCAGACGGCGGGGCAGGCAAAGACAACAACATCAGAATGAATAAGGCAAGAACAGCCTTCTTTAGCCTAAACAACATCTGGAAGTCCTCCCAATACAGCACAAGCACAAAATTAAGATTATATCAGAGCTGTGTGCTTTCTGTGCTTCTCTATGGTGCGGAATGCTGGAGAGTTACAGAGAAGGAAATGTCGAAATTGTCCTCTTTCACACAACATGCCTAAGAAAAATTCACCGAATCTTTTGGCCGAATACCATCACCAACCAAGATCTGCTTACTCGTAGCAAGCAAGAGGACATGCACACCATCATAGCTGGCAGACGCTGGAACTGGGTTGATCATGTCCTCAGAAGAGACCCCGATGCCATCACAAGAACAGCTATGCTTTGGACCCCTGAAGGAAAACGAAAAAGAGGCCGACCAAAAACAACCTGGCGGAGGACTGTGGAGGCTGAGATGCAAAGAATGAACCAGAGTTGGGGCACTGTACGAAAGATGGCCACCGACCGAGCAAAGTGGAATCAATTTGTTGTTGCCCTACAAGACGCCACTAGGCGTGATGGCCACTGACTGCTTTGACGGTCGGCGGCTAAGGATCAAAGAAGAAAGAAGAAGAATGTTGAGTCCCTACAAGAGTTATGTAAGTTTTTTGATGTAGAATACCAGCAACTCCTTAACCACAGCAAAACACGGTGGCTGTCTTTATTTCCAGCTGTTCAAAGACTTCTACAAATGTTTCCAGCTCTCAAGTCATTCTTTCTATCACAGAACAAACCACCAGCTGTACTGAAAAAGTTTTTTGAGGTTCCATTAAGTGAAATCTATTTATGGCTTGTTCAGTCCCTAATTAGTGTATTTAATGCTCATATTAGCAAATTAGAAAAGGAAGATAACGCCCTTATTGGTGTAATGAAAATCCTTTCATCCTTGCAAGACCTCCTTTAAGAAAGAACGGATATCAGTTTCATGCCACTCACAGTGAAGGACATAATAAAGCAAATGGAAAGTGATGGCTACAAATCTGAGGTGCAACAGTTTCAGTGCAATGTAGAAGCACTGTATGAAGGATGTTTAGATTATTTAAAGATATGGATGCAGCCTTTTCATGAATTTTCTGGGTTTAAGTGGTTAGATCTTGAAGATATTTCCTGAAAAGATGTAGAAATAAGTATAACATTTTTGATGGAAAAAGGTGTACAAATTGATGATACTAAGTGTTTTGATCAGTTCTCCAATTTGAAGAAATTTCACTATAATGTCCGGCCTTGTCCACCTTTTCATGACTAAATATTGACAAATGTCCTCCTGTTTGCGTTGAACGATATGGTAACCCTAGTCCTAGATGAAGGAGTGCGGTTAAACAAGTTTAATTTTTTTTTCCTTTCAGTTGGACGTCATAAATTCTTGCATTAGTGAATCATCTACCTTGAAGAAGTTTCTACTCTCAGTAAAATTCATTTCATTCACAACTCTGGCTTTTAATTCATGGTACCCAACTTTTGAAATTTCTTGTGTCTGATCTTAAACCATCCTTACATTTTCTCGTCTTGTCATCCACTGTCTCCTAGCTAATATTGTCACTGCTTCTAATCGGCGCTCTGTGTGGCGTATTCCTCGTCAATTTTAAAATAGTATCGAGAGTATACTGCTCTACAAGTTTTCATAATCCCTATTTGACGTTATGCGATAAAATATCATCATTTACTGTGACACATAGACTTTCAACAAGTTCACGTCAAACCTTCTCATATCGGCAGTTGTTCATATTATTTGGTATTGAAAACAATATATATCCTAATTATAACCCATCAGAGGTTGAACGGGATATTTTTCATCATTAATATATAAAATATATACCACTGATGTAAGACAAGGTGATATCCTATCACCTTACCTCTTCATACTCCTTATGGACGCTGTCATCAAGGCATGTAAGGAGAGAACAAGAAAGTATTCAGTGGGGTACTGGAAGATGAGACAGGTCTATATTTCGGAGCTGGCATTTGCTGATGATGTTGCCCTGATTGCTAAATCAGAGGCACATCTCCAATCCAACCTGCAAGTCTGGAAGGAAGAGCTGGAGAAGAGAGGGATGGTCATAAGCAGCTCTAAAACAAAATCCATGGTGATATCACGAGAAGAAAGAAGACATCAGATTAAGCTGGGAGAACAGGTCCTGGAGCAGGTCGACCACTTTAAATACATCGGAGCTATTATAGACCGAAAGGGAGGCATCAAAGAAGAGTTGGCCACTCGAAAAGCAGCAGCTGGGAGACTTTTTCAGGCCATAAATCGAGGATTCCTCAGCAAAAGAGAGGTTGGTAAGAAAACGAAGATGGATGTATACCGCTCCACCTATGTCCCAGTCTTGACATATGGATGCGAGTCATGGGCAATGACTACAACCCATAAAAGCCAGATCCAAACCTCAGAAATGAGGTATCTGAGGAAGGTGGTTGAAGTAACAAGAAGAGACATGGTACGCAACCAGACGATACGTCAAGGCCTTAAATCCTACCCCCTGCAGACCCAAGTAGAACAGTCCCAATTAAGATGGTTTGGCCACGTCTGCAGAATGGGAGAAGATCGGATACCACGACAAGCATGGGAAACAAAGAGCCAAGGATCCAGACCCCGAGGACGACCCAGAGTCCGCTGGGAGGACAACATTAGACAATCTTCGAAGGACCGAGGACTAGAATGGAACCAGGCCAGGAGGAAGACAGCCGATAGGATGGTCTGGCGCTCTCTCTTCCAAAAATATGTCACAGGAGCCGTGACCTACTGACACAATGACGTAATAAAAAGGAATAGGGACCGACTATAAGGAGGAGAAAAAGGTACTCTCGATGCGGATGACAGAAAAGAAAAGATATTCGAGAGACCACTACGTCATAGGGCAACAACGTAGACGACACAAGCAGAGACGGAATCCATCACGATGCAAGGAAGAAAGAAGACCCTAACCCACAGACTGAGAATGTCATTCTAGTTCAGTGAATGACAACCGATCGAAAGGAAGATAGTAGCTTCCAATAAAATAAGACAGATTCCTGAAAGGTGAAGTGAGTACCAAGGGGTTACGTTTCCAACAGCAAGTCGACAAAATGAAAAGGAAGACGACGAAATAATGAAGGTCGTCAGGATGGAGCCCCACAGATCAGTGTTCAACAAAGAAGGGAGAATTCAGAGAACGACGTGCGAATCTTTCAAGGTTGGTAGAGTTATTAGACCTTTATATTCATTCCTGGGTAGAAAGAAAGGACGTTGTTAAGAGATTCAGTCGAGAAAAGGGATCATGGGATTAAAGGAGAATCTGAGGCTGGAGATCTCATAAACGGTTGAACTTGAGGGTTAAGGTCAGGGGCTTATTACTTAAGTCGTCTTTTCTATTGTAACTAACACCTGAAGTTCGAAACTATAGGAGATTCGAAATGTTATAGTGACAAAAGAACGATGTCCAAGCTACTAAGAAATCAATTAAATTTGTTCAGATTTAATTGGCTTAAGACTTATACATGTGACAGTTGAAAGAGGTCTTGAGTTCATTGACATTCAGAGTGTCCTAGTTGTTGAGTTGACTGATTCAGATACTTTATAAATGGATTGTTGGGAACTGATGATTAATTCCAAATAAAGAACTAATTAGGAGAACACTTATCATGAGAAACGAAGTGAATGTAAAATAAGAAGAGATAGGAAAAGACATAGCAAATAAACTTTCAAACTGAACAGTGTACGTTGAGGAGCCATTATCGTCAATGAATATACATTCCCACCCCATTGTCCAGCGAATTGTTCACCACTAACGTTCAGATAAACTAAATAGAAACGGCCTACAAACCATAACGAGAAGTACATAATGAGAGACACCATATAAAAAAAAAAGAAGAAAAGAAACAACCACGCTGTGACACCAAAAAAGGGGGGTTGTTTGGTTGCCGTGAGTCCAGGATTTGAACCTGCCTGTATTTCTGCGGCCTAAATATTCTTCACGCTGTGACACGGGTGGTGTATTTTTTTTTTTTTTTAAATCTGAACAAATTGATTTCTTAGTAGCTTGGACATCGTTCTTTTGTCACTATAACATTTCGAATCTCCTATAGTTTCGAACTTCAGGTGTTAGTTACAATAGAAAAGACGACTTAAGTAATAAGCCCCTGACCTTAACCATCAAGTTCAACCGTTTATGAGATCTCCAGCCTCAGATTCTCCTTTAATCCCATGATCCCTTTTCTCGACTGAATCTCTTAACAACGTCCTTTCTTTCTACCCAGGAATGAATATAAAGGTCTAATAACTCTACCAACCTTGAAAGATTCGCACGTCGTTCTCTGAATTCTTCCTTCTTTGTTGAACACTGATCTGTGGGGCTCCATCCTGACGACCTTCATTATTTCGTCGTCTTCCTTTTCATTTTGTCGACTTGCTGTTGGAAACGTAACCCCTTGGTACTCACTTCACCTTTCAGGAATCTGTCTTATTTTATTGGAAGCTACTATCTTCCTTTCGATCGGTTGTCATTCACTGAACTAGAATGACATTCTCAGTCTGTGGGTTAGGGTCTTCTTTCTTCCTTGCATCGTGATGGATTCCGTCTCTGCTTGTGTCGTCTACGTTGTTGCCATATGACGTAGTGGTCTCTCGAATGTCTTTTCTTTTCTGTCATCCGCATCGAGAGTACCTTTTTCTCCTCCTTATAGTCGGTCCCTATTCCTTTTTATTACGTCATTTTGTCAGTAGGTCACGGCTCCTGTGACATATACACCCCAGGGTCCCTCAAAGAAAAAATGCTTACTCCATAGGGGCAAACGAAGAAGAAAAGAAAAGGTTGGCTTTTCTAACTAGTGAGGATTTGTTGAATGACTTTTTGAGAAGAGGATTTGAAGAAGAAGCGTCTCTGATTTACCACCCTGTGATAGAGATGAAGCCGGCCATTGAACACGGAGGTCGAAGATTTGATTTGAAGCGTCTCTGATTTACCACCTTGTGATAGTTATGAAGCCCGCCATCGGACTGAGCGAACGATTGTCTGATTTGGGTCGTCTCTGATTTACCACCCTGTGATAGAGACATGAAGCCGGTCACTGAGCTGAAAGGATGTAATCTGTTTTCGTCCATAACATTACCACCCCTGTAAAATGTACTACCATCTATACTGATCATAATAAACGGCCTTCAAACGAGAACGAACTTCTCTTGTTATGAGCCTGCTGTGACACCTCTACACCTCACGGTAGAAGGGGAACGACTAAGTAAGTAAGTAATATATAAAAAACAAAAACCTCAAGCCTTCTATTCTTTGCCATCCCTCAAGTTCTGTCAGTGTCTTCTTCCTCCCTTTTAAGTAAATCTCTAATCCACTTCTCCATTTGTTTTTTTTTGGAATTCTAGAACAAGGACCGCCAGGTAAAGCTATCAGTTCGTTTTCTCATTGTGTCTTATCCACTGCCAGTCTACCTCTTACGCCACTAGTGAAATGGGTTCATTTTCGATACAAGACAACAGGAAGCTGAGACGCTTGGGAGTCATGACCCAGGTGGGCCCGCCCCCCTTAGAGTGTAAAGGAGTAATCGGGCCGAAACACTTGTCGGATGGGGGGACTTCTTCTGATGATCAGATTGCTTCCTGTTGTATCGCTCTGTAATAATAATAATAATAGCCCCTTCAGTCATAACTGACTATGGGAATGCGCCCCTGAGGTGACAGCCCTCAGCTGCTTATTTTCCTGGTGCTCCTTTCGACGTTTTCTCCTCACCTCTGCTTCTTGTGTGAGCCTCTCTTCGCCCAATCTGAGGTGGCGCCGTAAATAGCATCGCCACTTAGTGCAATCGGCAGCTTCATCCTCCCATGTTGCTGGATCCATGTCCAGTGCCCTCATATCTCTCTTGCACACATCTTTGAACCTCAGCTGTGGTCGCCCAACTGTTCTCTTGCCATCTGCTAATTGTCCGTAGAAGATATCTTTTGGGATGCGACCATCTTCCATGCGGCGAACATGGCCAAGCCAGCGAAGTCTGCGCTGTCTAAGAAGCGTATACATACTTTGAAGGCCAGCACGTGACAACACCTCGACATTTGTCACTTTATCTTTCCACGAGATGCCGAGGATGCGGCGTAGACACCGCAAATGGAAGGTATTGAGCCTTCTTTCTTGCTTAGCATAGGTCGTCCAGGTCTCGCTGCCATATAGGAGTGTGCTGGTGACGCATGCATTATATACCGCAGCTTTGGTCTTCATTGTGAGTTTAGAGTTTCCCCAAACACGCGATGTGAGGCGGGCAAAGGTAGTATCAATATCGCTCTGTAAAGAGTTTCTTATCATCATTGTCTGGTACTGCTACCCATCAGTTCCCCGTTGGTGATCTTGCCATATTATTTTAATCCGTCAATCTGCGCAAACGCCCATTTATAAATGTTAAAATATATGTAGCTTCTTGGTTATGATTATTATTGTATTCGTTATTATTGTTTGAGAACCATTATCAATATTGGACTTGTCGTTTCTGAATCCAACCGAATGTAGATTGGGGGAAAAAAAAAGGCGGATCGGATTTATTTTCGCTTTATTCTGTCACATTTCTTTACGCATTTTACAACCGTTGTACCAGTTTATCTTAAAGGATCTGCGGCCGACTATTGAAACAAGCAGTCCACTAATAATTGTTTAAATTTGTGTTGTCATTACTTTTTTGTTTTGTTTAACAAATTAAAAACAGAAGTATAAAACGGCGAAACCACAGGCTATATTTGTCCTCTGCATCTTTATTTGTTTCATTGCTGGGAAAATGTAAACATATAAAACTTTTGCAAAAATAACATGGCAGTCCCTACATTTCCAAAATAAAGACTCCATACTGTCTGGAAGTCCGTGACAACATCTGACAAAACTTCAAAACTGAAACAGTAAGAATAATCTTCTACTAATAAAGACCAACTATTCTTAGCTCCTACCAAAGACTACATCATCCAAGTTTAGAAGGAGAAACGATCATATGCGTAATATATTCTTTCAACCACCTCAACTGAGCTGCCTCGACTCTGTTGTCAGCTGTAACACTATCAGTCTGGTTGGTGACATATTATAAAGATGATTGTCACTTCAAGGACGAAGTATCTAGGATTAGGAACGTAATTCTATGCTTAGCCTGGAAAAAATGCATGCACTGTTTCGGCGAAAATATCGCACTCTTGTCTTACTAGTGGTTGTGGCCATTTTATTTTACCTTCTACAATGTTTTACAGTGTCAAAGTTGGGACATTTGGCACACACGAAGTCAGATAGTATGCCAATAAAATTTGACAAGGACCAGATACATGATATAGCAGATGTTGAAGAAGGCATCCTTGTTGGTAAAAAGGCGGAATACACAAAAAAGGAAGATGATGATGAACCTTTGCTAAAGGACCAAAAACAGGCTGCGATAGCCAAAAATAAATTGGACAGTGGTACGAAAGAAAGTAAAACACCAAAGACTAACCACTTTGAACACAAGAAAACTAAATTTAAAAGTGATAAGGAAAAGGCGAAATATCAGGTAGATGGAAGCTTGCTTCATTTGTTTGATAGTGAAAAATTTGAAACACCTTGTCAAGATGCCAAGCCACCAAATGAATTTAGTATCTTGAATATGACCAAGGACAGTCGCTTGATTGCAGCCAGCACCAATTTGCTTGGAGTTCTGGAGTCTGAGAAACATCTTTACAATGCTGACAACAGGAACATGTTAGCATGCCATAAAGCAACTCAGGTGAGCATATGTGAAAGATGTAACTTGCTAATGTCTGATATGTAGTATGACTCAAAGTATAAAAGAAAGGTATTAATAAAACTCAGTGTTACATCCATTTTTGCACAACCATTTATGATGCGAGACTTAACAGATTACCAGATGCCAAAATCTAACTATGTTAGACGTACTTACGTACGCATCTATGTATGTGATAATAGCTTAAATTTATTATGCACCAAAGAGCACAAATGTGGTGCGATATATTCGTTGGTTGCCACAGAGAACGCTTACGCGTCATAGGGTGAGAGACAAGATGCCGGCTTTACAAAACAGACGTTGTTCTGGTCTCTGAGTCCCATATTGTGGGAATAATTGATAGCGGTCATCTATTTGATACCTTCCAGGGTGAAGCGTTTGCCGTAGACAATTCTGGCTCATCTTCATCAGTATCTCAATGTGATACTCGACGTAAGTACTTTTCAAGATTCTGGCAGGGCTTCAGTAAGGCTGTTCATGATCTACTGCTAGTGCGTCCAGATCCTCTGTGAAGTAAGTTTGAAATCGATGCTTTGTATTGTAGTCTCAAGTAAAGATGTCCGGCCAAATATACATAAGAATCTATGATCAAAGATAGGATCTGAAAAGATGTAAAATATCTTCACCTCAATACTTTTGCCGTTCACGGGTTGTCCAACGGTCATTGAGGTCAATCAAGTTTGACATTGAAATCATATCTACATGCTGTATTATGATTGCCGTGCCTGATGTTCCAGTGTGTCTTCGTATGATGATGTCATCCACGTTTTGTCAAATAAATTCGTTATAGAAACTGTCCTTCAAGCCCGGAGTTCAGCGTCCATCAATCACATCTGAATGTTGGTTTACACATTGACATTGATTCGTTATTATCACAGCCCATAGACATGTCGTCATTGGGATCACTATATTAGTCGGCCACCCGTAAGCCCGACCAAACTGACAGCATTCCTAGTCAGTAGTCTGATGGACTATTAGTATAAGACACAACCAATATTCACAAGAAATAACTGTCGCATCTGTAGTAGGTTTGATGGTATTGTATGGTGGTGATGGTACTACGTGTGATGCATGAGGTCAGCTGTGAAGGCTCCTGAGATAATATGTAACTGTGAATTGTCAGAAGGCCCTTCTCGCTACCACTACGACCTCACACTTATCTTTTTTTGTGTTCTAATGAATGTGGCTACGTTAAATGTCTAGGGTAATGATATGTATTGTGGTGTGGTAGTTTATAGACACACACACAGATATTTACTAAGTCTAATAATATTAACAAATGTTATAATACACTGAACTAACTCAAGTGTGTAAAATTTTTGATAGAAATTTTCTTACATTTATTTTGTTCTGGATCAAGTTTTATTTTGACCAGAACTTATAAAAGATTTAGGAATTATGAAAAAAAAAATGCATGGAATATTACATAATAAATGCAAGAGTGTACATATGTATGTTACTAGACTATTTAGTTTTATTAATGTTTATAGTAGTCATCTAATTTGGGAGACCGTTTAATGGTTGTGCTGTTGGGGTGGCCTCATCACTCCAGTCTATATTGACTACACAGTGTCCAGTAAATTGCAGGAATTTTATGGGATTGTTAGTAACTATATTGAGTTGGTGAATTCTCAGCAGACCAGAGGCTCACTCAACTTTGAAGATGTAGCTCTGGTGCTGAGGTCTGGTGGCCCCACCTCTCCGTGCTTGGGGGCAATAATAGTGGTCTGGTGGCCCCACCTCTCCGTGCTTGGGGCAATAATAGGCTGCTCTGACACAAGGTTACTGCACGGATCCACTCGGGTAAAATCAACAACTCGTTTGACACCACCTTGGTGCCAACTGAAACTCACAGCTCTGCAATCAAAGTATTGGCTATGTGTCAAAATTTCATTCTCTAACCATGTCTGGACACAACACTACACAACAACAACACCATATAGACAGGTCAGATCTCTCTGACCATACAGCACATTTTACCATGGTGGTTTCACATCAGATAGGTTCTCCCAGACTACAGATTCTGAAATATGTTTATTAGTTTCCTCCCCTAAAATAGGATAGGTAATATGTTTCATTGATCTCAACACTTGATCTGTCCTTCCTAATCCTTGCTGGAGTTTATGTATTTTATTTGTCTCTAGACCCTGAACTGGGGCGGGGGGTCTAGAGCGAACCCTTACTTGTTGTAAGGAACAGATTATGCTATTGCAGTATCAAATCACTCGAACCTTAAACAAATATTACAATGTATAAAGAAATAAGTTTAGTCTTACCAGAAATATGAATATAGTACACAGTAAATAAGTGCTAGCAAAACTCTGCTGAGCTGCTGGCTATAGTATGGTGTCCCACTGAATATTATGTATTATTTCTGGGAAATCACCACTACAATTAATGACTGTGTTACTGGACAGACTTATGTCGAATGGCAAAAATGTGCGTCTCTATCCCGCTAATGTAAAATGCGTTGGCCAATCAGATCAGAAAACTAAGCTTTTCAATTCAAAATTTGAAAATAAAGTCAAAATTACATCTTATTTTCTCAAATGTACGTCCGTCACATTTTATCTTTTCCCAAAAAGTCAAAAGTACATCTCAATTTTTAAAATGTACGTCGGTCACAATTTATCTTTTCCCCACAATTTCACTTGTTTTTTTGGACTAACACATGTAAAACTGCACGAACCTGCCTCCTAAGTTATTTTTAGCCACTACTGTCCGCTACTCCCCCCCTCTTGCATTCTAACTAAATTTGAACACTTGAGTCTCAAGGTTGCGAATTTTGTGCAAATAGTGGCATGTTTGATTCAATGCAGTCTTTCGCTGATGTGAACAACCCCGTCTTTTGTCATTATCTTTCTTATTATCTGTCCGTCTGTATAAATGAAAGTATATTATTTCACTGCTCAGAATGGGCCATCCGGCCAGCTAATTTTTATATTCCTAACATTAATATTAAGAAAAAGTTACTTTTTGAATTTTGTAATATTTCAAACATCTGCGTTTAGCCGCTGAATTCAAATAAAAGGCTTGGTATCGCAAAAGCGTCCAATAAATGACTGTGGCGTATCATATCCAAGGTCCCTTCTGTCGAATTCCTTACTTTCTGTCAACTTGGGGGGGGGGGGGGGGGGGTGACTTTTCCTCCTTGCCCCACCAATTTGCGTCCATTAACCTCGCTAGTTCAAGTACGCGTTCAGTCAGATTTTTGTCCTTTGATCCTCGTTCCGTTTTGCCTTCATTTTTAACACCTGATGACCCGCGGCGCGGGCGATCATGTATTCCAGCAGCTTACGCATTGGTTTTTTATCCCTACGTTGTATCATTGGAGATATTTTGACGTTGTATCACTGTTAATTTTTACGACACATCTCCCCACCTGAAAACATGCCTACGGCAAGTTCTAAAACCAGTGATACACATAGACAAAATCTCTCCTTACGCCTGCCATTACTCTAATTTTGATCACAGGGGTGCCGACTGAGGAAATCTGCACCGACATTCAATTTACCTGGGATATATTGGATACTAAACTGATAAGGTTGAAGCAATAAAGACCACCTCAGCAATCTTGCGTTTTCATGCTTAGCCTGAGATAAGAATACGAGAGGCTGATGATCCGTCTCGACCACAAAAGTCCTACCATACAGATAGATTTGAAACTTCTTTATTGCCCAGACCAACGCTAAACATTCTTTTTCGCTTGTGGAGTATCCTTGTTCCGCCTTATTCAATTTGCGGCTTGCATAAGCGACTGGTTTCAGTTCCCCATCAGGTGAAGATGATCTTTGCAACAAAGCCGCTCTGAGTCCTACATTACTTGCATCGGTTCTTAAGACAAAGTCCTGTGTCAAATCAGGTAGTTTGAGAATAGGCTTGCTAGTGAGTTTTTCCTTTAAATCCTGGAACGCTAATTCACTTTGCGCAGTCCAATTAATTTTATCTGGAAGTCCCTTGCGAGTCAGATCAGTCAGAGGAGCACAAATAGAGTTAAAATCTTTGATATATTTTTGATAAAATCCGCATAACGACACAAATGATCGCACGTCCTTTTTTGTTTGTGGTCTAGGTGCTCTCTGCAGTTTTTCCAAGTTCTTAGGATCAGGGGTCATGCTACCCTGATATACAGTGTGTCCCAAGAATTCCAACTCTTTGCATCCAATGCAACATTTTGTTGGCCTAGCAGTTAAGTTCGCCTCCCTAAGCCTATTAAATAACATTTCTAGAGCTTCAATGTGTTCTTCAAATGTCTCTGTGGCGACGAGAATATCATCCATGAAATTCGTGATACATGGGTTATTCAGGGGATCCAACAATTTGCGCATCATCCTTGAAAATACACTCGGAGCATTTTTCAGTCCGAATGGTAGCATGTTGAATTCATAATGTCCATCTGAAGTGCTAAAAGCCAAATAAGGTCTCACTTCAGGCTTCACTGGGATCTGGTAATAGCCTTTACTAAGATCCACCTTTGAAAAGTATTTTGCCTTGTTCAGTCTGGCAAATAACTGTTTTGTGTCTGGTAATGGATCCACTTGTCCTTCTGTGACAGCATTCAGTTTCCTGTAATCTATGCACAGTCTGTGTTCCCCAGACGGTTTTCTCAACAATACGACACTAGAACTAAAAGATGATTCACTGTGTGAAATAATCCCTCCTTCAACAAATAATCTATTTCTTCCTTCAATGCCTTCTCCTTCGCGAACCGAATAGAATAGGCTCTCATACAGATTGGGTTTGAGTCTACCAGTTTCATGTCATACTGTAGCAAATTTGTATGTCCTGGTTTATCTGTTAATACATCTGTATGTTCCTCCAGAACCTGTTGAACTCTCTCCCTCTGGTTTTTAGTCAGGTGCTTACTGACTTTTACCTGTGCTGCTGTTTCACAAGGATGTAATGGGTATTCATGTGAGGTGAGTGGTTCCTTTTGCATTTGAGTTGCGATAGCTAAGGTCAGTAAGGGGGTGCTTTCCTGGAGTGGTCTGTCCAGATACTTCTTTAACAGGTTTACATGATAAACTTTCTCCTTCCCCTTTTTGTCAATTTTATAGTTTGTTCTAGACACCTTCTCTAGAACCGTATATGGACCTTGCCAACCAATTTGTAATTTATTCTGGCTACCGGGTAGTAGAAGCAGCACCTTCTCTCCGACTGCCAGTTCTCTGTCCTTTGCCTTCCTATTAAAATATGCTGCATGTTTCTTCCTGGCTTGTTTCAAATTATCATTTGCCAGTTTCCATCCAGCTTTCAAACGAGTGGTCAGTTCGTTCACGTATTGATAAGATGAGGTAACAGTCTCTTCCGCCTTCTCATCTGTCCAGGTCCTTAATAGAGCTTCTAATGGACCTTTTATTGGCCTCCCAAATAGCAGAGTTGCGGGAGCCATCCCGGTTGAACTATGTGGTACCTCCCGGTACGCAAACAATGCGGCGGGCAGGAATTGATCCCACAGATCCGGTTTTTCGTGTGCCAGCTTTCTCAGGATAGAAATGAGAGTCCCGTTGAACCTCTCTACCTGGCCGTTCCCTTGTGGATGGTACGGACTACAATGAAAGTGTCTGGCTTGAAATAGCTTAAAAACTTCTTCCGTTAGTTTCCCCTTGAACTGAGAACCATTATCCGTCAAGATTTGATGCGGGAATCCTAATCGGGTAAATATTGTAAGTAGTGCCTCTGCTACATGTTTTGAATCAATTGATGGCAGGGCTACCGCCTCTCCCCACATAGAACAAGTGTCCACCAGAGTAAGGATGTAACTGTTCCTCCTCTTGGTCCGAGTGAGAGGTCCTACAATATCCACTGCAACCCTCTCAAAAGGTGTTCCCACTATGGGCATTTCCCCTAGAGTTGCAGGAGCAGTCCAGTGCTTTGGAGCTACCCTTTGACATTCTGGGCAGGATTTGACATATCTTTTTATATCCTCCGTTATCCCTGGCCAGAAGTAATGACAAGCTATACGCTGTCCTGTGGCGCTGATCCCCATGTGACCACTGAAGGGAATCGCATGCCCGAGTTCCATCACTTTATCTCTATATGAAGTGGGAAGAACCAGCTGGTTGTGACCATTTGTTCCAGTTCCGGCCTTCCTGTATAAGAGTTTGTTCTTCATGAAATATTCCCCCTTGCTCGGAGGTGTGTGGCATTTGGGCAATTTTTTAAAACATGGCTTGAGTGTCCTATCCTCAGCCTGCGCCTTCCTCATCTCCTCTGGATGAGCATTTATAGGTTCACCTTCTTCCTCCTTCTTCTGTGACCTGGTCTGCACTGTCGCCATGATCACAGGTCTCTCGGGATTCCCCAAGAAGACGTATCTACACCCCAATATCAGAGGGTAGATTGGTTCATCTATCACTGCTGCTCTGATTTCTCCTTCCACATAGCGAGTTTTCACCGTTATCCTTGCGATGGGAAGTGTCATGAGTGGTATGTCCTTAGTTGCCCCTTGTATTTCCACTGTTTCTGTGGTATACTGACTTGGGTCCACTAGGCTAGACTTCACAACTGAATCATAATCCAAACCTGTATCATAAAGGCACCTTATGGTGACCCCATTACAAATAACAGCCTCACAAACTGGGGGGTGATAAGGTTCCTGTTGTCCATTAGGATTAACCTTTAATCTTTGCGTCCCCGACTTCATTGCAGCAATGTTTGAAGGTTTCCTTCTACAAAATTCGGTGTTATGGTTATCCTTCTTGCACCATTTACACCATCTTTTTCCTTGGTTCAACGGTTTTCTTTCATTGAATTTTTGGTCATTGAACTGTGAGTTTCTGTCTCTGTAGTCATTTCTTGGCCGTTCAAAGTTTGTCCTACCTTTATTTCCCTGCTCTCTATTATCAAATTTATTAAATTGCTGTGGAGCTTTAAAATTATCTATGTGCTTCTTTTTAGCACCACTTACCTCTGCCTGGGCTGCCTGATACCTCTCAGCGACATTTAAAACCTCCCCCAACTTCTCTGCACCTTGTTCCATGAGAAATTTTCTCATGTCTGGAGCCATGGACTCTCTCAATTGCTCAATCATGATCATTTCTTTAAGATCTTGGGTCTTCCCCAGAGCAGTCCATTTCTCCAAATAGGTTTCTAGTCTGGCAGAGAATTGGTGGTATGTCTCCCCAGACAACAATTTGGCATTTCTAAATTTCTTACGATAAAATTCCCCATTTTTTTCGTACCTCAATAACAAAGCCTGCTTTAACATGTCATAATTCTCCTGGTCTTCTCTGTGCATTTTTGCAAAGACTTCGTAAGAAGTACCTCTCAGTCCCTGTGATAGCTTTAAACTCCACCTCTCTCTCTCTAACCCATATGTAGTAGCTAATAACTCAAAACGTCCTAGGTACCCCTCTATGTCATCGTCTTTTTCAACAAAATGGTCTAAATGAAACCCCATAGCTGAGTTTGAGGCTCCCAGACTGGGCGTAGCATCTGAGGCAAAAGGGCTGGCACCATTTTCAAGGACCGGGCCTTGTAGCTCCAGCTCCCTTAGTCGTAATTCGTGCTCCCTTTGCAACCTTTTATCTTCTGCCTCCCTTTGCTGTCGTTTTTCTTCGGCCTCCAATGCCTTTGCCTCTTTGTCAGCCTCAATCTGCAACCTCTTAGTCTCAGCCTCAATTTGTAACCTCTTCTCTTCAGCCAACCGTTCGGACTCTAATTTTCTTTCAGCCTCTTTGTCTAATCTCCTTTCTTCCCGTTCAATATATTTATCACATTCAGCCGTTACATGTTGAATTAAAATCTGACCCTCCATTCCCATCTCCTTTGCTGACAGCACAGCAGCTGATCGGAATTTTGCCAGCTCTGCCATACTTTTTAGACAATATAATAATATACAAGATAAATCTCTAACCTCTAAAGAACTTCTATTTACTATAGTCTAACTAATTCTAATTAATTAATTTACTAATTACTGGCTGTGAAGATTCACCAACTTTTATTTGCAGGGACACTTTTAATTTTAAGGGAATTTTACAATTTTGTTCCCCTAATTTTATTTCTCCCACCAGGAGATCCTAATATACTTAATGGGCTAATTATCCCGGGACAAAGAGACCCCAATATATGTAGTGGGTTTGATGGTATTGTATGGTGGTGATGGTACTACGTGTGATGCATGAGGTCAGCTGTGAAGGCTCCTGAGATAATATGTAACTGTGAATTGTCAGAAGGCCCTTCTCGCTACCACTACGACCTCACACTTATCTTTTTTTGTGTTCTAATGAATGTGGCTACGTTAAATGTCTAGGGTAATGATATGTATTGTGGTGTGGTAGTTTATAGACACACACACAGATATTTACTAAGTCTAATAATATTAACAAATGTTATAATACACTGAACTAACTCAAGTGTGTAAAATTTTTGATAGAAATTTTCTTACATTTATTTTGTTCTGGATCAAGTTTTATTTTGACCAGAACTTATAAAAGATTTAGGAATTATGAAAAAAAAAATGCATGGAATATTACATAATAAATGCAAGAGTGTACATATGTATGTTACTAGACTATTTAGTTTTATTAATGTTTATAGTAGTCATCTAATTTGGGAGACCGTTTAATGGTTGTGCTGTTGGGGTGGCCTCATCACTCCAGTCTATATTGACTACACAGTGTCCAGTAAATTGCAGGAATTTTATGGGATTGTTAGTAACTATATTGAGTTGGTGAATTCTCAGCAGACCAGAGGCTCACTCAACTTTGAAGATGTAGCTCTGGTGCTGAGGTCTGGTGGCCCCACCTCTCCGTGCTTGGGGGCAATAATAGTGGTCTGGTGGCCCCACCTCTCCGTGCTTGGGGCAATAATAGGCTGCTCTGACACAAGGTTACTGCACGGATCCACTCGGGTAAAATCAACAACTCGTTTGACACCACCTTGGTGCCAACTGAAACTCACAGCTCTGCAATCAAAGTATTGGCTATGTGTCAAAATTCCATTCTCTAACCATGTCTGGACACAACACTACACAACAACAACACCATATAGACAGGTCAGATCTCTCTGACCATACAGCACATTTTACCATGGTGTTTCACATCAGATAGGTTCTCCCAGACTACAGATTCTGAAATATGTTTATTAGTTTCCTCCCCTAAAATAGGATAGGTAATATGTTTCATTGATCTCAACACTTGATCTGTCCTTCCTAATCCTTGCTGGAGTTTATGTATTTTATTTGTCTCTAGACCCTGAACTGGGGCGGGGGGTCTAGAGCGAACCCTTACTTGTTGTAAGGAACAGATTATGCTATTGCAGTATCAAATCACTCGAACCTTAAACAAATATTACAATGTATAAAGAAATAAGTTTAGTCTTACCAGAAATATGAATATAGTACACAGTAAATAAGTGCTAGCAAAACTCTGCTGAGCTGCTGGCTATAGTATGGTGTCCCACTGAATATTATGTATTATTTCTGGGAAATCACCACTACAATTAATGACTGTGTTACTGGACAGACTTATGTCGAATGGCAAAAATGTGCGTCTCTATCCCGCTAATGTAAAATGCGTTGGCCAATCAGATCAGAAAACTAAGCTTTTCAATTCAAAATTTGAAAATAAAGTCAAAATTACATCTTATTTTCTCAAATGTACGTCCGTCACATTTTATCTTTTCCCAAAAAGTCAAAAGTACATCTCAATTTTTAAAATGTACGTCGGTCACAATTTATCTTTTCCCCACAATTTCACTTGTTTTTTTGGACTAACACATGTAAAACTGCATGAACCTGCCTCCTAAGTTATTTTTAGCCACTACTGTCCGCTACTCCCCCCCTCTTGCATTCTAACTAAATTTGAACACTTGAGTCTCAAGGTTGCGAATTTTGTGCAAATAGTGGCATGTTTGATTCAATGCAGTCTTTCGCTGATGTGAACAACCCCGTCTTTTGTCATTATCTTTCTTATTATCTGTCCGTCTGTATAAATGAAAGTATATTATTTCACTGCTCAGAATGGGCCATCCGGCCAGCTAATTTTTATATTCCTAACATTAATATTAAGAAAAAGTTACTTTTTGAATTTTGTAATATTTCAAACATCTGCGTTTAGCCGCTGAATTCAAATAAAAGGCTTGGTATCGCAAAAGCGTCCAATAAATGACTGTGGCGTATCATATCCAAGGTCCCTTCTGTTGAATTCCTTACTTTCTGTCAACTTGGGGGGGGGGGGGGGGGAACGTGACTTTTCCTCCTTGCCCCACCAATTTGCATCCATTAACCTCGCTAGTTCAAGTACGCGTTCAGTCAGATTTTTGTCCTTTGATCCTCGTTCCGTTTTGCCTTCATTTTTAACACCTGATGACCCGCGGCGCGGGCGATCATGTATTCCAGCAGCTTACGCATTGGTTTTTTATCCCTACGTTGTATCATTGGAGATATTTTGACGTTGCATCACTGTTAATTTTTACGACAGCATCGACGGAAGGTCAAAGAACATACAGAAGTAAACAGCGTATCAGCCGATGGCCAAAGAACATAACGAGAGTTAAAAGAACACTAACACTATACTATACATCAGACCCAAACAAGAAACCCAAACTAAACAGCAAAACAAGTTACAACACTTAGACTTCCTGCAGTGAGGATAAGTAGGGGATGGGAAGGATCCCGTTAACATGCCCATTGAGGCATATTGGGAATATGGTGTTAGGCCCATATTTTCTTGACCATCGGCACACTAGGGGTGATGTGGTCAGCATCACGCCGGCAACCTTAACCTTCCCAGAGTTGCTCTGGTACCCAATTAGGGCTAGGTCGACCCAGGAGCTGTTTGTGGCCTAAAAGAATCCCACCCAACTGGGGATAGAACCATGGACCACTGAGCTAGGAAGCCAGTGCACTAACCACTATGCTACCGCAGATCCTGAGGATAAGTTGTATTTAAGAATAAACTTTTTTTTTTCATAAAAGTGAATACATTTCTTTCAGCCATTTCTTTTGTTTTCTTGTTTGGCTTGTTATAATAAAAAGGTAGTCCCATAACAGCTACAGCTGTAGGAAAGTGAAGTGTTAGACTTCATTAAACTAGGTCTCTGCTTTATGAGTTGAGATTACTGGTTCCATTCCTCTTTACTTTTGCTGAGTAAAAGAGCAAAACTGCTTGCAGTAGACATTTAATCTGGTTTAGAAAATTCTCTATGGAGGGAAAGGTCTGTGGGAAAAGGTATAGAGAATGATCAGGGAAGACTAAGTTTGTTAAAACATTACAATAGGTCAGACTGAACAAATGTGTAGCATTGTAATAGGAAATTCTGTATGGAGCATTACAACAGTAGACAGTCTGATCATCAGGAGAGTTTCTCCATCAGACAAGTGTTTTGGTCCTTTAACCTTCTCATCTCTTTAAGGGGGTTGACCCACTTGGGTCATGACTCTTAAGTGTTATCTCCCTGTTGTTTCTTGTATTGCCTACACTTAGAATTGAACCCACTCTACTTTGTTTGCAAATACTCAGCTAGCGCTTCCCTCCTGGTGTTATCCAACCTGAGGTGGTTATGAAAGTAAAGATGTTGTACATAAACTTACTGTCCTGAATTCTGTTAACCGTTGCAGTCATTCTGTAACTAGCACAGTTTATTTTTTGACTGTTTTGCCAAGTCTTTTCAGTGCCCTTGTCCTTGACTGTTCCTTCAGTCCCAGTTGTTTCAGTAGATCATAGCCAGAAGACCTCTTGCACTTACTTCTCCAGCTACGACTTTTACTGTGGATCCCTCAGATCTTAATTCCATGAAAAGGTCATTATATTTGACCATTTTGAATGCATGCTACTCATCTAACCTGGCACTGTCAGCCTAATCTTTATAATCTGATATGATGTTTGGGATTGCAGTGTTATATCTGATCATCTTTCAGATTTACTAATGATGACAGAGTATTTCCCTCTCCCAAGTAGGTCTGCTATCCTTTCCCAGTTGTTTACACCATCAAGAATAGTTCATAAGCTAATATGTATTGCATTAGTTGCTCTGCTCCCAGGAAGTATTTATTTGTAACATGGAGGTCTGATCTTGGTTCTCCAGGTCAACTGGAAAGGAAAATTAGAGATTATTTAAAGTTGACCTTCAGAAAGAAGAAGACCAATGATGGTAATTCACAAATGGAGAGAAATGTTAAAGAAGGATTGTAGAGCAAAAACAGAAATACACGCTGAGTAACATTAAAGAAGAATGTAAATGAACATTTTCATATTACTTTCTGTTCATTTTCTAGGTTCAGATTTCTCGTCTGCAAGTAAATGATGACTACTGTGACTGCCCAGATTCCTCAGATGAGCCAGGAACTTCAGCTTGTCCAAACAGCAGGTGAGCTAAGAAGTTTCAAAGTGAGGAGATACAATGAGAAGTACAGAGATGGGATAATATTCATAATGATGTTGAACATCAGACAACTGAGTGAAAAGGCCCTTGAGTATAAGAGTGAGATCCATCTTTGTTTCATAGATCTGGAAAAGGCGTTTGACAGGGTCCCCTGGAGCAAACTTTGGGATTGTTTGGCAAGGAAGAACATTCCAGCACCTCTGATTCATGCTATACAGAGCTTCTACAAGTCTTGCAGAAATTATGTGAGGACAGCAAATCATAAGTCAGAAGAGTTCAGGACCACCACTGGTGTAAGACAAGGTGATATCCTGTCACCTTACCTTTTCATACTCCTCATGGACGATGTCATTAAGGCATGTAAGGAAAGAACAAGAAAGTATTCAGTGTGGTACTGGAAGATGAGACAGGTCTGTATTTTGGAGCTGGCATTTGCTGATGATGTTGCCCTGATTGCTAAATCAGAGGCACATCTCCAATTCAACCTGCAAGTCTGGAAGGAAGAGCTGGAGAAGAGAGGGATGGTCATAAGCAGCTCTAAAACAAAATCCATGGTGATATCACGAGAAGAAAGAAGACATCAGATTAAGCTGGGAGAACAGGTCCTGGAGCAGGTAGACCACTTTAAATACCTCGGAGCTATTATTGACCGAAAGGGAGTTATCAAAGAAGAGTTGGCCACTCGAAAAGCAGCAGCTGGGAGACTTTTTCAGGCCGTAAATCGAGGATTCCTCAGCAAGAGAGAGGTTGGTAAGAAAACGAAGATGGCTGTATACCGCTCCACCTATGTCCCAGTCTTGACATATGGATGCGAGTCATGGGCAATGACTACAACCCACAAAAGCCAGATCCAAACCTCAGAAATGAGGTATCTGAGGAAGGTGGTTGAAGTAACAAGAAGAGACATGGTACGCAACCAGACGATACGTCAAGGCCTTAAATCCCACCCCCTGCAGACCCAAGTAGAACAGTTCCAACTAAGATGGTTTGGCCATGTCTGCAGAATGGGAGAAGATCGGCTACCACGACAAGCATGGGAAACAAAGAGCCAAGGATCCAGACCTCCAGGACGACCCAGAGTCCGCTGGGAGGACAACATTAGACAATCTTTGAAGGACCGAGGACTAGAATGGAACCAGGCCAGGAGGAAGACAGCTGATAGGATAGTCTGGCGCTCTCTCTTCCAAACCTTTACACCTCATGGTAGAAGGGGAACGACTAAGTAAGTAAGTAAGTATGTCATAAGAATCACTAAGGAGGACTGTGCACTGGGATAGCAACCTCATCATGTAAAACTAACTGCTATAGTAGCTAACAGTACAAGAGCACAAGATATGCTTTGGGAGATGCTACCTCATAGGGAACAACAGCCACAAACTTACAAAGCAAATATGAGACATTTAAAACAGTAGTGTTTATCTTTTTTTTTTTTAATTCTTCATGCACCATAACACCGGGCTTTGAGAAACTCATGCACTCAAGAAGTAAGAGTCATACGTGTGTTATGGGTTGATTATTTCTTTGGTTAACTTGCCTAGGGTATTCAACTTCGGAGAGGTCCTTCCCATAATACTTCATTTACTTGTGTGAACTCAACACGGCATTCCATCATGCCGGTAACACTTTTAAATGCAGCCTTTTAAATTACATATTTAGTCTCCAACAGTAAAGAAGTCCTCAAGGCCAGTTTGGACGTGAAGACGAATATAGATTTATTTACTGAACAAGCTCCAATTAACAGGCATCCAAATATCAATGTAAGACAATGGCATGACCTAGCCAGTCTAGAAAATGTCGCTGGTTGTGGACCATGTCTCTTCTTGTTACTTCAACCACTTTCCTCAGATACCTCATTTCTGAGGTTTGGATCTGGCTTTTGTGGGTTGTAGTTATTGCCCACGACTCGCATCTATATGTCAAGACTGGGACATAGGTGGAGCGGTATACAGCCATCTTCGTTTTCTTACCAACCTCTTTCTTGCTGAGGAATCCACGATTTATGGCCTGAAAAAGTCTCCCAGCCGCTGCTTTTCGAGTGGCCAACTATTCTTTGATGCCTCCCTTTCGGTCTATAATAGCTCCGAGATATTTAAAGTGGTCGACCTGCTCCAGGACCTCTTATGACATACTTGGCAGGGAATGATGGTCTTGGTCTTTGCTCAAAGAATGGCAATTATGAAAAAACTTGCTGGAACATCTTGGGGTGCAGATGAGAAAGTGCTTAAGACGTTGTACACAGGGCGAGTGAGGCCAGTTCTTGAATATGGCATGGCAGCATGGGCAACAGCAGCTAAGACAAACTTCGATAAAATTAGCAGACTCCAAAATCAAGCAATGAGAATTATAACGGGAGGCATGAAGTCAACACCTATAAAAGAACTCGAAAAGATTACATGCCTCCAGCCAATGACAGATAGAAGAGACTGCAGGGCTCAACAACAGGCCGAAAAATTCAAAAGACTAACAGACCACCCAATGTGCCATAGAATAAATGCTCTTAGAAGGCAAAGACTCAAACGAAGTAATTTTGTAGAATCAACCAAACCACAAATGAGAGCAGTATCCATAGATGAAATATCCACTGTTAAACCCATCTACACTGCACACAAGCTTCCAGTTTGGAAACAAAATCGTTTCCCTAAAATGATAGAAAACATTCCTGGAATTGAAAGTAAAAAGAGCCAAACTGCAACAGATAGAAAATCCATAACGACAAAATACATAGAGAAACATTATCCACGCAACACCTGGACCCATGCATACACAGATGGATCAGCAACAAATGCAACAGAAAATGGAAGTGGGGGTGTCTTTCTGACCTTAAGCACTAGTGCAGAAAAAAGGCTGTCAGTGGCGACAGGACGATTCTCCAGCAACTTCAGAGCAGAGGCAGAGGCCTTGAAAACTGCAGCAGAGGTTATATTGACAGAAGAAACGGCAGAGAGACAAGTTGCTTTCTTTACTGATGCACAGTCAGTAATTGCAACGTTGAAAAGACAAAATAATACAGACCTGGATGATCTCAGAGTAGTTCTCCACAAACTTTGTCAACGATTCAAGAGTGTTGTGATCCAGTGGATCCCATCTCATTGTAACATCGCCGGCAATGAAGAGGCTGACAGAATGGCAAAAGAAGGTTCACATCTACCTCAGCCTGATGCAAGCATAACTTTTGAGGAGGCAAAGAGTTTTATCAGAATCAGTTACAGAAACAAATGGAATGGAGAACATCCAGGGCACACACAGAATGATGCTTACTACCAGCTCCACAGAAGAGAACAAGTGGTAATCTTCAGACTCCGCACTGGCCACAACAGATTGAGATACCATCTATTCAACAAGCTAAAGATAGGAACTACCGATCAGTGTAACTGTGGCACTGATAAAATGACTGCTGAACATCTGCTTCAAAGTTGCCCCTTATATGTGGTACAGAGAAAGTGCATATGGCCGACGCCAGCTCCTTTCGTGGAAAAGCTTTACGGGGATTCAAATAGCCTCAAACTGACAACTGCTTTCTTTGAGAACATTCAAGTGGACGTCTGAGAGTGTACGAAGAAGAAGAAGCTCCCCAATGTCTTTTCTGCTTTTGTTTATTTTATTTCTATGTTTCTTCCATCAGTGCTTGACAGTTGTTCTAGTATATAATTTGTTCAATGCATATTTGTTCAGTGCTTGATTTATCCAGTGCCAGTTTCTCAGTTGGTATAATGTCGATTGATCCATTGATAAGGTCAGTCCAGTGCCAAATAATCCCTTGCTATAATAAATTTGTCAAAAGTTATGATTGGTCAAATGGTACAGTTTGTCTCACAGCAGAAATGAAATCTAGTGGAATCTGACTAAACAGTTTGATGATCTAGATTTTTCAGATGACTTGGCTGTCCTGTAACCAGATGCAAGACAAAATGAAAATATTTGATGAGAGGTCACAACAGGTATGTCTGAAAATACACCGGGAAAGGACAGTGATAATGAGAATAAATGCAAGAACTGATAACAAGACAGAACCTAAAGAAACACCACTACAAGATGTGGAACCATACACGTACCTTCGCAGCAATATAGACAAAGTTGGAGGGACAGACAATAAAATCAAAATAAGAATACAAAAATCAAGAAGAACTTTCATTGCATTGGTAAAAATATGGAGATCAAGAGAAATCAAGTCCAACACAAAAATAAGAATCTTCAACCAAAATGTCAAGTCAGTCCTATTGTATGGCTCTGAAACATGGAGAAAACAAAGACAACAACTAAAAAGCTACAAACTTTCATAAATGGGTGCTTGCATAGAATAGAAGGATTAAAATGGTATGACTAGATCACTAATGCGGAACTGATGACAAGAACCAGAAAGTTTGATAGATAGGACACACATTGAGGAAAACTGTGGATAGCAATATAATGCAATGCTTGTTCTGGAACCCCCAGGGTAAGAGGCAGGGGTAGACCAAGAAACACATGGAGAAGAGAATTGGAGACAGAAGTGAAAATGATGAGGAAAACATGGAAAGAACTTGAGCTGATGGCACGTGATAGGAGTTGGCATGTGTTTGTTGAAGGCTTATGCTCCTTGGGGAGCTTAAAGATATTGATTGATGATAGTTTGTGGAAGTTTATTCATCCAATTGTACAATTAGTCCAGTGCCTATTTTTCCTATGCTAGTTGATGCACTGGTATTTTTTGTCCAGTATCAGCTAGCGTTATTTTATGCTTCCCAACAGTCTGACTGAGCAATTTATTTTTGCTACAAGCATGCATGTAAACTGTTTAATACTTACAACAAATAGTATGATTGGGCAGTTTTATGTTTGTCATAAGCATTTGTGTAAAATGTTTAATACTGACAACAAATAATATGACTGACCAATTTATGTTTGTTACAAGCATGTGTGTAAAATGTTTAATACTGACAACAAATAGTATGATTGGGCAGTTTTATGTTTGTTACAAGCATGTGTGTAAAATGTTTAATACTGACAACAAATAGTATGACTGAGCAGTTTTATGTTTGTTACAAGCATGTGTGTAAAATGTTTAATACTGACAACAAATAGTATGACTGAACAGTTTTATGTTTGTTACAAGCATGTGTGTAAAATGTTTAATACTGACAACAAATAGTATGACTGAGCAGTTTTATGTTTGTTACAAGCATGTGTGTAAAATGTTTCATACTGACAACAAATAATATGACTGGGCAGTTTTATGTTTGTTACAAGCTTGTGTGTAAAATGTTTCATACTGACAACAAATAGTATGACTGAGCAGTTTTATGTTTGTTACAATGTGTGTAAAATGTTTCATACTGACAACAAATAGTATGACTGAGCAGTTTTATGTTTGTTACAAGCATGTGTGTAAAATGTTTAATACTGACAACAAATAGTATGACTGAGCAGTTTTATGTTTGTTACAAGCATGTGTGTAAAATGTTTCATACTGACAACAAATAGTATGACTGAGCAGTTTTATGTTTGTTACAAGCATGTGTGTAAAATGTTTCATACTAACAACAAATAGTATAACTGAGCAGTTTTATGTTTGTTACAAGCATGTGTGTAAAATGTTTAATACTGACAACAAATAGTATGACTGAGCAGTTTTATGTTTGTTACAAGCATGTGTGTAAAATGTTTCATACTGACAACAAATAGTATGGGCACATTACGAGAATTGTTGGTTTGCTCCTTGAGGAGCATAGAACCACCACTACAGTTAGCTTTCTTGCAGGAGCTATACCAAAGCATCACATGTTTTTGCAGTGTGGTTTCTGTAGCAATGTGTTTTACTTGACTAGGATTGTGGTTCCAGATAAACTGAATTATGATGATTAGTTCATTTACCATGACTGATGAGTTTTGGCATATTTACTTTGAATATTTATGATTGTTGTACCTTGAACAATTAAAGTATTTTTTGTATAGTATTTAGTTTGAAGAAGAATGTTCATATACTTATGTGAATACCAGTATTTAGTGTCATTACTTTTACACTAAATATAAAGCATTTTACATACTTGTAATTTGTAAAATCATCATTGGATAAATTGTGTATTAGGTGAATCACAGTGGACCAGTCAAACCATTAGATGAATTGGCATTTGACTAAATGTACTGTAAGTTAGGGAAGGAAAGGGCAGCGAAGAAGGGAACAGGTCATCCCATCTCTCGATGCTAGACCTAATATGGTGATGTCTCTAATTCTTCACTCCCTTATGGCAGTATCTGTTATGGGACTACCTTTACCTTACTGTTAAACTAACTGACATTGGTCAAGTCATACCATTTGATAATCAGCATTGGATGAATCATTGGCATTTTGGATGAATAGGCATTGGACAAGTTGTACTGTTGAATGGATCTACAGTGGAATAATTGTAAATTACACCAGTTAACCAATTACCGTTCAACAAATAATCCAAGACCATTTTCTTCTCCATGTTTTCTTATGCCTTCCTTTCCACTTTTCCCTGTAAGGTTCCATTGCATGGTCATATGAGGCTGAGGGTATCTGTTTTAATAAATTCTTGCTACATGTGCTAACAATATCAATCATCTTTTTTTTTTTTTAAATTCTATTGGGAATGTTCTTGTATATAGGATACATGCTGTTTGTGGTGGGAGTGACAGTAATAGTTGCAGATTAAGAAATCCATATTTTTCACTTTCTTGTACATTTTAAATCTTCAGATTTTATTGCACGAAACAAATTCCTGGTTCCCCTCCTCAGTACATTATGTCCAGCAAAGTCAATGATGGAATCTGTGACTGTTGTGATGGAAGTGATGAGTGGTTTGGAGCTCTTGTCCCAGATTTTATGAGAATTGAAGGTAACATTTTTAGAGAAAGACATTTAGATATCATTAGGATTTGGTGAAAAGGTAAAGAATCCCGTTACACGTCCTTTGAGGCATATTGGGAATATGGTGTTAGGCCCATATTTTCTTGACCATCGACACACTTGCCGCATTAGGATATGGGAATGAAAGATATTGTGCTTTATTATATTTTTTGATGTATTTTTTAAAGAAATATATTTGCACTTAATTAGATTTGTTGGTAGAACATGATTTTAAGTCTATTGTAGTCAAGTTTATTAACTGAAAGTATAATTTTAAAGAAAGTCACTTGTAGTTAATTTAGTTTGTTGGTGCAGGTCTGTACCCTTTTATCTGAAAACCAAAATATTTTGAAAATTGAAAGTTTTTTGGGTGGCTGTCGGCTACTTTTGGCAATTTTTGAACACATTTTGCATGACTTTGGGCTATATTGGGCAACTTTGGGCTAATGTTTGAATGCAATTTAGATGACACCTGGAAACTGAAAAAAATCCAGTTTCTAAAACAATGTTGTCCCCAAGGATTTTGGATAAAAGGATACAGACATGTAGAGTAGGATTTTTGGAGAAATGTGTTCTATTGTAGTCTAGCTAAGTAACTGAAAGTATGATGTTTGGAGACATGCGTTCTATTGTAGTCTAGCTAAGTAACTGAAAGTATGATGTTTGGAGAAATGCGTTCTATTGTAGTCTAGCTAAGTAACTGAAAGTATGATGTTTGGAGAAATGTGTTCTATTGTAGTCTAGCTAAGTAACTGAAAGTATGATGTTTGGAGACATGCATTCTATTGTAGTCTAGCTAAATAACTGAAAGTATGATGTTTGGAGAAATGTGTTCTATTGTAGTCTAGCTAAGTAACTGAAAGTATGATGTTTGGAGAAATGTGTTCTATTGTAGTCTAGCTAAGTAACTGAAAGTATGATGTTTGGAGACATGCGTTCTATTGTAGTCTAGCTAAGTAAATGAAAGTATGATGTTTGGAGAAATGCGTTCTATTGTAGTCTAGCTAAGTAACTGAAAGTATGATGTTTGGAGAAATGTGTTCTATTGTAGTCTAGCTAAGTAACTGAAAGTATGATGTTTGGAGACATGCATTCTATTGTAGTCTAGCTAAGTAACTGAAAGTATGATGTTTGGAGAAATGTGTTCTATTGTAGTCTAGCTAAGTAACTGAAAGTATGATGTTTGGAGAAATGCGTTCTATTGTAGTCTAGCTAAGTAACTGAAAGTATGATGTTTGGAGAAATGTGTTCTATTGTAGTCTAGCTAAGTAACTGAAAGTATGATGTTTGGAGAAATGTGTTCTATTGTAGTCTAGCTAAGTAACTGAAAGTATGATGTTTGGAGACATGCATTCTATTGTAGTTTAGCTAAGTAACTGAAAGTATGATGTTTGGAGAAATGTGTTCTATTGTAGTCTAGCTAAGTAACTGAAAGTATGATGTTTGGAGAAATGCGTTCTATTGTAGTCTAGCTAAGTAACTGAAAGTATGATGTTTGGAGAAATGCGTTCTATTGTAGTCTAGCTAAGTAACTGAAAGTATGATGTTTGGAGAAATGTTTTCTATTGTAGTCTAGCTAAGTAACTGAAAGTATGATGTTTGGAGAAATGCGTTCTATTGTAGTCTAGCTAAGTAACTGAAAGTATGATGTTTGGAGAAATGCGTTCTATTGTAGTCTAGCTAAGTAACTGAAAGTATGATGTTTGGAGAAATGTGTTCTATTGTAGTCTAGCTAAGTAACTGAAAGTATGATGTTTGGAGACATGCATTCTATTGTAGTCTAGCTAAGTAACTGAAAGTATGATGTTTGGAGAAATGTGTTCTATTGTAGTCTAGCTAAGTAACTGAAAGTATGATGTTTGGAGAAATGTGTTCTATTGTAGTCTAGCTAAGTAACTGAAAGTATGATGTTTGGAGACATGCGTTCTATTGTAGTCTAGCTAAGTAACTGAAAGTATGATGTTTGGAGAAATGCGTTCTATTGTAGTCTAGCTAAGTAACTGAAAGTATGATGTTTGGAGACATGCGTTCTATTGTAGTCTAGCTAAGTAACTGAAAGTATGATGTTTGGAGAAATGCGTTCTATTGTAGTCTAGCTAAGTAACTGAAAGTATGATGTTTGGAGACATGCGTTCTATTGTAGTCTAGCTAAGTAACTGAAAGTATGATGTTTGGAGAAATGCGTTCTATTGTAGTCTAGCTAAGTAACTGAAAGTATGATGTTTGGAGAAATGTGTTCTATTGTAGTCTAGCTAAGTAACTGAAAGTATGATGTTTGGAGAAATGCGTTCTATTGTAGTCTGGCTAAGTAACTGAAAGTATGATGTTTGGAGAAATACGTTCTATTGTAGTCTAGCTAAGTAACTGAAAGTATGATGTTTGGAGACATGCGTTATATTGTAGTCTAGCTAAGTAACTGAAAGTATGATGTTTGGAGAAATGCGTTCTATTGTAGTCTAGCTAAGTAACTGAGAGTATGATGTTTGGAGAAATGCGTTCTATTGTAGTCTAGCTAAGTAACTGAAAGTATGATGTTTGGAGAAATGCGTTCTATTGTAGTCTAGCTAAGTAACTGAAAGTATGATGTTTGAAGAAATGCGCTCTATTGTAGTCTAGCTAAGTAACTGAAAGTATGATGTTTGGAGAAATGCGTTCTATTGTAATCTAGCTAAGTAACTGAAAGTATGATGTTTGGAGAAATGCGTTCTATTGTAGTCTAGCTAAGTAACTGAAAGTATGATGTTTGGAGAAATGTGTTCTATTGTAGTCTAGCTAAGTAACTGAAAGTATGATGTTTGGAGAAATGTGTTCTATTGTAGTCTAGCTAAGTAACTGAAAGTATGATGTTTGGAGACATGCGTTCTATTGTAGTCTAGCTAAGTAACTGAAAGTATGATGTTTGGAGAAATGCGTTTTATTGTAGTCTAGATAAGTAACTGAAAGTATGATGTTTGGAGAAATGCGTTCTATTGTAGTCTAGCTAAGTAACTGAAAGTATGATGTTTGGAGAAATGCGTTCTATTGTAGTCTAGCTAAGTAACTGAAAGTATGATGTTTGGAGAAATGCGTTCTATTGTAGTCTGGCTAAGTAACTGAAAGTATGATGTTTGGAGAAATGCGTTCTATTGTAGTCTAGCTAAGTAACTGAAAGTATGATGTTTGGAGACATGCGTTCTATTGTAGTCTAGCTAAGTAACTGAAAGTATGATGTTTGGAGAAATGCGTTCTATTGTAGTCTAGCTAAGTAACTGAGAGTATGATGTTTGGAGAAATGCGTTCTATTGTAGTCTAGCTAAGTAACTGAAAGTATGATGTTTGGAGAAATGCGTTCTATTGTAGTCTAGCTAAGTAACTGAAAGTATGATGTTTGGAGACATGCGTTCTATTGTAGTCTAGCTAAGTAACTGAAAGTATGATGTTTGGAGAAATGCGTTCTATTGTAGTCTAGCTAAGTAACTGAGAGTATGATGTTTGGAGAAATGCGTTCTATTGTAGTCTAGCTAAGTAACTGAAAGTATGATGTTTGGAGAAATGCGTTCTATTGTAGTCTAGCTAAGTAACTGAAAGTATGATGTTTGAAGAAATGCGTTCTATTGTAGTCTAGCTAAGTAACTGAAAGTATGATGTTTGGAGAAATGCGTTCTATTGTAATCTAGCTAAGTAACTGAAAGTATGATGTTTGGAGAAATGCGTTCTATTGTAGTCTAGCTAAGTAACTGAAAGTATGATGTTTGGAGAAATGTGTTCTATTGTAGTCTAGCTAAGTAACTGAAAGTATGATGTTTGGAGAAATGCATTCTATTGTAGTCTAGCTAAGTAACTGAAAGTATGATGTTTGGAGACATGCGTTCTATTGTAGTCTAGCTAAGTAACTGAAAGTATGATGTTTGGAGAAATGCGTTCTATTGTAGTCTAGCTAAGTAACTGAAAGTATGATGTTTGGAGAAATGCGTTCTATTGTAGTCTAGCTAAGTAACTGAAAGTATGATGTTTGGAGAAATGCTTTCTATTGTAGTCTAGCTAAGTAACTGAAAGTATGATGTTTGGAGAAATGCGTTCTATTGTAGTCTAGCTAAGTAACTGAAAGTATGATGTTTGGAGAAATGCGTTCTATTGTAGTCTAGCTAAGTAACTGAAAGTATGATGTTTGGAGAAATGCGTTCTATTGTAGTCTAGCTAAGTAACTGAAAGTATGATGTTTGGAGAAATGTGTTCTATTGTAGTCTAGCTAAGTAACTGAAAGTATGATGTTTGGAGAAATGTGTTCTATTGTAGTCTAGCTAAGTAATTGAAAGTATGATGTTTGGAGAAAAGACACCTGTATTTAATTTGGCATAAAGCTTGAAGTTAGTTTTTGTGGAATATCTTTCACTTATACTCAAGTTGAAATGATAATTGAATCTTTTCAAAATTAAAAAGAAATATAAGTGAGACTTTAATACATTTTAATTCTGACAGGACTTTTCATATCTCCTGATTGCAGTTTTCCTTAAGTAATGAAAGGACTCGCCTTAGTGGTTATAATTTTAGAACATATCATTTAAAAAGAAATGATCATTAGAAATGAGAGCAATATTTTTATTTGAATAAAAATGAGGGAGTATTTTAATTTGAATATTGATACAATTATGTCTTAATTTTAACAATGAGTTAACATATTTAAATAGTATTGTTGCTTTTCATAATGTGACTAAAAAAATGCTCAAACTGCTATAAAATTTGTAATTAAAATCTGAAAAAAAAACTATTCTTTTTCTCCTAGATCAGAAACAGACCATTAATCACACACTTTCAAAGTGTATGTATGCTAGCTGTTTGGTCAAAGGATCGGACATAGAGAATGTAATAGTTTTATTTTCCAGCTAAATTGAAAGTCACTTTCCTAATCCAGGAATCTAATTTTTTTGTTTTTAAATTTTGTTTCTTTCTAATGTATTTGAGTGAGCATGTTTCAATCATAATTTTAATATTCTGATACATCTTTCAAATCTTAATGCAGTGCTTTAATTGGTATATCTTTTAGCTCTTAATGCAGTGTTTTAATTTGTATATCTTTTAGTTTGTAACACAGTGTTTTACTTTGTATATTTTTTTAGTTTTTAACAGTGTTTTACTTGGTATATGTTTTAGTTTTTAACACAGTGTTTTACTTTGTATATTTTTTTAGTTTTTAACAGTGTTTTACTTGGTATATGTTTTAGTTTGTAACACAGTGTTTTACTTTGTATATTTTTTTAGTTTTTAACAGTGTTTTACTTGGTATATGTTTTAGTTTGTAACACAGTGTTTTAGTTTGTAACACAGTGTTTTAGTTTGTATATGTTTTAGTTTGTAACACAGTGTTTTAGTTTGTATATGTTTTAGTTTGTAACACAGTGTTTTAGTTTGTATATGTTTTAGTTTGTAACACAGTGTTTTAGTTTGTATATGTTTTAGTTTGTAACACAATGTTTTACTTTGTATATGTTTTAGTTTGTAACACAGTGTTTTAGTTTGTATATGTTTTAGTTTGTAACACAGTGTTTTAGTTTGTATATGTTTTAGTTTGTAACACAGTGTTTTAGTTTGTGTATGTTTTAGTTTGTAACATAGTGTTTTAGTTTGTATATGTTTTAGTTTGTAACACAGTGTTTTACTCTTTATATCTTTCAGTTCTTAGTGTAGTGTTTTACTTTGTATATTTTTCAGTTCTTTTGTATATCTTTCAGTTTTTAACACATTTTTTACTTTGTGTATTTTTTAACTTCTTAACACACTGTTTTGCTTTGAATATCTTTCAGCTCTTAACACATTGTTTTGCTTCGTATGTCCTACAGTTCTTAACACAATGTTTACATATCTTTCGGCTGTGAACACAATATTTTTCTTTGTATATCTTACAGTTTTTAACACAATGTTTTTATTTCTTTGGCTTCTTATTCTTCTTCCTTGCTCGCCTTCAAACTTCCACATTTATGACTCTAATAAAGGCAGTAGTCAACTCAAGGTTTCCGACATCTCCAAACAGTTTTTCGTTGACAGAAGTGGGTTGTTGCCATATGCTACTCCGTTCATTACTGTAGGTTGAGCAGTACTGCAGCGGGTGTTCGACTGTCATCGGGCTGCTCCCGCAGGTGCAGAGATCTGTTGCACCAATTTTGTATTTGTGGCATAGATGGTATCTCAATCTGTTGTGTCCAGTCCGTAGCCAACAAATGATGACCTGTTCTTTCCTGGATAGTTGATGATATGCGTCATTTTTCAAATGGCCCAGGTGCTCTCTTTCCCATTTGGACTTGAACGTAGCCTTTAAAGTAGTCTTTGCCATTGCGTAAGTTGTCTCTATATCATTTTGTTGTAAGGTACCTCCTTCCTTAGCAAGTTTGTCTGCCTCCTCATTTCCTGGTATGTTGCGATGGGCTAGTATCCACTGGATTGTGCACTTGTTGAAACATTTGGCCAGTCTTTCAAGGGAGATTATCAGATCTTTCAATCCTTTAGCATTGTGGCTCTTTGGCGCTGATATTCCTGAGAGGGCATCTGTAAAGATTACTATCTGTTTTTCCGCCTGTGCTTTGCATTCAATAAGAGTTTCCGCTGCCTGTTTCAGGGCTTCTGCTTCAGCACTGAAGTTATTGCAGTATTTGCCAGTGGCAATTGCCATAGAGTGGATTCTATTCTTTAGTTTTTTGAGGATGCCGGCACCCCATTTTCAACTGCATTTTTTGCTGAACCATCGTAAATGCATGTGTCCAAAGCTTTGCTGGGAATTTTTGGTCAATATACTTGGTTGATATCTTTGGCTGTGAACACAATGTTTTTCTTTATATATCTTTCAGCTCTCAGTGTGATGTTTTAAGGCATGTATCTTTCAGCTCTTAATGCAGTATTATAATAAATCAGTACGTATTCCCTGCTCTCTTTAGTGTTAGACAGATGCTGCAGTTCTTTCATTCTTTTCTTTTGTCTGCCTATTTTCTTCATCTCTGTCCAGATGTTTCCTCCTGTAGAAATTTATTTTAAGCTATGTCGGTGTTTCATTCTCTACATCTGAGCTAAGCAGTGACATCAGTGCTCATCCGTGACTACACAGAAATGTGAATAATATTCAAGGAAGCTCAAACTTTCAGTGATAATTGATAACAAATATAATAATGATTATCATGAGATGGTGAAAATGAGGTGGAGAAAATGAGGATGAGCGTTGTAGAAAATTATATATCTTACATTCATTTTCCTTTTGGCTCCATGAATCCACCACCGCAGCTGATCCCATGTAGGAAGCATGTTCTAAAGCAGTCAAGTACTCTTACAGCATGAGGGGGTTTCAGTTAAAGCAGTCAGGTGCTCTTACAGCACGAGGCGTTTCAGTGACAATTTGTTTTACATGATGAGGTTGCAAGTCCCATGGGATCAACAGCCCTGTTCTTTCTTTGTCTCACCAGATACCCCAGGGAACTACACAGAACAAAATAATATATTTATAATGCTACAGTGCTCTACATTCTTCCCTGATTCAGTTTTTATTACCAGTGTTGACCCTAGTTATATATATATATATATACATAGGTTTTATATAGTGGATTTATGAAACTTGATCAACTGTTGATTACTATATATGTTGGTAACCCAGAATCCGAAATGCTCGGGGACGGCTGCGTTTCAGTTTTAGGATTTTTTTGATTGTCACATTTTGCCTAAAGTAGACCAAAAATCACCCAGAGTAGCCCAGAAATCCGTCTAAAGTAGCCAAGGTCACCCCAAGTTGCCCAAAAATCACCCAAAAGTCAGCAGAAGAAACTTTAGATTTACAGAATACTTCGCTTTTCGGGTGTTCGAATTCTGGGTGACCGACCTGTACTATAGTAGTCAGTGTGTTTTGCTGTGTATGTAGATTCATCATAGCAGGACTCAGTCATCTGTTGACACCTAAGAATGTTCATGACGATATACTTCTAATTTGTTACTTCACAGATGTCCCTCACTTGCTACTCTTAATTAAACTGTCATGTATCTGATCTGGCTGCTCAGCCACATGTTCACACATTTCATGCCACTTGCTCTTTGAGATATTTTCGACCATTAGCATACTGTTTACTTCAGATGATGAAATAAATTTGTGCTTTCTTACTTTCTTTGGTCCACTGTTGCCATGACTTATAGTAGGGAGCTGAAGTTTGCTTTCTTGAACCAAGTGTGTCACATTTTGGTTGCTGTGAGCTCGTGTTGTTGGAGGATGTCTGTGAGGTCGTGTTGTTGGAGGATGTCTGTGATGTCGTGTTGTTGGAGGATGTCTGTGAGGTCGTGTTGTTGGAGGATGTCTGTGAGGTCGTGTTGTTGGAGGATGTCTGTGAGGTCGTGTTGTTGGAGGATGTCTGTGAGCTCGTGTTGTTGGAGGATGTCTGTGAGCTCGTGTTGTTGGAGGATGTCTGTGATGTCGTGTTGTTGGAGGATTTCTGTGAGGTTGTCTATCCATCTGCAGCTTGGTCTTCCCCATGCCCTGAAATGAGATCTTCTATTGTTGTAGGCTAGTAATGGTAATTTATCGTACTCCATACTCATGAGATGGCCAGATCTCTTAATTTTCGGACTCTCTGTATACCTCGTGCAAACTTCAGCAAGGATACATAATTAGTGCTCACTGTTTTCCTTCATTGCCAGACGTACCATATTATTTTTTAAAAAAAAGCACAAGGCTGAATACCTGTAAATATCTTCTAGTTTTATGCCATCTTTTAATTTCTTCACCATGGCACGTGAACAACACATGAGTGACCCAGTTTGCATAACATATAAAGGACACAGCTCACATAATCTGTAATAAACACAGTACATTACTGTACAACTTTTGGTGTTATAAAATATTAACAGTTGTTATTTATACTCTGCAGTCATGTATTTAAGTACAAGTTTGTGTACTGTTTTTGTGCATGTTTAAGTCCAAATAAAGGGGCATTTTTGGGGGAAAAGTATTCTTTTGATCGAAATCCCAGTTAGTGATGATTGGTACATGTGAAATATTACTTAGAAAATTCTTATTACATTAGTATGACTTTCTTGTGGAAGTACTCACACTTCAAAACAGTACTGTATATGTAAAGCCATTTCACATCTCCACAGAGGGCATGCCATTGGGAGCTGTGTATCATGCTCCTTGCCCAGATAAGTGTGGTGAGATTCTCACAATACGCAACCAGGAAGAATTTTTGAAGATCAAGGGGAGAGAAAAACAGAAAGAATATTTACAGATGGCTTCCCTTGAGCTTACGGAAACTGAAAGACAGGTATGTACATCATAGATACTTATTTAGTGTTTTCAGAGAAAAGTTTTGTCAGTATCATTACTCTGTCATCCAGGTTGTTACCAGGGCCCAAAAGGGAGCACCTATCCTACCAGGCATGCAGTAGAAGGGGACTAAGGATGACTTGGCGTGGGGCTAACTACCCTATCATAAAGAGAAAGCTGAAATGAGTCTGGGCTGCTGACTAACCATTTTTTTCTCAGAAAATCTCCAGATTCAACACCTGAAATGTTAAAACACTAAACTAACTAGGGAAAACTGCACAGGTGGCAGCAGAAATTTGATACTATATTTTATAATCACCCTGGGGCTTGGCAAAACGAGATGGAAGGTAATAAAAATGGAAGAAACGGAACACAGAAGATGTAGTGCTGTCATCAGAACACGAGGAAGAAAGCATGCACTATAGTAAAGGTATGGCTATTGTGCTGTCAAAGGAAACACAGAAGGCACTCGTAGAATGGAAGGCCATTCCAGAATAACAACAGCAACATTTAGAACTGATAAAAGGAAAATAACGATGAACATCATCCACTATTATGCACCAGCTAATGACAACATTCTTTGAAAGGCACACATTGAGGAAATGAGCTGATAGCTTTACAAGGCAGTCATTGGTCTGAATTCCTCAGGATAAGAGAAATAGAGGAAGACGTACAAATGCATGAAGAAGGGAACTAGAGGTAGACATGAAAGGTGTAAAGAAGACATGGACACATGTTGAATGGATGGCACAGGATGAGAAGACGTGGCATTAGTTTCTTGAAGGTCTATGCTCTACAGGGTGCTGAAGGGTACTGATTATGATGATGATGGTGATTTTGTACTGGGATCTGTACTGTAGTAATGTTTCTGTACTGTTGTTGCTGGTAAAGTTTTTTAGATAACCCTGAAAAGTGCTGGCCAAAAAGGCTTTGGGGAAACTCTGAAGCAAACTGACAGCAGACTTAATATCCACATGGAACACAAATTTAGGGCCACATCAAATGTAAAAAAACACCAATGAAATAACCTAGATTCTTATGGGCAGGAATCAAAAGATAAAGAATACGAAAGAAGAAAGATTACTTCTTTGGCATTAACATTGTATGAAGTATCATTTTTGTTTTTGTAGGTAATGTTGTTTTTGTCAAATTAAGTTTATTTTTTGGTATCATTGTTTTGCGTAGTCCTTGGTTTAAAAAAAAATATTATTTTATATAGCATTCCATTAGTATAGTATCATAATTTCTATTGAATGAACCTTTTAATATCATTTTTTTGCAATGTCATCGTGTTTGTCATCATCATGATTTTCCTTTGCGCTCATTACAGAGCATGGAGCCTACACCAAGCAGTCATTTTCTCTTGCAGCGGTAGTTTCTGTTGTTTGACATGATGAGGTTACCAGCCCCATGCCCAACCTCATATTAGTTGCCTTGTATGACATGCCTGAGGGTGCAGTAGGCCCATTCTTTCTTTGTCTCTTCAGAGACCCCCTGGTAACTACCGTAAAATCTCGCGTATAATACGCACTCGTGTGTAATACGCATGCTTGATTTAGCCCAAAATGTTCTGGTAAAATGGAAATTCGTGTATAATACGCACCATAATTTTTCAAGATTTTATTTTATGAAACATTTGTTAAAAAACTGAAAGTATAATAACAAACAGAAATAGGTACACAACACCTAAATTTTAGGTATTTTGGACTCCCTCGTCATCACTCTCACTAGAAAGAAGCTCATCTAGTGTTGTCGAGTCAATGCCATTATTGGTGCCATCATAATAAATATCGCCATCATCTTCATCCGATGACACCTGTTCTTTCTCCCACAAGACGTCATCCTCGCTGCCGTCAAGTTTATTTGAAATACAACATTTGAGGCCTTGTTGAATTATAGTCTTATCTAATTCCTTCCAAGCAACAAGTACCCACTCTGCGACATCTGTATATGTGTGATTACCGTCGCTTAACCATGCATTCCATTTACGATGGATAGCATCTTTCATCGGCTTATTAACAGCGACGTCAAAAGGCTGCAACAGATGGGTCATGCCGCCTGGAATTATAACCAGATCAGATTTGATTTTCTTCATTTCCTTCTGGATAGAAGGCATCCGATGACACCAAAACGAGTCGAGCACCAACATGGAAGATGGTTTTCGGAGACCACCTGGACGTGTTGCCCAAACACATTTTAACCAGTCAATGGGTAGTGCTTTATCCATCCATCCATCCTTTAGCATGAACACGGATGTGTACACCTTTCGGAAATTGTACTCCTTTTGGTAGAGTCTTTCTTTTAAAAATTATGAAAGGCGGTAACTTTCCTCCATCTGCAGTACATGCTAACATAACAGTGAAGTGAGACTTCTCGTGTCCAGGTGTACGTATAGACACGGTTTGTATGCCTTTCGTGTCTACGGTGCTGTCGTAGGGCATATCGAAAGTCAGAGGCATTTGATCGGCATTTCCAATCTGTGCAAGGTCATAGATATGTTCTTTTCTCAGTTTGATTACGAACTTTTGGAACTCCAGAAACTTTTTTTCATGGTCGTCTGGACGACCAGGTTGGTCTTCATCAACAATATTTGAGCGTCTTTGAGAGAATTTATCTACCCAGTTATGTACCGCTTGTCGCGACAAACACTTCACACTGTAAACAGGAAACATTTCCTTATGAATATCCTTTGCAGGAAGTCCTTTTGCCCAAAAAAAAACCACACAACAGCGCGCTGTTCTTCGTTTGTACACTCCATGAGCACGGTTGCCATTTTTATCTGCTCTGCGCATACGACACCTAGCAGACTGCTACCTAAGCTAATCATAAAGCTGGATGATACTGTCGCATAATGACACCTTTAGAAATTACCAAATACTATTTTCAGCTTCCCCATATCAGTTTGTAACCTACTTACTGACTTCCCCTCATACATATAAAAACATCACGTGAATGTCCTTTTATCTTCTCAGAGTTATGGTCCGAACGGCGTCTTCTTTCCCCTGAGTAAACAGTGTTTTAAGCTGAAAGTTGGCCAGTATGAGTATAATGTTTGCCCATTTGAGAAAGTCAGCCAGGAGATATATCCACATTCCCCAGTCATACTTGGACGCAAAACTAAAGTCACTTTTGAGAAAGGGCAACATCTGCTGGTAATGGATGGTGGAGATAACAATTTATGTCCTTTTGGCCGTGAAAGGAAATCTAAGGTAAGAAGGTCTTTGCAATGTTTAGATTATTTGTCCTGGTATCTTAAGAAATTATAGTTTTTGTTGAAGCATAACATAAATTATTGAGAAGATTGATTATTTCTTTGAAAATTGTGTATAGTTTTCTTTATAATAATATAAGTTAGCCACAGTGGTTTTGTATTTCAGAAGATTATGTTAATTAATAATATGGTGTAATTTTGTTTTTTAAAGTAGGGAAAGTTAGTGAAAGAAAGATCACTGTTTGTGAGAGTTTTCTTGAAAGTAGTAATAATGAAAAGATTCAATTTTTATTGCAAAAAACAATTTAAATGAATAAATATGATTTTTCCACTGATATTTAGCTATGTAAAATTTTCATGAAATGTTTATATATATTTAAAGAAAAAAAAAACACAATGCGTGGAAGTATATGAAAGAAGAGAAATAAAAAATTAATCTTAAACATTAGCACAATAAACATTATCAACGTCATCTCCTTTTTCACTCCTTATGGAACATGGGTCGACCATTGGATATGACCCCTTGAGTAACCCTAAGTCAGAGCAGTGGGGTTTCTGTTGCAATTTCTTTTAACATGATGAAATTGCCAGACCCATTCACAACATAATATTAGTTGCCTCTTACAACCTGCATGAGGGCGTACTCCTATTCTTTATTTGTGACCTCAGAGATTCATGACAACTACACATCATCATCATCATCAGTTGCCATCTCCACAACGAAGGTTGGCTGTAATGGATCTCCAACGTCTTCTGTCTCTTGTCTTGGTGGTACACTCTGATAGACTCTTTCCCGTCCATCTCTTGATGTTATCTTCCCACTTATAGCGCTGTCTTCCCCTTGCACGTTTGCCTTCAACTCTCCCTTCTGTTATGGTCTTCTGCAAGGTGTTATGCCTTTTTATGTGGCCAAAGTATTTTAGCTGCCGAACTTTGACCTCTCTCATTAGTTCTCTTTTCATACCTAGATTTTCTAGGACCTCCTTATTTGTTTTCATCTCTTTCCATGAGATACGCCCCATTCTTCTATATATCCACATTTCAAGAGCCTCAATTCTTTCTTCCAAATGCTTATTCATCGTCCATGTTTCTGCACCATACAGAAATGCAGAATATATATAACACTTTATGATTCTCAGTTTTAATTTATGAGATAACTGTTTGGATGTCAGTATATGTTTCATGTTGTTGAATGTAGCTTTGGCCATTCCTATTCTCTTCTTGATTTCTATTTCACATCTGCCATCTTCTGTTATTATATGACCAAGATATATGTAGCTCTTGACTTGTTCCAGGATTTTCCCATTTACGCTTATCTTTAATGTGGGTTTATCGTCTGTTTTGCTAATTATCATAGTTTTAGTTTTCTCAATATTAATGTCGAGTCCATATTCATGACTTATACTGTTCACTTGCTTCACTAGTTCTTGTAACTCCTGTTCGCTTTCAGCTAACAACACGGTATCATCTGCATATCTAAGGTTGTTTATTGATTTTCCACTGATGTTCAGTCCTGGTATTTCCTGTATCTGTTTGAAAATTTTTTCGGTGTATAAATTAAATAGGCAGGGGGACAGCACACAACCTTGTCTGACACCTCTTTTTATGTCTATGTATGGTGAATAATTCCTTCCCGATCTTACTGTGGCAGTTTGCTCCCAATAAAGGTTACTGAGTATTCTTATATCTTTTCCATCAATACCTATGTCTTTGAGGCATTCAATTATTTTCTCATGATGTATTCTGTCAAAAGCCTTCTTATAGTCAATGAAGCACATATACATACTTTTTTGGACCTCTGTATATTTTTCTGCTAATCTTCTTAGGCAAAATATTGCCTCTCTTGTTCCACTGTTCCGTCTAAAACCAAACTGTTCTTCTTGGATTTCGCTGTCTACTTTACTTTTTATTCTTTCCTATATGATTTTGAGCAGTATCTTAATTGCATGACTCATCAGGCTGATTGTTCTGAAGTCTGAACATTCTGTTGCATTTGGTTTTTTGGGCAATGTTATAAAAACTGATGTCTTCATGTCGTGTGGTAAATATCCTGTATTGTATATATCATTGCATATTTCTGTGATTGTAGGGGCCTTCGCAAACACTGGAGCTGAAAAATCACATTCAGCAAAGGTACACTGTCTAAGAAAATTGACCAAGATTATTAAAAAAGACAAAATTAAAACAAAAAGATAAAATTTTGGAATAGAGTCATGCATGGAATACGTAATTCAATAATGAGTGAGTGAAATAGCTTCGATGTCTGGTCAGAATGCAAACAGACCAAGCAGACTACATGTGAAGTTGCTGGAAAGCTGAGAGTAGGGGAAATGTAGACAGAAGGAGTGACTGAAACTTTGAGGAGAAGAGGATACATCCCCATATTGTACACACTGACTCCCAAGAATGTCATTTAATCATCCCACAGTACTTGTTAATACCAGTGACTTTAATTGCTGAATGTCCAATAATGACTGGTCATTGATGCTGCAGATGTTGTGGATGGTAAGCAGATGGTCCTCATAGATGGCCTTTTGCACTTCTTCCACATCTTCAGCTGTTCTATTTGTTGAAGGCCAAATCTTTAATGGTTTACCCACCTTTGAAGCAAGAGAACCATTCAAATATCTAAGTTCTGCCAATAGCATTGTCACAAAATGCTTGTTTAAGCATTTTATAGATCTCCGACTTGGTTTTGACAAGCTTGAAGCAAATCTTAATGTTAACACTGCTCCTTCAATTCTGCCATTTCACTTCACTTGGCTGTTGCAGAACGCCACTGTCAGGACTGTATAGAATTAGGTACCACAAAGTGATTTTTGTTTGCACAGAAACACCAGAGAAAACAATGCAGTTTGGAAGCTCTTGCAAAACCATGAAATTGGGTTCTTTATTTTTTAAAATCGGACAAAAAATAAAAAAGTTACAGCATTTTTAAAAGTGTAGGGACTTTCGCAAAGTTGAAAAAGTTACATCACACCAACTTCAGAGTGCTCCCGTTTTCTTAAATATAATCTTAGAACCTTCTCTGACAAACAGCATACAGTCTGCAATATACTGATCACATAAAGAAAACTATAGGGCTACATCATGAATAATTATCAATATATTTGAGACCGAAAATTGCAAATCATTACCGAAAAATGTAGTATTTTGCATGAACATCAATTTTCACATCATCATATTTCAAAAAATATAAAAGGTACAAGCTTTAAATATGTACATATTAATCTGCATACTACACAAATACAACCCAATTTTTTTCAGAGGATTTGAACATCTGTTTGTTCTTGTATAATTTTTTAAAATATGTCCAGAGGCCAATTTGTCGCAGGGGAAGAAAAAAAATGTGAAAATTAAGAAATTTAAAAAAAAAAAATACTGTCCATATTTCATTTTAAAAATCATTTATAGGCAATAATTAACAACATCTAAACAATAATTAACAACATCTAAACGCAATTTTTTTATAAAACAACTGGTTACTAGCATTAAAAAATGTTTTTTTTATACCATCGTAGTATGAGTCATATGCAACAGTAAAATTCCAGAAGTGAATTTTCTTTACATGTATAGAGCATTACATGTACTATTGAAAATCACGACAAACCTGAAAAGTGCACAGCCTGCTTAAATTAAAATGTATATTAATTAACATGAATACGGGAGTCTGAACTACTTAAAGTGCATTTCATGAAAGCTGTTTATACATATTTATGTTCGAGGTAAGACTATCAACTAGTGCCTGCTAGTCCGGACATTTCACTACACCGTCAGCTACTTTAGTTATGGTATTTTCCGGTTTCCTAGCCTTGACTCAATATGTCGGCCATTGGCATTGGGCCTTGCGATATCATTCGCTTTTGAGATCATAATTCACCCTATTATGTTGCAAAAGAAACCTTCATTTAATTACCAATTAATCAAAACATGCATTTTTTAATTCAAATTGGTAACTTTCTTAGCTTTTCAAGCTCTTGAAAAAATTAGATTGATGTGCGAATGTCTGAAGTGGTGATAACACATTCAATCCACGCTGTTACACAAACTGTGTGATTGTGTTAAATTGCTAAATAATATTAAAACTATTGTAAATTTTACATTTGAAGTTCACAACAATATTAATAAGTGATATACTTACGTATAGTCAACCTCAAATCAGAAGATGTGATGAAGGTTGAACACAAACCAACATAAGTGGCATGCCGATCTTGATCGACATCGGGGGTGACCCCGGTCGATGTAACAGCCTCGCTCTCCATTTTTCGCTAAAATTCTTGGCTGAGAGAGTGTTACTTAAAGTCAATTTGCTCCACCAGCAAATATCAGAAGTCTTTGATATTTTACAGGAATAAATAAAAATGGCTCCCAAATCTTCTCATACCATGCAAGGAATTATAACACCACTTAGAATGTCAAATCTTGTAAAATTTCAACTTCACTTCGAGAAATCTACGTCTTCCACTTTGTTTTTTACAGCTTGCATTATATGAAATTAAAGCTATGCATCTGCCCCGCCTAATGGTGAAAACCGTATGCAAATCAGAGGTCTGCTGGTCAAGCGAAACCCGTTTGAATGAAGCGGGGTGAGGCAGAAACGTTCAGATTTGGCTGCGCGCCGGGGCCAACTACGTGTAACGTTGCTGTTTGTATTTATTAGTAAAAAAATAATTCAATAACTTTTATTATTAGGAAATTAATACATTTCAAAAGAAAAGAAGATAAAGAGTATCGTGATATAAATTTTATTTCAATCCGCTTAATAGCAAAGGGACAGTGATGACTTAAACGTGATGAATTTCCATCAGTTTTCTCCACTTTCGTCCGTTTTCAACAGCACGAAGCGGGCACTTTGTGGTACCTAATAGAATTGCTTGTGACAAAGTAACGTATTCTTGCACCAACATGAAACTTGGGACAGTGCTTCAGAAAAAAAGTCGTTAATGCTATTAAGTGGTGCAAAAGACATTATATCTGGTTAGTGCTGCTCGTGGCCAGTTCAGGGGACTTTTGGATAGCTCCTTGTACATATTTAAAACAGATAATAATCATCATCGTTAATTGTCAAACTGATTTAGTAGGCAACATTTTTCTCTCACAAACTTGTGCCCTTTTTGTTCTCCTCAATGTCCTGAAGCCATCGTGTAAAAAAAGTTTATTGTACACATCACATAGCAGCAGCCCATTTTGTTTCCCATAATGTTATAGAAAGAGAGAAATTAAAATGACTGCAGTAACTGGCAGTATTAACAAGATAAAGAGAAGCTGGAAAGCACAATGCAGGAGGACTTGGCATGAGTTTGCTGAAAGCCTATTTTCCTTGGGGAGATGAATGGCAGTGAATGAGTGCAAATTTGGAAATAGTTTTCTCCTTTTTTTTTTCTTAGCTGTTGCAGTGGAAGGGAAATATTTAATTTTTGCATTTGATTTCCTCAGACATAACACATAACTCATACATCTACAGTCATGATTGTAGGATATTATAATAATGGATTTTAAAAATAATGTTGATCGATTGTCTTTACTACAATTCTGCAGATTTACATGTTATGTGGATTGGAGGACAGACTTTTGAAGGTCACAGAGTCTGAACTTTGCGAGTACACATTTACTATGAGCTCGCCTGCTGCGTGTTGATTGGTCATCAACCAAATTCCATTGTCTCTCTTAGGAAGCAGTTGATGCAGAGCCCAGTGCTGTACATGGTTTGGTGGAAACTCACTAGATTATTGATTGGCTATGAAAAAAAATTCTTACTTTTATGATTTCCCATTGTTCGTCCAGATTGTGACATTTGAAATATGATTAGTTTTTGTGAATGAAGAAAAAGCCCCCATACTTATTTTGATTGGTTGCTGTTTACATGGCTTCCTGTCATTGGTTCTAAAAGTGCCTTATACTTCCAGTTCATCACTATCAACGAAATGAGTAACCAAAGGTTCTAGCATGAGCAAGACTCATAGTCTGAGTAGTATTATCACTGCACTCATATAATTAATGTATTGTTTTGATTAGCTTTTATTTTCTGGACAGGACAGTACTTCCTTGTCATTGGTCTCTTTTTTATTTTTCTGTGGATTACACATTCCTAGCAGTTTTGTTTTCTTCCCCCTGTAAATTAGACATTTCTAGCAGCAACCACTGCTTACACGGGTAGATTGCAAGAGCTTTAATGACACTCAGCACTATATGGAAAAGAACAACAGAAGGTATCTGATGAATTTGAATCTGCAAACCTTGTCAGCAAGACTGTCCCCCATCAAAAGGAAGTCAGATAGCTGCAAGGCCAGTTTTAGTCTCAGCTCAGCAGTTGTTGTTTATTCTTTAGCCTTGCAGCTTAAAAGTATTGTCATTTTCTGTAAATTGTGGTGATGAAGTGAAACAGCTTCATTGAAATGTAGTTGTGGACTAATCTGACCTGCTTCAGATAGTTAAGACTTCAGCTTCACAGGAATGTGGCTGTGTACTGATCTGCTTCAGGGGAATGTGGACAGATTGTCTTCAGGTAGAGTTATAATAAAAGTCAGCTTCATGGAAATGTGTCTGTGGAAAGATCATCTTTAGGTAGAGTTATAAAAGTCAGCTTCATGGAAATGTGGCTGTGGAAAGATCATCTTCAGGGGAGGTTTAACCCCCAAAAATGAAGAATTTCATTGAAAATATCAAATTTTAGATACATATTGCACTGGAAAGTACATTCATTTGCCCACATTTCTGTATGTTTATTTTCACTAAAACCTTTGTGGATGATTTTATATAAATTTTTAAAGTATGTCAGGTAAGTGTATTTTTACCTAATTATATATGTAAAATATACAAATTGGTATATTTGTGATGCTATATTGCTTCTAATGCATGGATTTTAATTGTCGGTACCGTATTCATTTCCCTGAAGCAAACAGAATTCAAGTTTTTCAAACATAGTTTCATGTGTAAAAATAATTTTGACTGGCTGATTGTTATTAACCATGGGGTCCTTTGATGGGTCATTGAAATAATAACGTGGCTGGAGGTATTCCAGTAGATTGGTAGGGTACCTCCTTATATGCAAATAAAGCTACAGGTAAGAACGAATCACAGGATTCTGGTTCCTCCTGTGCGAGCTTACATAAAATTGTAAGTAGAGTCCCGTTATATCTTTCCACTTGTCCAATCGATTGTGGATGATAAAATGTGCGGACGAGAATATTTTGAAAAATCCTAAAAACTTCCTCCATCAGTTTCCCTCTGAACCGTGAACCATTGTCAGTTAATATCTGATAAGGGTATCCTAATCTTGAATATATTGAGAGCAAAGCCTCTCCTACATGTACTGAGTCTGCTGAGGGTAGAGCAATCGCTTCCCCCCGCATAGTACATGTCTACCAGAGAAAGGATGTATTTTTTCAGAAACTGACGAAAAGCGCATACAGTCTGCTGAAATGAAAAATTTAATGAAAAGGAAGCTGCAAAGTATGACACAGAACATGGAATCAATAAAGGAAAATACCAGAGATGATTAATACATAGCAGGGGGATACCGAGGTGAGTAAATTTTGTGTAAAAGTGTAATTCCTCCCTTTTTTCTTAATTTTCTCAAAACCTCATTTTTCACACAAATGTGGGCACGTTGCCCATGATTTTTCAAAAACTATTAGTGATACAGCAGTAAATTTTGGGCCACATGCTGTACATTGGGTGCTCATTAAAATAAACTAAAATAAAGGGTATATGTTAACAAAATACAAAACTGTTAAGAAATAGCTAAGATACCCCCCTTAAAAATTTCAACTATTTTTCGATTGGTATGTTAAAATCCAAGAAAAATCAGATATCAAATCAATCAAAATTATTTTAGTATACAATCATTATCATATATTAACAAATGAAACAGCCAAATTTCATAACTCAAGTTGTACTCACATTTGAGATATCTTGGGCAACAAAATACCTAAAAAAGCTAAAATTTACCTTTTTTTCACTTTTTCTGCCATAGATTGCAAGTTTTTAGTATATACCTCAATGTTTTGTATTTTTTTCAGTCATTTAGCTTGTATAAATGACCAGATATAGATATTAACTTATAATTCTGTGTTTTTCATTATGGGGGTTTAACCTCCCCTTCATGGAAATCTGGCTGTGGAAAGATCATCTTCAGGTAGAGTAATGAAGTGAACCAGGGAAATGTGGCTTTTGATAAATCATTGTCAGGCAGAATAATGACATGTCAGGGAAATAGGGCTGTAGACTGGTTTGCTTCAGATAGCACAGAAAATTAGCTTCAGAGGGATAAATGACCATAATTTTTCACTATTAAAGTTGGTACAGAGGAAAGAAATATAACTACTGTTATATTTCTCCCATTGTTATCATTAGGTTTACTGGAAAGCGCAGTGATGCTCCTGAACTAAAGACTTTGTCTATCTGTATTGTTGTTCTTGTTGTGCCATACTTTCCAGTGATAAAGCTTGTTGGACTGACAATAATGTTTGGTCAGTTCTCATGAATAGGTGTTGAAACTGTTTTCATTTGTTGTTGTTCAGTGTGTTCCATATATCTCCCGTGTAGTTCCTTGTTGTTCAGTGTGTTCCATGTATCCCCCGTATAGTTCCTTGTTGTTCAGTGTGTTCCATATATCCCCCGTGTAGTTCCTTGTTGTTCAGTGTGTTCCATATATCCCCCATGTAGTTCCTTGTTGTTCAGTGTGTTCCATATATCCCCCGTGTAGTTCCTTGTTGTTCAGTGTGTTCCATATATCCCCCGTGTAGTTCCTTGTTGTTCAGTGTGTTCCATATATCCCCCGTGTAGTTCCTTGTTGTTGTTCAGTGTGTTCCATGTATCCCCTGTGTAGTTCCTTGTTGTTGTTCAGTGTGTTCCATGTATCCCCCGTGTAGTTCCTTGTTGTTGTTCAGTGTGTTCCATGTATCCCCCGTGTAGTTCCCTAGGGGTCTCTGATGAGAAGAATAAGACTTCTACAAGATGGCTGAAATGAGGTTGTGCTTGAGGCTGTCAACCTCATCATGTAAAACAAACTTCTACTGAAATCACCACTGCCAGAGCATGTGAATACTTTGTGCAGGCTTCCTGTATGGGGACCAAGTCTAGTAGTGGTTCCATAAGGAGCAAAAAGTAAAGTGGTAAATGAAATAAGTTCCATGTATGACTTTATCCTAGCATTTCTTTTTGTGTGTTATTTCTTTTTGATCTGTGTCAGTGTATTATTGCTCACTTTCTGCAAGCAGCATATTTGATAGGATGTAATTTTCTTTTCTTGTTTATTTGTTTACATCATTGCTTAAAATTATATTGCTTATGTTATTGCTTGTACATGAAAGGATGAAAGTTATACTGGAAATATGATGTTACAAAATTCAGCACACATACACACACATCAGTTTAGCCATAATGCCTGAGTGCACTGTGTCAATAATGAAGGGGCTGTTGTTGTTGTTTAACTAGGGCTGCTGAGCTTTTCGCTCTTTTGCCACCAATACCACATTGAAGAGTTCTTGGTATTATCTACACTGTGGTCTAAGCTTTTCCCATGGCTTTTCTGCCATTCCAAAACGCATTGAGTTGAAGTCATGAGCTCCAGTTACTTCAGCTTGGCTTGCATTTAAAGGTTCATAACATCTTGTCCCAAGCTAGGAGAAAGAAGCATTTGGCATACTGTGCATTCCCTGCCATACATGGGGGCTCTCCTAATATGCAGAGCTAAAATACTGGACTCTGGTTCAGGGCTCTCCCAAGGAATCATTACATCCTACACAGAGCCACTTCTTAGCTCCCCTTGCCAATCGCTGGGTCCTTAGTGAGATCCTCCTGCATGCAGGCAACCAGGTAAAAACCAGAGTTACATCTGGGGCTCAAGTGACTCCTCCAAGCTTAGTGTGCAATACTGGGTTCTCAACATGCTTCACCACAGTGGGAATCTCTGGAAGTGTGTGAATGATCTCTAGGGTCAATGAGGGTGTAATTAGCCTCACAGATGGTTTACATCCACATCTGTATATTGTAGCATTGTGTGTAGCTGGTGGTCATATATGGATGACTCCAGATATGCCTCCATGCATAAGGGGCTTCTGTAAAACTGACAATATAAAGTAAAAAAAATGGTAGTGGAGTCAGTTTTAGAAATTATTGTAGTTTCTATTATATTGTTTATTTGTTAAACTGACTTCAGTAAATTTTTGTTACTGTCTGAATTAGTTGTGCATGGTTTAAGTTAGTTTTTACAGTCTCAAGTCTGGTGGACTATGATATTCATTCATGACCTATCAGCTTCCTGTAGAGCATAGGCATGGAATTAGTTGACACCAAGATGTCCTGTGCCATCCTGTCCATTCTCTCTCTCTCTCTCTGTCTTCTTTATCATTTTCAGATTTGTCTCCAGTTCTCTTCCCTGTGTTTTTTTTTGGGTCCCTTTCAGTTTCTTTTACTTTTGTGATTCCAGAATAAGGACTGCATTGTTAGGTATAAGCTGGTTTCCTCATCGAGTTTCCTCATCAAGTTTCCTCATCGAGTTTCCTCATCAAGTTTCCTCATCGAGTTTCCTCATCAAGTTTCCTCATCGAGTTTCCTCATCGAGTTTCCTCATCAAGTTTCCTATCCTTTGCCAACATCTTTCCCTCAACTCTTGTTCTACTTGTCTATTTATATGGTTCTTGTCATGCCATTGTTACATTCATAATCTTGTCATGCCATTTCTAAGGCCTATTCTAAGCAAACATCCATTTATGAAAGTCAAACACTTCTTGGTTGTATTTCCTTGCAGTTCTTCATGGTTTGTGCCCATACAATAAGTCTGCCTTAACATTTATATTGAAAATTCTCCATTTTGTTTTGTACTTGATTTCTTTTAATTACTACAGATTTCCAAATGCAGTGACAGCATTTCCTGCCTTTCTGTATTCTTATTTTATGTCCACTATGTTCGTATTGTTCCTCAATCTTTGTCTATGAACATGCCAAAATATGTGTCTGAGTCTGTCTTGCAGCAGTGTTTCTTCAAATGGCTATCGTTTGCTGCATTTATTTTGTTCATTTCCTTTTCTCTGTGAATGTTCAGACCTAATTGCTGTCATCCAGTATTCTAATTTTGATTTGTGTGTGGTTTTTTTTTTTTCATTTATGTGGCAGAAGGGAAAAATCTGTTTCCTTGAGCTGTTTTGTTGGAGTCTAGTTTCTGGTGGTTGAAGTTTGTTTTCATAATCAAATCTGCAGACAGTAAGAAGAGAAATGGTGATGAGAGACATCCTTACCTCACTTCACTCCCTTCTCTAAAAAAATTTAGCAATTTGTCCTCAGTGAAGCACTTCATGAATTTATATGTTTTTTGTTATTAGGTTACTAAACTTATGGGCTACCGGCCATTAACCCATGGTGCCTCATCAGTTTCCAGGTGATTCTCAGTTGAAGGCTTTTTCATAGTTCACAGATCCAATGTAAAGTGGTAAATTCAGTTCATGCTGTATTCTAGTCTTTTGCACAGTGTTGCTATCTGCTCTGAACAGTATCTGTTATGTTGAAAGCCTGTCTGTTCTGCTCTCAGTTGCCTATCTGTAGCCTCATGTAATCTCCCAAGTATTACTGTTTAATATTTGCTAAAGCACTGATAGAAACATTATTCCTTTGTAATTTGTGTGCTCTTGCAAATCTCTCTTTTTGGCAACTGGCGGCATCCTTCCCTCCAGCCTTCTGTAATTTGTGTGCTCTTGCAAATCTCCTTATTTGGGCACATGGACCAGATTTCCTTCCCTCCAGTCTTCTGTCTCGGAGACTTTACCAAGTAGTTTGTAAAACAGGTTATGGTATAGTGATAAATTATTGGAGGACCTTTTTTATAACTCATTTAAGAGACAATTTGATCACGTTACTGACCAAGCTTGGTTATATTACCGACACAGATTATGTGACCCACAGTTTGATAGCATCACTGTTCGTTATACTGTTTGAATATGATCTTTTCACTGAGTTTCCTTAGTTCATGAGCCTAGTTTGATTGATCGACAAACCCATTTTTGCCAATTCGCAGATGATTGTTTGACAAACCGACTTTTTTCATTTCACCGACCCCCCATTTGATCTCTCGACAAACCATCGTTGTCATTTATTATTTGACAAATTCACTTTTGTCATTTTGCAGACTTCCTTTGATTATTTGACAAACCCACTTTGTCATTTCACAGATCCTCTTTGATTATTTCACTGACATAGATCACTTAACTAACACAGTTTGACATTTTGCTTACCCAGTTTGTTTAACCCATAATGGTTTGATCATTGACAGACTATTGACATTTTTTAAAATCAATTCATTGACCTAGTTTGATTCATTCCATGAGCGGTTTGGACTAATTATTTGATACTCTTTTCACCGTTTCATTGACCGAATTTATTACTCCTTCCACCTCATTTTGATCACTTCTGTGATCCAGTGGACCATTCCTTGACACTGATTGGTCTCTTCATTAACACTGATCAGTGTCAATATTACCATATGGCTTTCTGAACTGGTCTATAAGTATATCAGATCCATTATTTTCACCATGAGGTTTGTAAAAAAAAAAAAAAAAAGTTTCACTTGATGTACTGTGTTGGCCAGAATTTAAACTGCATTATTTTCATCCATAATTATAAATGTAAATGTCAGGAATGTGGTTTTCCAGAGTTAGAAATGTTCTAATGCAGGTGTTGTTTTAAATTTGTTTAAATGTCAATATATTAGACTGGTCAGTAAATGGTGCTTGTACATTTAATGACAGTCTTCCATTTCCAGCAGTCTGAGTGATACACACAAAAGTTGATATATTTTTACATATATGCATAATGTTCAGTTTTTTTTTTTGCCCTAACTTGTTTAACACTTTGAGTACCAAGGCTTCTCAGTTAGCAGTTACCTTTAAGTACCAAGAGTTTTTAGGAAAGATGTCCTATTTGGGGTGATGACATTTAAAAAAATCACTGAGACTGAATGAGTCAACAGATTGACATAAAACTTTCAGGATGCTATTAGAAGTGGATAATGTGTCACGAGCTGACCTTGTTTAGTGTTTAGGTCATGTGATCATGGTGGCCATTTTGAATATTAATGAGGCAATAGACAAAAATTGGCATGCACTATTGAGAAATGTATAAACAAAAATATTATAATCAGCTCAAAACTCTTCAAACTTTCCCAAGTTAACATTCATTCTAAGAATAGAAAATATACGAGGGACGGTCAAAAAGTAATGCCTCGTAATTTTTAATTTCATTCAATAGGCAAGAAAACAGATAAAATTCACATTGAAATGTAGCCCCAAGTCTGAACTTCAAAAATTTATTTCTCAATGTAGTCTCCGTTATTTGTTACAGTTTTTGTCCATCTTCTCACAAGGGCATGTATCCCTGCACGGTAAAAATTTGTGTCCTTTTTCCTAAACCACTGGCGTACGTCGCGTTTAAGGGTCTCGGTGTCCTCAAAGTGATGTCCGCGAAGATCTTCTTTCAGTGGTCCAAACAGATGGAAGTCAGAATGTGCAAGATCGGGACTGTAAGGGGGATGTGGTAATAATGTCCAGCCAAATTCTGCAATCGCATCAATGGTGCCTTTAGCGGTATGTGGCGTGGCATTATCGTGCAACAGTAGTGCAGTTCTCTGATCTTTTAATGGGTAAAGTCGCCGAAGACGACCTCTAAGCTTCTTCAAAGTTTCAATGTAACGGTCTGCATTCACCGTGTTTGCCTGTTCCAAGAAGACAAGAAGAATCACACCCTTCTCATCCCAAAACAGGGAGGCCATAACTTTCCCTACAGATGGTGAACTTTTGAACTTCTTTCTTGTCGGCGATGTCGTGTCTGTCTGTCAACATTCTGGGTACCCACCGTGCACAAACTTTTGAATAACCCAGGTCTTTAATGATGTTCTGGACACTGCCTTTACTAATGGACAACATGGAAGAAAGTTCATCCAGTGTTACCCGACGGTCACCACGAATGATGCCAAAAACTTGATGAATGTTGTGTGGAGTCACTGCGGTAGATGGACGGCCAGTCTGCTTTGCGTCAGCCATTGAGGATTGACCTACTTCAGCTTCGTCACAACGATGTACCCAACGTCGGACAGTGCTAACATCCACTGTTGAATCTCCATAAACATTCTTCAAACGTTCGTGGATGCGAATTGGGGTCTCGCCTTCAGCATTGAGGAATTCTATGACATAACGTTGTTTTAACCGAACGTCTTTGGCAGCCATTTTTAAACTGTTACAGTGGTGCCACCTGTTACTGAAACAGGTTGGTAATGCTATACAGTGCGGAAGAGTGTTTGAGGAATCCTGCTAAATTTACAAATTGCACGCCGATGCAGTATTTACATACATAAAAAATAGGAGGCATTACTTTTTGACCTTCCCTCTTCCCTATGCTCTTGAATGATATTGGGTTGAAAAGCTATTTGAAATGGACATAAAATCCCAGTATCAGTAATGACAAAAGAGACATATTCATGAGGTACCGATGTGTTTTCATGCAAAGAGAAATGAAAAAATACATACTTGTCAACTTGCTTTAGCTGGATGTGTTAGTCTATATATTTATAAAAGGCAATGTATGTCCCAGTGTTCCTCATACAAATCCACATGCCTGATTATTTATTTATTGAATTTTGTCAGAGTTACTCTTACAGTTCTTGGGGGTAAAGCCATCAGGCTATTTCTTTGCAGATCATTATGATTTTGACAGAAAAAATTGTTAAAAGTATTTTCATTGTCTTTTATATACCATAAGGCTGAATCAAGGGAAATAACTTCATGCTAGAAATCAATGGAAATAACCCAAACTTAAAAACATTAATTTGTTTTTGCAATTAACAATGCCAATTTTTATTATTTTACGATGCAACTTAACATTGTTAATTACAAAAAAAAGTAGTTTTATGTAGCATTTCTGTTTATTTTAGTATGTAAATGTGTTGCCATTTAATTTTGAAAAGCGGATTTTAATTGTAGATTCAGTTTAACAAAATAGATTCTAAGAGATAACATGTATTATGCCCAGCACAAGGTAGAAATGATCTTCAGTAGAGGGCGTGTAATTAAAAACAATATAATTGACATAAGCATTAATGAGCAAAAAGTATGCACAGCAAAATCAACTAGATTTCTTGGTATGGTATTAGACCAGCAACTAAACTGGAACAAACACATAGACCTATTAGTGCAAAGCAGTAGGGGACTTATTAACATGCTAAGATATATGAAAGGAAGTGGTTGGGGCGCCTGCAATAAGACCATGTTAACCTTCTATAAATCATTTATTAGGGGCAAACTTGACTATGCCAGTGTTGTCTATTCATCAGCCGCCCCAAGCAATAAGAAAAAACTAGACACAGTCCAAAACCAGGCACTGTAAATAATAGCAGGTGCCTCAAAGGGAACATCAGCAGAGGCACTAGAAGTAGCGCTAGGCATTATACCCCTGGAGCTAAGGAGAAAAGAACTGAGATTCAGCTACTGGGCAAGAGTGGCAAAAGATCCAACTCACCCAGCACATAAAACCTTTGATAGGGGTAACCAGTACATAGGCCACATTCCATTAAACCATAATAGATACCCGTCAGGGTGGAAAACAATGGATGAAGTGGATCAATACCCAGACCTATCTAATGCGATAAACAGTAGTGCTCTGTATAAAGCAAAGATCCCACCATGGGAATTAAAAGTGCCAGAAACTGACTCCCACTTAACAAAGATCATAAATAAATCTAACGACATAATCTCAGCAAAAAGTAAAACACTAGAGTACATAGAACGGTATATAAATAATAGCCTAACTATATATACAGATGGGTCAAAAGATGAAGAAGGACAATTAGGAGCAGGAATAGCAATACCAAAATTAAAAATTTATAAAAGATACAAAGTAACAGGTAATACATCCATCTGTACAGCAGAATTAGTGGCAATCCTAAAAGCTTTAGAAATAGCTGCAGAAAATCCACCAAAAAAAGTAACCATTCTCACAGATTCCCTATCATCAGTATTAGCTATCAGAAACAGAAATGAATGTAGCAGGCCAGATATTAAAGAGGAAATACTACAGGTTAATACATATCTACAAACTATAGGATGCAGTGCAACACTAACATGGATACCATCACATGTGGGGATAGCAGGAAATGAGCTTGCAGACAAAGAAGCCAAAGGGGGGAGAGCTAGCCATAACAAAATTGAAGTAGGCTTAGGGAAGTTTGAAATTAAGAGCTTAATTGCTCAAGCAATAACTAAAGAGTGGATAACAGCATGGGACCAAAGTAAAAAAAGCAAGACACTCATATAAAATCCTTAAAAAACCAAGCAAAAAATGTCAAATAAAAGATGAACTAAAAATACCAATTAATAAAAAATTGCTGAGGCTCAAGCTTGGAACTGGATATTTCATGATTGAGGAACCCACATGTGAAGAGTGTCAAGAACCAAACACAATTAGACACTTTCTGGTGGACTGCAAGAAATATGACCAACAGAGGCAAAACATTAAGACATACTGTAGTAACCACAATGTAGAAATGAGGGTAGAAAATCTCATAGGCACAAAGACCCCTTCAGAAATGCAAAAGTTAATAAAACACTATATTACAAAAACTAAAGCTAACATATAAAAAACAAATAAGGATTTGAGTCAGTAGTCCAAACTCGTGAAAGACTCGCCCCAGATACATACAGACTAACCAAAGAAACCATCCAGTGAAAATTAAAAACACACTAACTTAGAAAATAGCATATTTTGGAATTTCTTTTAAAAACCATGTTGAACTGTAACCACAAAAGGAAAAATACCGACTAGAGATAATATAGTATAAAATAAATACAAACAAAAACATATTACAATAAAGGAAACACGTCCTGATATAACCAACAACTCTATGTACATGGTAGATGGTTGAAAGGGGCGTGCTACAAAGAAAAGTAGCAAACACATTAAATAAATAAAAAAAAAAAAAAAAAGAAATGAGTGTAGAAAATCTCATAGGCACAAAGACACCTTCAGAAGTGCAAAAGTTAATAAAACACTATATTACAAAAACTAAAGCTAACATATAAAAAATAAATAAGGATCCGAGCCAGTAGTCCACACTGGTGAAAGACTCCCCCCAGATACATACAGATTAACCAAATAAACCGTCCAGTGAAAATTAAAAACATACCAGCTTAGAAAATATCATATTTTGGATAAAAAAGCCATTTTGAACTAGGCTATAACTACACAAGGAAAATACCTACTAGAGATAATATAGTATAAAATAAATACAAACAAAAACATATTACAATAAAGGAAACACGTCCTGATATAACCAACAGCTCCATGTACATGGTTGAAAGGGGCGTGCTACAAAGAAAAGTAGCAAACACTTTAATAAAAAATTAAAAAAAAATTCTTTTATGTTTGAACATGCGTCCCAATATAACCAATGGAATCTGTGATTAGGTTGAATGGAGCGTGCCTCTCGAAATGAGGCAAAATTTTATGTAATAAAAAAAATCCCACTGAGGCCATATAAACTCAAACCACACTGTGTGTGACATTAATAAGGGCTCTGGTTAATTGCATGTGCTAAAAAAAATGCAGATTCATTTGACTCTGCAAGATATTAGGGGAAACGCCTTTCCAATGTGAGGGGCTGTGGTAATGCTTTCGGGTGACTTTCGTATGTACCAAATTTAAAATTGTAATCATTTTTTAGTCATGCGTGATTTTTACAATCTTACAAGACTGGATAATGGATAATGGATGCTTGCCCAGAGTAGAAGAATTGAAATGGTATGATGAAATCCCCAATGGGGAACTGGCGGAAATAATCAGACAGATAATCAGGGGAACAAGAGGTGAGGACAGGGCACTGGCTTTGGATTGGACACATAATGAGGAAGCCAGTTGATAACCTCACAAGGCAGTCCTAGTTCTGAGTCCCAAGGGTAAAAGAAATAGAGTTATACCTTAACAAAAATACATAAAGGGTTTTGGAAACAGATGTAAAAGGAATGCATAGAACATGGAAAGACATTGAATGGGTGGCATATGACAAGTTTGCTTAAGGTGAATTTGTTAAAACCCTGTGCCCCACATGAGCTGAGGAATAATGAATGAAAGAAGAATTAGATATAGTTTTATTTTTTCCTGCATATCTCTGTTCTTCTGATGGGGTGCAGGGAACTATGTGCTTTACATTTAGAAGCAGCATATATTCTGGCCAACATAGTAATAATGTATGGCATATATTCTATATACCTCACGGTAGAAGAGGACCGACTAAGTGAGTATATATTCTATACATATCAAAAATGTAGTTAAATAGCACACATGTATTATATACATGTAAAAATTTAATTATAATTGATCCTGCCATATTGTAACTTGTTAATATGTTCTAAAGTTTTGAATGTAACTTTAGAGTTGATTTTTTTACTGTTTGTTGACATATTGCCTTTTGTGTAGCCACCTGCTTAGAAAGTTTTTGTAAAAGCTTCAGATTATAATTATCTGAATGAAAAATGACTCAATAGTCATCCATATTATTTGGACAAATTGATTCTGAAAAGAGAAAAAAATGACCTGGCTTGCTGAGGAATATTGTGTACATGTAGAACTAGTTTGATTGGAAATATATAGTTTCAAGAAAGGACAATTGTGGTTATAAAACATTTTCGGTTACAGCTTCAATTTGATTGCAAATAGTTCAGTACAAGCCGCTTCATGTAGTGATATATTAAAATGAAAACTTCCGTTAATTTGAAATTATTTTTAGAAAACAAACTCCATTTTGTTAGAAAATATTTTCTACTAAAAGCTGCAGTTACATTTCCTGTAACTTATTTTTTAAAATAGAAGTATTTTTGTGAACTTACAGTTTTAATATAAAGATTTTGTTTTTATTTGAGAGATTTTTAACCAAAAGTTTTAATTGGATTATAGTAATTGTTCTATGCTAGCAATTTGTTTATAAAAATTGTTCTGTGGTAATTCCAGTCTGCTTAGCCAGGTTTAGTTTTGTTAAAATGTATTTTGGTCTAAATAATAGAAGGCATCTGTAGATGCCCCGTTTAGTTCCCGGGTGGGGCCTGTTATGAGACAAAGAAAGAATAGGGTTACTGCTCCCTTGTACAAGGCAACAAATATGAGGTTGTGCAACCTCATAATGTAAAACTAGTTGCAACAGAAACCACTGCGGTGGATTGTCGAATTTCGCCCTAAAGTAGACCAAAAATTGGCCAGAGTAGCCCAGAAATCTGCCTAAAGTAGCCTAGGTCACCCCAAGTTGCCAGAAAATCACCCAAAAGTCAGCAGAAAAACTTTAGATTTTCGGAATACTTCGCTTTTCGGGTGTTCGGATTCTGGGTGAATGCTTTATGCAGGCTTCCTGCAATGGGGCCAGCTGCAGTGATGGCTCCATGCTCTATAGGAAGCAAAAAGGGAAATGATGATGGAATATTTGGTTTGAAATGTACATATTTTATGAGACAGTGTGTGATCTTGTTTCTTGCTGTTGCTGTTGTTACCTTTAACTGCACTGTTTTATCCATGACTGCTTCTATTTTGCACGCAGAAATATTTAATTTTTTTTTTCTTTTTTTTTTTCTATAACCAGCGGCACTCGAGCTTTCTAGCCCTTTTGGCCCAATGACATGTCATTGCGAGGCTGGGGCGTCAGTGGACTTTCCTTCCAACCCGGTCAGGAGCTTCGCTCCTTCCCATCCACACGGGATTTATGTGCAGGAGCCGTTCAGATTATTCAGTCAAATTTCCGGTCGTAAACATTTCTTCAAACGCCGACGCCCGGGTTTGAACCATGAACACCTGGTCGCCAGTACAACGTTGTAGCCATTACACCAGCGCGGCTCCCATTTAATGTTTAGATCAGCTTGATTGAAATTTTTGTTATAAGTTTGTGTGTGCTAACATGCATACATATGTGTGTGCATATGTGTGTATATATGTAAGCCTTCATCCTGCCTTATGTATTCTTGTTTTGAAATTATCTGTTCTTCCAGCTTCGTCTCAGCTGGCCAGTTTTAACAATGATGACAAACTTAAGGAAGACAACAACCAGTACAGCTGGAGCTGAACGACAGCAAGTAGAGAGACAACTAACCAGTAAAATGAGACATGGCCTTGACTGGAACCCACAGAGAAAGAGAAGAATGGAAAGGCCAAAGAGATTGTGGCAAAGAGCTGTTGAAGATGAAGCCAAAGGACACTGGACCCGATTGGTATAGCTGAAAAAATAGAAACCACTGTTGAGCAACAATTGCGGACCAATGCTGAATGGAGAATGAAAGTGATGAATGATGGTATATGTTATTGTTGTTTGTTTTGTTTTTTTCATTTCTTGTACTTATTTTTATCAAGATAAAATAAGGTGTTGGTCACTTTCTAAATCATTTGTCATTATTTTACAGTTTTGGCATTTATTATTTCTTTGTGGGCTTAACTAAGTAATGGAGCCGCGCTGGTGTAATGGCTACAACGTTGTACTGGCGACCAGGTGTTCATGGTTCAAACCCGGCCGTCGGCGTTTGAAGAAATGTTTACGACCGGAAATTTGACTGAATAATCTGAACGGCTCCTGCACATAAATCCCATGTGGATGGGAAGGAGCGAAGCTCCTGACCGGGTTGGAAGGAAAGTCCACTGACCCCCCAGCCTCACAATGACATGTCATTAGGCTGAAAGAGCTGGAAAAGCTCAAGTGCCGCTGGTTATAGAAAAAAAAAAAAAACCTAAGTGTTATGTTTTTTAGGTATTTTAATTACAGTATCTGTTAGATGTGCATCATGTATGTCTGTTTTATTTAGTATAGTAATACCAGCATATGCTAGTCATGTGTGTATGTATGTGTGTTTTATTTAGTATAATAATGACATTGTATGTTAGTCACAGATGTGTGAATTTTATGTAATATAATATGACAACATATGTTAGTCATGTGTGTGTGTTCATATATGTGGACTGTATTAACTCTTTCTATCCCAGAAGGTTTTTAGGTTTGACCCAAGGCACACACACACACACACACAAAGATTTAAATTAAAAAAAAAAAACAAGTGATACTTTAAAACCAGTACTTAAGCGTATTTGTGAGAAAATGTCTCGTATTATACATACAGTCGTTGAGTAAAGAATGTGTTAGAATTTGTAAGTCTTATGTGCAAAAAATACTTTTGCTTTATATCGTTTTAAGTGACAAAGATGGGGAATAGGCATACTAGATGGCCTTTAGGAGAATAATGTACCCTAATGTGGCATGACATATGGCTATCACATTGAAAGAGTTAAGTGTGACCATGATAGCTTATTTTAGTGTGTCAGAATCATTTTTTTTGCCTGTAGCTTCTCATGTTCTCATACAAGTGTTTATCTATCTGTTTATGTTTGTGAGTGTATATATTTCTTAAAATGGCACAGGGGTTCTTTTTTCCTTTCAGGCTTTATGATGTGTAAAATATATTGTTCTTTATGATGTATGCATTTATATATTGCTGTTAAGTATATGTGCACAGTTGTTGAGTATGTACATGGATCTTCAGGTTGTTATGTTTTTATGTGTGGAATAAGATACAAGTTTCTGTTTTGATATAACTAAATTTTACAAAGTTTACAAAGTGTAATTTTAAATTGCTTCATTAAAGATTAATTAAGTCTTTGTTGTAAAAAATGATTTGACTTTTTATTTGTCAAAAATTTATATTAAACATTTTACTGAAGTTTTTCTTTTGCTACGATTATGGGAAGGTCCAAAGTGGATGGCTATGGTATGAATAGAAAACATCCATAGAAGCATCCAGTGAGAGAGCTGATAGACTAGCTTCGAGAGCGCTGATAGTGGGGACACTGGATATGAATAAGGGAGGGATACTAAGGAAAACTGACGATTGCCTGTTAGAGAACGATACCGCAGTGGATGAATCAACAAGGCTAGGACTGTTGGAATTTGGCATCAAACGTCAGACTAGCAGGGATGGATGCATAAGAGGATGCATCCGTCGTGTATACAACCAGCATGCTACAGGAACAATTAGCATTTACACCCTTCAACATTTGCTGAGAGAGACTTAGTACTGATGTGTTGGCCCAGAGTGCAGGAAAAACAATTCTGACCAACAATAACAGTAATGACTTGAGATAAAGCATTGATTTGATATAGGTTATATTTATCTGGTCCTTCATTTATTACTCTTACTGCTTCCTGTGGAGCAGAGGCCTTCAATAAAAACATGCCAGGCTTTCCTGTCTTGTGCCATCTGTTTAGTGTCTTTCCATGTCTTCTGTATTCTATTCATGTCTGTCTCCTATTCCCTTCTCCTATTCCCTTCTCCTATTCCCTTCTCCTATTCCCTTCTCCTATTCCCTTCTCCGTCAATGTTTTTTGGTCTCCGTCTGTTTCTCTTACCTTGGTGGTTTTAGAACAAGGACTGCCTTGTAATGCTGTCAGGTTCTCAGTATGTGTCCCATCTAATGCCAGTATCTTCTCCTCACATCCTGTTCCACTGGTATTTGTCTGGTTATTGTCATCAGTTCCATACTAATAACCTTGTCATAGCATGTCAACCCTTCTATTCTTGTTTAAGCATCCATTTGTGAAAGTCTGTATCTTTCTGGTTGTCATTGTCATTGTTCTCCATGTTTTACAGCCATACAATAGGACGACCATGACATTTGATTTTTTTTTTATAAAATGTATTCTGACTTTATTTCTTGTGATTTCCACATATTTCTCAAATGCTGTGCAAGCTCCTCTTGCCTTTTGTATTCTTATTTGGATGTATTATGTTGGACAGCGAGTAACCTGCATTTCAATAGCTTATTTGCTTTTCTTTTATATTTTATTCTTTTCTACCATTTTCAGATATGTCTTGTCTTTATTATGCCTGATTAGCCAGTATGATTGCTGTTTGTTGCTTGATTGTACATATGATTATATAAGGGGGTCGGAGTGGCTAAGAGGTATGGAGTCTGCCTCAAATTCTAAAGGTACGGGGTTCGATTCCCAGTAGAGGGTATATAATGTGTGGAAATTCTGTTCAGAATCAGTTTAAACTCCCACAGCTGTTGGAAATCGTAAAGAATAGGCCGTAAGGCCGCTGCATGGCAAAATTTAAAAATTAGAAACCTACCCATCAAAAAAATTTGTAGAATGTGCGATCCTATATAGACATATTAGGATTCTCACCAGTGGTACGGAGTTCATGCATTGTGCTGGGATCCTTCTTGTGTGATCTTTTTTTTTTTTTTTTTTTTTTGCGTTCGCCCGCTAATACTCTAGGCGAAATCTCAGGTTATTATTTTTTTTTATGTCTAACCTGACATTGATTTTACGTGAGTATCCCTTTATTTCTTGTACAGAGACAGGTGTCCCTCGCCATTCAGGCAAATACTCGCCGATTTCGGAGGTACCCATTGCAGCTGGGTCGGCTCAGGAGCCGCCCGTCCCTGGTCGACGACACTCCTTCAAATGTCCTCGCCAGGTCTCGAGTTAATCCAGTCCAAATCCCGGTCGACGAAAAATCCTCAAATGCCGTCGCCCGGGTTTGATCCTGTATCACCCGGTCGCCAGAGCGGTGTTGTAACCACTACGCTAGCGCGGCTCCCCTTGTGTGATCTAAGGGTGGAGATAGGAGCACTGATGGAGTTGTCCATGTGCAACCTTTAAAGCAAACCTTGATTGTATACAACTGTTTCTTACATCTTTCTGTAAAATATCATCCAAGGTAAATTACACAATTTACGCAATAAATGTCACCTCAGGTAAATCACACAATTAGCACTATAAATGTCACCTCAGGTAAATCACACAATTTATGCTATAAATGTCACCTCAGGTAAATCACACAATTTATGCTATAAATGTCACCTCAGGTAAATCACACAGTTTATGATATAAATGTCACCTCAGGTAAATCGCACAATTTACGCTATAAATGTCACCTCAGGTAAATCACAATTTACACTATAAATGTCACCACAGGTAAATCACAGTTTATGCTATAAATGTCACTTCAGGTAAATCACACAATTTATGCTATAAATGTCAAAGCCAGGTAAATCACACAATTTATGCTATAAATGTCACCTCAGGTAAATCACAAAATCAACACTGCAGACACCTCATGTAAATTCTTTTCAAGCCTAAATATGATCTCGGATATAAATGACAGAGTCTGCCCTGTAGACAATTTGTGTGCAGTAAAATGACTTGGTCCTCCATGTAGGTCCCGGGGGGGGGGGGGGGGGGGGGGGGGGTCTCTGAAGACAGAATAGTACTACTGCACCCTCAGGCATGTCATACAAGGTGACTAATGTGAGGTTGTGCATGGGCATAGCAACCTCATCATGTAAAACAAATTGCCACAGAAGCCATCACTGCAAGATCATGTGACTGTTTGGCGTAGGCTTCCTCTCAGGGGATTAGTTACAGTGGTGGCTCCATAAGGAGTACAAAGGAAAATGACTTGGTGTCATGTGGCAGTAAAACAGTGTTGTGGGTACTTGGTGTCATGTGGCAGTGAAACAGTGTTGTGGGTACTTGGTATGTGGCAGTAAAACAGTGTTGTGGGTACTTGGTGTCATATGGCAGTAGAACAGTGTTTTGAGTACTTGGTGTCATGTGGCAGTAAAACAGTGTTGTGGGTACTTGGTGTCATGTGGCAGTAAAACAGTGTTGTGGGTACTTGGTGTCATGTGGCAGTAAAACAGTGTTGTGGATACTTGGTGTCATGTGGCAGTAAAACAGTGTTGTGGGTACTTGGTGTCATGTGGCAGTAAAATAGTGTTGTGGGTACTTGGTGTTACATGGCAGTAAAACAGTGTTGTGGGTACTTGGTGTTATGTGGCAGTAAAACAGTGTTGTGGGTACTTGGTGTTATGTGGCAGTAAAACTGTTGTGGGTGCTTGGTGTCATGTGGCAGTAAAACAGTGTTGTGGGTACTTGGTGTTATGTGGCAGTAAAACAGTGTTGTGGGTACTTGGTGTTATGTGGCAGTAAAACTGTTGTGGGTACTTGGTGTCATGTGGCAGTAAAACAGTGTTGTGGGTACTTGGTGTCATGTGGCAGTAAAACAGTGTTGTGGGTACTTGGTGTCATGTGGCAGTAAAACAGTGTCGTGGGTACTTGGTGTCATGTGGCAGTAAAACAGTGTTGTGGGTAGTTGGTGTTATGTGGCAGTAAAACAGTGTTGTGGGTACTTGGTGTCATGTGGCAGTAAAACAGTGTTGTGGGTACTTGGTGTCATGTGGCAGTAAAACAGTGTTATGGGTACTTGGTGTTATGTGGCAGTAAAACTGTTGTGGGTACATTGTGTTACATGGCAGTAAAACAGTTGTGTGGGTACTTGGTGTTACATGGCAGTAAAACAGTGTTGTGGTTCCTTGTGTCATGTGGCAGTAAAACAGTGTTGTGGGTACTTGGTGCTACATGGCAGTAAAACAGTATTGTGGGTACTTGGTGTCATGTGGCAGTAAAACAGTGTTGTGGGTATTTTCTGTCATGTGGCAGTAAAACAGTGTAGTGGGTACTTGGTGTTACGTGGGTGTAAAACAATGTTGTGGGTACTTGGTGTTATGTGGCAGTAAAACAGTGTTGTGGGTACTTGGTGTCACGTGGCAGTAAAACAGTGTTGTGGGTCCTTGGTGTCATGTGGCAGTAAAACAGTGTTGTGGGTAGTTGGTGTCATGTGGCAGTAAAACAGTGTTGTGGGTACTTGGTGTTATGTGGCAGTAAAACAGTGTTGTGGGTACTTGGTGTTATATGGCAGTAAAACAGTGTTGTGGGTACTTGGTGTTATGTGGCAGTAAAACAGTGTTGTAGGTACTTGGTGTAATGTGGCAGTAAAACAGTGTTGTGGTTACTTGATGTCATGTGGCAGTAAAACAGTGTTGTGGGTACTTGGTGTCATGTGGCAGTAAAATAGTGTTGTGGGTACATTGTGTTACATGGCAGTAAAACAATTCTGTGGGTACTTGGTGTTACATGGCAGTAAAACAGTGTTGTGGTTACTTGGTGTCATGTGGCAGTAAAACAGTGTTGTGGGTACTTGGTGCTACATGGCAGTAAAACAGTATTGTGGGTACTTGGTGTCATGTGGCAGTAAAACAGTGTTGTGGGTACTTGGTGTCATGTGGCAGTAAAACAGTGTTGTGGGTACTTGGTGTCATGTGGCAGTAAAACAGTGTTGTGGGTAGTTGGTGTTATGTGGCAGTAAAACAGTGTTGTGGGTACTTGGTGTTACATGGGTGTAAAACAATGTTGTGGGTACTTGGTGTTATGTGGCAGTAAAACAGTGTTGTGGGTACTTGGTGTCATGTGGCAGTAAAACAGTGTTGTGGGTACTTGGTGTTATTATGCAGTAAAACAGTGTTGTGGGTACTTGGTGTAATGTGGCAGTAAAACAGTGTTGTGGGTACTTGGTGTAATGTGGCAGTAAAACAGTGTTGTGGGTACATGATGTTACATTGCATTAAAACATTGTTGATTTATTAATGCTGTATTCATTATCAAAGAAGGAAATACAGCAGCTGTATTAACATAGTACAGGTGCAGTAACTTTGTTGGTTTAATAGTATTCATTTAATATTACAGATTGTGAAAGTAAATACAACACAATCGGTTGTCGACATACAATAAACATTCTAGTAAGAAAACATTGGTAAGAAGATCAAATAGTCTCCATATTGCATGAAATCATGTGACTTCTTAAAATAGCTCTTGTAAACGGTATTTAAAACTATTTAAAAAAAGATATTAATGGATATGCTTTTAAAACAATACAGCTCCAAAAAGAAACCATAGTAAAATGCCCTTACGTCTTTTCAAAGTAAGATCAAATTTGAAATCGACAAATGCTTTTGTCAAGTCTTAACGAAGAAAATTGATTAAAATCTAGAATGTGTATGTAAGTATATATGTACACAAGCAACTTGAGGCCGCCAACTGAACGATGTGCTTAGGGTGATGAACTCTGTTTGACAAGGGCGCCATATACCCCAGCAGGGAGAGACCTTTCGTGTGTAACCAGTGCCAGCAAAGATATGCATAGATCCTAGATAACAACGACATAGACTGAGTAATTTATTGATAGTGGGCTTCGCTATAACAAAGTGCTTCATTATTCCGCAAAATTATTTTATTATTCCACGAACTATTTTATTTGTTCTGAAGCAAATGGATACGAAGATTTCACGTTCTGCAAGCTACTGATCAAATTTAAAAACTACCAATAGTTTGATCCATAAAAGCTATTTAAAAAAGTAAATAAAAAAATGAGACCAGAAACTACAGTATCTTCAATGGTCGTATATTTAGTTCTCTGAGTATTTCAAAATAAGTTCTCATTAACAAAACTTGTAGCAACATGATATTTGTCTTTTAAAACTGTTTCTTCTTTTTCCTCCTTCGTTTACTCTCAGACTTCCACATTAATGATTCTAATAAAGGCAGTAGTCAGTACAAGGTTCCTGACATCTCCAAACAGTTTTACGTGGAGACAAAAAGGTTGTTGCCATATGCTACTCCGTTCACTGCTGCATACTGGGCAGGACTGCAGCAGATGTTCGGCTGTCGTGCGACTGATGTCACAGGTACAGTGATCGATTGTGCCAATCCCGTACTTGTGGTATAGAAGGTACTTAAATCTGTTGTTCAAGTGCGTAGCCAGAAAATGATGACCTGGTCTCGCCTAGACAACTGATGATAGACATCATTTTTTTAATATGGCCTCAGTGTTCTTCTCCCAATCTGGACTAGAATGTGGTTTTTATAGTTGTTTTTGCCATTTCTTAAGTTGTCCCGATCCTCCTTCCTTAGCAAATTTGTCTGCCTCCTCGTTGCATGGAATGTTGCAATGGGCTGGTATCCACTAGATTGCGGACTTGTTGAAGCATTTGGATAGGTTTTCGTGTTAATACTGTTTTATCTGTGATGTCTTATATAAATAAAAGGTGTCTTACCAACGCAAAAATCCGGACTGAAATATCGTTTATATTTGGGCAAACGCCGTAATATAACCGACAGATCTCATGTCCAGGTTGGGATCCCGTTACACGCCCATTGAGGCATTTTGGGAATATGGTGATAGGCCTATATTTTCTTGACCGTCGGCACACTAGGGGTGATGCGGTCAGAATCACTCCGGCCGCCTGAACCTTCCCAGAGTTGCTCTGGTACCCAATTCATGAGGCTGGGTCGACCCCGGAGCCGTTTGTGGTCTAAAAAAATCCCACCTCAACTGGGGATCGAACCATGGACCACTGAGCTAGGAAGCCAGTGCACTAACCACTGTGCTACCGCGGCTCCATGTCCAGGTTAAAGCCAGGTAAAACCGACTGTAAAAATGTCCAGGTTAAAGCCAGGTAAAACCGGCTGTAAAAATGTCCAGGTTAAAGCCAGGTAAAACCGGCTGTAAAAATGTCCAGGTTAAAGCCAGGTAAAACCGGCTGTAAAAATGTCCAGACTAAAGCCAGGTAAAACCGGCTGTAAAAATGTAAACAAACAAGTAATCTTTCTTGTCTCCTCCCACGAGTTCACTTGTATGGCCATTAAACATTAAGAAGCTATTAAAATTCACACATCTTTCCTTCCATCGGTTTTCTCACAATTGGAAATAAAAAAAAATATTACTTACTGTTTTGGCAATGAATTTAAGAGAAAATAAAATGAAACTTCTGTGATGTATATTACTCAAATTATTTTCTGCTGTTTCTTTATACAGTAATTGCATTTTGATTATTTTCACTGTTTTTCAAAGTCTCTTCAGCTTTTTTTGTGATTTTCTTTCGGTATTTTCTATTGCTATATCTAGAGGGTCGTCATGTAGTTCCTAGAGGCATCTGTAGAGACAAAGACATAGACTAGGACCATACCTCCCCCCGGGGCCTTGTCGTAAAAGGCGACTATTGTGAAATTGTACATGGAGCTAGAAACCTTATCGTGTTAAACAAATAGCTACAAAAACCACTACTGCATAAGCTTATAAATCTACAGTGGTGGTTCCATGCTCCATAAGGAGCGAAAAAAAGAGATATAATTATTTAAAATGTCCAGAAAATGGGTTTAAAACCAGAACGTCGTGTTTCTCTCATTGTGCCATAGTAAAACAACTTGTAATTCTTGAGGAGTATTTTAACCCTTTGGGATCCTCGCCGGTGCTACGAAGTTCGTGCACTGTGCTGAGATCCTCCTCGTGTTATCTACGGGAGGAGATTGAAGCACTAACGGAATTGTCCCCCTTGCAATGAAGATGTCCTTACAACCAAACCAAACCAAACCCTTGAGGTAAAATCAATACCCGAGTGTCCTTTTACTAATTTACGTCTAATATTATTCCACAGGCATTTCCTGGTTTATTTATGTAGTCTCATCTGACTAAAATTCCAAACATATCATCCAGAGATCTCTTAGTCGTTTCACTTAATCGCCAGAATCGATCAGACGATAGAATGTATTATTACAGAGGTCCCTGCTTTATCTTTCGGAAGTGTCCTAATTGGTGCTCGTATATAAAGCTACTGATTGTTGCCACTGCATTTCTCAATTAATTTCAGGGCTTTGCCATTGATGTTTACGATTTTTAACATTTTTATAATTCTTGTTTTCATAAATGTAATGTATGATGTTTCACTTTTTCAAGTGTGCTCGAGTAGCTCATACGGGTTGAGTAAAGGATTAATTAATGTTTTACTCTGTCAAACGTAATAGTATAAAGTTATAGTAAAATTTAGTTAATGTTTTACTCTGCCAAACGCTATAGTATAAAGTTAAAGTTAAATTTAGTTAATGTTTTACTCTGCCAAACACTATAGTATAAAGTTAAAGTAAAATTTAGTTAATGTTTTACTCTGCCAAACGCCATAGTATAAAGTTAAAGTAAAATTTAGTTCATGTTTCACTCTGTCGAACGCTTGAATATAAAGTTATAGTAATATTTTGTTAATGCTTTATTCTGTCAAACGGTTTAGTATAAAGTTATAGTAAAATTTAGTTAATATTTTACTCTGTCAAACGCTTTAGTATAAAGTTATAGTAAAAATTAGTTAATATTTTAGTGTCAAACGCTTTAGTTTAAAGCGATAGTAAAATTTAGTTAATGTTTTAGTCTAACAAAAATCTAAACGTAGTCTTTAACTTACTTACTTAGTCGTTCCCCTTCTACCGTGAGGTGTAGAGGGCGTAGTCTTTAAACCTGGAGTAAATAATAAATTATGGGGCTGGCAACTTCATCAAGTGAAATAAATTGCCATAGAAACCACCACTGTAAGAGACTAAATGCCCAGTGCAGGCTTCCTGGAAGGGAGTCAGCGACAGTGGGGACTCCATCCTCTGACCACTTGGGGAAAATAACGGAGATCTTCTTGAACATCAGACTAGGAAAGAGAGAGAGAGAGAGAGAGAGAGAGAGAGAGAGAGAGAGAGAGAGAGAGAGAGAGAGAGAGAGAGAGAGAGAGAGAGAGAGAGACCCTATATAGCCCACCAGTTCCAGTTTCAGGAAGAACAGAAGCACACCTAACCAACTTATCAGACTGAAACTTGAAGTAAAGTCAGGCTTTAGAAGGAATTAAAAAACAGTGACCATATTCTAGGATGAGGCAAAAGCATGTACTGGAGCGAAGGTGCACTCTCTAAGCTTTACAACATAGGTGTATCAGAAAAATGTATAACTGCAAAGAGAAATTCTTACAGCATAGTACTTTACAGTGCAGGCAAATAATGGTGCATAGTGGTTATATGATTAACAAAGTGAAATTCTTCAAGGATCTGTGCGGTTAACGACAATGCCTGCCGTAATGGTGAATGGTCTAGGAGTTTTCAGTTTTGTTGTAAGGGCGGAAATAAACTATTTTATAATTTAAAAATCGCTATAAGTATATAATTGCACCTTATTATTATATATTACAGATCTGTAACGTACGCCAATTTAGTGTACCTTTTTCTAAATGTTATTCTGGTTTTGCAGTGAGTGAGGAAAAAAAAAGTTTTTAGCTTTTCGTCGGAAATGTTTGGCGCTTCTACTTTGCATCACTGTTCTAATCTGCCAATCGCACGTGAGCCTTTATGACTTTCTACACATTGCTTGGTTTTAAAGTAATCAAGTTTGTTGCGTAATATTCAACTTTTAACTTGATTATGGTAAGAACATATGTAAAAATAAGGACTACAAACAAAACATCTTAAACCAGGCTCAGTTTGACTTATACCTTCAGTCTTTCAAAAAGTAACCGTCCCAGTGTAGTTAAAATAAACATGGCAAAGTTCGAAGTATGCGTAATGTCTATATTGGCTTCGAGCGCTTTGTGGGAAATGATGAATTGTGCTATCTTGAATATACCAGGTAAGTATTGTTAACCAGTACCAAAACTGTGATAGCTGATCTTTCTCTTCTGCAATTACACGTACAACCATTACCGCAGCAGCCATCTCAGCTATTGATGCTGTGACATTATTGGGTGGATTTCTGCTTCACTACGGCAGTAATCAGTGACATTTGTTGTACTGACTAATTACATGCTTTTCCATGGTTGGCACTTTTTTTCTTTCTCTGCTATGTAGTAGATATTTTCTATTTTCAACATTCTTACACTCCTCTCCCTGATAAATTGTCATGTCTGTTTGGTTATCCGTTTCTCCCTGCTTTGCAAGGAACGGCTGAGATAATAATTAATAGACAACCATCTTGGTTAATCTCGGGGGTTGTTGACATCAGACTACAGAGAAGCATTAAAATCGACCAGCGTATTTGTTTAATCGCTGCTAAGGTCAGGGTGCGTTCTGTGACAATATGGTAAAGAGACGGATTGTGTGTGCTCAAGCGACAGATAACGAGATTACTCGTCTGTGCGACACATTTTGGACAGACATGCATGACATCGTCGTTTCTTGCACACCTTGTGGCAAAAGCAGGAAAGTAAGATGTTACATCTGACACATATCGTCGAATGAGTTTACAGATGTGTTTGTGAGTTTGCATACAAGGCATCGGATGTTTTATTTCCATATATGGGAGAAGTGACCTTTTGCATCACGCACATTATGTCAGGCGGAAATAATTTTGAAATTACCCCACTGAACACGCATGTCTGAAACGCTTGGAGCTTTCTTAGCATCGTAACAAAACAAATGCGGAGGAAGAAGGGCCATATTACCTGACCTTTTCATAGTTTTAAGACACTGTGAAAATTCACTGTGAGGATTGCTTGTCAAGACGAAACCAGACTGCCAGAAGTTAGAATTCAAAATTCTCTTTATCAGACCGGACTTTGTGGAACATCTTGAAGGACTTAAAGAGCCCAAGAAAACCATTTTAATAAGGAAGACCGGCATCTGAGGAAACTGAAACACGGAGTCATAGTGGGAGTTTAGTGCTAACATAACGACCCCCAAGACACATGAAAAAAAGGCATCTGCCAGTGCCATAACTTACTTATCTGAGCAAACAGTCTGTGAGCCAAGATTGGCGAAAGTTGTACTTTTTACATTTATATTTTTCATTACTAACATGTGAACTAATATGTATATATTGCCATGTAAATATTAATATGTGAAAAGTGCTAGTGGATGTCCAGGTCATTTGAGGCTGGCAACCTCATCATATAGAATGATGATTTCATGAACCACCCCTGCAAGGTCTGGTGACTGCTTTATTGCTAGTTTCTTACAGAGAAATAAAAGCATAGGCATTCCGAAGTTCCATATGGTGCAGGGAGGGAAAGATGAAAGAAATGATGTACATTCTAATTATAATATCTACATTTTCAACAGTGTAGATGTAAATGAAAACATATTCAATCTATATTGTGAACACTTTTCAATCAGTGAAGATGTAAATGTAAACATGTTCTATCTATAATATTAACCTTTTCATTTAAATGTGGGACCCCAAGATGCAGCAATAGTGAATGCAGTCAGCGACCCATAGCTGTACTGCTTGCATCAGGACCAGCGAACCAGAGCTGGTCAAGACCGCACTCCACCTCCACGTGGTGGTCTTGGAAACAGTCTGCAGCAGTGCAGTCTGGCTGAGCGAGTGCGGATCGCAATGGGAAGGCAAACCCGGTCCCTAAAAAATGCCGTGCTGAAGTCGGATGTGTCGACCAAAAGGTGCAGATATCACAGCTTAGACGTAAACAGACACAACGCAACCACCGTCCTTTTCAGGGCGAACGAAGAAGAAGAAGATTTAAATGTAAAGCAAGTTTTCTCTCGAGGGATTCAGCTTAATTCTTATCGAGGGTAACGTCTGAGGTAAATGGGATGGCGGAATAGGAGAAAGAGACCCATAACTATGTGTTTCTATTCTTTTACCATATTTGTTGGTGGTACCAGTTATGGTGGGTACTATCTCTGGAACAAGAAGGGAAATGTGGCCTGAGATTAAAGACGAGGGACCAACTTCGTAGACACTCCCTGATACTTCTAGGAACGTGCTGCGCCCTACACAGGCACCAAATTAAGACTGTATAAGAGCTGTGTACTTTCTGTGCTTCTCTATGGTGCGGAATGCTGGAGAGTACCAGAGAAGGAAATGTCGAAACTGTCCTCCTTCAACACAATCTGCCTAAGGAAAATTCTCCGAATCATTTGGCCGAACACCGTCAGCGGCCAAGAGCTGCTTGTTCAGAGTGACCAGGAGAACATGCACACGATCATAGCTGGCAGACGCTGGAGTTGGATTGGCCACGTCCTCAGGAGGGATCCTGATAGCATTGCGGGAACAGCTGTGCTATGGGCTCCCGAGGGAAAGCGAAAGAGAGGCCGATCAAAACAACTTGGCGGAGAACTGTGGAAGCCAAGATGCAAAGAGTGAACCAGAGTTAGTGAACTGTACGGAGGATGGCCGCCGACCGAGCAGGGTGGAATAAATGTGTTGCTGCCATACAAGACGCCACCAGGCGTGATGGCCACTGACTGCTTTGACGGTCGGAGGCTATGGATGAAAGAAGAAGAAGCTGTGCCCTACAACCTTGACCAGCGTGATCAGTCTACCAAGAACCAAACCATCAGAAGGAGCATAACCGTCACTGACAGCTAAGTAACTCATAAAAGCTGCCAAGTGACCTTCTTTACACGTTTCTATCCCATCACAACAGTGATGATAAACCTTTTTTAATAAATAATTATTCATTTCTTTAAAACCTTGTTAAAACCTAAATGACTATTAAATGTGTTTTTTGTAAATATACAAATTTAACGTCGATTTAGTCATTTTGAATGTATTGCATGTTTGTCTCAGTCAATTTACTAAGTACACGCTAAACAGAGCTATACCATAAAAAGAAGAATTCCACTGAGTAAATCAGGGTGGGGGCTTGAATGAGCTAACATTAATAATTGCTAAATTCTTCATAAAAGGCGGCGGACTGATATAAGTTAACAATTGCCCTGCCAATGCAGCATTGTTCTTGACTTCGGAAATATCTTATGAACTCTCCCTTGAGATAGAAGCTTCATTGTCCGTCTATCTACAACTCTGCCAAGAGTAATTTTGTGCGAAGGTAGACACCTTTGAAGACCCAGATTAGATTCTCTTGAGGTTTAGCCACTGTTGGACTACTTCTGCAAAGCAGGGGAGGTAATTCCGTGACCATGGGTTGGCTCAGAGTGCATTGAAATCAATTCTAACCAACAATAACAGTAATTACTTGAGATAAAGCATTGATTTGATATAGGTTATATTTATCTGGTCCTTCATTTATTACCCTTACAGCTTCCTGTAGAGCAGAGGCCTTCAACAAAAACATGCCAAGCTTTCCTGTCCTGTGCCATCTGTTTAGTGTCTGTCCACGTCTTCCTTGTGACGTGTGACGGTACGGGAGAGAGGGTTTGGACAAACGTGACGTCACACAAAAATATACGAGTCACACTAGCTTTTTTTCATAAATGATGTTTCTGCTTTTAACCGCAGTAGTTAAATTGTATTTGCAATAGTTAACTTGTATCCACAATAGTTAACTTTTATCCGCAATAGTTAACTTTTTTCCGCAATAGTTAACAACATTACTCTCTCGTGGACGACTTATATTAATATTATAATCTCATCTGAAATATCGGATACTTGTTAAAACCTTTAACAAGTTTAAATTGGTTTTTAATTATATATTTCTTTTTTTAAAAACACACCTTAAAGACAAAATAAATAATCTGTACTGGTTAAATTAAATTTAAAAAAAAAAACAGTAAAAAGTTATCACTGTCGCGACAACAGCCTAATTATATCAAAGAAACAAACGTTAAGCAAGTTGAACCAACAGGTGTACAACTTTACAATGAGTGTGTGTGTGCATGTTTAAAAAAATAGGGGAGGGGGGAGATAAAACGCAAAAACATTTAGTTGAGTAGGGCAAAGGTTGGACCCTGTCTCGTGCTGGAACGAAGCACATGGAAGGGAAAATCTTTGTAAAACCCTGATTAATTAAACAATGTTTTACTTAAACGATGTTTTTGTCTGCACTAGTTAACGCACAGTTAGCAATTTTCCTGACGAACTGGCTTTTCTGTACATTACAGTAATCAGATGCAAGACAAAATGCAAATATCTGATGAGAAGTCACAGTTAGTGAGTCTAAAAATAAACCGGGAGAAAACAAAACTAATGAGGAAAATGCATGAATCGATAACAGTATTGCATTTGCAGAAGCAACACTGCAAGATGTAGAATCATACATTCATTGGCTGCAGTACAGACACTGTTGGAGGGATAGACAATGATCATTGGCTGCAGTATAGACACTGTTGGAGGGATAGACAATGATCATTGGCTGCAGTACAGACACTGTTGGAGGGATAGACAATGATCATTGGCTGCAGTATAGACACTGTTGGAGGGATAGACAATGATCATTGGCTGCAGTATAGACACTGTTGGAGGGATAGACAATGATCATTGGCTGCAGTATAGACACTGTTGGAGGGATAGACAATGATCATTGGCTGCAGTATAGACACTGTTGGAGGGATAGACAATGATCATTGGCTGCAGTATAGACACTGTTGGAGGGATAGACAATGATCATTGGCTGCAGTACAGACACTGTTGGAGGGATAGACAATGATATCAAAATAAGAATACAGAAGACTAGAGAAGCTTTCTTTGTATTGGGGTCTATATGGAGATCGAAAAAAGGGGAGTGTTCAACACAAAAATCAGAATCTTCAATTCAAAAGTTAAGTCATTCCTATTATATGGCTCTGAACACGGAGAACAGAGTTTAAAAAAAAAAAACAATCAAAAAGTTTCAAATTTTCATAAATGGGTAGTCACGTGGCATATACTGCCGCAGGGAGTGAAGTGTTAGAGACTTCATAACATTAGGTTGAAGCTGAGAGGTGGGGTTACCATGTACCTTCCTCGCTGTCTTTTCTAATCCAAGAGCAGATGTATCCATTTACAGCTGGGTAGACTGTTTAGTGACGCCACCATGTTTTCAACCCTCTACCTTTGCCGCGAGAGGCCTGCGCTCTAACCACTGACGCTCTCATAAATTAGTGCTTGTCTAAAACAGAAGGATTGTAGTGGTATGACAAGATCACTCATGTGGAGCTGATGACACAAACTAGGCACGTGCTAGAAGAACCAGACATGAGAAGAAGACGTTGGAGATGGATAGGACACACGTTGAGCAAATCTGCTGATAGCTTTACCAGGCAGTCATTGTTCTGACATTCCCAGGGTAAGAGAAGTAGAGAAAGACCAAAGAACACACGGAGAAGAGAACTGGAGACAGACATGAAGGGGATGAAGAAGATATGGAAAGATCTTGAGCTGATGGCACAGGATAAGAAGACTTGACATAAAGCGTATGCTCCTTGGGGAGCAGGAAGATGAAATTCAATCATTTACATTCGATTACGTTGTTTCTTTTCAGTTTTACTAAACAAAACTTTAGTGAGAAAAAAAGAGGTGGGGGTAAGAGATTTGTACCGTCACATAAGGGGGTGGGGGGGGGGGGGGGGAGGGGGGGGGGGGGGGGCTTTCGGTATTTGTTTTTTGGACGAATTATGACAGGAGACAAAAATGGGGGGGGGGGGGGTGTAAAATGGCAAACATTGCGTGACATCATGTGTGGTCGACTTCTGAGATAATTTCGGTTGCAATAAAAATAATTAAAAAATATTCAATAAACCAAAGTCTACAAACGCCTCAAAACGCAACAGGGTAAAAGAGAGAAATATATTATTGACAGTGGAAGGGAATACGCCATAAACACTACAGACATGAAGAAACAACACAACAAATGCCATAGACATTGCAGCATGGAACTATCTACAATAGCAACCCCGGACCTAAGGGTCTTTAATGTTTGGATATGCGCCCTAATATAACCGACTAGGTTGAACGGGACGTGCCTCGCAAAAACGAGGCAAAACTTTATTTAAATTTAAAAAAAAGCCCAAAAAAACAACAACAACAACTAATGTAATATACTATATGGAATAAACAACGCTATTTACCCAAAAAATAACCCACATAAAATTGAACCGAGTATCCCATGCATAATATAAACACCAGTTTTCTTGTGCATGGCCCAAAAACCAAACCAAAGTAAACTTGATGTAGCTACTCTGGTAAAGCGAAGTCATAAATCTGGAGAAAACACCAAATAAACCTAGATATGAGAATTCTCGTTACGCTCACATGGTATTTCTGACTTGAATTTACCTGACAGACTGCAACATTTGTCGTAGTGATGTGTATTCTTTAAAAAAACACCACTACTACTACCACCACCAGCACCACCACTACTACTACCACTACTACTACTATTACTACTGCTACTACTACTACTACTACTACTGGTGCCACTGCTGCTGGTGCTATAATATAAAACTACAACCACCAACACTACTTCTACAGCTACAATTACCACCACCACCATTACCACTACTAGTAGCAGTAGTGGTGGTGGTTGCGGCGGCGGCGGTGGTGGTAGTGGTAGCGTTGGTGCTGCTGCTGACTTCACAATAATAACTGAAAATTGTTACACAGATCCAGGTTTTGACAAGCAGCAAACAGTCTTCACGTACGTTAACACACCAAGTTTGAATTACACACAGGCGGCTACCGTGTGTGAGAAAACATACCAGGGTGGCCTGGTGACAATTACATCAGCAGATGAGAAAAAACAGCTGATTCAAGTCATAAATGTACTAGGAATGTAAGACACCATATTTCTTTTATAAAGATTGTTATAGAAGGCACCAACGCCCAATTCTATATTTTCTTAATGGTCACATTAAATATGTGTTCTCTCTTTCTCTCTCTCTCTTTCTCTCTCTCTCTCTCTCTCTCTCTCTCTCTCTCTCTCTCTCTCTGTGTGATAGCATTTGTGTTTTTGTATTACGTATCCTGTCTCGTGTAATTCCCGGGGGTCTCTGATGAGACAAACAAAGGATTATTACACCCTCAGGCATGTTGTACAAGGCCACTGATATGAGGTTATGCGTGGGACTGGCAACGTCATCGTGTTAAACACAGTGCTTCAGAAACCACAACTACAAGTACATGTGAATACTTGGTGCAGGCATCATGCAAGTATATCAGCTGCAGTGGGGGCACCATGGTCCGTAAGGATAATGATCACGTTACGTCAGTGAGGTCTGGCTAACAGACACAGAAAGAGAATGGGGCCTACGAGATAAATCAACAAAACGTGGTTTACATATACAGAAAAAGGGTTTAGAGAAAGAGTTGAAAGAATTATTGGGCTGGTAGATACCTAAGGACAACTTGGCTTAAAGATCAATCAATAAACTGTGGCTTACAGATTCAGAAAGAAAACGTGGCTCCGAGATATATCAATAAAATTTGGATTACAGATAAAAAAACAAAACGTGGCTTACAGATAAGTCAATAAAACTTGGATTATATATACAAAAATAAAAAAAAATGCCTCAAAGATACTTTAATTAAATTTTGATTACATATACATACACAAAACCTGGCTTAGAGATACGTTATAAAACATGGCTGATATATACATTAAAAAGTGGCTTAGAGATCCACCAACATATATAGACAACTTGGCTTAGAGAAAATTCAATAACGACAGGGTCATAAAAAAGTGGCTTAGAGATATATCAATAAAACTTGGTTTAAGGGTAAATTAAGAAAAGGTGGCTTGAAGATACGTCAATAAAACATGGCTTACAAATATATAAAGAAAGCGTGACGTATCTACCTGTCAATAAAACGAAGATCGGTTAGTGAATGGCGATAGGCGTAGAAAGTTGGGCAGATGTGAGAAAGCGACCCTTTGAATTGTATCGTGAAAATTTATTGTATAGATATATCCCATCCGAACGAAACTTTTCGCAAATCTACCACTGGAATAAGCAGTTCTTTCCAATAACATGAACGTATGCACGCATATATTACTCACACGTGCACATGTATTCAAATGTACACGTATGCATAATAATACACAAATGGGAGAGACAGTGGTACTTCTTACTGTAACATTTACTACTTCCAAATACAAATAAAAAATTTGAATTCATTTCAACAAAAATGTTAGGAAATCTAAGTTTTACAGATCACGAAGAGCTCTATGCCAGCAAGCAAATTATTAGAAGAAAAAATGAAGACATCTACAGCAACTACAAGAACTAAGGCAGAGTTTCTTAATCAGGGGTGCGTGTACCCCCTGGGGGTGGGAGACCTACCTTTAGAGGGTGCGAGACATACCAGATATTTTATAAAGCAAGCCATCATTAACATTACATAATACACATAACTCAAATATATTTGTACAAAATAGAACATTGACAACGTGAATTCAAAACCGAACTTCAGTCACATTTTGTAAATAAAATTTTCTCAAAATATACTTGTATCTCTTTTTATTAATTTTAGCATATTTTGTCGAGCTAGAAGATAATGGGGTGCGAGGATTCTTAATATGCTTTAAACGGGTGCGAGACTTCTTAAGATGCTGTAAAGGAGTGCACGACCTCTAAATGGTTGAGAAACACTGAACTAAGGAAACAATAGAACTTTTGATCTTTGATGTTATTCAGCAGTCACGTTGCAGATCTTCTTTCATACCACATTGTTAGACTTTTAAGTATCTTCCCTCACTGTTATTCTCTGTTTCTTTGATTTTTTTGTTATGTCGCCATTGTATGTTATAATTTTTATTTTCACAAAATCACCAGTCCCACATTTACAATCTTGTCGTACCATTTCAATCTGTCTTCTCTGCGCAGGCACCCATTTACGACAGCCTGCAACTTTCTGGTTGTCGATTTACGTTGTTGAAGTTTCTTTGTTTGGCTCAGAGGTTCAACAAAATGGGGGAGGCGGCACAAACTGGCTTTCCTTACTCGCCTTCTACGACAGGCTTGGTAGGGCAATAATGCTCATATTCTTTGCTACCTTTTCAGGTCCCAGTAACTTGGCCGGATTTTAATGCCGTCTGTATTTTAAAATAACTCCTCCTATTTTCCATTTCGAACACCTATGTAAAATTGTTAAAACACATGTATATAGATCGTTGTTATTTCTATATCAGAGCAGTAGGCCTACTGTTTATTTTATGAGAATTTGAAATCGTTCGATATACCAAAATATTAATGGTCACACTTTATGCGCAATTCTAAAATAATGCGAATTTACCCCCCCCCCCCCCCCCCCCACCACACACACACACACAAAAGTCAAAAAATTCAGAAAGAATTACTTATGTATCTCAAAATTAGCATAGCAGACCGAGTGTGTTTTACAACACAGCAACGCCAATGTAAACAGAAACATCCACCACATTTAGTCAGTTTCATGTGCTCAGTGCTGTAATTTGTGTGTACTGCAAATCCTGCAAGCGATTTTCCTGACAATTGTACTGTTATTTTAACATTTTATGTTTTATACTCCATAACAATGTCACAAAAGTGTTCATGCAGCAGAAAGCGTGCAACATATTTACTTCCAGTCATATTCTGGCGGGTAACTTGCTCGTAATAATAATATAAGCACTGGTTCAGTGTACAAACAATCTCGCCTTATGTATTATGCTTTTGGCCTGTAATTCTTAACATTTTTTTCTGGTTGTGTTGACACCCTTTGAGCTAGCCAGAAAAGTAAAAATTAACCCCTCCTTCATTTAAATGTCACAAATATTTAGGAAACATGAATAATTACGAGTTGCGTTTCACTGATACATTAACTCAGTGTTTCTCACAGTCTGCACATTTAAGAAACTGTTACTACATTTCACATTTTATCGGTCACATTCCTTTCAACTAAGAGTCAGCTAATTTACTCACTGTAACATACCGGACACCACAGATGTAACATTCAGATGTGACCGGTGTATTTCATGCCCACCAGAAATGTAGTGTGATGTTATAGAATGGATGTGTTGATGCGCCACTACAATGTTGAAAGCTGTACAATCCACCTCAATGTTCCTGCACGGTGTTACTGTAGGTTTCTGTGCGTGCGTAGTCAGTACGACCTGGGCCAAACAGCGTTGTTATGCATGATTAGCTCACCAGGCGTTGAGGCGCTAACAGGAGTGTCATGTTGACATTCAAACATCATACATCTCTTGAATGTGTGGTACTCGAAGCTTGTGTGGGTTGACAAGTGATGTGGGTGTGTAGAAAACACGAATGCGTATAGGCTCTTTGACAGGTAAACAATGCACCCACTCACTCACATGCAGTAGTCAGTAATTGTTGCAACTGCTGGAACTTTACAACCATTTATTTACGCAACACAGTGACATCAACAGTTACAGTCAAATGGACGAGGATCAAGGACATCATATAAACTGGAAATGACTGGCAAAACATCTGGCATAATAAAGCTTGAACCACTCATCTATCAGGACGTTATCGACAATGGTCTGTCCTTTGACATATAGTTCATACTGCAGCTCATGTACCACTGACTCAGCGCGTCAGGTACTTTAAACAACTCCGCCGTACCAAAGGCGAGTTCCTAATCGCATAATAATAATACTGCAATTCATCTGGCATAACACGCCAGATACAGCTTCTTCTGCTCAAAGATATCGGCCGTAATGTCAGGCCTCTATAACAATGTAAACAACTGTGTATTCTTCATAGGCAGGCATAATCATCCATGCCGAAACATACCGCCAATATGCGGGTTTCATAATAATATTTCTTCGCTGGGCTTCTGCATAACAGTTAGACAAATAGTGTTAGTTGGCTACATCGAGCACAAATAATCGACTCTGCATCTCAAAGGACTGTGAGCTCTTCTCACAGGTTGCCACAAAATGTTCTGCAAACAAGGCATAATAATTAAGTTTCTTTTACCTTTGACAGAATCCAAGAAATACACCAATAACAACTGTCTTCATTCTTGACGAACACAATAACTCTGGGGAGAATCACTGACGTCTCAGTCACACAGAAAACTATCTGTTCCCCAGATAATGCAGAGAAGTACCACGGACATACTAGTCCAGTCAGAACCCAGATTATCACTCCTTGACGGAAGTCTTTCCGTTCACGCTAAAAAAACTTGCGCATGTATAGACAGCACAGATCTGAGAAAAGCTCACCCCGACTTAAGACAGGTCTATAACAATGAATAAAGCAAAGGGAAGATAACTCCAAATCAATCTGTCCCAGGGAGTTAATAAACAGTTCTCTAACTTAGATCATCAGAAAGTATTAAATAGATTTACGTCTTATGAGACCGTCAAAAACGACAGCAACAGATTACCGCACCCTCCGGATAAAAAAAAATGAAACACATTTTTTTTTAAAATACATCAATGAGCAAGATACAACATGCTTATAACGCATGAATGATGCGTCTAGTGAGAACAAAAATCACCTCACAAGATAAGAGAAAATATTTTCTCCAAGTAAAACATATCCGGAAGGTACCATCAAAGAAACCTCAGTTGCTGGCGATGCTAACAAAAATCACATACATATAAAAAAATGCAACATTATAGCAATGCGAATGACAACATATATCGAGAAGTCATATTCACATATAAATCTATCGAAGTCTCATGCTATATAATCACTATTATCTAATGGATGACCATAACAAAATTTGTAAAGTCATTATACATACATATAACAATACAAGCGTATAATCTAACTAATAGAAGATGGCATCCACAGTACAAAACAATGCTGTATCCCGAAGATCAATGTAAGCAGCATCCAACTAGTATGTAAGGGTGACATATGGCATCATCATGATTCTCAACAGCACTCCGTACCTAGTACTAGTTTGTACTGAGAACAATACAAATGACACAATTAGTAACATGCTATAATGTACTATAATTACTACTACATGTCTAAGTATTACATGTGGCCGCATTAATTTTTTTGACCTTTATATTATGTCAACTCAACCTTCTCCATTACACCAAAGATGGTAATAGAGAAAGAAAACAATTAATTTACCACTCTAAGGTGAAAACAAATGTGTTAATATCTATTGTTATAGTGAAGAGACATAAGTCTAGAAGTGTATCAGGAAAATCTAGGACACCAGACTTAAGTGGACTCATGTGGGCATCTAGACAGTATGTCTGTCATCACATTATCCAAACCACGGATAGCTCGTACCGTGAAATGAAAAGGTTGAAGAGCAATAGCATATCGAGTAGATCTCGAGCTCTTCAAGTTCTTACACTGAATAGCTGTAAGAGCTTTTTGGTCTGTTTCCACAATGAAATGCGCACCAAGAAGGAATCTTTGTAACTTAAGGATTGACCAAACCATAGCCAACAATTCACTGTCTAAAACCGAGTAATTCCTTTCCGCCGCATTCAGTTTCCTAGAGATATACATTACAGGATGCAGAGTTCCTGAATACTCCTGCATTAGTGCCGCTCCGATCCCAGTGGATGAGGCGTCACTACGAAGAACAAAAGTCTTATCAGCAATAGGTAGCCTTAAGATAGGAGGGGATGAGAACAAATTCTTAATCTGATCCAATGAAGATTGACATTCTTGGGACCAGCGCACCATGTTAGGAGACCCTTTCTTCAATAGGGTTGAGAGTGGTGCCATGATAGAGGATAGATTCTTAATGAATCTTCCGTAGAATTGTATTAATCCCAAGAGACTACGTACTTGTTTTTTTGTCTTAGGAACCGAGATATTTAATATCTTAGAAATGTTTTGGTCTTCTGTCTTCAATAGACCATGACCAACACGATGACCCAGGAAAGAAATTTCACTAAACCCAACATAGGCTTTAGAGGGTTTTGCAGTCAAATTAAGCTCGCGTAGAGTAGAATTAGTAATTCATTTAAACCCAAATAGTTATCTTCCCAAGTATTACTGAAAAGACAGATGTCGTCTAAGTATGCAATGACATCTGAACGATATGAGAGAATTTGACGCATCATGCGTACGAAAGTAGCTGGAGCTTTCATAAGCCCGAAAGGCATACAATTCCATTGAAACAAACCCCTAGGTGTTGAAAAAGCAGTGAGAGGTTTGGCGCGTTCAGTCAACGGAACTTGCCAATAGCCTTTCGACAAGTCAAGTTTAGTAAAGAATCGAGAGTTAGAAAGTCTAGTAAGTAGATCTTCTAATAAAGGCAGCTGTTCAGCATCGAACTTCGTAACTTGGTTCAATTTGCGATAATCGACGCAAAGGCGTATGTTATTGTCTTTCTTTCGAACAATAACCATGGACGAAAAGTATGCTGAAGTGGCTGGTTCAATTATTTTCAATTGTATCATTTCATCCAATTCTTTCTCGACTTGTGCTTGAAAATGAATAGGAATAGGATACGGTCTTACTCTGATCGGATTATGATCAGTAAGTATAATGTCATGTTCAATGACATGTGTGTGTCCAGGAATGTCGGTAAGGACATACTGAAATGATTGTAGCGTAGAAGATACTTGTCGCTGTTCCTCAGAAGACAAATTAGAAGAAACAGTAACGTCTTTCCATGATTCCGTAGAAGTAAGTGGAATCACAGGAAGAGGTAGATTAACATCTGAAAAAGTAGTTTCCTCATCCTGTATAACTGACAGGGATGAGATATGACCATGTTGGACTGGAGAATCGTCCGTCGCCTGGAAAATAGGCTGCAAATAGTCTGGTCGCTCATGATGTTCTGTAAGCATATTTATATGGAAGGTTTTATGCCTTCCATCAATATCGACAACATAGTCGACATCGGAAATTTTTGAGACTATTGTATATGGACCTTTCCTTGCAATAGGAAGTCTGTTCTCCCTAGAAGGAAGTAAAACAAACGCTTTGTCTCCAGGACAAAGCTGACGTAGGCGTCTCTTCTTATTAGCAATTCGCCTTGCCTTTTCTTTAGCAAATTCGGATGAGGAAGTTGCTAGCTTGCATGCTTCAATAATCTTTTGCCTGAGAGCAATGACATACTCATATGAAGGTTGTGTATCATTGTCGATATTATCAGCAGTTATAAGATCATGAAGTAAAGACATAGGACCGCGCGGTCGTGCGCCAAAGACAAGTTCAAAAGGAGAAAATCCTGTATGTTCGTTGGGGACCTCTCTATAGGCAAAGAGAGCCGCGGGTAGAACCCTGTCCCAATCCTGAGGATGATCCTCAGTTATCTTTTCAAGTAAGTTCTTGGGTGTTCTATTAAGACGTTCAACTAACCCATTAGACATTGGGTGATAAATACTACTCAAAGATCTTTTAATGTGCAGAGTAGACATTATCTGCGACATTGTGTCTGATATAAGTTGTGTGCCATGGTCTGACAATATTTCTCCGGGAAAACCCAAACGAGAGAATATAAGCCAAAGAGCGTCTGCGATATCGGCAGTGGAGATGCTCTTAAGAGGTATAGCCTCTGGCCAACGCGTGCACATGTCAACGCACGTAAGGATAAATTGATGTCCTCTGGCCGATTTAATCTTAAAAGGGCCAATGATATCTATGGCCATTTTCTGAAACGGCCGAATAGGAATGTCTGCAGCCTGAATAGGTGCAGCATGACGTGGACCTCTAGATTTGACCTCTTGACATATTTTGCAAGACCGGCAATAAATTCGTATGTCTTTATTGACAAATGGCCAAAAGAAAGCCGCCAGAACTCTCGACTTAGTTCGGGAAAAACCCATGTGTCCGGCACACTGAGAGTCGTGTGCATGTTGAAGAATTAGGGCTCTCATACCCTTGGGCACGAGAATTTGAGAATGCATAGACGTGTCTGAGTGTTGTACCATACGCACTAGTATACCTTTCTTCATAGTGATATATGATTTGCGATTTGTATTCTGATTCGGATCACCGTTTTTAGCGAGAAGAAAGAATTTCTTTAAAGACGGATCTTCTTCCTGTAGTTTCACAAACGAGTCATGCGAAATCACCAAGTGATCCTCTTGGCTATGTACTTCATTAACTTCAGTAGATGAAGTTTGAGGAATAAGAGCTTGTGCTCTTGTTACCACTGCATTGGCTGTTTGGATATTCCGTTCTTCCCAAGCAGCAATTTGCTGCGGGGTACATTCCTTAACCCCATGAATCCGACCGATGATAAGATCCGCAATAGGATTAGGTAGAAGACACGCGTGGACATCTCCTGTAAAGAAGGGAGTAGCAATGTGAATGATAGCAGTCGAGTACTTCTCTACTGTGCCACCAAATGTCACACATTTAATCATCTTTCCCGTGGCACATCTAGGATCTATGAGAGATTGCTTAACCCCAATAGTAGTGCACCCAGAATAAAAAAGCACTGAGACTGGATTACTATCCTCTAGACCTTTATGCAAGATAAGAGACCCTCTCCCGTCATGCGCAACTGCAGCAAGAAGAGCGGGAAGAGGGTGACCACAACTTAAAGTAGTTACCGTGGTCGGTTCGAATAATGTTTTGCATTGGGGGCATTGAGATGCTCTCCCAAAATCAAAAGCAGAACAAGTGATAGCATTAGAATTTTTATTATCGTTCACTTGATTACAGGCACCATGAGACTCTTGTTGTACAGAGTTTCCCTGGTGATGTGATCTCTTTTTGTTGTGTTGAGATCTACAGCGATTATTATTTCCTCTGAAATTGTCATTATTAGATCTATTGTTACCATTATTATGGTTTGAATCACAATTATTATTGTAACCATTATCATATTCCCGTTGGCGAGAATAATTATATTGCGTTCGTGGAGAATAACTAGGATAGTTCCTATTGTGGCTACCCTTGTGAAAGTGTTTATAATTGTTGACCTCATAATTACGAGGACTATCAGCTCGTCTCCAGTTCTTTGAAGAAAAACCTTTGTGTGATGGATTGCTTTGATATTGAGTGTAATTCTGATTACTCTTCCTATTAAAGTTTTGTTGAGCACCTTGAAATTTACGATTGAAGTTAGGGCCATATGGTGCTGCAGAAGCAACTGGCAACTCTTCCTTCACTTTAGAATTGCTAACAGTAGCATGGGGATGCGCAGTGACGTACTGGCAACAATATTCTTCCATGTCTTTTATGTTCTTAGGTTTACGCTCATGAAGAAAAGCAGGGAAAGACTCATTGACAGATGACATAACTTTGTCTCGAAGCAGTAAGTCCCTAAGAGCTTCATATGTTTTGTCTGTTTTAGACAGCTCAATCCAACATGTGAATGTAAGACGTATCTTCGTAATAAAGTCAGAGAACTCTACTCCAGTTTCTGGTAGCATTGTCTTAAAACGAAGACGATAATCTTCTTCTTTTAGTTGATACCTTTTAAGTAATGTTGCCCTGACAACCTGTAGTGGTGTTTGATGGTATTGTATGATGGTGATATTACTAAATGTAATTGTATGAGGCCAGCTGTGAAGGCTCCTGAGATAAGATGTAGTTGTGAATTGTCAGAAGGCCTTTCTTGCTACCACTACGACCTCACACTTATTTTTTTTTAATGAATGTGGCTACGTAAAGTGTCTAGGGTTATGATATGTAGTGTGGTGTAATAGGTTATAGATATACCCACAGATATTTAACAAGACTAATAATATTAATAAATGTTAAAATACACTGAACTAACTCACGTGTGTAAAATTTTTTGATAGAATTATATTACATTTATTTTGTTCTGGATCAATTTTTTAGGTTGACCAGAACTTAAAAGGATTTAGAGATTATGAAAGAAATGCATGGAATATTATATCATAAATGCAATAGTGTACATATATATGTACTATACTAGTTAGTTTTATTAAAATGTTCTAGTAGTCATCTACTTGGGAGGATAGTTAATGTTTGTGCTGTTGGGGTGGCCTCATCACACCTGTCTATATTGACTACACAGTGTCCAGAAAATGGTGGGAATTTTTATGGGGTATTTGAATGTCCAGCAGACCAGAGGCTCACTCATCTTGTAGTTGTAGCTCTGGTGCTGAAATCTGGTGGTCCCACCTCTCCGTGCTGGCGGGCAATAATGGTGGTCTCTGTCACAAGTACTGCACAGATACACTCGAGTAAAGTCACCAACTGAATAGACACTGCTTTGTTGACAACAGAAACTCACAGCTCTGCAATCAAAGTATGGGCCATGTGTCAAAATCTATTCTCTACCCACGTCTGGACACAACACTGACACAACAACCACATCATACAGACAGGTCAGATCTCTCTGACCAAACAGCACATTTACCATGGTGGTTTTACATCAGATAGATCCTCCCAGACTATAGATTCTGAAAAATATTTATTAGTTTTCTGCCCTAAAAGAGGATAGGTAATATGTTTCATTATTCTCAACACTTGATCTGTCTTGCCTAACCCTTGCTGGAGTTTATGTACATTGTTGGTCCCTAGACCCTGACTAGGGCGGGGGGTCTAGAGCAAATCCCTACTTGTTTGTAAGGCTAGATTTCGATATGGCAGTATCAAATCACTCGAACATTAAACAATATTCAAAATATACAAAGAAATAATTTCAATCTTACCAGATTATGAATAAATAACACAGAATTGCTAGCAAAACTCAGCTGAGCTGCTGGCTATAGTATGGCGTCCCTAAACTTATTTCACTTTCTTTCATATGGAAATCACCACACTTTAAAATCTGTGTCTATCACTGAACAACTATTGAAGAATGGCCCCACTTTCGCGTCTGAGCGCTAATAATATGATTGTCTGTGGCCAATCACTGCCTAGGTTTATTTTAAATTCAAATTTCCTACCCTAAAGTCATTTCAGTCATGCTTCAGTCAAGTATGGATGGTTATCTGTTAGTCTGTCCGTCTCTACTTGTGTTTCTACAAAAATGTACTTGATTTTTGAACCAACCTTTCTCTCCCCTCCAAAATTTTGTCGTTAAAAGTTATTTTTAGACACAGCCACCACAAAATCCCTTCTCTTCCATACTAAGTAGATTTGAACACCTGCGTCTCGAGGTCGTGTTTTTTTGTGCAAATAGCGACACTTTTAGATTCAATACAGTCTGTCGATGATGTGAACAACACTGTCTTTTGTCATTATCTTCAATATTATCTATCCGTCTGTAAAATTAAGAACATATTAGTTCACTGCTCAGAATGGGTCATCCGGCCAGCTAATTTTTATATTCCTAACATTAATATTAAGAAAAAATTACTTTTTAATTTTTGTAATATTCCAAACATCTGCGTTTAGCCGCTGAATTCAAATCAAGGGCTTGGTATCGCAAAAGCGTCCATTCCGTACTTCGTGTCAATTTGGGGGACGTGAATTTTTACTTTCCTCCATCCCCCCCAATTGCGTCTCCTTAGCCTTTCTAGTCTCACGCAATCTTTCCAGTCATATTTTTTCCTTTTTGATCCGCCGTTCCCCTCCTGTCTAGCAAGTCAATTTTTATGGAGGATGATGACCCGCGGTCTAGGCGATCATGTACTATCAGCAGCCTACGCATTATGTTTTTATCCTTACATGTTATCTTTGGAGGTATTTTACCGTTGTATCTCTGTCAATTACACTACACATCTCCCCACTTGAAAACATGCCTATGGCAAGTTCCAAAACCAGCGATACACATAGGTAAAATTACTCCTCACGTCTGCCACTACTCTAATTTTGATCACAGGGGTGCCGACTGAGGAAATCTGCACCGACATTCAATTTGCCTGGGATATATTGGATACTAAACTGATAAGGTTGAAGCAATAAAGACCACCTCAGCAATCTTGCGTTTTCATGCTTAGCCTGAGACAAGAATACGAGAGGCTGATGGTCCGTCTCCACCACAAAAGTCCTACCATACAGATAGATTTGAAACTTCTTTATTGCCCAGATTAATGCTAAACATTCTTTTTCGCTTGTGGAGTATCCTTGTTCCGCCTTATTCAATTTGCGGCTTGCATAAGCGACTGGTTTCAGTTCCCCATCAGGTGAAGATGATCTTTGCAACAAAGCCCCTCCGAGTCCTACATTACTTGCATCGGTTCTTAAGACAAAGTCCTGTGTCAAATCAGGCAGTTTGAGAATAGGCTTGCTAGTGAGTTTTTCCTTTAACTCTTGGAACGCTAGTTCACATTGTGCAGTCCAAATAATTTTATCTGGAAGTCCCTTGCGAGTCAGATCAGTCAGAGGAGCACAAATAGCGTTAAAATTTTTGATGTATTTCTGATAAAATCCGCATAACGACACGAATGATCGCACGTCCTTTTTTGTTTGCGGCCTAGGTGCTCTCTGCAGTTTTTCCAAGTTCTTAGGATCAGGGGTCATATTACCCTGATATACAGTGTGTCCCAAGAATTCCAACTCTTTGCATCCAATACAACATTTTGTTGGCCTAGCAGTTAAGTTCGCCTCCCGAAGTCTATCAAACAACATCTCCAGAGCTTCAATGTGTTCTTCAAATGTCTCTGTGGCGACGAGAATATCATCCATGAAATTCGTGATACATGGGTTATTCAGGGGATCCAACAATTTTCGCATCATCCTTGAAAACACACTCGGAGCATTTTTCAGTCCGAATGGTAGCATATTGAATTCATAATGTCCATCCGAAGTGCTAAAAGCCAAATAAGGTCTCACTTCAGGCTTCACTGGGATCTGGTAATAGCCTTTACTAAGATCCACCTTTGAAAAGTATTTTGCCTTGTTCAGTCTGGCAAATAACTGTTTTGTGTCTGGTAATGGATCCACTTGTCCTTCTGTGACAGCATTCAGTTTCCTGTAATCTATGCACAGTCTGTGTTCCCCAGACGGTTTTCTCAACAAAACGACACTAGAACTAAAAGATGATTCACTGTGCGAAATAATCCCCTCCTTCAACAAATACTCTATTTCTTCCTTCAATGCCTTCTCCTTCGCGAACGGAATAGAATAGGCTCTCATACAGATTGGGTTTGAGTCTACCAGTTTCATGTCATACTGTAGCAAATTTGTATGGCCTGGTTTATCTGTTAATACATCTGTATGTTCCTCCAGAACCTGTTGAACTCTCTCCCTCTGGTTTTTAGTCAGGTGCTTACTGACTTTTACCTGTGCTGCTGTTTCACAAGGATGTAATGGGTATTCATGTGAGGTGAGTGGTTCTTTTTGCATCTGGGTTGCAATAGCCAAGGTCAATAAGGGGGTGCTTTCCTGGAGTGGTCTGTCCAGATACTTCTTTAACAGGTTTACATGATAAACTTTCTCCTTCCCCTTTTTGTCAATTTTATAGTTTGTTCTAGACACCTTCTCTAGAACCGTATATGGACCTTGCCAACCAATTTGTAATTTATTCTGGCTTCCGGGTAGTAGAAGCAGCACCTTCTCTCCGACTGCCAGTTCCCTGTCCTTTGCCTTCCTATTAAAATATGCTGCATGTTTCTTCCTGGCTTGTTTCAAATTATCATTTGCCAGTTTCCATCCAGCTTTCAAACGAGTGGTCAGTTCGTTCACATATTGATACGATGAGGTAACAGTCTCTTCCGCCTTCTCATCTGTCCAGGTCCTTAATAGAGCTTCTAATGGACCTTTTATTGGCCTCCCAAATAGCAGAGTTGCGGGAGCCATCCCGGTTGAACTATGTGGTACCTCCCGGTACGCAAACAATGCGGCGGGCAGGAATTGATCCCACAGATCCGGTTTTTCGTGTGCCAGCTTTCTCAGGATAGAAATGAGAGTCCCGTTGAACCTCTCTACCTGGCCGTTCCCTTGTGGATGGTACGGACTACAATGAAAGAGTCTGGCTTGAAATAGCTTAAAAACTTCTTCCGTTAGTTTCCCCTTGAACTGAGAACCATTATCCGTCAAGATTTGATGCGGGAATCCTAATCGGGTAAATATTGTAAGTAGTGCCTCTGCTACATGTTTTGAATCAATTGATGGCAGGGCTACCGCCTCTCCCCACATAGAACAAGTGTCCACCAGAGTAAGGATGTAACTGTTCCTCCTCTTGGTCCGAGTGAGAGGTCCTACAATATCCACTGCAACCCTCTCAAAAGGTGTTCCCACTATGGGCATTTCCCCTAGAGTTGCAGGAGCAGTCCAGTGCTTTGGAGCTACCCTTTGACATTCTGGGCAGGATTTGACATATCTTTTTATATCCTCCGTTATCCCTGGCCAGAAGTAATGACAAGCTATACGCTGTCCTGTGGCGCTGATCCCCATGTGACCACTGAAGGGAATCGCATGCCCGAGTTCCATCACTTTATCTCTATATGAAGTGGGAAGAACCAGCTGGTTGTGACCATTTGTTCCAGTTCCGGCCTTCCTGTATAAGAGTTTGTTCTTCATGAAATATTCCCCCTTGCTCGGAGGTGTGTGGCATTTGGGCAATTTTTTAAAACAGGGCTTGAGTGTCCTATCCTCAGCCTGCGCCTTCCTCATCTCCTCTGGATGAGCATTTATAGGTTCACCTTCTTCCTCCTTCTTCTGTGACCTGGTCTGCACTGTCGCCATGATCACAGGTTTCTCGGGATTCCCCAAGAAGACGTATCTACACCCCAATATCAGAGGGTAGATTGGTTCATCTATCACTGCTGCTCTGATTTCTCCTTCCACATAGCGAGTTTTCACCGTTATCCTTGCGATGGGAAGTGTCATGAGTGGTATGTCCTTAGTCGCCCCTTGTATTTCCACTGTTTCTGTGGTATACTGACTTGGGTCCACTAGGCTAGACTTCACAACTGAATCATAATCCAAACCTGTATCATAAAGGCACCTTATGGTGACCCCATTACAAATAACATCCTCACAAACTGGGGGGTGATAAGGTTCCTGTTGTCCCTTAGGATTAACCTTTAATCTTTGCGTCCCCGACTTCATTGCAGCAATGTTTGAAGGTTTCCTTCTACAAAATTCGGTGTTATGGTTATCCTTCTTGCACCATTTACACCATCTTTTTCCTTGGTTCAACGGTTTTCTTTCATTGAACTTTTGGTCATTGAACTGTGAGTTTCTGTCGCGATAGTCATTTCTTGGCCGCTCAAAGTTTGTCCTACCTTTATTTCCCTGCTCTCTATTATCAAATTTATTAAATTGCTGTGGAGCTTTAAAATTGTCTATGTGCTTCTTTTTAGCACCACTTACCTCTGCCTGAGCTGCCTGATACCTCTCAGCAACATTTAAAATTTCCCCCAACTTCTCTGCACCTTGTTCCATGAGAAATTTTCTCATGTCTGGAGCCATGGACTCTCTCAATTGCTCAATCATGATCATTTCTTTAAGATCTTGGGTCTTCCCCAGAGCCGTCCATTTCTCCAAATAGGTTTCTAGTCTAGCAGAGAATTGGTGGTATGTCTCCCCAGACAACAGTTTGGCATTTCTAAATTTCTTACGATAAAATTCACCATTCTTCTCGTACCTTAATAACAAAGCCTGCTTTAACATGTCATAATTGTCTTGGTCTTCCCTGTTCATTTTGGCAAATACTTCATAAGAAGTACCTCTCAATCCCTGTGATAGCTTTAAACTCCACCTCTCTCTCTCTAACCCATATGTAGTAGCTAATAACTCAAAACGTCCTAGGTACCCCTCTATGTCATCGTCTTTTTCAACAAAATGGTCTAAATGAAACCCCATAGCTGAGTTTGAGGCTCCCAGACTGGGCGTAGCATCTGAGGCAAAAGGGCTGGCACCATTTTCAGGAGCCGGGCCTTGTAATTCCAGCTCCCTTAGTCGTAATTCGTGCTCCCTTTGCAACCTTCTATCTTCTGCCTCCCTTTCGGCCTTTTTATCTGCTGCCTCCCTTTCGGCAGTCAACCTTTTTTCTTCTGCCTCCCTTTGCTGTCTTTTTTCTTCTGCCTCCCTTTGCTGTCGTTTTTCTTCTGCCTCAATCTGCAGCCTCTTAATTTCTCTATCAGCCTCAATTTGTAACCTCTTCTCTTCAGCTAACCTTTCAGCCTCTAATTTTCTTTCAGCCTCTTTTTCTAATCTCCTTTCTTCCCGTTCAATATATTTATCACATTCAGCCGTTACGTATTGAATTAAAATTTGACCATCCATTCCCATCTCCTTCGCGGTGAGCACAGCAGCTGATCTAAATTTTGCCAGCTCCGCCATACTTTTTAGACAATATAATAATATACAAGCTAAATCTCTAACCAGTAAATACACTAAGTACTTCTTATGACTATAGTCTAACTAATTCTAACTAACCAGTTAACTAATTAATTATTACTGGCTGTGAAGATTCACCAACTTTTCTCTGCAGGGACACTTTTAATGTTAAAGGGAATTTTACAATTTATTTCCCTACTTTTATTTCTCCCACCAGGAGATCCTAATATTACTGTTGGGCTAATTATCCCTGGACAAGACCCCAATATATGTAGTGGTGTTTGATGGTATTGTATGATGGTGATATTACTAAATGTAATTGTATGAGGCCAGCTGTGAAGGCTCCTGAGATAAAATGTAGTTGTGAATTGTCAGAAGGCCTTTCTTGCTACCACTACGACCTCACACTTAATTTTTTTTAATGAATGTGGCTACGAAAAGTGTCTAGGGTTATGATATGTAGTGTGGTGTAATAGGTTATAGATATACCCACAGATATTTAACAAGACTAATAATATTAATAAATGTTAAAATACACTGAACTAACTCACGTGTGTAAAATTTTTTGATAGAATTATATTACATTTATTTTGTTCTGGATCAATTTTTTAGGTTGACCAGAACTTAAAAGGATTTAGAGATTATGAAAGAAATGCATGGAATATTATATCATAAATGCAATAGTGTACATATATATGTACTATACTAGTTAGTTTTATTAAAATGTTCTAGTAGTCATCTACTTGGGAGGATAGTTAATGTTTGTGCTGTTGGGGTGGCCTCATCACACCTGTCTATATTGACTACACAGTGTCCAGAAAATGGTGGGAATTTTTATGGGGGTATTAGTAACTAAAAAGCGTTGGTGAATGTCCAGCAGACCAGAGGCTCACTCATCTTGTAGTTGTAGCTCTGGTGCTGAAATCTGGTGGTCCCACCTCTCCGTGCTGGCGGGCAATAATGGTGGTCTCTGTCACAAGTACTGCACAGATACACTCGAGTAAAGTCACCAACTGAATAGACACTGCTTTGTTGACAACAGAAACTCACAGCTCTGCAATCAAAGTATGGGCCATGTGTCAAAATCTATTCTCTACCCACGTCTGGACACAACACTGACACAACAACCACATCATACAGACAGGTCAGATCTCTCTGACCAAACAGCACATTTACCATGGTGGTTTTACATCAGATAGATCCTCCCAGACTATAGATTCTGAAAAATATTTATTAGTTTTCTGCCCTAAAAGAGGATAGGTAATATGTTTCATTATTCTCAACACTTGATCTGTCTTGCCTAACCCTTGCTGGAGTTTATGTACATTGTTGGTCCCTAGACCCTGACTAGGGCGGGGGGTCTAGAGCAAATCCCTACTTGTTTGTAAGGCTAGATTTCGATATGGCAGTATCAAATCACTCGAACATGAAACAATATTCAAAATATATAAAGAAATAATTTCAATCTTACCAGATTATGAATAAATAACACAGAATTGCTAGCAAAACTCAGCTGAGCTGCTGGCTATAGTATGGCGTCCCTAAACTTATTTCACTTTCTTTCATATGGAAATCACCACACTTTAAAATCTGTGTCTATCACTGAACAACTATTGAAGAATGGCCCCACTTTCGCGTCTGAGCGCTAATAATATGATTGTCTGTGGCCAATCACTGCCTAGGTTTATTTTAAATTCAAATTTCCTACCCTAAAGTCATTTCAGTCATGCTTCAGTCAAGTATGGATGGTTATCTGTTAGTCTGTCCGTCTCTACTTGTGTTTCTACAAAAATGTACTTGATTTTTGAACCAACCTTTCTCTCCCCTCCAAAATTTTGTCGTTAAAAGTTATTTTTAGACACAGCAACCACAAAATCCCTTCTCTTCCATACTAAGTAGATTTGAACACCTGCGTCTCGAGGTCGTGTTTTTTTGTGCAAATAGCGACACTTTTAGATTCAATACAGTCTGTCGATGATGTGAACAACACTGTCTTTTGTCATTATCTTCAATATTATCTATCCGTCTGTAAAATTAAGAACATATTTGTTCACTGCTCAGAATGGGCCATCCGGCCAGCTAATTTTTATATTCCTAACATTAATATTAAGAAAAAATTACTTTTTAATTTTTGTAATATTTCGAACATCTGCGTTTAGCCGCTGAATTCAAATCAAGGGCTTGGTATCGCAAAAGCGTCCATTCCGTACTTCGTGTCAATTTGGGGGACGTGAATTTTTACTTTCCTCCATCCCCCCCAATTGCGTCTCCTTAGCCTTTCTAGTCTCACGCAATCTTTCCAGTCATATTTTTTCCTTTTTATCCGCCGTTCCCCTCCTGTCTAGCAAGTCAATTTTTATGGAGGGTGATGACCCGCGGTCTAGGCGATCATGTACTATCAGCAGCCTACGCATTATGTTTTTATCCTTAATGTTATCTTTGGAGGTATTTTACCGTTGTATCTCTGTCAATTTCACTACACATCTCCCCACTTGAAAACATGCCTATGGCAAGTTCCAAAACCAGCGATACACATAGGTAAAATTACTCCTCACGTCTGCCACTACTCTAATTTTGATCACAGGGGTGCCGACTGAGGAAATCTGCACCGACATTCAATTTGCCTGGGATATATTGGATACTGAACTGATAAGGTTGAAGCAATAAAGACCACCTCAGCAATCTTGCGTTTTCATGCTTAGCCTGAGACAAGAACACGAGAGGCTGATGGTCCGTCTCCACCACAAATGTCCTACCATACAGATAGATTTGAAACTTCTTTATTGCCCAGATTAACGCTAAACATTCTTTTTCGCTTGTGGAGTATCCTTGTTCCGCCTTATTCAATTTGCGGCTTGCATAAGCGACTGGTTTCAGTTCCCCATCAGGTGAAGATGATCTTTGCAACAAAGCCCCTCCGAGTCCTACATTACTTGCATCGGTTCTTAAGACAAAGTCCTGTGTCAAATCAGGCAGTTTGAGAATAGGCTTGCTAGTGAGTTTTTCCTTTAACTCTTGGAACGCTAGTTCACATTGTGCAGTCCAAATAATTTTATCTGGAAGTCCCTTGCGAGTCAGATCAGTCAGAGGAGCACAAATAGCGTTAAAATTTTTGATGTATTTCTGATAAAATCCGCATAACGACACGAATGATCGCACGTCCTTTTTTGTTTGCGGCCTAGGTGCTCTCTGCAGTTTTTCCAAGTTCTTAGGATCAGGGGTCATATTACCCTGATATACAGTGTGTCCAAAGAATTCCAACTCTTTGCATCCAATACAACATTTTGTTGGCCTAGCAGTTAAGTTCGCCTCCCGAAGTCTATCAAACAACATCTCCAGAGCTTCAATGTGTTCTTCAAATGTCTCTGTGGCGACGAGAATATCATCCATGAAATTCGTGATACATGGGTTATTCAGGGGATCCAACAATTTTCGCATCATCCTTGAAAACACACTCGGAGCATTTTTCAGTCCGAATGGTAGCATATTGAATTCATAATGTCCATCCGAAGTGCTAAAAGCCAAATAAGGTCTCACTTCAGGCTTCACTGGGATCTGGTAATAGCCTTTACTAAGATCCACCTTTGAAAAGTATTTTGCCTTGTTCAGTCTGGCAAATAACTGTTTTGTGTCTGGTAATGGATCCACTTGTCCTTCTGTGACAGCATTCAGTTTCCTGTAATCTATGCACAGTCTGTGTTCCCCAGACGGTTTTCTCAACAAAACGACACTAGAACTAAAAGATGATTCACTGTGCGAAATAATCCCCTCCTTCAACAAATACTCTATTTCTTCCTTCAATGCCTTCTCCTTCGCGAACGGAATAGAATAGGCTCTCATACAGATTGGGTTTGAGTCTACCAGTTTCATGTCATACTGTAGCAAATTTGTATGGCCTGGTTTATCTGTTAATACATCTGTATGTTCCTCCAGAACCTGTTGAACTCTCTCCCTCTGGTTTTTAGTCAGGTGCTTACTGACTTTTACCTGTGCTGCTGTTTCACAAGGATGTAATGGGTATTCATGTGAGGTGAGTGGTTCTTTTTGCATCTGGGTTGCAATAGCCAAGGTCAATAAGGGGGTGCTTTCCTGGAGTGGTCTGTCCAGATACTTCTTTAACAGGTTTACATGATAAACTTTCTCCTTCCCCTTTTTGTCAATTTTATAGTTTGTTCTAGACACCTTCTCTAGAACCGTATATGGACCTTGCCAACCAATTTGTAATTTATTCTGGCTTCCGGGTAGTAGAAGCAGCACCTTCTCTCCGACTGCCAGTTCCCTGTCCTTTGCCTTCCTATTAAAATATGCTGCATGTTTCTTCCTGGCTTGTTTCAAATTATCATTTGCCAGTTTCCATCCAGCTTTCAAACGAGTGGTCAGTTCGTTCACATATTGATACGATGAGGTAACAGTCTCTTCCGCCTTCTCATCTGTCCAGGTCCTTAATAAAGCTTCTAATGGACCTTTTATTGGCCTCCCAAATAGCAGAGTTGCGGGAGCCATCCCGGTTGAACTATGTGGTACCTCCCGGTACGCAAACAATGCGGCGGGCAGGAATTGATCCCACAGATCCGGTTTTTCGTGTGCCAGCTTTCTCAGGATAGAAATGAGAGTCCCGTTGAACCTCTCTACCTGGCCGTTCCCTTGTGGATGGTACGGACTACAATGAAAGTGCCTGGCTTGAAATAGCTTAAAAACTTCTTCCGTTAGTTTCCCCTTGAACTGAGAACCATTATCCGTCAAGATTTGATGCGGGAATCCTAATCGGGTAAATATTGTAAGTAGTGCCTCTGCTACATGTTTTGAATCAATTGATGGCAGGGCTACCGCCTCTCCCCACATAGAACAAGTGTCCACCAGAGTAAGGATGTAACTGTTCCTCCTCTTGGTCCGAGTGAGAGGTCCTACAATATCCACTGCAACCCTCTCAAAAGGTGTTCCCACTATGGGCATTTCCCCTAGAGTTGCAGGAGCAGTCCAGTGCTTTGGAGCTACCCTTTGACATTCTGGGCAGGATTTGACATATCTTTTTATATCCTCCGTTATCCCTGGCCAGAAGTAATGACAAGCTATACGCTGTCCTGTGGCGCTGATCCCCATGTGACCACTGAAGGGAATCGCATGCCCGAGTTCCATCACTTTATCTCTATATGAAGTGGGAAGAACCAGCTGGTTGTGACCATTTGTTCCAGTTCCGGCCTTCCTGTATAAGAGTTTGTTCTTCATGAAATATTCCCCCTTGCTCGGAGGTGTGTGGCATTTGGGCAATTTTTTAAAACAGGGCTTGAGTGTCCTATCCTCAGCCTGCGCCTTCCTCATCTCCTCTGGATGAGCATTTATAGGTTCACCTTCTTCCTCCTTCTTCTGTGACCTGGTCTGCACTGTCGCCATGATCACAGGTTTCTCGGGATTCCCCAAGAAGACGTATCTACACCCCAATATCAGAGGGTAGATTGGTTCATCTATCACTGCTGCTCTGATTTCTCCTTCCACATAGCGAGTTTTCACCGTTATCCTTGCGATGGGAAGTGTCATGAGTGGTATGTCCTTAGTCGCCCCTTGTATTTCCACTGTTTCTGTGGTATACTGACTTGGGTCCACTAGGCTAGACTTCACAACTGAATCATAATCCAAACCTGTATCATAAAGGCACCTTATGGTGACCCCATTACAAATAACATCCTCACAAACTGGGGGGTGATAAGGTTCCTGTTGTCCATTAGGATTAACCTTTAATCTTTGCGTCCCCGACTTCATTGCAGCAATGTTTGAAGGTTTCCTTCTACAAAATTCGGTGTTATGGTTATCCTTCTTGCACCATTTACACCATCTTTTTCCTTGGTTCAACGGTTTTCTTTCATTGAACTTTTGGTCATTGAACTGTGAGTTTCTGTCGCGATAGTCATTTCTTGGCCGCTCAAAGTTTGTCCTACCTTTATTTCCCTGCTCTCTATTATCAAATTTATTAAATTGCTGTGGAGCTTTAAAATTGTCTATGTGCTTCTTTTTAGCACCACTTACCTCTGCCTGGGCTGCCTGATACCTCTCAGCAACATTTAAAATTTCCCCCAACTTCTCTGCACCTTGTTCCATGAGAAATTTTCTCATGTCTGGAGCCATGGACTCTCTCAATTGCTCAATCATGATCATTTCTTTAAGATCTTGGGTCTTCCCCAGAGCCGTCCATTTCTCCAAATAGGTTTCTAGTCTAGCAGAGAATTGGTGGTATGTCTCCCCAGACAACAGTTTGGCATTTCTAAATTTCTTACGATAAAATTCACCATTCTTCTCGTACCTTAATAACAAAGCCTGCTTTAACATGTCATAATTGTCTTGGTCTTCCCTGTTCATTTTGGCAAATACTTCATAAGAAGTACCTCTCAATCCCTGTGATAGCTTTAAACTCCACCTCTCTCTCTCTAACCCATATGTAGTAGCTAATAACTCAAAACGTCCTAGGTACCCCTCTATGTCATCGTCTTTTTCAACAAAATGGTCTAAATGAAACCCCATAGCTGAGTTTGAGGCTCCCAGACTGGGCGTAGCATCTGAGGCAAAAGGGCTGGCACCATTTTCAGGAGCCGGGCCTTGTAATTCCAGCTCCCTTAGTCGTAATTCGTGCTCCCTTTGCAACCTTCTATCTTCTGCTTCCCTTTCGGCCTTTTTTTCTTCTGCCTCCCTTTCGGCAGTCAACCTTTTTTCTTCTGCCTCCCTTTGCTGTCGTTTTTCTTCTGCCTCCCTTTGCTGTCGTTTTTCTTCTGCCTCAATCTGCAGCCTCTTAATTTCTCTATCAGCCTCAATTTGTAACCTCTTCTCTTCAGCTAACCTTTCAGCCTCTAATTTTCTTTCAGCCTCTTTTTCTAATCTCCTTTCTTCCCGTTCAATATATTTATCACATTCAGCCGTTACGTATTGAATTAAAATTTGACCATCCATTCCCATCTCCTTCGCGGTGAGCACAGCAGCTGATCTAAATTTTGCCAGCTCCGCCATACTTTTTAGACAATATAATAATATACAAGCTAAATCTCTAACCAGTAAATACACTAAGTACTTCTTATGACTATAGTCTAACTAATTCTAACTAACCAGTTAACTAATTAATTATTACTGGCTGTGAAGATTCACCAACTTTTATCTGCAGGGACACTTTTAATTTTAAAGGGAATTTTACAATTTATTTCCCTACTTTTATTTCTCCCACCAGGAGATCCTAATATTACTGTTGGGCTAATTATCCCTGGACAAGACCCCAATATATGTAGTGGTGTTTGATGGTATTGTATGATGGTGATATTACTAAATGTAATTGTATGAGGCCAGCTGTGAAGGCTCCTGAGATAAAATGTAGTTGTGAATTGTCAGAAGGCCTTTCTTGCTACCACTACGACCTCACACTTAATTTTTTTTTTAATGAATGTGGCTACGTAAAGTGTCTAGGGTTATGATATGTAGTGTGGTGTAATAGGTTATAGATATACCCACAGATATTTAACAAGACTAATAATATTAATAAATGTTAAAATACACTGAACTAACTCACGTGTGTAAAATTTTTTGATAGAATTATATTACATTTATTTTGTTCTGGATCAATTTTTTAGGTTGACCAGAACTTAAAAGGATTTAGAGATTATGAAAGAAATGCATGGAATATTATATCATAAATGCAATAGTGTACATATATATGTACTATACTAGTTAGTTTTATTAAAATGTTCTAGTAGTCATCTACTTGGGAGGATAGTTAATGTTTGTGCTGTTGGGGTGGCCTCATCACACCTGTCTATATTGACTACACAGTGTCCAGAAAATGGTGGGAATTTTTATGGGGTATTAGTAACTAAAAGCGTTGGTGAATGTCCAGCAGACCAGAGGCTCACTCATCTTGTAGTTGTAGCTCTGGTGCTGAAATCTGGTGGTCCCACCTCTCCGTGCTGGCGGGCAATAATGGTGGTCTCTGTCACAAGTACTGCACAGATACACTCGAGTAAAGTCACCAACTGAATAGACACTGCTTTGTTGACAACAGAAACTCACAGCTCTGCAATCAAAGTATGGGCCATGTGTCAAAATCTATTCTCTACCCACGTCTGGACACAACACTGACACAACAACCACATCATACAGACAGGTCAGATCTCTCTGACCAAACAGCACATTTACCATGGTGGTTTTACATCAGATAGATCCTCCCAGACTATAGATTCTGAAAAATATTTATTAGTTTTCTGCCCTAAAAGAGGATAGGTAATATGTTTCATTATTCTCAACACTTGATCTGTCTTGCCTAACCCTTGCTGGAGTTTATGTACATTGTTGGTCCCTAGACCCTGACTAGGGCGGGGGGTCTAGAGCAAATCCCTACTTGTTTGTAAGGCTAGATTTCGATATGGCAGTATCAAATCACTCGAACATGAAACAATATTCAAAATATAAAGAAATAATTTCAATCTTACCAGATTATGAATAAATAACACAGAATTGCTAGCAAAACTCAGCTGAGCTGCTGGCTATAGTATGGCGTCCCTAAACTTCTTTCACTTTCTTTCATATGGAAATCACCACACTTTAAAATCTGTGTCTATCACTGAACAACTATTGAAGAATGGCCCCACTTTCGCGTCTGAGCGCTAATAATATGATTGTCTGTGGCCAATCACTGCCTAGGTTTATTTTAAATTCAAATTTCCTACCCTAAAGTCATTTCAGTCATGCTTCAGTCAAGTATGGATGGTTATCTGTTAGTCTGTCCGTCTCTACTTGTGTTTCTACAAAAATGTACTTGATTTTTGAACCAACCTTTCTCTCCCCTCCAAAATTTTGTCGTTAAAAGTTATTTTTTAGACACAGCCACCACAAAATCCCTTCTCTTCCATACTAAGTAGATTTGAACACCTGCGTCTCGAGGTCGTGTTTTTTTGTGCAAATAGCGACACTTTTAGATTCAATACAGTCTGTCGATGATGTGAACAACACTGTCTTTTGTCATTATCTTCAATATTATCTATCCGTTTGTAAAATTAAGAACATATTAGTTCACTGCTCAGAATGGGCCATCCGGCCAGCTAATTTTTATATTCCTAACATTAATATTAAGAAAAAATTACTTTTTAATTTTTGTAATATTTCGAACATCTGCGTTTAGCCGCTGAATTCAAATCAAGGGCTTGGTATCGCAAAAGCGTCCATTCCGTACTTCGTGTCAATTTGGGGGACGTGAATTTTTACTTTCCTCCATCCCCCCCAATTGCGTCTCCTTAGCCTTTCCAGTCTCACGCAATCTTTCCAGTCATATTTTTTCCTTTTTATCCGCCGTTCCCCTCCTGTCTAGCAAGTCAATTTTTATGGAGGGTGATGACCCGCGGTCTGGGCGATCATGTACTATCAGCAGCCTACGCATTATGTTTTTATCCTTACATGTTATCTTTGGAGGTATTTTACCGTTGTATCTCTGTCAATTTCACTACACAACCTCATAGTTAGTTCTGTCAGGTTCTTCTACTGCCATTACAGTACTTAATGTTTCACCTGAAAGTAATTCCATCAGTTGTCCGACATATTTTTCCTTATCTACCTTATGTGTTACGCATGTAAACTGAAATCTATCAAGGTAGAACGTTATGTCGTCCTTTAGAGGGTTGAAAGGAGGTAATTTAACTCTATAAGAACTCTCTTTTGTCTTACCCAAAGTTGCCCGAGGAGCACTCATATTCATCAATTTCAATTTCTCTAACTCCAAAGCTAAGAGTTTTGCATCATGTTCCATTTTTCCTTTTCTCTCATCGGATTCTATTTGCATTTTTCTTTCTTAAGCAGCAGCTTCTCTGTCTAATCTTTTATTTTCAGCTTCAGCAGCAGCTTGAAGTTTTTTCTCCTCAGCAGCAGCTTGAAGTTTTTTCTCCTCAGCTTCTCTTTTTTGTTTTTCCATTTCCATCTGGAATTTCCTTTCATCTGCCTGCATTTGCAATCTTAAATTCTCAGCTTCTGTTTTCTTTTGTTCAGCTTCTATTTTCTTTCTCTTTTCTTCCGACTTCAATGCCGTGGCATATTGAACAGTCGCAAAGTCTTCCAATTTGTCACCAGATTTACCAAGGGATTTCGCTTGTTCAATAAAGTATTCTAATGTAGACATTCTGTCTAATAATGTGAGATCAGACCTGAAAAATTAAATAAATTACCTTATCCCAACCTCAATGGGAGACAAGTCTGTAATACTAGACCTGTATACTCACTCACTTCATTTTATCCCAATCTCCGTGGGAGACAAATCTTTTAATCAAAAACTTGTATAATCACCTTGTTTCTCTATAATAATATCATCATAAATAACCTCTATCTGAAAAGTGCATCATATTAATAATAATAATAGTCCATGATCAAGTATATATATATATATATAGACTGTGTATGATAAACATGTATACAATAACAATACAAAGACAAGAATATAGAACAACCGAAAACGTTCGCAGAAGTCAAATAAACACTACAGCAAAACAAAGGAAAATATCACAAAACATGTGATGATAACTGCGAGATGTAAACAAAACAAATGACGTCACAGTGTATAAACATAAGGGTGTATAAAACTAAATGAAAGGAGGAGGAAGCGGAAACACGAGTCGTGATCGTTCACAATGAAGGTGTGTTGCTGATATGTGCTGAAAAGTATAAATCATCTTGTCCAGTTTCCAATGTGTAGTTCCACCATGAATGTGTGTTATCATCAGATAATGTCCTCAATCAGTCCAATACGCAGCTTAGACCCATCGATCTGGCCTACCACAGATGTAACATACAGATGTGACCGGTGTATTTCATGCCCACCAGAAATGTAGTGTGATGTTATAGAATGGATGTGTTGTTGCGCCACTACAATGTTGAAAGCTGTACGATCCACCTCAATGTTCCTGCACGGTGTTACTGTAGGTTTCTGTGCGTGCGTAGTCAGTACGACCTGGGCCAAACAGCGTTGTTATGCATGATTAGTTCACCAGGCGTTGAGGCGCTAACAGGAGTGTCATGTTGACATTCAAACATCATACATCTCTTGAATGTGTGGTACTCGAAGTTTGTGTGGGTTGACAAGTGATGTGGGTGTGTAGAAAACACGAATGCGTATAGGCTCTTTGACAGGTAAACAATGCACCCACTCACTCACATGCAGTAGTCAGTAATTGTTGCAACGGCTGGAACTTTACAACCATTTATTTATGCAACACAGCAACATCAACAGTTACAGTCAAATGGACGAGGATCAAGGACATCATATAAACTGGAAATGACTGGCAAAACATCTGGCATAATAAAGCTTGAACCACTCATCTATCAGGACGTTATCGACAATGGTCTGTCCTTTGACATATAGTTCATACTGCAGCTCACGTACCACTGACTCAGCGCGTCAGGTACTTTAAACAACTCCGCCGTACCAAAGGCGAGTTCCTAATCGCATAATAATAATGCTGCAATTCATCTGGCATAACACGCCAGATACAGCTTCTTCTGCTCAAAGATATCGGCCGTAATGTCAGGCCTCTATAACAATGTAAACAACTGTGTATAATCATCCATGCCGAAACATACCGCCAACATGCGGGTTTCATAATAATATTTCTTCGCTGGGCTTCTGCATAACAGTTAGACAAATAGTCTTAGTTGGCTACATCGAGCACAAATAATCGACTCTTCATCTCAAAGGACTGTGAGCTCTACTCACAGGTTGCCACAAAATGTTCTGCAAACAAGGCATAATAATTACGTTTCTTTTACCTTTGACAGAATCCAAGAAATACACCAATAACAACTGTCGTCAATCTTGACGAACATAATAAATCTGGGGAGAATCACTGACGTCTCAGTCACACAGAAAACTATCTGTTCCCCAGATAATGCAGAGAAGTACCACGGACATACTAGTCCGGTCAGAACCCAGATCATCACTCCTTGACGGAAGTCTTTCCGTTCGCACTCAAAAAACTTGCGCATGTGTAGACAGCACAGATCTGAGAAAAGCTCACCCCGACTTAAGACAGATCAATAACAATGAATAAAGCAAAGGGAAGATAACCCCAAATCAACCTGTCCCAGGGAGTTAATATACAGTTCTCTAACTTAGATCATCAGAAAGTATTAAATAGATTTACGTCTTATGAGACCGTCAAAAACGACAGCAACTCTCACACAAAGAGGTAAATTACACATCGGGAGGTAACCACCCTCAGGTTAAAGCCAATAGTCTAGAGCAGCAAAAGTTTGGACTTTTTTCTGATTTAATAATTATGTAATTATCAACATATTGACTTGTACAAATGTTTTTGTCTTTTCGTTTTTCTTTTCTGCTCCCATATTTACTAATCATTCACAGGCAAGGCAATTTTTGGATTGGATTACGGTGGGTGCGGACAGGGTCAAGTCATATCTTGGTATGGAATGATGGTAACTGTACTAAGGTAAAATTATTCATTGTAATTGTCATAATACTCGTCAGAAATGTTCAAAGAAAGGTTTAAATGTCTATTTCTTCACTTTAACAAAATAAATGCCACTTCGTTGAGTGGGAATCTTTGGTGCCACATCATATATCAATATCAGCCTTCGTTTCCTAATGGGTGCATAAGGCAAGGGGGGGGGGGAGAGAGAGAATCCCATCAATCTATCGAAGTGTTATATCGCTAATTTTATTTCCCTTTTTGCTTTTATGTTGTTCTGATGTTCTGGTTCAACAACACGAGACAGATTTTAACATCTAAACAACTAACTGACAAAGTCAAACTGAGAATCATAAAGTGTTATATATATATATTCTACAATGCTATTTGGTGTAGAAACATGGAACATTAGAAGAAAGAATTGAGGCCCTTGAGATGTGGATAAATAGAAGAATGGGTTATGTCTCGTGGAAAGAGAAGAAAACAAATAAAGAGGTCTCAGAAAAAATAAGAATAAAAAAACAATTAATGAAAGAGATCAAAATTAGACAGCCAAAATATTTTGGCCATGCAAAAAGACCTAACACCTTACTAAAGACCACAATAGAAGGCAGAGTTGAAGGTAAACATGCAAGAGGAAGACATCGTTATAAGTGGGAAGACAACATCAAGAGATGGACAGGAAAGAGTCTATCAGAGTGCACCATCAAGATAAGAGACAGGAAAGAGTCTATCAGAGTGCACCATCAAGATAAGAGACGGGAAAGAGTCTATCAGAGTGCACCATCAAGACAAGAGACGGGAAAGAGTATCAGAGTGCACCATCAATATAAGAGACAGGAAAGAGTCTATCAGAGTTCACCATCAAGACAAGAGACGGGAAAGAGTCTATCAGAGTGCACCATCAAAACAAGAGACAGGAAAGAGTCTATCAGAGTGCACCACCAAGACAAGAGACGGGAAAGAGTCTATCAGAGTGCACCATCAAAACAAGAGACAGGAAAGAGTCTATCAGAGTGCACCACCAAGACAAGAGACAGGAAAGAGTCTATCAGAGTGCACCATCAAGAAAAGAGACAAGAAAGAGTCTATCAGAGTGCACCACCAAGACAAGAGACAGGAAAGAGTCTTTCAGAGTGCACCACCAAGATAAGAGACAGGTAAGAGTCTATCAGAGTGCACCGTCAAGACAAGAGACAGGAAAGAGTCTATCAGAGTGCACCGTCAAGACAAGAGACAGGAAAGAGTCTATCAGAGTGCACCATCAAGACGAGAGACAGGATAGAGTCTATCAGAGTGCACCATCAAGACGAGAGACAGGAAAGCGTCTATCAGAGTGTACCATCAAGACAAGAGACAGGAAAGCGTCTATCAGAGTGCACCATCAAGACAAGAGACAGGAAAGAGTCTATCAGAGTGCACCATCAAGACAAGAGACAGGAAAGAGTCTATCAGAGTGCACCATCAAGACAAGAGACAGGGAAGAGTCTATCAGAGTGCACCATCAAGACAAGAGACAGGAAGGAGTCTATCAGAGTGCACCATCAAGACAAGAGACAGGAAAGAGTCTATCAGAGTGCACCATCAAGACGAGAGACAGGAAAGAGTCTATCAGAGTGCACCATCAAGATGAGAGACAGGAAAGAGTCTATCAGAGTGCACCATCAAGACGAGAGACAGGAAAGAGTCTATCAGAGTGCACCATCAAGACGAGAGACAGGAAAGAGTCTATCAGAGTGCACCATCAAGATGAGAGACAGGATAGAGTCTATCAGAGTGCACCGTCAAGACGAGAGACAGGATAGAGTCTATCAGAGTGCACCGTCAAGACGAGAGACGGGAAAGAGTCTATCAGAGTGCACCATGAAGACGAGAGACAGGAAAAAGTCTATCAGAGTGCACCATCAAGACGAGAGACAAGAAAGAGTCTATCAGAGTGCACCAAAAAGACGAGAGACAAGAAAGAGTCTATCAGAGTTCACCATCACGACGAGAGACAAGAAAGAGTCTATCAGAGTGCACCATCAAGAAGGGAGACAGGAAAGAGTCTATCAGAGTGCACCATCAAGACGAGAGACAGGAAAGAGTCTATCAAAGTGCACCATCAAGACAAGAGACAGGAAAGAGTCTATCAGAGTGCACCATCAAGATAAGAGACAGGAAAGAGTCTATCAGAGTGCACCATCAAGACAAGAGACAGGAAAGAGTCTATCAGAGTGCACCATCAAGACAAGAGACAGGAAAGAGTCTATCAGAGTGTACCATCAAGACAAGAGGCAGGAAAGAGTCTATCAGAGTGCACCATCAAGACAAGAGACAGGAAAGCGTCTATCAGAGTGTACCATCAAGACAAGAAACAGGAAAGCGTCTATCAGAGTGCACCATCAAGACAAGAGACAGGAAAGAGTCTATCAGAGTGCACCACCAAGATAAGAGACAGGAAAGAGTCTATCAGAGTGCACCACCAAGATAAGAGACAGGAAAGAGTCTATCAGAGTGCACCACCAAGACAAGAGACAGAAGACGTTGGAGATCCATTGCAGCCGACCTTTGATGTGAAGATGGCACTTGATGATGATGATGATGATGTTCTTCCTCCAGAGGCTCGTTTCTGTGTGACCTTGAATTGACCTTGTCCACGATACACGCGCGTCTAGTAAAGTTCAAGGGGGTCACAGAAGAGACAAGGACAGAATCTGTCTACTGCTCCACCAGGCATGTCGTACAAGGCTAATATGAGTTATGCATGAGGCTGGCAGTCTTATCATGTACAACGAACTGCCAGAGAAACTAACACCACTTGAGCACGTGGATACTATACACAGGTTTCCTGCAAGATTGTTACGGACTTTTATAAATATATCGAAATAATTTCTGGATTTCTTCTGACTTCGATTCTGTCTATTAAATGTTGCCGTAACATTTGGGTTCGTTAATGTTTTCATTGATTTTGTATGAACGAATGTTTCTATTTCTCTTCTTCAATTCGCGTTTGTGAGGTTTTGTTTCATTCTATATTCGTATTGATGTAATGAAGATTAGTTCGTTCAATAGGTTGAATGATAACACTTGATTGTCGAACTGACAGAACTATGAAAACTTCTTGTAGTGAATCTCATCAAATTTGGCAATCAACACAAAGTCTTCTGAAGACGACATTCTCCATTTAATTATCTGAAGACATATCACATTATAGAAAACATGAACGAAATATGTGGTTCCCATTTCAAAATAAGGAATGACATCACAGTCTCATGCATTCTCAACTATTTGACCCTGAGCGGTCATATCAACCGTCGACCTTCGTCTAATTTTCTGGTTCATATATTTCAGTTGAATACTATTCTATTCAAACTGTCTTGACATTATCACGTCACATTTTATGCCCAATCGTTGGCTTTATATTTCTATTAAGACATCTTGTCTATTTCATAAAATCACAGGCTAAATCAATTATTCTCAGTTTGGCTGTCCACGCCACAATTTAACATTATCGCTTTCAATAGCGCGTTTTATAATACACCGCGTTCCATCTAGAATATCGCGTGTAGATCTGCGTTTTAATATCAACGCCTTCACATATTCTCGGGACTCAAAAGTCCTTATTTATTACTTATTCCATTAACTAGGAAGCCTGCACACTGACGGTTGAATATATGAGTTAAGACTCAACATATATTAGTGGACTCTGCCACACATTATCTAAACACTGCTATTAGCCCAAAGGCTACATTAATACTCTATCGTTACTAGGCTTAACGCGTCATCCACCGTTTTACGCGTACCCTATTAAGTCTAGTTAGTTAAGGTGTTGCATGGTGCGACCATCCAAATCAAGATAAAACCAAAATGCTCGTAAACCATGCAACAATCCTCAATACAGATGATCAACTTTATGTTCCGTAAGGAGTGCAAAAGATAATGAATGAATGACTATACATGGGCGGAGTCTAGTCTATTCATTCCATTTGCCGTTTGCCCATTTTTATGCGTACTACGCGACCGATCTTATCTGCTTTCCTATTAGCAAGTATTGACAAAATAAAGATAGAAAAGTTACATTAGTGACTGCATCTTATATTTAGTCTGGGTCGTTGTCACGTAGTTGTGTGGATGACGTGAGAGTGATCTCAGCCAATGAAGCACTTTGGGTGGGGGGTTGGGGGGGGGGGGGGGGGTGCAAAACTATCTGCGCGTCCTTTTACGATTTACTTTCACAGCAAGGCGATGGCGCCGTTTGCACGAGCTTCTGTTCAATTACCGATAAGCCTTCCACATACACCTTTTCTGTTGTCTGGCGCCCTTCATTATGCCCAAAGAGTGCTGTAACTGTCTTTTTTCGTTCTTGAGGTGATCACTTGCACAAGACAGTAAACATCATGTTGTTAGATGTGTGGTACTTGTAAGATGATGTGCTGAGTGTGGGAGCGGATGGAGGCGCGAATGTGTTTAGGCTCGTATATATGTAGACAACGCAACCCATACACTCACATGCAGTAGTCAAGGATGCTTGGACACTGCTGGCACGTTTCAAAACATTTATTGACGGAAACACACAGTAGCATCAACAGGAACAGTCAATGTAAACAAGTTCATGTACATCATGTCAATGGAAATCGCTTGGTACATATCAGTCATTCTGGCTGGTGAACATTCATATATGTATCATGTCGGTACATGCCGTAGAATAGTTGCCATTACACAGACCTGACGATGACGTCAGCTGTGCATTCTTCATTAAGCAGGTTGCATGAATCATGCTTTAATGTTTGTGTAGATATACCGCCAACCTGCAGTTTCCACCATATATAACTTCATCACTGGACTTCTGATCTTATAAGACAAATAGTCTTGAATAGCTACCTTGAGCGCAAATATAAGTTCTGCTTTACAGGAATCGTGAACTGTTCTCACAGCTAGGTAAGCCTTTACCAAATTCTGTCACCGAATACATAATAATGGCAAAGTCGGTGTTACCTTGAAACGAATCCTCAGAACACAATAATAACACTGTCGTCCTTCCTGACGCACAGAAAATCACTGGGAGGAAAACTGCCAACGCAGTCACTTCGAAGATTTTCCTTCCCCATAGTACAATGGACATACATCGTCCCACAGAAGCCAGATAGCAACTCCACAAGACGGAAGTCTAATTTCGCGCTCTCCACTGCGCATCGCCTATAGCCCAGAACTGTTTTACCTTTGACCCAAAAGGTCAAACACAATGAATGAACAAACAAGGGAGATAACCCCTAATCAACCTGACATCGCAAGGTAACGACACAATTATTCACCTTTGACTAGGGTAAAAAAAATACGACAAATAACTTGACATATGAAACTCCGTCGAAAATGACAGCAACAAGTGCTTATTAATTAATTTTATTTATTTAATTACGTATTTATTTATAACTCACAGGACTCAGGTTTCCTTCTTTATTTATTTAAGAATTTACCCTTTCGTCACTTTTCTTACCAGCCTGTTCTGTGTTGCTTGACTTGCAATACACATTTTTGGACACAAGTATTTCGGTCTTTATTTGGTCTATACTAGCTGATAGGAAAGTTATATTAGTAATTAGTCTTAAAATTATGTGGGTCGTTCACCTCAGCCAATGAAGTACTTTTGTTTGGGGCGCAAAATTGCTTTGTGTCCTTTCGCGATTTACTTTCACAGCAAGGCGATGGCGCCGTTTGGATGGCCTTCGGTTCGATTCCCGGTAAGCTTACCACTTATATTTCAGTCTGTTCTTCGGTGTCCTCCTTTATGTCCAACTAGTTGTGGCAAAGTGACTGTAAATTTTTATTTTCAACACGCCCGTTCTTTTTGGTTATTATATGGTTGCTTCTTTTCTCTATTTTTATCAGGGTTTCTGATTTTTTTTGATGTTTTTCATTTCTTGTCATGGTTATAATAATTGTAGGATTAACCCCACCAACCGGTCTCTTTTCGGTGATAGGTGAAAACCCCTACCCGTGTGGTAGCGTGGGATAGTGAGTCATTCTTGTTGATAGACGGTCAGATAAGTTTACGTAACATTGCGTACATTTTTCAGCGGGGCAGCGGGCTTCGTGGGGAATTTATTTTCTTTGATCCCCCCGTTCCAGCAGGGGGAATAACTCTTTGTCGCTTGGTTAACGATTCGTCCGATGTTAAGATAATGTTATGATGGTTAACGGGAAGCTCTAACGATTGGGTTCGATTTTTAATTTATGTAGCAGTCATTAGATTAGGTCAAAGTGGGGTAGATGCCGTTTTCGGGAGATAATTCTAGAGCTATGACTCACCGCGACTTTCTTGCATCAGATAATTGGCACTATATATACAGGGCCCAATTGTTAGTCGGGGCTCTTTTCATCGCAAATCATCTCTGACAAGACACCAACGTCCTTCTCAGGACGCCACTACTCGAGAAAAGATCGCGTTATCGTCAAAATGCCCAGACATAAACCATACGCTAAAAAGAGGAAGGTCTACACCAGCCCACCAGCGCAGAACAGCCAGGGTAATCACAATATCACAATCAACAATGACAGACAGCCAGAGAGCAAGACTGCCCCAAGTACTCGTGCCGGGACCGGCCCTTCTATAACTCCGGACACGACGGAGTTAGCTGTGACATGCGTCGACCCGACTGAGAGTCTGAGTGGCCCGACCCCTTGCCTAGATAAAGAAGACCCAGAACACAAAGAAATATGGAGAGCGTTACGACAGCTGGAGAAAAGAAAACAACAGCGTATATCCAGGCTGCCACCACCACACGTACCCGACTCGTCAGCAGAAACCCGGTCTATGACAGAGAAGCCGCACGATGCCGAGATGACAGCCGACCCACCTGCAAGCACAATGAAGGAAGTGATAGAGGCAGCTCCTCAACACAGACAGGTACAAGAGGAAGATATCGCAGAGACCATTTTAGACGCACTTCGAAGACTTGAAGACGGAGACGAGTCCCTTAGGCTCGCTCTTCAAGAAGCAACAGTAGAAGTAGCCCCAGTCGTGCTGGACATCGAAACCACTGAGAAGCAAGCTACCATTCCTGATCCTGAGGAAACAACAGCTGACAACTCAAGGGCTCAGACGCAAGATAAGACACCGTATAACAAAGAACAGGAACAAGATTCGAACCAAGCCTGTAGAAGGAAACAAAGACCAAACACTAAAAAGACAAACAACACAGAAACGATACAGGAGAGGATCGTAAAGATTACCCAGACGTCAGGAAGTGAGGCCTCACTCAGGGCCCTACCCGACAACAAAGTGATCAACATCCTCGAGGTGATAACTGGACGGAGAGGTATCGCTAAAGTAGGGAGGCACGAAAAGGGAGTAGTGCTTTCTCTTAACAACACAGACAAAACAACCTCGCTGATGATCGAACTGGAATCCGGTCCAAAGGAAATCCAGTTGCCCCACCAAATAAAAGTGGTGGTGGAAAAGTACAAGACAACAAAGAAATTGGTCATCAGAGGGGTGGATAGCAGATGTTTCCGAAGGCGAGGTCCACAGAGGGCTTCAAGCTGAAAACGCAAATCTTAAAATCACGCAGGTCGAAAGGCTAAAAACCTGGGCCAAGAAAGATACCAACCTGATGATAGTTACGGTAGAAGGATCGACAAGACCCGAGAGACTGACGCTCGAAACCACAACCAAAAAGACAGAAGCCTATATCCCTCCGTGATGCAGTGCTCTAACTGCCAGAAATATTCACACACCAAGAAAAACGTGCAGGAGAAATGCAGTTTGCCGGTATTGTGCGGGAAACCACCCATATCGCGACTGTACCAGAGCGAAGTAGGATAACAATTACAAGGCCATAAACCCAAACCGAACCTGTGCAAACTGCCTCGGAAGCCACGGTGCTAGGTACCGAGGCTGCCCGATGTTCCAGGAAACAAAGAGCATCTTGAAAGAGGCCGTGTCCAAAAACATACCTTTCAAAGAGGCAAAAAACAGAGTGGCTGCGGATGGTGCAGAAAAACAAAGCATTATCGACAGAAGACAGTTACACAAACTAACCGCTGAAGTCAAAGATATGAAAATGAAACTACAGGTCGTAAACAGAAACAAGCAGGCGCCCGAAGAACGACAAAGACAACGGTGATGATGTAATAGAACTACAAAACGTCAGAGAAATGATGAAAGACATGCAAAGCCTTCAACAGCAGATAGAAGCAGATGTAAAGAGGCTGACAGAACTGACGGAAGAAAACTCAAAAATTCTCAAGAAAATTGAAGCAGAGCGAAGAGCCATCGAGGAAATGACAACAAACACAATAGCGACCAAAACAAACGAGCAATCAGACGAAGAAGTCATCGAAGAAACACTTGAAAAACTTCTACCAGCAATAATAGAAAAAACACTATTACAGATACAGGAAAGCAGGAAGACAAGAGATACAGAAACGAGGAAAGCAAAAACTAACCAAACGACACAAGACAGATAGGAAGGCAGGAAATGAACACACCACAACCGACAAGCAACGAAGAGGAAACCAGTCAACCAGCTAGTGGTCCTTTTAAGGACCAGTCCTTTTCAGGACTAACAGACGACTAGCACCGAAGAACCTAACACACAATATACCCCAATTATAACCAACTTTCAGGTTGAACAGGGTATTACAACAACATAATAGACGAAAACAACAACAACAACAACATAGTCGGGGCTCACAAGTCCTGGATTATTATTGCCGTGAATAGTGAATTTTCAAACAGATACAGGAAATACCAGGACTGAACATCAGTGGAAGGTCAATAAACAACCTTAGATATGCAGATGATACCGTGTTGTTAGCTGAAAGCGAACAGGAGTTACAAGAACTAGTGAAGCAAGTGAACAGTATAAGTCATGAATATGGACTCGACATTAATATTGAGAAAACAAAAACTATGATAATTAGCAAAACAGACGATGAACCCACATTAAAGATAAGCGCAAATGGGAAAATCCTGGAACAAGTCAAGAGCTACGTATATCTTGGTCATATAATAACAGAAGATGGCAGATGTGAAACAGAAATCAAGATGAGAATAGGAATAGCCAAAGCTACATTCAACAACATGAAACATATACTGACATCCAAACAGTTATCTCACAAATTAAAACTGAGAAGCATAAAGTGTTATATATATTCTGCTTTTCTGTATGGTGCAGAAACATGGACGATGAATAAGCATTTGGAAGAAAGAATTGAGGCTCTTGAAATGTGGATATATAGAAGAATGGGGCGTATCTCATGGAAAGAGATGAAAACAAATAAAGGAGGTCCTAGAAAATCTAGGTATGAAAAGAGAACTAATGAGAGAGGTCAAAGTTCGGCAGCTAAAATACTTTGGCCACATAAAAAGGCATAACACCTTGCAGAAGACCATAACAGAAGGGAGAGTTGAAGGCAAACGTGCAAGGGGAAGACAGCGCTATAAGTGGGAAGATAACATCAAGAGATGGACGGGAAAGAGTCTATCAGAGTGCACCACCAAGACAAGAGACAGAAGACGTTGGAGATCCATTACAGCCAACCTTCGCTGTGGAGATGGCAATTGATGATGATGAATAGTGTCAGACATAAACTCAGTCTGCCCGGTTAGTGGATATTATGAAAGTCTGGGTATGTACGTAGACTTAATAAGTTGTGTAGGAATTTTAACTAAAGGATTTTAGCAAGTCAGAGTAAGCTTTCTTCTGGGATTTAATTTTATTTTTAGTCGGTAGTTTGCCATTAATTACTTGACTTCTGCCAGTGTATTGTAAGTTTCAGTGGTAATCATATGAAGTACAGCCAGTGTAGTTCTGTGTAAAAAGTTTGGCGGTATTATTATTTGATATATCTCTATATGAATTAAGGACCTAAGGCTGGTGTAGTACTCTGTAATATATTAAGAGTACCAGCCTTTGTTATGATAAACTTTGGAGATAATAGTGTATGAACTCGGGAGCTTTGTTTAACTAAAGTGGCCATGGGTATTTAAGTTAGTTGCTGAAGGATACGGGTGGTGAAGGGTGTTTAGTATTATGATATGGTGTATGCAGTTGTGTGTAAATATTTGTGCTATTTTGATAACCTTCAATGGCTGCCTTTAATAAAAGAATAGTGCTTGGAAAGTATTTAGTAAAAGTTATTTTATCGGGATACAGCGAGGCGGTGTTGTGACGCGTAGCTGCCTAGGTACCGAGCTGACCTCAGAAGCAATCAGGTCAGCCCGCGTCTGTGTTAAGCGTAAGAGACAAGCTGTTGTCGGTGAAAGAGAGGGGAAGGGGTGTGCTGTTAAGTCTGACCCGAGGACAGAAATAGGGTAGAGCATGAGAGCTTGTATTTAGGGGAGTTTTATTATGGTATGGGAAAACGGGATGTAGGTAAATCTTTGGTTGTTAATGTGTTCGAATTATGTATTTGGTGTATTGGTAAATATAAGTTGTTATTTTGTTTTACAACGATTCACGGCGTTGTAGGTAACCCTAAGCCTGCAACGGACTTTGCCTTCTCGGAGAGGGAGGCAAGCGACATCATTGAAATTGATAAACTGGGTACGCGCAAAGTAACGGGCACCCCTTGTTACGTCTGCAAGACGTAGAGGCATTGGGAATTCTCCTGACGTGAGGAAACATATACCTCTGCGTGGAATTACCTAGAAATTGGAGCTCTTAGCTCTTACGGTCCAATACAGAACAGGCTACGTCGCATGGTATTTTTACATACTGCCACAATAAAGCAGTAGGCCTAAACCCGAAGCGGTTTTAATCGTCGTTTGTGTGAAGAATTGAGTGCCATCATGATTGCTTGATCTACAGCCAGAAGCAAATATATATAGTCACGAAGAGCCCCTTCATCAGTTATTCTGGAGAGGAGAGAGGGAGATCATACCACGCTAAATGCTGACGGGAGGAGGTACCTGACGAAGGGTAACGCATCTGAGCCTCAGACGAGGATGATAGCGTCAGGAAGGCACTAAGCTGAAGGAGAGAGGAGAGAGTGGAGTTAGTTGTTTTCCCTAGGAACTGTAGAGTTAGATAAGAGCATACTTAGAGAGGTGCCTCTGAGTTAGTTCGGCAGAATTCAGTGGAGTAGGATTTAGTGGTGTATAAGTTAGTTGTGCAGGACCGCCAAGAGCGCCGTTGAGACATTTTAGTCAGAGTAGGTTTGCATTTAAGAGTTGGCGTTTGCCGATGATGTTGCCCTGATTGCTAAATCAGAGGACATCTTCAACCCAACCTGTAAGTCTGTAGGTAAGAGCTGGAGAAGAGAGGGATGGTAATCAGCAGCGCCAAAACAAAAACCATGGTGGTATCACTAGAGGGAAGAAGTCATAAGATTATGATGGGAGCAGGTCCCCGGAGCAGGTCAACCACTTTAAATACCTTGGAGCCATCATAGACTGGAAGGGATGCATCGATGAAGAGTTGGTTACCCGAAGAGCAGCAACTGGGAGACTTTTCAAGCAGTAACTAGAGGATTCGTCAGAAAAAAAAGTTATCACCAAGACGAAGATGGCTGTATACCGCTCCATCTATGTCCCAGTCTTGACGTATGGATGCGAATCATGAGCAATGGCTACAACACACAGCAGCCAGCTCCAAACCTCAGAAATGAGGTATCTGAGGAAGGTGGTTGAAGTAACAGGAAGAGACATGAAAGGTCCATAACTAGACGATACGGCAAGGCTTTAAAACCCAGCCCTGCAGACCCAAGTAGAACAGTCCCAACTACGATTGTTTGGCCATGTCTGCAGAATGGGAGAAGATCGGCTACCACGACAGGTATGAGAAACTAAGAGTCAGGGATCCAGATCTCCAGGACGACTCAGAGTCCGCTGGGAGGACAACATTAGATAATCTATGAAAGACCGAGGACTAGATTGGAACCAGACCAGGAGAAAGACAGCCGAGAAGATAGTAAGGCGCACTCACTGGCAAACCTTTACACCCAGGGTAGAAGAGAAACTACTAAGTAAGAAAGTAAGTATTTCTACAGTACAGCATTCTCATCTATTGAATTTCAATTAACTGTTTTATGAAGCTAATAAGGGTACAATTAAGTTAAATAAACATTCTGCCGCGTACACTTTGAACCCATTATGCGAACCCCAGGGATTACGAATTCGATACTTTGGGAACACTGCTCTATTGTATTCTTTCTTGCAGGAGGTAAATTCGTTTAATTTTAAAGACTTAGACAACTTCTTCGACAACAGTGATGATGAGTGCTACTCTGCTGATATTGATGACGGACATACCAATCCGCAGTGGGAGAGGAAACAGTGTACATCATCCACGTCATTTATGTGTGAGTCGAAAGAAGGTACTGTAACTCGTTTTTCATCTATTTTACATTTTTGTCCTCGGTAAGGTTGTTTTGATTGTTTAGATTTCCCAGTAAGCATTATTGTGCAGCTACAGTGGTCATAAAGAAGACGCTGGCGATGGATAGGACACACACTGAGGAAACCTGCTGATAGCATTATAAGGCAGTCCTTGTTCTGGAATCCCCAGGGAAAGAGAGGTAGAGGCAGACCAAAAACACATGAAAAAGAGAACTGGAGACAGAGGTGAAAATGATGAGGAGTAAGTGGAAAGAACTTGAGCGGATGGCACGTGACAGGAGGACTTGACATGTGTTTGGTGAAGGTCTATGCATCTTGGGGAGCTAAAGGGTGTTGAATGATTGATTGATAGATGTCATAGGAATTAGACTTTATCGACGACCTGACTCTTCTATTCCACAAACGTAATCAAATGTAAGACCGAATTAGATTACTTGGTGAGATGCCATAAGAATGAAGTCTAAAAATGTACATAGAAAGACAAAGATTATGATATTAAATACAACAAACAATGCCCACCTTCCCGTGTGATATACAAGTCATAAACATTTTTTGAATCATACATGTACAAGTACATCTTGGCAACAATATAGACAAAGTTAAACAGATAATTATATCAAAATAAGAATACAAAATGACAGATGAACTTTTGATACTTTGGGAAATACATGGAGACCAAATGAATCAAGTTGCACTTTAAATAAATCTTCAGCCGAAATGTCGAAGCAGTGATATTGTATGACAAAATAAGGAGAAAAAAAAAACGACCCTCAAAAAGTTACAGACTTTCATAAAAGTATACTTGCGCAGAAGTGAAGGGCTACATTCGCGAGGGAAGATCACTGATGTTGAATAATATAAGGACACCTTATGAAATGGCAAAAACTAACTATAAAAGTCCAAATGGGAAAGAGGACACCCAGGCCATATAAACAATGATGACTATCATCAACTAAATAGGCGAGACCAGGTCATCATTTTCCGGCTACGTACTGGTCATAACAGATTGAGGTACCATCTATATCACAAGTACATGAGTGGTACAACAGATCTCTGCAGCTGTGGCAGCAGCCTCATGACAGCCGAACATCTGCTGTAGTCCGAACTACAGCAGTGAGCGTAATGGTATACGGCTACAACCTACTTCTCTCCACGAAACACTGTTTGGAGATACTTTTATTAAAACTCATTAATGTGGAAGTCTGAGGGTGAAAGAGGAAGATGAAAACTAAGATAAACGAATAGATGGTTCACATTGGTAAGGTATGTGATGAGATTAGATAGATAGTAAGTACCATGCCTAGTGGCGTAGGAGATCATGTCTCTCCACAACTTCTTGTCCAAAGTGAAGAGATTAAAACAACACTAAAAGGTGTTAGAAGATGTAATCATTGTCATTATTTTCCTCTGCGATCCTTACAGAGCATACAGCCACCACTGCACATGGTCCCCTTGCAGGAAGCCTTCACCAAGTAGTCACATGCTCTTACAACTGTGGTTTCTGTGACATGTTTTACGTGATGAGGTTGCCACAACCTCTTGCACATTCTCCTATTGGTCGTCTGCCGGTGACAGCAGTGGTCTTACTCTTTCTTTGTCTATTTAGAGACCCCCCCCCCCCAGAAACTACATGGGGCAGACGACGTAATATCAGATAAATATTAATGACAAAACAGTTAGTGAACGATAGACAGAAAACAATGTTGGTTCCTCAATAGTGGAGAGGTTAACAGATCCGCTTTTCACCCGAGTGACCGTGGTTCGTTTTTCCCCCAAGGAAAGAACCCAACTGCGACACCCTACCAACTACGCTTAATGACAAGAACATGCAGATACTGGTTTTAACTATTTTTCTTCCACTGAATAAAGCTGTTAAGTACTATGTTTTTTGTTTAAAATTCAGAATAATGGTATTTTTCTTCACAGTCAAATTCGTGCCCATAAACGCTGAGTTCAAAGTCATCTTGTTAAACGACAGCGACATGGCGTCTTGTAAGTCAGTATGTCTGAATCTAAGGGATTGCTTCATCACTTCCGTTGCCATGAACGCTTGTATTGTTGGTCTGACGAGAAACATCACCGGCGCTTACGTTTTTGAAACGCAAAACAGAGGTATAATACATAATGTCATACAGAGGTATATTACATAATTTCATACATAGGCATAATAAATAATGTCTAAAGAGGCATAATATACGTCATACTGAAGCACAATATATGTCATACAAAGGTATAATACATAATGACTTACAGATATAATACACGATGTCATGCACAGGTAAAACACATAAGATCATGCAGAGGTGTAACACATATCATTCAGAGTTATAATACATAATGTTATACAAAGGTACAACACACAATGGCGTACAGAGGTTTATTACATAATGTCATACAGAGGTATAATACATGATGTCACAACTACAGAGATGCTGATGGTGTTGTTAATGATGATGATAATGATGATTGTTGTGGTCAGTGATCGTAGTGTGAGTGGAAGTTGCTAGAAAAAAGTTGCCGCAGAAGAAGTTACTATCAGATTCTGACGGTATTGTCATTAGTCAAGTAATCTTTTGTTAAGTTATTTTCACGGGGGGAGTAAAATTTTTGAGATCCTCACACGTGAGTCTAGTATAGACGCACTTTTGAGTGTATCTAAGTTGATTGTAGGTTTAATTATTTGCGTACCGCCGTGCATCATGTTTGAACAGTATGGCGCGGTTTGTCGCGGCGATCTGTTGCCATCCAGCAAATATTCTGGAAGCAGATCCCAATATTCGCCGTCTCATATAGGCGTGATTTTCTCGTGTACTTATACTTGGTTCGGAAAGACACGATCATTATAATCATCTTTAAGATGAAGACGTCGCTCTTGAAGTAAACATGCCAAGACGCGCTTGAGTCGAATGTTTATCCCAAAACGACTCATTTTTAAGTATCTCACCTTTGATACTTGGTTCTTCAAGATTGTTTATTGTAGAGCTTTGACTTGACCAGTGGAGTCAAGTCACTAGTGTGTCAATACAATGCTTGGAGTCATTATTGGATCTTCATATGTATACTCTACGCTTTGACCATGATCGATTTTAATAATCTATGCATCCCACCACTTCGTTGCCGTAGTATTTCCGTTAACCTTCATGGGGTAACGGCCAGTGAAGTCAACCAAGGTCCATGTTGACCGTTATCGATTATGTATTTTTCCTACCATGAACATTGCTGATGAAGAATGCCTGTCAACTATAGATGTAACGTTTTCGTCATAAATAAATATATTAACACTAACTCTCCCAACTTTTTTTTAAGTTCTTTTGGTTACATCCTCAGAATGCCAAGCTCCATCAGATAGTGTCTCTTGCCCGTCCTCAGCTCTTTCTTCCTTCAGTCTTTCCCACAGTTATCGTGTGTTCCAAACGTTCTATTCTTAGGTCTTAAAAATTAAAAACAATATGTTTTCTCCTTATGTTGCAATGATTCGTCACTACCATTCTTTCACCACAAAAGGCCGACTATAAGACGGGCCTGTCTGCATTTCCCAACCTTTTAAAATAAAGTTCGTACATACGTTCGTTCTCTCTCAATATCTCATCCAGTTTCGGTACCAGGCTATTTTGTGCCATAGGCAAGGCTAACTACTTGCAACATTAATGAGCGTATGTAAGTTTTTATAGTTTGAGCTTCGAGAAACCGTGTTCACTGCTTGCCACTGACACTGGAAGTATAAGAAGGATGCTAAGAGCTTGAGAAACATTAGGCACATTATCCAGGAGTTTTGTTGTTGTTGTTGTAGAACAGAATGACGAGAAGTACTCCTTGTGGCGGCATAGACTTTGGAAGTCTTCCAGATACTGCTAAATGTTCGCAGCACAGATCTTCAGAATCAATATCTTTGTTTCCATTGTGCATCAATGATTTTTCCAAAGTCTTGCAGACCTTAAGTACATCTTCAGTAAATTTTTTGTTGATACTGTATATATCATTTATGAAGCCAAATAGGGAATTATGTTGTTGTAGTTGTTGGAATCTCACTTCAGCAGACTGTATGTCCAATGTCTAAGACAGCATAGTAGAAACCTACTTTTAATTTCTGTTTTGATTCTTGCCGTGCCTCTTCTTGGGCCTCATGCTCAAACTGCCGTTTCTTTCTCCTTTTTCTAACTTGTTCTGTCTCAAAGTTTGGTACTGTTTCTAATACCTTTGCAATCTCAGTAACCTCTACCAAAACATGTTGAAAACCCTCATCACGCCTGCAGTCCAAAAGGTAATCGTTGATCACTTGCAGTTGGCTTGTAGCTGAATTTAAATCAGCTTCCTTATTTGTGTAGTAGCTTGTTTGTAAAATTGACTTCAAAAAGAATGTTGTTCCATGTAACAAGGGATATCACTGTCACGGGTTGCCTTCCATAGCTCTGCAGTGATGGTCCAACAATGGCCAAAACCTAGAGTATCTAATGTGGGTCTTCAAGGTATCTACCTTCGCACAAGATTACTCTTGGCAGAGATGCAGATAGAAGGATGATGATGCTTCTACCTTGATGAAGTTTACAAGATATTTCAGAAGTCAAGAACAATGCTGAATGCGTCTTAGCAATAATAACCTTTATCTGCCCGGCGCCTTTTGTGAAGAGGTATTATATCATTTAATTTAGCTCGTACAAGCCCCAAACTGAATTAACAGTAAAATTCTTTTTATTGGTTCTATATACATGATGTATTAAAAATATTGATTCATACGTGTGCACTTCTCTCTGCAATAACTAAATCAACTATCAATTTGTAAACAACATATAACAAATTTAATGATCAGTTACGTTTAAACAAATGTAAATAAATAAGAGCTGGTGATTAATAAAATGTAGGTATCTTCATATAAAAGACGTCGGCTTTAGAAAGCTTAATGTTGAAAACAAAACTCAGTGATTACAACACTGAAAAGTCAAATAAATGCTGAACTGGATGACCTAAGAGTAACACTTCACAGACTATGTCAGCAATACAAAAAAGTTGTGATACAGTGGATCCCTTCTCACTGCAACATCCCTGGAAATGAAGAGGCTGACAGATTGGCAAAGGAAGGGGGAAAACTTCCTCAGCTGGACACAAATATAACCTATGAGGAGTCCAAGAGTTTTATCAAGCGCAGATACAGGCACAAGTGGGAAGAAGAGCATCCAGGCCACACAAAAAATGATCCGTATTACCAGCTCAGCAGAAGTGAACAAGTGGTAATCTTCAGTCTTCGCACTGGTCATAACAGATTGAGATACCATCTGTTCAACAAATTAAAGATTTTAACTACGGATGAGTGTGACTGTGGCACTGGTAAAATGACTGCCGAACACCTGCTTCAAAGGTGCCCAACATATTAGGAACAGAGAAGACGCATATGGCCATCACCAGTACCATTCCTGGAGAAAATCTACGGAGATATCAACAGCCTCAGGCTGACCACTGCTTTCTTTGAACTTATTCAAGTTGACATCTGAGGGTGAACGAAGAAGAAGAAGAAGAAGAAGAAGAAGAAGAAGAAGAAGAAGAAGAAGAAGAAGAAGAAGAAGAAGAAGAAGAAGAAGAAGAAGAAAACAAAACACAAAGTTTTTTCTGTATTTGGCCTGCTAGAAATGTGATTTAGCTGCCAAATCGCTGAGGTGTAGATGCTACTGTTTCCGCCAATTCGTCTCTGTGGCAAGGGCACGTTTCCAGATCAGTTCAAGAGGTAACCTCTTCTGGCCAAGGCAGGTATCTTCACAGCCCGTGGAACGTAGGTTTCTAATGCCGATCACAAGCTTTGAGCTACAGATTAGAGTATCGTAGAGTAGTACCTCAAATAGTTTCTTCGATCCTTCTGTGACTTTATGAGCAGGTCCTGTAGGAGTCCGGTTTCCATATTAAAAGGTATATTTTCCTTGCTGTTATGTTCAGAAGGAGTTCCGATACATGTTTTGTCCGGTCATATAAGGTCAGAACCTTAACTCTATTCTTTCCTGGCTTCAGTCCGAGCTGTCTACTTTAACTATTCTGGAATGCAGTGTGTTTTAGTCACCAAATTTGCTAGGTTATATTGCAGTTTTCCCGGTCTCGCTTCCACCTGGCGTTTTGGACAAAACCCAATCAGAATAAATGTTTATTTCTGACTCTCATATAATCCAATCCATGAGCAAGAATGTAGTGGGTCAGGGGTGTCAGTTATATACTTTCCCCCGCGTGTTTTTGTCACGGATTGCCTCCCCTGCTTTGCAGTAGTGGTCCAACAATGACCAAAACTCAAGAGTATATAAAATGGGTCGTCAAAGGTGTCTACCTTCGCACAAGATTACTCTTGGCAGAGTTGTAGATAGAAGGGTAAAGATGCATCTATCCCTAGGGACCTTTCACAATATATTTTCAGAAGTCAAGAACAATGTTGCCTTGGGCTGAACAATTGTTAACTTATATCTGATCCGTCGCCTTTTGTGAAGGACTATGCAATGGTTATGGCCCGTACAAGCCCCCAGATGAGTTAATTCAGCGAATTTCCTCTTATAAGTAATGGCTTCATATGTATAAATATATCTCTAGATATCTATATATATGTATTTATTAAAGAATCATGCTCTTTCATTTGCTTTCATACTTATATAACTGAATAAACGATTATTGTTTTATTTTTAAAATAATAGGTAACAAGTTTAATAATCAATTACTCTTTAACAGTTAAAATAAATATGTATCATGAGGGAAATTTAAATGAATTCTCGTCATCGAGACTTGATAGGGGATTTATAATAGTCCTTTTGCTGGTGCCCCTTTTTTTACAAGAATTTAGCTCTAGTTGAGTTCTGTCGCCGTGGTTTCCCTCACTTCTTTTAAGATGAGGGCTCTTCTCCGCACAATTTGCTATGTTTCTCTTCATCGTTGATGGTGTCATCTCAAACATTTGGCTAAGCAGATATACCTGTGTCAGGTACAGATCTCGCGTAATAATGCATTTCGTGCAGGAAAGATCTAGCATAACTAACAAAAGCTCTACATATGATCTCACGCAAACCATGTTGAGAATTAAAGTCATGTAGTGCCTCGGTGAAGTATCATAAGATGACATAATCGCGATCTATCGTGCATATCTCAATGATAGATCAGTATGGTACACGCGCACAGGGTGGTCCCCTTTGCTTCCGCACATACGCGCCTCCTATCTCTAAGAACTGACTCTCTCATCGCACATGGCGCTCTGCCATTGACTCGCTATGTCTTACAGAAGCCAATTCTACTTAGCGAGCTATATGTAATGCCCTCGATCGAGACTGACTAAAGCATCATGTCCTCTCATACCATAAAATTCCTAAAGCTACGCAGCCCCTACGACCAGCCAGTCTCCCCCGCGCTATACCTCTATTCTATAAATCGCTCACTGACCTTGATCTCCAATATAAGAAGTAATTGTCTAACTAATACCCGTACCCAACAGTTACCGCTGTGGACGAAAATATTATTACACAATCTTCTCGGCACTGAATTAGAACAGTAATTAAGGGGACGAGGCCAGAGCGCGCGTTACTTTCGCGCTAAACTGCCTCCAATTGAACATTCGCTATGTATATGACAGTGAGGAATTGGGAATGTGTCAGTGTACGTCCTGTAAACAGTGCTGTTTATCTAAGAAAATATAAATATGAAACCAACATAAAGATTGTGTGACTCTGCATACTCGTACTCGCTCATATATATAAGAGCCAGTTAGAACACTTAGAGTATCGCCAGATAGAAAGAAAAACTCTCACATAAGAAGAGAGTGGCAATTACACAGGATTTGAATCAATATGAAATCTACTATCATTAGTAACTATGTTGACAGTTTTTGTTTGTGTACTCTATGCTCTTTGTGTGAACTGGCCCTAGCGCTGGCGGATACGGATATTGTACTACAGAACGATGATATTGTGCGTCAATCGTCACCATAGGCACACGTACTGCACCCATTGAGCCCCTGCGCCTACTACGTTCCTCATACCGGTCGGATCGTGTCCTGTCTTGTTCCTCCCTCGTTGATAGCACTACTTGACCTAGTCATCCACCTCTCATAGCATCTCATCTGTGTCGTTTGCGCCCCACACACACTGTGTCACCCAATCAATTGCCTATGATAAAACGTGATTCCAATGTGACCCCCCCCCACGCCGATACAGCCGTCCCCTAGTAGTCTTCGAAATTTCGCTACGTCGCTGATAGACTAGGCGGGCGGTCCGTATCCTAAGTCGCCACACGCGTACAGTCGGTCCCACCGATGATTCTCGCAACTACTAAGCTCAATACAGCTCAAGAGAGATACATTGAATTGTAAATCTATTAATAACTCAGATCATCTAAGTCAAAAAATAATATAGAAATATATCTATCTATTTGAAAGTCATGCCCCGTCCCCTCTATTCCCACACGCCAGCACTCGCGCTACTCAGCTATAGGTTAGGCGATAAGTCCCTGAAAAGCACGCCCGAATGCCCTCAGGGTATCTGTCCTTTTGACCCTAAAACTTTGTCCACTGCGATGATTTAACAATGATCAATCCACTTTTTCGCAGTATCTCTATAGACGAGAACAGCACCACCGATAGATAGAATTAAAATAAAAGAAAAGGAGGGCGAGGAATGGGAAAGAGACACAAGATACCTATGGGTATGACCGCCCAAGACGTCCTCGCGTAGATTTGCCACCACTAACTAAGCAACTCGACACCGCCTCGAAAGACTCTCCTCCCCTTGGGCAATTTTCAAATTTCCACGTTACAAAGAACAAATTTATCAACATAAAAAATGGATAGTCATATAATGCTAGATCCACGGCACAAGAACAGCCTTGTACGCTCCCCCCCTTCAATTAACATCTCCATCACATGACCCGAGTATCATAACTATATCAAGAGATGTATATCTCTCACCCCACTCTTTAGAGTAGTTTGAATATCCGCAGTTGCTATGAGAAGAATGTTGAAACTACGGTTAACCCCGGCAGTTTTCTATCGATTTGAACGGACTAACATAGAAAAAAAATATCGGGAATTATGAACACATGTGTAATTCACAATACAGGGACCATCTGTAAATAATAATTATACTCCATACGGCTATGCCCACGTTATGGATTTCCTGAGCAATAATAGTCATCGGTCACTTGTCCAGCTTAAGCACCTCTGCTACAATAATAAGCCTAACCTAAGGATATTGGCAAAATAAATACTATCAGATATTTCGTAGACAACGGAGACCACTCGCACGAAATATATCAAAAATCCATGCCTGCTTAATTGTTTATCTATAGCATGTTAGAGACGAAAAAATACGTATTTTGGGCGAAATATAACGCGCACTTCTAAAAACAAAAGGTAACCACTAGTCATTTAGACTGATATTGGCACACAGTAGTTTAAAAGGATAGCGACAGCATAAGAGAACTTGAGTGACTACTAACACTAAAAATAATTTGCCAGTAGTCTAATAATAACATCAGTAGTTTCTGTTAGATGTATTTGTTTTTAGCTGAAAATAGTTTGATTCTCTAAATAATGGTTCATGGCTGCCCCCATTGGACCCATAAAAATGTATACTGTAGTATCGGTAAAAAACCGTTAGGACTGCTCGTTGCCATTTGCTGAGAAAAAATGTTCACTGACTGAAACAGCGAGCATCGATCTAAGAGCAGGGATAGAGTGATCAGTGTTTTCCAAAACCATAGCTGTAAGACTAACTGCAGCTTCTTTTGGACAAGGCACAGATATCTATCAGCTAGCCGGCCAGCTAAAATTAGTAGGCTCCACACACCAGAGTCATCGCTACTTCAGCTTAGTCGTGTACTATATTTCATCGTGAAATTCTGTAAGGTAAAGCCTTGAATTTCTATTGAACCCTGCTATATTGTTAAAAATGACTAAAGGTCTTGCGAATGTGAGAGATACTGTATGCTAATCTCAGGTGGGATACCCATAGGCACGATAGGCAGAAGCATAGAGATAAGACCGCGACTCTCTCATCAAAGGATAGACTATCAGAGAGGTGTCTATTAAGTATATACTACAAGCAAGCTGATATATGATTGCTAATCATAAGGTGTATAAACACCCAATATCCCTATATAGTGATGGAAGAATCAATATTAATATGCACTGTCAGATGCAAGAAGCGCAGCTTGTAATCTCATTAGAGAGGCGAGAGGATAATACCTCGGACCCAACCTACCATTATGTCACTAAAAATATAGTAATGAGTAAATCTCTAGGCGTGTCCATCTAAAAGAGCGATAACGAGAAACAAAAATCGCTAATACTCCCACATTGTTATTATTGGGTCTAAGCTCGTTTCCGGGATATTAAAATTCCACTCTTCTTGCTTCAAATATTATCAGTTTTTTATCCTCCCTCTAGGGTCTGCTATGGTCCTGGGAATTATTCTGCTGTGTACCTGTAAAATACTAAACACTATATGTAGTCATTCTTTTGTAGGAATAGATGTAAAATAGTGAGTTGAGCCTCAATCCAGTGCACTCGCTGTGAGTTGTTGTTGGTATGACTACTCTGCGTAGAAATAGTTAGTCATAATTAGACATTTGCCTAGTTAGAAATTTTAAAGGTTTTTGCATAGTACGGAATGGCTGATCTCTGGCAAAAAGTTTCGATGCTGCTCGCTGTTGCACGAACTGCTCCTAAAGAGATGGGATACACCCCCCCTATGAGCACTGCGCGCCAGAGCTGAGGCTCCAGTTATGTAACCTTCAGAACTATGACAAATTTATTGAAACGAGATATAGGAGAGATAGACACAGCCGAAATTAGCAAGCTGAAAGAAAGTTAGAGGCTGACAAAGAAATTAAGAACCCCCCGGCGTTGCAGATTGAGGCTGATACAAAGAGAGCTACTCATAGGCGCATTGGAGGCGGATACGCGGAGCCCCCCCGAGCCGAGGAGATTAAAAGGCCCTCCAATTAGAAGAAAAAAGGCCGAAATAGAGAGATAAAATCACTGATTAGCTTTGCAGAAAAAGCTGAGAAAGAAAATAGGAAAAAACTGGCCGCTGCTGAAATAGATAGACAGCAGAAGAAAAAGAGGAGACTGGCTGCACGAAGGGGAAGCCAGAATAGTATAGGGTACCGATTGCAAGAGGGAGCACGAGTTTACGACTAAGGGATATGAGATTGAATTACTACAAGGCGGGAGGGGGGTGCCGTCCTTGCAGAAAATGGTGCTAGCCCATCACTTCGCTACCTCCGATGACCATAGTCTGCTTGTCAGGGAGCCTCAACCTAGCAGATATGGGGTTTTCATTTAGATCATTTTGTTGAGAAAAGATGATGACATAGAAATTTTCTACTACGGAGTAGGTCTCGTTTTGAACACTTTTGGCTACCACGTATGGGTTAGAGAGAGAAAGGTGGAGCCTAAAGTTATCCCAGGTCTCAGGGGAACAGCTTTGCTTATGAAAGTTTTTGCCAAAATGAGCAGGAGATGACCAAGACAATTATGACATGTTAAAGCCGGCTCTTTTTGCCTAAGGTATGAAAAGAATGGAGAATTTTACAGAAAAAAAAATTTAGGAATCCAAGCTACTGTCGGGGTGAGACCTATCACCCAGTTCTCTGCACGTTAAGAAAGCCCTACTTGGAGAAAATGGACTGCTCTGGGGGAAAACCCAAGATCTTAAAGAAATGATCTTATTGAGCGATTGAAAAGTCCATGGCTCAGCGATTTCTCATGGAACAAAGGTCAGAGAGGCTGAGAGTCCTCATGGCTCAACCTGAGAAAAGTTTTCTCATGGAACAAAGGTTGAGATGGAGGCTGGGTGAGTTACTCAAATGTCGCTGCAGAGGTTAATCAGGCAGGCCCAAGCAGAGGTAGCTGGCACAAAAAAGAAACAGGTAGACAATTATAAAGGCTCCACAAAACTCTAACAGATTTGACCAACAAAGATTGCAGGGAAAACAAAACACAGGTAAGCAACATTTTGATAGGCCACGCAATGATTACAGAAATAAAAACCCACAATTCAATGACAGAAAATATGAGGAAAGAAAACCTTTTCATAAAGATAGATTATATTGTAGATGGTGTAAGATGGACAACCATAACACCGAAGGGTGTAAAAGGAAACCTTCCTTCACTGCAATGAAAAACGGGGAGAACGTGAGTAAAGGCCAACCCATACTAAACAGCAAGGAACCTTATCACCCCCAGTGTGTGAAAAGAAGTAATATGTAATGGAGGTCAACCATAAGGTGCTTGTATGCATAACTGGATTGGATTTTGATTCAGCCTGTGAGTTCTCACCTGGTGTGCAAGCAGATCAATACACCACAGAAACAGTGGAGATCCACGCTGCAACCAAGGACATAGCGACCATGACACTTCCCATCGCCAGGACAAATGTAAGATACGTCTTCTTGGGGAATCCCAAAAGACCTATGATCATGGCAACAGTGCAGACCAGATCACAGTCCAAAAAGGAGGAGGATAATCCTATAAATACTCATCCAGAAGAGATGAGGAAGGCGCAGGCTGAGGATAAGACCCTCAAGCCTTGTTTTAAGAAATTGCCCAAATGTCATACACCTCCAGGCAAGGGCGACTTCTATATGAAGAATAAACTGTTATATAGGAAGGCCGGAACTGGATCCACTGGTCACGGACAGTTGGTTCTTCCAAGGGCATATAGGGCAGATGTAATAAGGAGCTTACATGTTGGAAAAGATGGGGACCACGAGAAAGTAGGTACCATCTGCCAAAAAGTTGCTCAAAATTATTATTGGCCAGGTGTAATGGTCATCGTTGAAAATTTTGTAGAAGCATGTGGCCTAATGCATGAGGGAACACCCACAAGTGGGGAAAATAATAATCAAGACCTAGAAACGCCACGGGGCAAACTCAGGCCTGAAAAAAAAATTTAAAAATGTAGACAAAGAGGAATGGGAACCCCCTTTTCACACACATTCTTCACTTGAATGTATTAATATGGCAACTCTGTGTCGAGGGCTAAAATTGGTTGTATCCCAGAATAAGCCGACAATCCCTCGGTTGGAATTATGTGAACTGGGTGAAGATAAAAGAGAGAGAAGATCTCTCACAAGGAATTTAAAGTGGGGAGAAAACCCCACGAAAAGAATTGGTAGTGGAAGATTCTTATGGGATGACAAAAGGAAGAAACGTCCTAAACACAAGGCTTCCAATATTATGAAAATTATGTCAGAAAAATTAAAAGTCCATATGTAACCTTGTTAAGGACGTGGACTGATGATAAGGCAGAAGAAAATATTACCTCATCATATCAATATGTGAACGAGCTGACCACTCGTCTTAAAACTGGCTGGAAACTTGCTAATGATAATTTGAGACAAGCCAGAAAAAAAAACATGCGGCCTATTATAATAAGAAAGCGAAGAATAGAGACTTAGCCGTGGGAGAGAAGGTGCTCCTTCTATTACCCGGTAGTAGTAACAAGTTGCAAATCGGATGGCAAGGTCCATATACAGTTCTAGAGAAGGTGTCTAAGAGAAGGGGAAAGAGAAAATCTATCATGTGAATCTCCTGAAGAAATATCTGGAATAAGAAAATCAGGACGAGACACACTTACTAACCTTGTCTATCGCAACGGGAAAGAAAAACGAACCACTCATCTCTCATGAATATCCCCTACATCCCTGTGAGACAGCCGCACAGGTAAAAATCAGTAAACACTTAACGAAAAATCAGAGGGAAAGAGTTCAAAAGGTTCTGGATGATCATACAGATGTGTTAACGGACAAACCGGGGCATACAAATTTGTTGGAATATGATATGAAACTTATAGACCCAACACCAATCTGTATGAGAGCCTATTCTATTCCCTTCGCTAAGGAAAAAGCTTTAAAGGAGGAGATAGATTATTTGTTGAAAGAAGGAATTATTTCACACAGTGAATCCTCGTATAGTTCTAGTGTGGTTCTGTTGAGGAAACCCTCTGGGGAACACAGACTGTGTATAGATTACAGGAAACTGAATGCTGTCACAGAAGGTCAGGTGGATCCATTACCTGATACAAATCAGCTGTTTGCTAGGCTGAACAAAGCCAAATATTTCTCTAAGGTGGATCTGAGTAAAGGCTATTATCAGATTCCCGTAAAACCTGAGGTTCGACCGTATTTAGCCTTTAGCACCTCGGAAGGGCATTATGAATTCAACATGCTGCCGTTTGGGTTGAAAAATGCTCCGAGTGTGTTTTCTAGAATGATGCGAAAATTGTTGGATCCCCTGAATAATCCATGTATCACGAATTTCATGGATGATATTCTCTTTGCTACAGAAACATTTGAGGAACACATTAACTCTCTGAATATGTTGTTGGATAGACTCAGGGAGGCAAACTTGACGGCTAGACCGACCAAATGTTGTATTGGATGTGAAGAGCTGGAATTCTTGGGGCACACAGTATATCAGGGAAGCATGACTCCTGACCCCAAGAACTTGGAGAAATTACAGAAAGCTCCGAGGCCACAGACAAAAAAAGATGTGAGATCTTTTGTCTCGTTGTGTGGTTTTTACCAGAAGTATATAAAAAATTTTAACTCGATATGTGCACCACTGACGGATTTAACGCGCAAGGGAAATCCGGATAAAATTACTTGTTCCGCTCAGTGTGAATCGGCCTATCAAGAGTTAAAAGAAAAACTCACAAGCAAGCCTATAATGAAATTGCCTGACTTGACTCGAGAGTTTGTTGTGAGAACGGACGCTAGCAACATCGGATTAGGGGCAGCCCTATTGCAAAGGTCATTTATCTATGTGTATTTCGAATTATGAACTGACATTAGGTAGTCTGTTCTAAAGTGGGAAGATGTGTGACGAATTCTAAATACAATAGCTAAATTAAATAGGGGAGTCAAATGATAGAAAATAAAATTTGACAGAACCTAGGGGTTTTGATGCCGTCTCGCGTTGATTTAAAAAACTTTTGCAAGCCAACTCGAGCTACATAGCCTTGGGTATGCGATTTTCAAATTACGATACAACGAACAAAAACTAAAAAAAAATTTCGTCAATTTGGTCTCGCAGACAGCCTTAGCTCTTATAAAAAATGACGTAATTCTAACGGACTACGGACGATTCTCGTTTTTAGTTTGAAAATAGTTGTAAGAAGAATTGAACAGGTGGCAGTTTCTAGATTTGAACGACTAACATAGAAAAAATATGGAATTATGAACCATAATACATAGGGCCATAAAAATTATATATTCGGATGCCTTATGATTTCCTGAGCAATAATATGGTGTCAGTTAAGCACTAGTACAATAAATAACCAAGATATTGGCAAAAATACTATGTATTGTAAGACGGACTGACGAAAACAAAAATCATGCCTGCTTATTTTTTTATAGCATGTTTTGAAAAAAGCTTTTGGGGAAATAATGACTAAAAGGTACCTGTAATTTGATTGGCAGTAGTTAAAAGGAAGGCGCGATAGGATTGGTTGACCTAAAACTAAAAATATATTTGCAGAAGTAAACATAGTAGTTTGAGAGTTTGTTTTTTTAAAGTTTGATTCAAAATAAATGAGTTCATGGTCCCATTGGCCCATACATTATATATTATCGGAAACGTAGACTGCTCGTTGCCATTTTGAGAAAATGTTCTGATGAACAAGGAGCGATGAGAGCAGGCTGGTGCTTTTCAAACCTATAGAAAGCAGTCTGGACAAGGCAGATCTAAAGTGTGCCATAAATTGTGTGCCAGTCATCGTTCACTTGTGTATATTTCATTGAAATTTGTGGTAAGATTGATTTTATTAACCTTTTATTTAAAATAAAGTTTGAATGTGAGATACTGCAATACGACCGTAAGTAAGTGGGTCCATGGCAGACTTAGGCAGAGCCTAGAGATTGATCCATCATATGACAGACTATCAGAGAGGTGTAGTACTACAAGATTATATATGATTGTCATCAAGGAGCATAACACCTATCCTATGGTATGGAAAAAGATTACTGCTGGAATTGCAGAGGCGTTGTAACCATTAGGGGAGAGGAATACTGGTATACTCATCATCTCATCTCAACCCGTAACCCGTCATGGGTCGTAGGGGTGCCATGGTGGAAGCATCAGCAGACAGGGTCCTCCACTGCTCTCTAACTGGTATACATTGTCACCTAAAAATATAATGGTAAACTAGGTTGTCATAAAGAGCTGACCCTATTTGTTTGTTTGTACTGTGCCTGTAATTAATTGTGGAATATTATTGTATACTTCTTATAAAGAAGGACGCATAACCTTCTTATTTCAGGGTTTTTTGGTACTGACATTAACGTAGTACCAGGCTCGTGGAAACTGTTCGATTCCTGACACTGTTTGCATATTTCGGGCACATGCTGGATGCCATTGCCTTTCAAGAAGGGAAACAGATTGTCCAGCGAGCCTATGAACAGATCTACAGGTGTTATCCTTCGACGATAAGTGCCTGTTCGGCACCAGGAAGCTCAACCTATAGTTTAAAATAAAGACTGAATATTAATAAAAAAATTCCCCCAGTGTCAAATGAAAAGAAAACAAACAATAGTGCGTGATGTTAACCAACAACCTACCATGATATACCAGTATTGACCTAAGTTAGAAAACTACATCTACACACTTATAATATAATAACATTTGTATTATGGACAGAAGATCCATGGTGTTATTTAATTGAAGTAAATAATTCTTTTGATTTCACTTTTGATTGTCAGTCCTGATTCAAAACAAACTAGAATCAGGACAATAAATTGTAAAAATTTAACTTTTACCCAAAATTCAACCACTGACTTACTAAATATAGTCTTTTAAAGTGTTGTTTGTATGTGATTGTCGTAGTACTGTTGTGTTGTGTTGGATAATAAAATAATTGTTTATATGTTTAGTTGGTTAATGCAACACTACACTACATATTCATAACCCTAGACACCAAACGTAGTCATCATACATTCTAGTCAAAGAATAATTCTGAATGAGATCATAGGGGTGGTAGCAGAAAGGTACCCTGTAAACTTACCATAATATTTGTTATATTCAGGGACCTTCACAGCTGACCTCATTCAGTACACTAAGAGTACATAACAACATTTCTTACCATCAAATCCACCACAGGAAGGTCCAGTGTTCAAATCCTGGGTAAACCACCCATGTCTGTTGTTTTTCTGTTGTCTAGTGTTCTACTTCTTTATTTCTTACGAGTGCCTGAAAACATTCCTTTATGTTTGTTTCATATTAATGCACACAGAAATGTATTACCAGGACTATCTTTTGTACTCCAGATTCTTTGTCTTTCATGTTACTCCCATTATCATAATCTTGACCACGCAGATTCTCAATTGGTAATAACATTTGCTCAAACTGTCGAAGAAGAGTTTCTGTCATAAAGGCTCCTATAGTCTCCTTTAGTGAAACAAATACCAAGAAGTGTTCCCTTATGATAACCACAGGCGAAGGCATCTTATTATCTGATGGTTTGATTACATCAACAAAACATACAGTCATTGTCATTTGTTCAACATGACTAACATCAGGTGTGCAGTCCAGAATAAATGAGTAGTATTTGGCTGAGTTTACACGTGCTAAGATTGTCTGCTTTATAAAACCTGTTAGAAGCTGTATAAGCTCACTTTGGATATCTTTTCCTAGGTAGTGAATCTTTTTTTTTTTTACCTTTAACTCTGCGCAAATGTTCATTTATGATAGGATAAAAAGGGGCTAGATATTCTAAAATAGTTTAATGTACGTCCCTCAAAGGTCGGTTCTGAGCACTTCTCAAATCCGCTCCCTATGCGGCGGCCTAGTTGGCCTAATGGTAGCGCCTGCCCCGATCTCATCATTAGACTTCTTTGAATTTGTCATCTTTTTCATTCGCTCAAATATAGCCACATCATATAACCAAATTTAAATGTCATTAAGTTGACGGTTTGTCTGGGGTCTGTCGCCGCCATACAGTTTCTACCTCACGATCGTGTCAATATATTTGTGTTTGTCAGTTTCCTTTTCATTCGCTATAATATAACCACATCTATTTCTCTCCTAAAATTGGCGGGTTGTTTCAACTTCCCTCATCGCCCACGCGTTTTTCCGTCGAAGGGGTTGGTGACGGTCTGATCCTACCGTAGATTCGACATGCTTGGAGGGCAAGCTCTACTGCTTGTTTATTTTCCTCACATGGACACGCGTCTGTCAGATTTTTAAATAGTTGATTATGTGGCTGCTTTTGAGCATGCAGTGGCCGCTTCTCAGCCTGAAAATAATCACCTGATCTCTTCTTGGCAAGGAGTACAATTCTTCAGCTACATCTGCCTTTGAGTGCCCTGTGGGCTATTTTCCTTTGAAGCTATTTCTTAATTAGTATTTTATATGTTCATAAGGGGTAGTCAACGTACGACGTCACGCAGTGAGGGGAAAAAGGGAAGGGGGGAGGGGGATTACATGACGAAGTGGGACGATAGGTGAAGGGGGTTAAGAAATGTGACGTCAAACAAACAACACGAGTGAGAATCGCGTCTTTCATAAATTATTTCGAAACAAAATAGATTCTTTAACTTTCATCCATACAGTCTACTTTTATCCGCGATAGTTAACAATTCCCTGGTGGAAGACTTATATTAATATGTGACGTAATGAATGTCCTGTTCTGTCGTCCAATTTTCCTTTCCACTTCCCTCTGTCATTATTCATTTGTGCATCCTTTTTCACTTTATGTAGTCACTTCTTTACTCCAACATCAATATTGACCGGTAATTATCTTACGCTTCGTAATGACAATCCCGACCTGTTACCTTAATCTGCGCTTATGCGAATGCTGGTGGACAATGGCCCATTTACTTCTAGATGTTAGCTGCGAAGTTTGTTTAATTTAAACACCAGGCGTGGGCGTACTAAGCGGGCTATTACCTGTCATACTGAACATCGACTTCCGGCCAGACGTATATGTGTCTGATAGTCTAAGTAGCCAGACGGACTAGTTATTGAATAGCAAGCATCTTACTTAATGGCGAAAATGGCGACAAACACTTGTGGAATGTGTCTGATAGTGGTAACTCAGATTTGTCACGTGGGCGATAACGTAGGGTGTGACGTGAAAAACACAGTTCATCCTTAAGATGTCGTTATTTATCAATCTTGAGTACTGGAACACGAGGAAATTATATAACACTTAAGCCCAGATGACTCGTTGTAATAAACAACGACGTAATTATAATAACCTTGGAAGAGATTATCAGTTGCAATAATCTAGGGCAGGTTACGTGTTATTATGGTTGTGGTAAACAGGTAATAATTGAAGGGCAATACCTTATATGGTCAGGTAATATGTTCAGAATGAAGACGATTGGGGGGGGGGGCGCTACCAAAATCAGACTCCTTACCTTGGGGGTTGGTTTCTTCTCCTTCTTCCTCGTTCGCCCTGAAAAGGACGGTGGTTTGGGGGGGGGGGTTGGTTTGATATTAGAATTTTAAATTAAACTTAATTATGATTGGGTTACCCCAATTAGAACCTCTCCGGAAGCCATGTGTGTCGGAGCAAAAAAGTCAGTTTAAAATCTAACGCATTTTAAGATTTCCTAACTGTATTCCTTCTTCATCAATGAGAAATCATAGACAGCCAGGAATAGTAATATTTAGGATCCCAGTATAGGATTGGAAAGGAATTCTAACGTTAGAAAGGAGTAACTCCAGAGTTATCACTTAGTGCCACAAGTTCTAGGATCCTACTTCAAGTGTACCCAGTTAGACACCTAACCCACCTGAAGGGCAACGGCATCTTAAACAGTTGCCTGACATATTACGGCTGTTTTCTGTGCATCAAGTAAGGGGCTGTTTTCTGTGCATCAAGTAAGGATATAATTCTTAGCCCAATCTATTGGGGTAAGTTGTATTATGTGTATTTTATCATTTTACATTCACATTTGACATGTATAAATTGCTTGTGTATGTACAGTTGCACAGGATGATGGCAGCCTCATCACAAAAGAATATGCCACTTAAACCACCACTGCAAGAGTTGGTTGGTGACTGCTTCGTGTGGGTTTCCTTACAAGGATCCAGTAGTAGAAGTAGACCCAGGCTCCAAATGGAGCAGGGAATGATGAAGATAACATCATGGTATATATTTATTATGTCAACATTTTAAGAAAGTTGTGTACGTATATTTATGTATGTATAGAATGACTCATTTGTTGTCTTCCGCTGTTCTTAAACACTTTCATCTGACTCGTTGATTTCAGATTCAATTCTCAGCGTTAGCGGGAAAAATTCTGAGACAGATGAAATGGTGGATGGAAGCGGTGTTCTCCTGATGTTTATCAGGAATAGGGAGACACGATACTTAAAAGAGGCATTTGTTTCCTCTCAGTTTTTGGTACAAGTTGCCAGCAGTCGATGCTTGACACCTACATCACATGGATCTTGACAACACTTGACAAGGCAACTTTAGTAGTTGCCTCGGCCTTGATGCAAGGGATGTGATGCTGGCAACATATTTGACTCCTGAAGAGAAGGAACAGTCCAACATTTTACGAGGAACCAGCAGTGACGGAACCAGACTCCAACTGCCCCAAACACCACCAGTTAAGTACTCAGTACTGACTTTGGTTAAAAAACACTGTCATTTTTATAAACCATCAGAACATCCTATGATGAAAAAAATTAACTGTTTGTTTTCCTTATCATCATATTTGTCAACATGCCAGTCTCAAGTTTAAGAGTTATTAAGTTGTTAATTAATAAGTCTAAATTATTTTTTAACTTTTTTTTGATTACCTCATCTTGCACCATTACTTATTTTCTGTTGCGATAGATATAGGTAAATAAATTTACATTTTAGTTTATCACTTGTTTATATCTTTTGTGATGTGGGTGTTTAAGTGTATCATTGTTTCTTCCGGCTAAACCAGGGATAGGTGCTCTTGTTCTTTCATGATCTCAGAGTGAAGCGGTTGCTGGAGAATAGAATACTTGCTGAAACCTTCTTACTCTCAGTAAGGATTCGCCTTCTCTCATTCACTCTTGATGGCCTAAGTAGGCCTTCATACTTACAAACCATGCCCATAGTAGTATTATCACCAAGTGTCGACTCGTGGGCATTTTTCCTACCTTTAATTTTGTTATTTGACAAAAAAACCAAATCACCTTGCGAAAACCTTGAAAATAAACAATAGTAATCTGGAAGCAATTAGATTTCTAGATGGAGGAACATCTAACTTTGAGGTGGGATAATGATAACGAAGAGAAATAATTCATAGATCACGATTTCATTTTTTTAACCCTTAAGTTTTTATATATTTGCTCTCGTTGTGGTGGGTTTTGATATTAAGAAGATTTGTGTGTAATAAAGTTGTACTTGAGTGAGGTCAATCTGTGAAGGTCCCTGATGTAGACAATTGATAGCTCAGAGAACCTTGCTGATACCACCTACGATCTCACTCTGTTATATTTTGGCCTAGTATGATTGAGAGCTACGTTTAGTGTCTAGGGTAATGTAAGAGTCACCCGTGTGTTACCGGGGCCCGAAAGGGGAGCAAAGAATAGTAACACTGTCCCCTGCCAAGCATGTCGTAGAAGGCGACTAAGGAGGGTTGGGCATGGGGCCGGTTACCCCATCCTGTAAAAAAAATTTAAACCACAAAAAACTTCAACAAATATGGACAAGTAGCAGCAGAAATGAGGGAATACAAAATAAAATCGAGGTTCTGGGAATGTGTGAAACAAAGTGGAAGGGGGTAGACAGGAAGAAACTCATCACAGGTGAATTGGTGCTGTCCTCAGGACACGAAGACGAAAGTTCACACCACAGTGAAGGGGTAGCTCTTATGTTATCTAAAGAAGCACAGAAAGCACTCATTGAATGGGAAGCTGTGGGACCCAGAATAATAACAGCTATTTTCAAAACAGCTAAAAAGAAAATTCATGTCAATGTCATCCAATGTTATGCACCAACTAATGACAAAGAAGAGTCTGTGAAAGAAGCATTTTATACTAAACTACAGGAAATTATGGATAAAATAAAAAGAAGAGACATCACAATTTTGATGGGTGACATGAATGCAAAGATAGGTACAGTCAATACTGGATTTGAAGAAGTCATGGGAAAACATGGGCTAGGAGTAATGAATGAAAATGGAGAACTATTCGCAAACTTCTGTGCTTCAAATCAACTGGCTATAGGAGGAAGCATGTTTCCACATAAGAGAATACACAAGGCAACATGGATATCACCAGACCATAGAACAGAAAATCAGATCGATCATATATGCATAAAGAAGAAGTTTAGATCATCATTGCAGGATGTAAAGGTATATAGAGGAGCAGATGTGGCATCAGATCACCATCTTCTGATAGCCAAAGTAAAAATGAAACTCAAGAGATATGCAACAATGCAAAATTATAGACAACAGTTTAATGTAGGACAGCTAAGAAATCAAGAAACAAGAGACAAATTTGCGGTCACAGTATCCAACAAATTCCAAGTGCTCCAACAGTTGGAAGATGTAGAAAATACAGAAGACTATTGGCAGCAGGTCAAAACGGTATGGAAGGAGACATGTGAAGAAATACTGGGGAAAAGGGAAAGACAACAAAAAGCATGGATAACAACAGAAACCATCAATAAGATAAAAGATAGAAAAAACAAGAAAGCAGAGTTAAACACAAGCAAAACCAGAAGTTCCAAAGCCATGGCTCAAGAAGTGTACACAGAAGCAAACAAAGAAGTAAAAAGAAGTATCAAAAGAGACAAGAGGAAGTATATTGAGGAGTTGGCAAGAGAGGCAGAAGATGCTGCAGCCAAAGGAAATATGAGAGAACTGTATAGCAGCACAAAGAAGCTAACAGGGAAATACAAGCAAACAAGTTGCCTCATAAAAGATAAGAATGGGAAACTGCTCAGCAATATACAAGAGCAAATGAAGAGGTGGACAGAATATTTTGGGGACCTTCTCAATAGACCAGCTCCACAAAACCCGCCGGACATCCAGCCAGCAGAAGAAGAGCTACAAATTAACGGTGAAAGACCAACGAAGGAAGAAATAAAGAAAGCCATAAAGCTTCTAAGAGATGGAAAAGCGTCTGGACCTGATAGCATTCCAGCAGAGGCCATCAAAGCAGATATCGACACGGCTACAGAGATGTTATATAAATTACTTGGTAAAGTCTGGGAAAAAGAAGAGATACCAGCAGAATGGAAGGAAGGATATCTGGTTAAGTTGCCTAAGAAGGGAAATCTACAAGAGTGCACAAATTATAGAGGAATAATGTTACTATCAGTGCCAGGAAAGGTATTGAACAGGATTATCCTTGAGAGATTAAAGGAGTCCATAGACAAGAAATTGAGAGATGAACAAGCAGGTTTTCGACAAAACAGATCATGTACAGACCAGATAGCCACTTTGAGAATAATAGTTGAACAAAGTCTGGAATGGAATTCACCACTATACATCGGATTTGTGGACTACGAAAAAGCATTTGACAGTGTGGACAGAGAATCACTTTGGAAATTGATGAGGCATTATGGAGTTCCCCTGAAAATCATTAATTTAATAAAGAAAACCTATGAAGACATGACGTGCAGAGTTCTTCATGAAGGACAGCTTACAGAACCATTTGGGATAAGAACAGGAGTGCGACAGGGATGCCTCTTGTCTCCATTTCTTTTCTTGCTGGCAATAGATTGGGTTATGAGATCATCGACAACACACAACAGAAATGGAATCCAGTGGACTCTGACTAAGCAGTTGGATGATCTGGATTTTGCTGATGATTTGGCTCTCCTGTCCCATAACCGTAATCAGATGCAGGACAAATTGAAAACACTCGATGAGAGGTCACAGCAATTGGGTCTGAAAATACACAGGGAAAAGACAAAAATAATGAGAATAAATGCAGGTAATGAAAACAGGGTTGAACTTGAAGAAACGCCAATACAAGATGTAGAATCATACACATATCTTGGCAGTAATATAGACAAAGTTGGAGGGACAGACAGCGATATCAAAATAAGAATACAAAAAGCAAGAGGAGCTTTCATTGCATTGGGAAATATATGGAGATCAAGAGAAATAGGATCCAACACGAAAATAAGAATCTTCAACTCAAATGTGAAGTCAGTCCTATTGTATGGCTCGGAGACATGGAGAATAACAAAGACAACAACCAAAAAGCTACAGACTTTCATAAATGGGTGCTTGCGTAGAATAGAGGGATTAAAATGGTATGACAAGGTTACCAATGTGGAACTGATGACAAGAACTGGACAAGTGCCAGTGGAACAAGAGATGAGAAGAAGACGATGGCGATGGATAGGACACACACTGAGGAAACCTGTTGATAGCATTACAAGGCAGTCCTTGTTCTGGAACCCCCAGGGCAAGAGAGGCAGAGGAAGACCAAGAAGTACATGGAGAAGAGAGTTGGAAACAGAGGTGAAAATGATGAGGAGAACATGGAAAGAACTTGAGATGATGGCACGTGACAGGAGGACTTGGCATGTGTTTGTTGAAGGCCTATGCTCCTTTGGGAGTGGAGGGTTATGAAAACTTACACATACAGATACTAAATGCTATTATAAACTTAACTAACACCAGTGGGTAAATTTATAGTTTGGAATTTCTTTTTTCTCAAATTTATTTGTCCTGAACCGAAATTTGTTTTGGCCAGGACCACAACTCAATATATATATATATATATATATATATATATATATATATATATATATAGATATATATATATATATATATATATATATATATATATATATATATATATATATATATATATATATATATATATATATATATATATATATATATATATATATATATGAACTGTATTTATTATAATGGAGATCTGTCCAAAGTTTTTTATGATAAGTTGTCCCAGGCCAGATATTATGACTTATCTGGACCCAGGGATCACAGCAGTTGTCGTAGAATCGGCCACCCGCCACAGTCTCCTCTGGTCTTTCAAATGCTTGAGTACAGAATTAGTAAGAGGGACTCCTCACAATAGTGTAGGCTTTCGCACTCAGACAATTCATTGACACCAGATAAGTGCCAGCAGAACCCCTGCAAATGAAATTTATGTGCCTGTCTCAACATCACTTCAATTCCATCAAATTCACAAATAATAATACAATTCAACAAAAGAACATGGTCAGTTCTTCTCTGACCAACCCTGCTCCTCCACTCTACTTTGATGGAACAATTTATACCAGATTCTCATCTTTTTCCTAATGGCTGTTACGCCTCTGCCATTTGCACTGATCTCTTTCTATAAAATAGGATGGGTGATATGATTCATAATGCCCCCTGCATGTTCTTTGGTATCTACCTCGCTCTGGTAGCTTATATACAATGGATACCTTATAGGCCCTGACAGTGGTTGCTGGGGACCTATGTACTGACTAATCATGACGGCTTTTCATCTAACATTCTCTCACATTTATTTATTTTAAATAAAAGATAATTAATAGTCATCTTACCACAAGTTTCAATGAAAAACACACAAGTTATACGTTGACTGGCAATAGAATTACACATTCGTTCCTTCTGCCTTTTTCCAGACTGCTGAGATAAATATGGTCTACATCAATGCTGCTCTCAACGCACCTGCTTCATCTAAGGTTTTTGAAAAATGGCGACAAAGCCTTATAATTTCAAACGCAGCTTTGGTAAGCTGGCCAATGATTTTCCATCTCTCAATTGTAAATAAAGTCTTTCAAAATAAAATTCAACGGTTCCTACGTTACTCGGTTAGTATATTTTTAGTTTTGAGGTCCGCCAATAATATTTCGCCTTCCTTCAAATTTCATCCAATCCAATTCACCGTACTATCTTAGTCTTTATTTTCCCTAATTTTTTCCCAAAAAAATATGCCATAAAAAATTAAGCAGGCATGACTTGACCTGACAGTCTCTCCGATTCTCTATAGTATTATTGCCAATAATTAGTTATTTAATGGACTATTTATGTAACTAACAACATATTCTTTGTCAGCAAGTCCTAAGGTACACGAATATATAATTTTTATGGGGCTGAGTGGCATGGTTCAAAATTCTATATTTTTTCTACAATAACCAACCTATTCATGTCTTTTTGCCCTAATTTCAAGCTAATTACGAGAGTCTCTCGTAGTACGTGAGAATTACGTCATTCGCAATAAGAGCTAAGCCTGTTTTCTTGACCCAATCGACTACATGTTCTAACTTTTGCATCGTATTTTGAAAATCGCCCTAGGCAAGGCCAGCAAGTTGGTTTTATTTTTAGAAACAATGCGAGACGCGATTAGCATTGGGTCATCTATCCGTTCCCCACCCTCTCTCTACTATGTCTTTTAGGCAAATGCTTAGTTGAACTTGGGAAGTGTTACGTTTATCTCAAGGACGAATTTAAAAAATTGGGTACCCTTTTGTTCGGCTAATGCGTTATCAACTAATACGCTGAAGGCGTGGGTGATGAAAACAATTCTCGACCAAAATTTTTAGTCCTATCCTATCTTTGACTTTATGCACTATACTGTTATATTCTAATTTATATATTGTATTTAGAATTTCACCACACTCGTTTAACATTATTTTATGAAACTTTAACATAAGTAATAATTGAATTTATTGATGTGTTTATTTTACATTTAATTTATATTTTATTGTTTGAAACTAAATTAAGCCAAAATGAACGATAATTTTAATACATTTAGCAACATTTAACCAGCAATGCCTGTCTTTGTCAAAGTTTAATTAATTAAACACTATTTTATTTCAAAGATTGTTATTTTGTCTGCACTAGTTAACTAATTTAAATTTGATTAGATTCATTGTTATCATCATTTAAAAAATTACGATCTGGAGTAAGAGATTTGTTTCGTATTATGAGAGGGGGTCATGTTTTATTGTGACGAAATGTGACCTAAACATAGGGGGGAGGGGGCAGGGAGGGCTTAAAATGGGACAAATTGTGTGACGTCATATGTAGGCAATACCTTAGGTGTACAATTTTCTCAGTCCCATATTCTCGTTCCTTTTAAAATGTTTTGGTATATAACTGGGTAGAATAGCCCAGCTAAATGCAACAAATGGTTGTCAATGGAAGTAAAAAATAATGTTCTTTAGTGATTTTATATATATATATATATAGTTTCTATGTTGTTTAGCCTCAGGTGGCTGAGACGTTAGGTTAAGTTACATAAATGTTGCTGACAATATATTTCGCCACATCTGGCTGATGAGATTGATATAAGTAAATCTGGTAATAGTTCTGGTCCAGTTAATATTATAACTTAATGGTTCTATTCTGTTTTCTCTCATGAAAATGAGGAAAATTGGACCACATAGGTCACAGCAAGAAGCTCATCAATATTAAATATCCCTGGATGCTTATAATATTATAAGTTCGAATGATCATAAGTTCATATGGCCATAAAAAAAACAAAAAAAAACGCTAGTACTCAGGTTGATCAGCCTAGATTTTAGGAAAGAAAATATAAACATTTAACCAAATTATCAATATCATATCTAACACGTGTTAAAATAGGACCTCTTCACCCCTCCGTTATAAATTAGATTTAAAACACACGTGTCTAGCTTATCCTATCTTTTTTAAAGCGTGATATGAACACTAGTCATTTAAAAAAATTACATAAAATGGATAGAAGTAAATAATATATACCGTCGGTAGACAGTTATTTAATGTATGTACTAGTCAATTTAAAACATCTCTTACTGGGAAATGGCGAGTAATTAAATTCACTTTACGGCTGAAAAAGATTTAGCTTTAAGTTATTTAATTAGTACACAACGGGCTGATCACCCGTTTGCCAGTCACTTCGATTACGGAAACAACAGCAAATGGGTTGATTTGCCGTTTCCCTAAAGACGCCATTAGGCGTGATGGGAAATAATGGCAAAGAAAACCTATCTGCTGTTGCCCTAAGACGCCACTAGGCGTAATGGCCACTGACTGCTTTGACGGTCGGTGGCTAAGGACGGAAGAAGAAGAAGAAAGTATTTAATTAGCACAGAAAATCTCAGTGAAATATAATGAAACTTTAAACACACTAAATCACTTAAAGGCTAGTATATAAATTACCGCAATCAGAAAAATGAAACACTCTACGAAAATCTAATAATTTTCACTCTGTACGAGAAATCTAAGATATCGAGCTAGTGAATTTCAGATAGATTTCTGAACAACTGATCAAGGCTATCGGAGAGACATGGTATATATCCGTAAATTCCGTTCTATCGCTCTTTAATGCGAAAGTCACACCTACTGCCAGACCCGAGCCCATTTGCCGTTTGATTCTTGAATCAAAGGTAATTTTACCACCTCTGCCGCCGACAACTTCTCTAGCTTGACTTTCATCATCTCCACCTTGCCGAATATCAGCTACGCAATTAATTCCCCTGAAAGTTTTACAATCCAAGGTCAGTCTCAGACTTAACATCGCCCCTGATCAAAGAATCTATTACGCCATGCTCCACGCTCTGTGTGTGTGTTCCACCGTGCTTAATTTCCAAACTGCTCACGTGTTAATTGCACTTGTGAATCCTTCGTTCATGTAGCAAAACATAAACTAGATGGGGAGGGGCAAAAGTGGATGATCACTGCTGCACTATTTCCATCTGTGACAGGGGGAAGGGGGGGAGGGGGGGGCACGGACCAGTACACCGTACTGCAGAAACATTAAGCCAAAAAAAAAAACATTCAACTAAAAAAAGAAAAAAGAAAAAAAAAAGGACCGAAGACTCAGCAAGAGAGATGAATGCAGTCATAGCGTGAATGCTTGCGTCAGGGTCAGCGAACCAGAGCTGATAAGACCCTACTCCACCCCCAAGTGGTGGTCCTGGAAACAGGCTGCATCACTGCAGTCTGGCTGAGAGAGTAGGGATCGAAGAAGGAAGGCAAACCCGGTCCCCAAAATTGCCGTGCGGAAGTCGGATGTGTCGGCCGAAAGGTGCAAATTTCGCAGCTTTTCTGTAAACGGACACAACGCAACCAACGTCCTTTCAGGACGAACGAGGAAGAAGAAGAAGAACTAAAAAAAAACCTAAATCTCAGCCATCCAAGACAGAAGACTGGTAGGGTGGCACATGACACAACACAGAGAAAGCCAAAAGTAGTCTATGTTACTGACCATCCATTTTTTTTCTCCTTGAAAAGACATTGAGCTGACAGTACGTGACGGGAGGACTTGACATGCGTATGTGAGGGCCTATGCTCCGTGTGGAGCTAAAGGGTATTGACTGATTGACTTGAAGAAAATGAAGAAGTGGTATGATCATGTCGTGATGGTGGCGGCTAGGGCTGGCCTTAGACCGATTTACTACTACTTGACCCAATCATACCCCACGCTCACAGGGGAATCCTCAACCGGGTTTTAGAAAAAAAATTTCTAGCTTTAAAAAAATTATAAGGGACGATGATTATTTCAGATACTTATCAGGAAAATATGATATTAATTGTATAAAAATAAAACAAACCCATGTATATATTTATTAGCTATATTTTGACATAAAACGTGAAACAATAAAACTACAATCCGGAATGGTCCAAATCGGGCCCCACAATCGGGCCTTGGTGGCGGTGGTATATTGATGATGTCCAGTGGTGGTTATGGTAGTGTAGTAACTATGATGATCGTGAAGACTGTTAGGAATTAACAGACAGACCGGTTGGGATATATAACAGACAGATATTGAAGTCTAAAAAATTAATTTCAGCACTGAAAGTAAGTCAGAGCAGCAACTTCTTTGATCCGGTAACAAAAGATGTCGATCCGATGCGCTCAAGTTCTTGTATAATCCAGAACAGTAAGTACAATCTTGGGATTACTATACGAAGAGTTACAATTCACACATTATGTGCGTTTGTGTGTGCAAGTGATTGAGACAGACTTGTCTCGGTTAATACACTATGTATGAGCAGGAAGTTGTTTGCATGTGAGCAAGAAAGAAGGCTCAATACCTTCTATCTGCGATGTCTGCGCCACATCCTTGGTATTTCGTGGAAAGACAATGTGGCGAATGAAGAAGTGCTGGCCTTCAAAACATATATACACTGCTTAGACAGCGCAGACTACGCTGGCTTGGCAATGTCCGCCGCATGGTAGATGGTCGCATCCCGAAAGATATCTTCTACGGGCAACTAGCAGATGGCAAAAGAACAGTTGGGCGACCGCAGCTGAGGTTCAAAGATGTGTGCAAGAGATATGAGGGCACTGGACATGGATCCAGCAACGTGGGAGGATGAAGCTGCCAATCGCACCAAGTGGCGATGCTATTTACGGCGCCACCTCAGATTGGGCGAAAAGAAGCTCACACAACAAGCCAAAGGGAGGAGAAAACGTCGGAAAACACTAGGAAAATAAGCAGCTAAGGGCTGCCACATCAGGGGCGCATTCGCATAGTCAGTTACGACTGAAGGGGCTATTATTATTAATGTATGCATGAATCTGCCTGCCTCACTGTCTGTCAGCTTGTCTGTCTTACCCACCAACCTACCTTTCTACATATTTACCTACTATTTACTTTCGTTATTTCTCACGAGTGCCTGAAACATACCGTTGTGTATTATCCATCCATCCATCCTCCACCTATGTATCTATCTGTCTGTTCGTCAGTTTGTATAGTGCGAGTGTAATTATCTAGTGTTAACACCGTTTTAATACACCGTACTGCTGTTATGGCGTTTTCGCCATCATCTATAAGAAAGTAGAAATTTTCAACAGTTGAATCGGAGATGTAGATTTTAAACAAATTTCAGACTGAGAAATCTGGCCTTCACTAGCCAAATTTGCCGAGACTGAAAGTCAGAAATACAGATTTTAAAAAACAAACAAGAACAGAAATTTTAGGGTCACATTGATACATATAAAAGGGCCTACGGATGTTGAAAATTTCGCTGCGCAAGAGCAACAAACTGAATGTCGCCCAAAGCAACTACTTTTGCTGAAAAAAAAAGAAGTTCGAAAATGATAAAGTTGATAGTTTCATTTGGCCTGTTAACTATGAATTAAAAAAAAATACTTTATGCATAACTCAGTTTTTTAATCACTACACACTCGTTTTTTAAGTCTTCGTCGACCGGATTAGTAATTTTGATACGTTCGAAAATCTTAACAATCGGAAATTCAAACTTCCCCCGATCCCAGTTAGTTGGGGTTATCGAGGCTCTAAAATATTTACACTTCTGATGGAAGAAATCACAAATATCAGTGGAACAGGAATACCGAAAAAACATAATGTGGAATTGGAGACAGGCATGAAAGGGATCAGAAATACACAGAGAATCCGTGAACGGATGGCACAAGACGGGAAGGCTTAGCGCCAATTTACTGTGTGCGCCAAAGCAAGCTGACGGATAATGAAAATACGTTTGTATGTATTCTGTAGATGTGCATTATGAAGACGCTGGTGATGGATAGGACACACATTGAGGAAATTTAGTGACAGCATTACAAGGCAGTCCTTGTTCTGGAATCCACAGGGAAAGAAAGGAAGAGGTAGACCTAAAAACACACGGAGAAGATAGCTGGAGACAGAGGTGAAAATGATGAGGAAAATGTGACGAGCTGATGGCACGTGACAGGAAGACTTGGCATGTGTTTGTTGAAGGCCTATGCTCTTTGAGGAGCTAAAGTGTATTGATTGATATTTGCATGCACTTTTTCTTTCCTTTACTATACTTCACATCAGCTTTTGTATATCGTCTCTCTCTCTCTCTCTCTCTCGTTCGCTCTATTTCTCTCTCTCATCTGCTTTTGTGGCTGTCGATTGGTTTCTGTCGAAACATTCTGAGTTATTACTACATATTTCTTTTGTAAAATGTTTATATGTTCAAACCTTTAGCATAATTGTTTTAATTTATGCGCGGGCCCCCCAAGAGCTCCGGGCCCCTAAGCTTCAGCCTACTTAACCTAATGGATAAACCAGCCCTTGGTGCTTGCGAGAATAGAAGAATTAAAATGGAATGAAAAGTTCACCAATGTGGAACTAATGACAATATCTAGACAAGTGGAACAACAGATGAAAATGGCGATGGATAGGACACACATTGAGGAAACATACTGATAACATGACAAGGCAATCCTTGTTCTGGAATCCTCATGGTAAGACAGGTAGAGGGGGCGTTACAAACACACGGAAGAGAACTGGGGACAGAAATAAAAGGGATGAAAAAAATATGGAAAGATCTTGAGCTGATGGCACGGGACACGAGAGCTTGGCATAACATCTGTGAAAGGCAAATGCTCCATAGGGAACTAAAGCGTAACAATGATTCATTGGTGGAACTACAATGTAAGCGGTCCCCGGGCACATGTTAAGCGTGGCCCTCTTTACGTAAATGGCTCAACTACTATGATCAATATACGGCAAACATGTATAAAATGTAACTACTTACTTCATCATCATCATCTTCGTTAACATCATCAGGAGCATAGGAATTCAACAAAAATGTGCCAGGCCTTCCAGTCTTGTGACATCGGCTCAGAATCTCACTATGTCTTCTTTATTCTTCAATTTCTGTTTCCAGAAACTAGCCCATGCTATGCTGTTTAGCAAAGGAACACAGGGAATTAAAAGGATATGCCTAAAGGCCAGAGTTTCTTTTGGCCACTATTTTCCTAGGCCAGCTCCATGCTGGAACTCCTGGGACGTGCCCTGTCCATACAGACGGTAGTTACTTCACTGTGAGGATGATCATGATCAATGTTTGTAGCAAATACTCGATGAATGAACGTAAATATGCACATGTTCATCGTGATACTTATCAAAGTGAACGCATATTTTTTCAGATGATCATTTACATAGTGTGAATGAGTGACTCTAATGCAAGGATGTTATTTTCTCTTTCAGCAAGTGGTGTTGGCATAAACAACTCAACACTCAAGGATTATGTCTTGTTTGACGGCTCCTGGATGTCTGCATCCTCACCCGGCTTCTCTTCCTGTCCTGAAGTTGTAATCAGCTGCCCCCCTTCTGTTGGCTTAATGTCTGGGATAAGTCAAGAAATGGAACAAAACTTAGTAACCGTTATAACAGAAATTGTTTCGGTTCCCTGTGAACCAACATCAGGTATTGGACATAACCCCAAGCACTAAGATTTAATACAAGTGTTGTAACATGTTTCATGCAAATCAACATACCAGATATAGGGACATAACCCCAAGCACTAAGATTTAATACAAGTGTTGTAACATGTTTCATGCACATCAACATATCAGATATAGTATCGTCTATTTCTGCCTCTCTTACGATGGGAATACCAGAAGAAGGACTAACTGGTAATGCTATCAACAGGTTTCCACAGTGTGTGTTCTATCATTTCTTGTTCGACCGACGTCTGGTTCTTGTCATCAGTTCCATAACGATGACCTTATAGTACCATTTCAATCCTTTTATTCTACTCAAGCACCGATTTATAAAAGTCTTAACTTTTTGGTTGTTGTTTTTGTTGTTCTCCGTATTTCAGAGTCATATAATAGGATTGACTTGCCATTTGAGTTGAAGATTCTTATTTTTGTGTTGCCTTTGATTTATCTTCATCTCCATACATTCCCCAATGCAAAGAACGCTCCTATAGCCTTTTGTATTCTTTGATATCGTTGTCTGTCCCTCCTGTTGGAATGCCATCTGGGCCAGCTGCTTTTCCATCTTTTAGAAGCTTTATTGCTTTCTTTATTTCTTCCTTAGTTGGTCTTTCACATTTGACTTGTGGGTCCTCTTCTGCTTCTTCTGCCTTTCTTGCCAACTCCTCAATGTCCTCTTGTCTCTTTTGGTGTGTCTTCTTACCGTTTTGTTTGCTTCTATGAATACTTCATGTCATGGAGTGATCTGTAAATGTGAAATTTGTTGAGTTTAGAGAACTCCAGAGAACTTCAACTAAAGCATAGGCATCCAAGTGGATTGCCAATTTAGTGAAATGCAGAAGTGGTAGGATAGACAGAATTACTGAGTGTGATTCTCCTTGAGTGACATACAACATCCCAGATTCTGGGTTCTTACTTGACTTAAATCTGGGTTCCACCTCTACGTTTATGTTTTTGAAGTATTCAAACACAGTCTATTATTTGACGACACACATAGAGAGGAACACAGAAAAGAAAGTGGAACAATTCTGGCTGGCTGTTTATCTATCTTGTTAAAGGTTTATTCCATGAAACCACCAAAAAAAAATTTAAAAATTAATATCTGTCAAAGTACATGAATCTAGTAGACAATAAATAAAAACTCAGTAATACCTTTTATCTTACGGTCTATATTTAAAAAAAAGGGATAAACAGACTAAGTATTAGGGCATCACATATGAAAACAACAAATCAGTTTTCCTCAGTAAACATTGAACCAGCAGTACACCCCGGGTCACGACCCTGTACGGGGCAACACTTTCACAAGTACGACAAATACACAAAGTGTCTAGTATTGTTCTGGCGTTGGGCCTGCTGTGTTGGCAGCGAGGGTTGAACCTCCTGGGATGTGAACAAAACCAAGTTTAATCCACTTGTGTAATCCGTTCGCTGTATAAGGCTACTTATCCTGGCTATCTGAATTCACTGCGTTTCTCCCGGGAGTTGTCCAGGAGGAAGAATTAACGCTTCAGAAGTAATGGCCTTCTAAGATCAATCATTGCATGGTTGCTGAAGGTGTCTGGTGAGGGGGCCAGAGAACTAGAAACGAATATTTAGTCCACTACGATAATTGCCTGAACACACTAGACTGATCTAACCAGGGCCCTAATAAGGTAAAGTCACTAGACGACTGTATACCCTGCTGTGCTGCAAAAATGAACTCTTATCAAGCTCACTATTACAAGTATGCTAGCACCGTTGAAGATAACAGACTCCGTATGGCTTCGTGACTCCGTGGAATTCATTCTGAGTAGCGTTTGTGTAAGCTCCTTTTCCCCATATTATTAAAGGCGATAAGTTAATCGGCTGTTCGTCTGAAAAGAGACATACATCCACATATATGTAACACCCGTAAGCAAGTTATAACTAGTATACATATATATATATATATATATATATATATATATATATATATATATATATATATATATATATATATATATATATATATATATATATATATATATATATATGCGAATTAAATCCCAGCGCCCGCATTCCACCCTGAACAAGTGCACCCTTCTTCCCCTTTACGACGTCCCGCTTGCTCCACCTTCTCTCATTTGCTAGCGGCCGTCATGTGGCCCGACATACCGTTCACACTAGTTATGCTAATTTCGCCAGAATAAATTTATAAACAAACAGTCTCTCGTCATACGTTGCAGGGATGGCTGCAAAAGAAAAACTCCGGTCCCTATGGTTATGCCAGGAGTTCACATTCACAAAACACACTTTATATAAATATTCAGGATGCTTCTTTAATCCGCCTGGGATAAAGGACAGGTATCGCTCTAAGCTATTACAGTAATTTTCAGTGATATTGAAATGATACACTTTACGAGGCCTTGGGGCTTTCCCCTTTTTGTTATTGGCCCGCAAAAAAAAAAAAACTCCACTTTACACAAAGACCTGTGAGGCCAAACGTATTAAGTATTGATGAATTTATCTCAAATAAAACTTTCTTATGTTTTTCCCTTCTGACAGTATCTTCATCCTGCCATTAAATTGCTTAGCAAAACACTTTACTTATGAAATTATGAAGATAATCACTCTAGATCTATTCCATAAAGTTAGTTAGCCGCCACTTACATGATAACCCAATTATAACCACTGCTTAACTAAGTGTCGCTTACTCGAAAAGAAAAAGTATCCGATGCTTTTTCGTGACTGAATGACTTTGAGCAAGAGTATCCACAACATAACAAGTCCGAATTTCGTTGCTGCAATTAATGGGAAAAAGTCATTATAACTCATTTATATAGGGAAATACGGCCGCACTAAGTGCTTCGATTTCTGTCATCTTGCGTGCAGGTGGGCACGAATAGGCGGCAAAACTAACCCGTGACAAAGGCGTTGGGGAAATGCAGCTTTCCCCGATGCCACCAGATAATATAATTAAGGTCTCTCGGTTGGGAGCCGCGCTGGTGTAATGGCTACGGCGTTGTACTGGCGACCAGGTTTTCATGGTTCAAACCCGGGCGTCAGCGTTTGAAGGAATGTTTACGACCGGAAATTTGACTGAATAACCTGAACGGTTCCTGCACATAAATCCCTTGTGGATGGGAAGGAGCGAAGCTCCTGACCGGGTTGGAAGGAAAGTCCACTGACCCCCCAGCCTCGCAATGACATGTCATTGGGCCAAAAGAGCTGGAAAGCTCGAGTGCCGCTGGTTAGAAAAAAAAAGGTCTCTCGGTTGACGGAGAGTTTTTGAGAAGCGGCCTGGCCTTTAAATGGTCCTAAACCCCTAGCAGCTCAAGGGACATGAAAATGCGTTGAGCCGCCCGTGGCCCGTCTTTTCCCGTGGAATTCAAAAGGCAGTAGTAGAATTTTCCGACCAGCAACACATAATATATTGTCGGCTAATGTAGACGAAACAGAAAACACGTGTGAGGAGCGACTTCCAGGGGCTGTCTAAATGAGAACTGACACGTAGGAATGCGCGAAGATACGTTAAGATGTCAAGAAAAGTAAAATAGAGCGTAGGCAAAAATATAGGTAGGAGAAGCGCCACCCAGGGGTCTTGCCATATTTCCAGGGGGCCACAGTAAGATGGTAAAGTACCTTTTTTCCAGCTAACGGCGACTATGAGGTGGGCCTCAAAGGTAAATGAGGCTCAGAAGGGGGCCATGAACAAAACAAAAAAAAGTTGAGTTCTCCTGATCTACACTTCTTGATTATGCATAAATGATCAACATTCTTCTTCTTCTTTCACTCCCAGACGTCGGCTTGAATAAGTTCAAAGAAAGCAGTGTAAGCCTAAGGCTGTTGGTGTCTCCGTACAGTTTTTCCAGGAATGGTACTGGTGACGGCCATTGGTTGGGCCCCTTCAAGGCGGGAAGTGGGGAGGGGGGTACCGGCACTCTCACCGCCTGGAGGACTCTTAGGGATGAGCACAACTCTGTTTAATATTAATTCGTGACGGTCATCATCAAATAAAGTACGTTACACTGTTTCGTTAAGGCTGTAGCCCCATCTGATTTCAAAGGCATTTCTGTCGTGCTGCCTTCCTTAGCCTTTAACTGTCCCCAGCCTACCTGCAAGGCAGCAGATGATTTGAAATCAGCGTTTTCCTTCTCCTAGATGAACAAGGCTTTCGAGCTTCATCTACCCAGAGCATTGTGGTTTTAGAGCACCAGTGACTCGTTCCTCGCCCTTTCTCCTATTAACTGAAACAGGGACGCCACGTAAAAGCAAAGAGGAGAACTTTGCTGTCAGAGGCTACTTATTGCGCATGCCATAGGAGCATTTAAACGAAGCTGATAGCTCATCTTCAACTCCACTCCTGGCTATGACAGCACTCTGGACTCCAGTGATCAATCGGATTTTTCTGTTCTAATTCTGGTGATGTCCATGTTGCTTGATGTATTCTTTTTATGTGAAAATAAGCTTCCTCCTACAGCCAGTTGATTTAAAGCACAGAAGTTTGTGAATAGTTGCTCGTTTTTCCCATTGGGTTACCTATTTTCTACATCAAGTCCTTTGTCTTTGTCGTACCAGATAGGTTGTGAGTTATTTTTCCTCCCGTCTGAGTAGAGTGGATGGTGATAGATACGTGAGAAAAGGTATGAGAAATAGATTTTCACAAGTGAATAGCTTAAGGAGTAGATATGTCTCTGGAATGAGTAAGTTTCTCTAGTCCAGCCTTTCTATACGACTATAATTTAGTACAAGACAACCTTGCCCTCCTCATACAGATAAATATAAGTTTAACTACACACACACACACAGCTATGTGACAACAAGACACACAAACGTGAAAAAACTACGGTTAATTGGGTATGGGTCTGACCAACACACAAAGTTAAGTTTCTTTGTTGTTTATTATCATTTAAACTTGACAACATCAAAAATCTAAATGTGACAGGGGCGCTAGGGGTACCTCACACCCAAGACCCGTGCACTAAGAAAATTTATAAAGGATCGTTTGACAGGGGTTGCAATTATTGGTTGCTTGCAACCCTCTCAGCAGCAGACTTAACAATTCAAGCAACCCAAAGCCTTATGCAGATCAACATTTAATTCTACCGAACAGAACCGAACACCAAACAAACAATCCAACAAACACCCAGTCAGTGTTCATAGACTGTGTGCTCAAGGCATTTACAGCTTGGCTCTTGTGTGTCTTCTTAGTCTGTTCTCACTGGGCGGCTCTCTCAAACATAGACCGGTTTCGCCGCTTGCTACCCCTTTTTATAAGCCCTGGCCTAACCACTCAATTTACTGCGCGCTCGCGTATTAATCTGCGCCACACAGATAACACACGCGATTATTGCTCCAGAATGCATGAAAACACAGATTTACACAACTAGAGCAAAAACACAACTAATTCGTAGGCTTATTATGGCCTTGTAATAAATCTGCTTGAAGATAACGTGATCAAAAAGCACTAAACCACATAGACAATATGACTGCCCAGATGGGGCCAGCGCCTAGAACGACAGACCTCAAGATGGCGCTGTCACATAAAGAAAGATCAAGTAAAATCAGATTTACATACATATGAAATAACAGAATAAATATGCCCTCCCCTTATTGAGAAAAGAACCCAAAATGTTAATAACCCAAAGGTCAAAGGTTAGCACTATGTTACAGAGTAGACAGTAAAGAAACAACTTCCTGCTAAATGCTACCCAGTAAAGTAATATAAGTAATTTTTTATTTTATATATATATATATATATATATATATATATATATATATATATATATATATATATATATATATATATATATATATATTTATATCTATTTATTTTATTTTATTTTTTTATTTACTTATTATTTTTTTTTCTAAATCGCTTTTCCCTCACTTTATATATTATTATTTTTTTTCCCCTCACTCTTTTCCGGTCCTTATTTTCATTATTTCTTATTTTTTGTTTTTAATGTACTTTCGACTTCCGTTTTCCGGTTTAGTGGCAGCCATCTTGCTTCTGTGACTGGACATGTGACTGGACACAAGGGAGTTATTTTTCTCTTATTTTTATAGTTTCATGTTCTCTACTTAATTCTCATTTTCTTTCTTTCCCTCCTGTCTTGTTTGTCTGTCCCTGACGAAGGCCTTGTGGCCGCAACGTAGGTTTTTCCTGTCCTTTCTCCTTGTAAGACGTATTACTTTTTGTGTTTTTTTTCCCCTATTCTACCCAGTAAAGTAAGCAAGTTTAAGCAAAATCCAATGTTGGTAAGTTCCTGTAACAAAGAAAAATATTCACTCTCTCTGTCACACAGTGGCCACTCAATCACGCCTACCTACTCTTGGTGATATCCCTTGGAATTACAATGGTTTCTGAATTTAAAAATGTCAGATGTATTTTCCAAATTGGCCCCAGTCCATCCTCTAACAAATAAAATTAATGAGGTGAACGCCGAATCTGGTGTGGGTTATTCCTGGATGAACAATAGGTCACCGCGAATAGTTAGTGTAGCAAACCGTGCTCTTGAGGTTCACAGTTAAAAAAGGAGGAAATACTTACAGTATTGGGAAACACCTGGTTGCTAATAATGTTACGAATAATGATGAAGATAATCATATCGGCTGACTCTATGGGAGAATGCCGATTCTGAAACTGTGTAACTCTTTGGATTAATCCGCTTGAATACGACTGTCAGCTGGTGGAAGAGATGAGGAAAGCAAAACTAGAAATCCTGGCTATAACGGAAACAAAGAAAAAAGGACAAGGAGTCATGGATTTCAATGGCAACACGCTGCTCTACAGTGGTGTACCCATATCCGAAAGAGCTAAAGGGGGTGTGGGTTGCATTGTGGCCCAAAATCAAAAAGATAGTATCAAGGGGTGGAACTTTGTCTCAGAGCGCATTATGGTTGTGAAACTAAAAGAAGGAGAAACCATAGTCAACCTGGTCATAGTGTATGGGCCAAATGAGGATGAGAGAGCAGAGGTCAAGGAGGAATTCTTCGAGCTGCTTCAAAGGACAGTGGATGACTGCCTAGATGAAGTTATCATGCTCGGAGATTTTAATGCCAGAGTTGGAAATGACCATGCTAGATGGGGTGGAGTTATCGGAAGATATGGAGAAGATACTCTCAATGACAATGGAAAGCGACTCCTTAGATTCTGCAGTGAGCAGAATCTGATCATTACAAACACAAAGTTCCCCCATACGCGCATACATGCATACACTAGATGTGAACCAACAAAGAATGAGAAGTCAGTGATCGACTATGCCATTGTTCGGAGAAGCTCATTCAAATATGTCCGAGATGCAAGAGTCTGGAGGGGGCCAGAGATTGGAAGTGATCACTACCTGCTAACAATCAAACGAACAACTGAAAGAGTTGCTCAGCCTAAGAACTGCTCAACATCACGCAAGAAACCAAGTAAACGAGCAGGAGAAATGAGCATTAGGACCTACAAGCTGAGAGAGCCAGAAATTAAGACCAGATATCAGGGGCTTATTGATGCATCGGTGAGCAACACAGAAGAACAACCTGATGACTTGGAAACCCTCTGGATTAAATTCAAGGATATCATAAAGACAGCTGCTGCAGAAGCATGTGGTGAAGTCCGACTTGGGAACCAGTGAAAGAGGACACCTTGGTGGACAGAGGAAGTCAAAGAGAAAATAAGAGAGAAGAAAATGGCATGGAAACAATACTTAGGAGCTAAAAACACAACAGGACAAATGGAAAAATATAGAGAATATGTGACACTCAGAACAGAAGTAAAGAACAAAGTGCTAGCAGCAAAACAGAAGTCCTGGGAAGAATTTGGAGAAAAGCTAGAAAACCAGAAATTGTTCTATAAGACCCTAAAGAACATGAGGAAGGAAAAACAATGCCCTCTCAAATTTATAAAGGACAAGCAAGGCAAATTGCTTACTGCCCCGAAGGAAGTAATGGAAAGATGGAAAGAATATTTCTCAGAACTCCTTGATGGTGAGCAAGGTAAAACATCAGAAATGATAACCACTAGCACAGAAGAGGAAACCAATGGTGATGAAGATGACATAAAGATGGAAGAACTGAAGGCAGCACTGGAGAAAATCAAGATGGGCAAAGCAGCAGGGCATGATGGTATAACACCAGAAATGGTTAAGTACATGGGAGCATCAGGCGACCTGTTACTCTTTAGGGTCCTACAGGCAGCATGGTGCAACAAGACCATACCAAAGGATTGGGAGATCGCCATCATAACACCAATTTTCAAAAAGGGTGACAATCGACAGTGTGGAAACCATAGAGGCATATCCCTTCTCAGTGTCCCTGGAAAAATCTGCTCTAGAATCCTAGAGCAGAGACTCCGACGCCTAGCTGAGCCACAATTGGATGAGGTCCAGTGCGGATTCCGAGCAAACCGAAGTACTCAAGACCTAATCTTCACACTCAGACAGCTGAGTGAAAAGGCCCTTGAGTATAAAAGTGAGATCCATCTTTGTTTCATAGATCTGGAAAAGGCGTTTGACAGGGTCCCTTGGAGCAAACTTTGGGACTGTTTGGCAAGGAAGAATATTCCAGCACCTCTGATTCATGCTATACAGAGCTTCTACAAGTCTTGCAGAAATTATGTGAGGACAGCAAACCATAAGTCAGAAGAGTTCAGGACCACCACTGGTGTAAGACAAGGTGATATCCTATCACCTTATCTCTTCATACTCCTTATGGACGATGTCATCAAGGCATGTAAGGAGAGAACAAGAAAGTATTCAGTGGGGTACTGGAAGATGAGACAGGTCTATATTTCAGAGCTGGCATTTGCTGATGATGTTGCCCTGATTGCTAAATCAGAGGCACATCTCCAATCCAACCTGCAAGTCTGGAAGGAAGAGCTGGAGAAGAGAGGGATGGTCATAAGCAGCTCTAAAACAAAATCCATGGTGATATCACGAGAAGAAAGAAGACATCAGATTAAGCTGGGAGAACAGGTCCTGGAGCAGGTCGACCACTTTAAATACCTCGGAGCTATTATAGACCGAAAGGGAGGCATCAAAGAAGAGTTGGCCACTCGAAAAGCAGCAGCTGGGAGACTTTTTCAGGCCATAAATCGAGGATTCCTCAGCAAGAGAGAGGTTGGTAAGAAAACGAAGATGGCTGTATACCGCTCCACCTATGTCCCAGTCTTAACATATGGATGCGAGTCATGGGCAATGACTACAACCCATAAAAGCCAGATCCAAACCTCAGAAATGAGGTATCTGAGGAAGGTGGTTGAAGTAACAAGAAGAGACATGGTACGCAACCAGACGATACGTCAAGGCCTAAAATGCCACCCCATACAGACCCAAGTAGAACAGTCCCAACTAAGATGGTTTGGCCATGTCTGCAGAATGGGAGAAGATCGGCTACCACGACAAGCATGGGAAACAAAGAGCCAAGGATCCAGACCCCGAAGACGACCCAGAGTCCGCTGGGAGGACAACATTAGACAATCTTTGAAGGACCGAGGACTAGAATGGAACCAGGCCAGGAGGAAGACAGCCGATAGAATAGTCTGGCGCTCTCTCTTCCAAACCTCTACACCTCACGGTAGAAGGGGAACGACTAAGTAAGTAAGAATACGACTGTCAGAAATCGGGAGTATAAGTGTTATTTTGTATACCCCAGTGGCTGGTAAAAATTGGAAAAATATCTGGGTATTGGTAAGTTCAGTTTAAATTTACAAGTTAAAATGTTTCTCATGTATCGTTGGCACACTTGCTCACAAATGAAATTGGTGACGCACAAGCCAACTCCGCATAGGCCGGTCCCAAGCCCGGCTGAAAAAGGAGGAGGGGGGGGGGCTGCATGGAGGCCGTAAGGAGGCAGCCATTCTACTATGCAAAGGCACAACAGGTCAATCATCTGTTTGCTTTAAATCACGATTATGCGAACTACAAGAGAGAAAACCGGACTGATTCTAAAGGCGACGAACTGGAACGGACTACGACTTATGGAACTTGGAACACAAGAAGTATAAATGGGAAAGAAGAGGAGCTGGTGGAAGAGGCGAGGAAAGCAAAACTAGAGATCCTGGCTATAACGGAAACGAAGAAAAAGGGACAAGGAGTCATGGATCTCGATGGCGACACGCTGCTCTACAGTGGTGTACCCACATCTGAAAGAGCTAAAGGGGGCGTGGGGTGCATTGTGGCCAACAACCAAAAAGATAGTATCAAGGGATGGACATTTGTCTTGGAGCGCATTATGGTTGTAAAACTAAAAGAAGGAGAAACCATAGTCAACCTGGTCATAGTGTATGGGCCAAATGAGGAGAGAGCAGAGGTCAAGGAGGAATTCTTCGAGCTTCTTCAAAAGACAGTGGATGACTGCCTAGATGAAATTATCATGCTCGGAGATTTCAATGCCCCAGAGTTGGAAATGACCATGCTAGATGGGGCGGAGTAATCGGAAGATATGGAGAAGATACTCTCAATGACAATGGAAAGCGACTCCTTAGATTCTGCAGTGAGCAGAATCTGATCATTACAAACACAAAGTTCCCCCATAAGCGCATACATGCAAACACTAGATGTGAACCAACAAAGAATGAGAAGTCAGTGATCGACTATGCCATAGTTAGGAGGAGCTCATTCAAATATGTCCGGGATGCTAGAGTCTGGAGGGGGCCAGAGATTGGAAGTGATTACTACCTGCTTACAATCAAAAGAACAACTGAAAGAGTTGCTTAGCCTAGGAACTTCCCAACATCATGCAAGAAACAAAGTAAACGAAAGGGAGAAATGAGCATTAAGACCTACAAGCTGAGAGAGCCAGAAATTAAGACCAGATATCAAGGGCTTATTGCAACAGCGGTGAGAAACACAGAAGAAAAACCTGATGAGTAGGAAACCCTCTGGCTTAAATTCAAGGACATCATAAAGACAGCCGCTGCAGAAGCATGTGGTGAAGTCCAACTTGGGAACAAGAGAAAGGGGACACCTTGGAGGACAGAAGAATTCAAAGAGAAAATAAGAGAGAAGAAAATGGCATGGAAACAATACTTAGGAGCTAAAAACACAGCAAGACAAATATAGAAATATAGAGAATATGTGATACTCAGAACAGAAGCAAAGAACAAGGTGCAAGCAGCAAAACAGAAGTCACGGGAAGAATTTGGAGACAAGCTAGAAAAAGATGCGCAAGAAAACCAGAAATTTTTCTATAAGACTCTAAAGAACATGAGGAAGGAAACACAATGCCCTCTCAAATTTATAAAGGACAAGCAAGGCAAATTGCTTACTGCCCCAAAGGAAGTAATGGAAAGATGGAAAGAATATTTCTCAGAACTCCTGGATGGTGAGCAAGGTCAAGCATCAGAAATGATAACCACTAGCACAGAAGAGAAAACCAATGGTGGTGAAGATGACATAAAGATGGAAGAACTGAAGACATCACTGGAGAAAATCAAGATGGGCAAAGCAGCAGGGCATGATGGTATAACACCAGAAATGGTTAAGTACATGGGAGCATCAGGCGACCTATTACTCCTAAGAGTCCTACAGGCAGCGTGGTGCAACAAGGCCATACCAAAGTATTGTGAGATTGCCATCATAACACCGATTTTCAAAAAGGGTGACAATCGACAATGTGGAAACCACAGAGGCATATCCCTTCTCAGTGTCCCTGGTAAAATCTACTATAGAATCCTAGAGCAGAGACTCCGATGCCTAGCTGAGCCACAATTGGATGACGTCCAGTGCAAATTCCGAGCAAACCGAAGTACTCAAGACCTAATCTTCACAGACAGCTGAGTGAAAAGGCCCTTCAGTATAAGAGTGAGATCCATCTTTGTTTCAAAGATCTGGAAAAGGCGTTTGACAGGGTCCCTTGGAGCAAACTTTGGGACTTTTTGGCAAGGAAGAACATTCCAGCACCTCTGATTCATGCTATACAGAGCTTCTACGAGTCTTGCAGAAATTATGTGAGGACAGCAAACCATAAGTCAGATGAGTTCAGGACCACCACTGGTGTAAGACAAGGTGATATCCTGTCACCTTATCTTTTCATACTCCTCGTGGACGATGTCATCAAGGCATGTAAGGAGAGAACAAGAAAGTATTCAGTGGGGTACTGGAAGATGAGACAGGTCTGTATTTCAGAGCTGGCATTTGCTGATGTAGTTGTCCTGATTGCTAAATCAGAGGCACATCTCCAATCCAACCTGCAAGTCTGGAAGGAAGAGCTGGAGAAGAGAGGGATGGTCATAAGCAGCTCTAAAACAAAATCCATGGTGATATCAGGAGAAGAAAGAGTACATCAGATTAAGCTGGGAGAACAGGTCCTGGAGCAGGTCGACCACTTTAAATACCTCGGAGCTATTATAGACCGAAAGGGAGGCATCAGAGAAGAGTTGGTCACTCGAAAAGCAGCAGCTGGGAGACTTTTTCAGGCCATAAATCGACGATTCCTCAGCAAGAGAGAGGTTGATAAGAAAATGAAGATGGCTGTATACCGCTCCACCTATGTCCCAGTCTTGACATATGGATGCGAGTCATAGGCAATGACCACAACCCACAAAAGCCAGCACCAAACCTCAGAAATGAGGTATCTGAGGAAGGTGGTTGAAGTAACAAGAAGAGACATGGTTCTCAACCAGACGATACGTCAAAGCCTAAAATCCCCCCCCCTCCCCCAGCAGACCCAAGTAGAACAGTCACAACTAAGATGGTTTGGCCATGTCTGCAGAATGGGAGAAGATCGGCTACCACGACAAGCATGGGAAACAAAGAGCCAATGATCCAGACCCCCAGGACGACCCGAGTCCGCTGGGAGGACAACATTAGACAATCTTTGAAGGACTGAGGACTAGAATGGTACCAGGCCAGGCGGAAGACAGCCGATAGGATAGCCTGGCGCTCTCTCTTCCAAACCTCTACCCCTCACGGTAGAAGGGGAATGACTAAGTAAGTAAGACGCACAAGCCAAGAAAAAGACAACATTAACCAATCAGTAAATGAAGAAAAAGAAGACCGCTGGACGCCCTTGATCAGGTCTGCTAGAAATATAAAAGAAACATTTATGGAAAAATGCTACTATTCTATTTAGCTACATATATGCACACGGACGGGGACAAGACGATCTCTTATCCACTCCGCCAGTCCTGATTAAATTTTAAAGGCACACGGTGTCTTTAGCCTACCATGTCGCCTGTCGCTAGCGCTGAGTTTTCAAGGTCGGATGGAGGTATGTGTTAAGCCCTTTTTGCGCATGGGATTTAAGTGTGTGAGATCTCACATGCCCGTCTAATTTTGATAGACGCACATGTGAGCGCATCTAAGAAAAGTTGTATATGATTAGTTATTTACGCGCCGTCAGACACAATAGTTGAACAAAATAGCGCAACACGGTGCGATTGGTCGTTTGTTGCCAAAACAGTGATGACGCTGTAAAAAGAGATCCCTAAAGTCTGCGACTTCAGACAGACGTCTTTTTGACGGAGATGATTGTGAGCCTTGCCCCAAGTAGTGGGAAGACTCCATGAAGAGATATTAATACCCCTCCTTGTATGGAGCCTTTGCTCTAGCCAACCCATGGCTCGATTGCATATCGTATTTGATGCTATTTTATTCGTGACAAGATTTGGCTGAACTTCGGCACGCATCTGTCATGGCGTGTCGCTAGTGGGTTCCAGATTCTTGCCGACTGTTATCGGGATCATCCTGCAATATATTTACAGGGTTCATTCAATAAAACCCTTTCATATTATTCAAAGCTCCATCATGGAAACCAGAATGTTAGAACTGCTCACCACAGAGCTCATCGCCGTCCTTGAGATGTCGGCGGTTAGATAGTGTCGGTCAAGTTCATGATTAACGATGTATATTAATGCAAAGAACCTTGATGCCATGATGATATAACTTGTACTATTGATGTGATGTACCTACTATGCAATGACTATGATCGTCTATATTTCGTCGCCAAATAAACGTATTTCTGTGATGTCCAACCATGACTCCAGTCAACTTGATTACGCATTGGTCAACTTGTTCATTGACATTGGCCCATCCTTTCTGCCCACACTTCATTAACATTCACGTTGCTGAATTGGTCAGTCATCTATAGAAATAGCTCAATATTCCTGGCGTCACACTTGACAGCATTGTTAGGCCAATATCAAGCTAACCCCATACCGTACAACTCAAATCAACGACCCAACAGTATGCAACTCTCCCCGCCTCTTGCTCGCACTAAACGATCGGCGTACAATGTCAATTATTATTTAATTATCCCTATGGGCACTTACACAAAGTATCGCTTGTCGTTAATAGCGGTTAAATTGTCGGCGTCTGTTGGTCATCGTATGGTATTAAATATTAGGCACTTATAATAAATACGCAAATGAAATAAAACGTGAATTCTTTTCTGTCGCTATCAGTCGCGCCTAGCATATAATTCAGTCAACTAAAACCGTCTTTTCTTGTGTGAGAAAGCGCGTGGTGAAAATTAACATTATAACTGAACATCTGGTATGAAATAGCTACGCGTTATTTATTTCACTAGTTTTACCAGCTAGAAAATCTAAGTGAATTATAATGGTACGCTAACACCTTTATTCACGTAAACACTCATTTCTATTACCAGAAAATCAGAATGAAAGTCCCCACGAATGCTATTAACACATCTTCCACAATGGTTCTAGAACTACGTGCTTAGACTATCCAACAATAATGAGTGACAACTCAAAGCAGGTTTAAGAAACCACAGTTTATATATATTACTGTTTCTCTGATCTATAGATGGTGTTACTTTTCACGTTACCATGTGTATCGAGAGAATCAGAAACAGAGTTCCCAAGATAAAGGCTTTAAGGTCACTCTGTCGGGCGTTGCCAATCGACATCAGAAGAATTCTCACGTCTGACGGGTCTCTCGAAGATTTTGCCGGGGAGTCTACTTCAAAGCGGGCTCGGGGGGAAAGATTTTGCCCGTGAGTCTACATCAAAAGGTTCGGTGTTATTCACGTGCGGTCTGTCAGGTATCGTATGATTGACAGATAAGCTCGCGTGATGACCCAGGTAAACAAACCTGATTCGCTACCTGTTTTTGACGGCAGGTCACGAAAGTTGGTAAACATTGCGTTAGCTCGTGTTCACAGAAAAAGAGGTAGGACTAAAAAGTGAGTAAACACAGACTGTTAATGCATGGTTTTGCTAGCAAATCATAGAACGCAAACGGGATTACAAAGACTGTCAGATTACTGTAGGCCCCATTTCCATTATGCGTCACAGTCTGACGAACTTCGCGGAGCGTCCAGATGTTCATATTAAATGTGGAATACACATTTTAGTTATACAAGGGACTATGTTAATTTTTTTCAGGCCTGTGTGGCTTAAATTGTACCTTCCCGTGATAATATTGAAATTAAAGGGAAAAAAAAGATTTGTATAGGAGCAATAATGATAAAATTAAATTACAGCGCAAACACTGGAAAGAAGAAATAGAGAATGACTAGACAAAAACGCAAACAGACGATGCACGAATGGGACCATCTCAAGACACCCACATCATCTCATATCTCTCAAACCTTGTCTCATAACTGTCCATCATAAATAATTTTTCATTGTTTTTAATTATTGCATTTTGAGACCCAAAGATGCAGCAATAGAGAATGCAGTCAGCGACCCATAGCTTGACTGCTTGCGTCAGGGTCAGCGAACCAGAGCTGACCAAGGCCCTACTCCCCCTCCACGTGGTGGTCCTGGAAACAGGCTGCATCCCTGCAGTCTGGCTGAGACAGTAGGGATCGAAGAGCGAAGGCAAACCCTGTCCCATAAAATGCCGTGCTGAAGTCGGATGTATCGGCCGAAAGGCGCAGATATCGCAGCTCCGGTGTAAACAGACACAACGCAACCAACGTCCTTTTCAGGACGAACGAGAAAGAAGAAGAAGAATTATTACATTTGAAACTCAATAAATCAGTTTTACAAATTAAGAAGGCACTATTTTTGTGGTGCCTAGTGATTCGCTTCCCTAGCTAGGCGGTGATGCCTTTCGGAAGGTCTTGGGTTCGATTCTCCAGTAAGTCTCTCACTTCTGTTGTTTTTCTGTTGTCTAGTTTTCTACTTCTTTATTTCTCACGAGTGCCTGAAACATACCTTTATGTTGTAATATTTATTTAAATCAGTTATACCCCTAAACTTGTCACGTGATCATCCTCTTGAAAAAAAATACTTCAGCAATGCAGACGGACCATCCTACAACAACGTTTACAACAACAGCAACTACGACAGTAATAATAGCGACTACATCTGAGATAACAGTCGCATGCAGTGCAGCAGTTGTGTCTCAATATCCTCTGGAAGCTACAGATATATCAGGTACTTATTAATTCGTTGTTGAATTGTTTAAATGCTTGTGTTTTATCTTATAGCTGACTAGACAATTAATTCACCTCTCAGTTGTCTGTCTATAGACTCTTTTTATTCTCTGAAGAATGAGCCTGTTTAATATTTTTCCTGGCACTGATAGTAGCATTTATTGCTATGTAATTTGTGCACTCTTGTAAATCTCCTTACAGAGGCAATAAGATCTTCCTTCAGTTCTGCTGGTATTTCTTCTCTCTCCCATACTTAATATAATTTGTCTAAAATCTTTGTAGAGATGTTAATATTTACTTTGATGACTTCTGCTGGAATGCTGTCTGCACCAGCCGCTTTTCCGCCTCTTAGAACAATGCATCTTACTTAACCATGGTCGCAAGACTCTGGGGGTGCGCCACCGACGTCTGGGGGAGACATGTCAGATATTTTAGGCGAATCACCATAAACACAATATAACACACAGAATGCTATTGTATTTGCACAAATTAGAACATTGGCACCATAAATTCAATACCAAGCCTAAATTTTTAAATAACATTCTCTCAAGCATAATTGAAAAAAAAGCAGCAGAAAAAGCCTCCATTAATCTCGTAAACTCATGAATAATATCAAATGTTAAATGCTCAATTTTCTTTTATTCTAACATTAAGTATACAATTTAAAACATATTTACAGTTACGTTTATTCTTTAGTTATGAATATTAATATATATTATATTTAACACAATATAATTCTACAATAAGGTTCAAACACTGCTGTGATTTATATTAAAAAGAATTATTTTCACTATGTCTAAAGCTGTATGACAAAAAAAAAAAAAAAAAGGCAACTACTCACAAACGCACTCATGTGCCTCTAACGATCAGTCTCCATAATAAGATGATAAATTAATATGAAACAAATATAAAGGTATGTTATCAGGCACTCGCAATTATGTGTAATAAATGTATAATAAGATGATATTACTTTTCTTTCAGATCACACATAAAGACATTCTTTCACTTCTTGTTCGCATATTTTTCAGTCTAGAACATTGGGTGCGAGACTTCTTAGAAGCTGTATAATGGTAAGAGAATTATAAAAGGTTAACATGCACTGTCTCAGAAGCTGTGTAGGGGTGAGAGAGTTATAAACGGTTAACATGCACGGTCTTAGAAGCTGTGTAGGGGGTGAGGGAATTATAAAAGGTCAACAAGCACTGTCTTAGAAGCTGTATAGGGGTGAGAGAATTATAAATGTTAACAAGCGCGGTCTTTGAAGCTGTATAGGAGTAAGAGAATTTAAAAAGTTAACATGCACGGTCTTAGAAGCTGTATAGGGGTCAGAGAATTATAAAAGTTAACATGCACGGCCTTAGAAGCTGTATAGGGGTCAGAGAATTATAAAAGTTAACAAGCACGGTCTTAGAAGCTGTATAGGGGTGAGAGAATTATACAAGTTAACAAGCACGGTCTTAGAAGCTGTATAGGGGTAAGAGAATTATACAAGTTAACAAGCACGGTCTTAGAAGCTGTATAGGGGTGAGAGAATTATAAACGTTAACAAGTACGGTCTTAGAAGCTGTATAGGGGTGACAGACTTATAAAAGTTTACAAGCACGGTCTTAGAAGCTGTATAGGGGTGAGAGAATTATACAAGTTAACAATCACGGTCTTAGAAGCTGTATAGGGGTGAGAGAATTATACAAGTTAACAATCACGGTCTTAGAAGCTGTATAGGGGTGAGAGAATTATACAAGTTAACAAGCACGGTCTTAGAAGCTGTATAGAGGTGAGAGAATTATAAAAGTTAACAAGCACAGTCTTAGAAGCTGTATAGGGGTCAGAGAATTATAAAAGTTAACAAGCACAGTCTTAGAAGCTGTATAGAGGTGAGAGAATTATAAAAGTTAACAAGCACAGTCTTAGAAGCTGTATAGGGGTCAGAGAATTATAAAAGTTAACTAGCACGGTCTTAGAAGCTGTGTCATCATCATCGTTATCCTTCAGCTCTCCAAGGAGCATAGGCCTTCAACAAACGTGTACCACGTCTTCATGTCACGTGCCTTTAGCTCAAGGTCGTCCCATGTCTTCATGTCACGTGCCTTCAGCTCAAGGTCTTCTCACGTGTTCATGTCACGTGCCTTCAGCTCAAGGTCTTCCCATGTCTTCTTCATCCCATTCATGTCTGACTCCAGCTCTCTTCTACGTGTTCTTTGGTTGTCCTTGACCTCTCTTACCGTGGCGGTTTCAGAACAATGCCTGCCTTGTAATGCTACCAACAGGTTTCCTTAATGTGTTTCCTTTTGGTCTTTCACAGTTGAGTTATAGCTCTGCTTCTGGCTGGATGTTTGTGGGATTTTATGGAGCTGGTCTACTGAGAAGCTCCACAAATGCTCTGTCCACCTCTTCATTTTGTGCATTGCAAAGTAATTTTCTATTCTTGTATGTGATGAGACCATTGTAGCTTGTATGTCCATGTTAGCCTCTTCGTGCTTTTGTACCGGCCTCTCAAATGTCCTTTACCTGCGGCTTCCTCTGCCTTTCTTGCCAACTCATCAATTATTTCCTCTTGTTGCTTTTGAGGTTTCTTCTGATAATTTTGTTCGCTTCAGTGTACACTTCTTGAGCCTTAGCTATGGAACTTCTGGTTTTGCTTCTGTTTAAATCTGCTTTCTAGTTTTTCCTATCTTTTATCTTGTTTATGATTTCTGTTATTGTGCTGGAATTCTCTTGTTCCCCGTACTTCTCCACATGTCTCATTCCATATATTTTTTATCTGGTGCAAATGGTCGTCTGCATTTGCGACATCTTCCGTCTGTTGGTGCACTTGGTATTTGTTGGATATTGTGGCCGTAAATGTGTCTCTCGCATCTTAATTTCTTAGATATCCCACATCAAACTGTTGTCTATAGCTAAGTAATATTGCGTATCTCTTGAATTTAACTTTATTTTGGCTAACCGAAGATGGTAATCCGATGCCATATCTGCTCCTCTTTATATCATGTAATGATGATATAAACTTCTTGTTTATGCATATATGGTCAGTCTGATTTTCTGTTCTGTGGTTTGGTGATATTCATCCTATTTTGTGTATTATTATTATCTTCTTCTTTTTTTTTAAAATGTGAAAACATGCTTCCCCCTAAAGCCAGTTATCTGAAGCACTGATATTTGTGAATAGTTCACCATTTTCGTCACAAAGCCACTATTGTCTGTTCCTATTTTTTTATTTAGGTCGCCCGTCATAATTGTGATGTCTTTTCTTCTCTTTTTATCCATGATATTTTGTAGTCTGTGTAAACTTCATCTTTCACGGATATTTCTTGGTCATTTGTTGGTGCATAACACTGGATCATCGATAAATCAGTTAGACTATCTCTTCCCACCCCCCACCCCCATTTTTCTGCTCTTTACTCGTCACGTGATTGTACCCCTGAATGTAATTATTTTAGCTATGCAGACGGAACATCTTATAACTACGTTTACAACAACATCAACTACTACAGTAATTGTAACGTCAACATCTGTGATGACAGCCGCATGCAGTGCTACAGTTGTATCTCGATATCCTCAGGACGCTGTAAACATATCAGGTAATTGTTAATTCGCAGCTGGATTGCTTAAATACTCGCTTTCTCTCATGTAACTGACTACCATCTAGCAGAGTTTATTAAGAGGCTTTTCCGCTCATTTTTTAATCGGATAAATAAACAACTTGTTTAAGACGGAACTAAATGACAGCACAGAAAAAGAAAGACAAAAAATAAAAACTGTAGCATAATTTGTCAGCTGGTGACAGGGAATCAAACGAGAAAGAGGGAAGACCAAAGACGCTAAGGATAGCAGACTATGACAGAAATGCTAATGCATACGTGGCTTTACTTTTCCTTCACAGCCACCATAACAGTGACGTAATTACTTGCTAATCTGCAGCGCAGGGTAAATAACTGAAAAACTTCACTGCTACCTATTTCACATGCGCTTTCATTATTACTTAATGTAATTAGAACAATTAGGAGGAATACAGTAAGAATGATTAATGGTTGGTGTTCACGAAAATAGGCAATATACATCTTACTAGGGCAAAGTCAGTCCTACTGTATGGCTATGAAATGTGGAGAACAACAAAAACAACAACGAAAAAGCTACAGATTTTCATAGAAAAATTGAAGTGGTATGACAAGATCATTAATGTGGAACTGATGACAAGATCATTAATGTGGAACTGATGACAAGATCATTAATGTGGAACTGATGACAAGATCATTAATGTTGTACTGATGACAAGATCATTAATGTTGAACTGATGACAAGATCATTAATGTTGAACTGATGACAAGAACTAGACAAGTGCCAGTGGAACAAGAGATGAGAAGAAGACGCCGGATAGGACCCAACACTGAGAAAACATGTCGATAGCATTACCAGACAATCCTTATCCTGGAACCCCCAGAGAAAGAGAGGAAGACCAAAGAACACGTGGAAAAGAGAACTGGAGAAGACATGGAAAGACCTTGAGCTGATGGCACATTTTTTTTTTTTGGGTTCGGTTTTGCCTTTTTTCTGGCGAGACGCGTTCTTTTCAACTTATTTGGTTATCAGAGCGCATTTATCATCCCCAAAGAAAAGTCAACTCTGTTGACTGCTAACCCGATCAGCGTTGATAGATACTTGATAAAGTCTCCTTTTCCCCCCAGTTAATGATGTCCACCAAAAGATAAATATCAGTGGATGGAAGCAGACATCATCATCATCAGTTGATAAACTCTTAATACAAGACCCTTGCCCTGAGCAAGAGACATGCTGAGAAATCTGAAGCTCGCTCGGACATCACCAGAGTTAAATACTGTGTTGTTGTGTTGCTCGTGGTTCGAGTATGGAATGTCAACTTGACCTACGCAGTGGTGTGTAGACATAGATGGAGTGTATAATGTGCGAATGATAGGAAGAGTTCGTGGTGTTGACAAATGTTCTTTTCTCACACTCATGTATGGCTGGAAGTCATCGACACCAACGACTGTGTACCTTTACTAAAGTTTAATTGGACGTACACACTCGACAGCACAGATGGTGACAAATCACAGGTTGGCATAATACATCATGGTACAGTGGATAACTGGTCTTGCAATGATATGTTACATGGGCATTCATGTAGAATAATATTATCATGGACTGTCAGTAGCCAAGCACTCAGTATTACCCATATATATATATATCAACTGAGTTTACTGACAAAGCACGTCAGATTATAAACAATATCCAAGATGGCTTCTACCTCATCTCGTCTAGCGAAGATTCTTTAACATAAGGTTCAGCACAGTTTTTTTCATATAATAATATTGAACCGCTAGCAATGGGTTCTCATGTGTAGCAGTGATCTCTGGACTAATCAAGCGATAATACGGGCATCCCTTTTCTCTTCTTGAAAGTCACTACATGTTTTTGGTTCCAAGATGGCTTCACTCGTGAGCTGTCACTCACGTTTGGATACAGATAATGAATCTGTCCTAAAGTTAGTCATTCATTAAATCTTTCATTGCTCTGTAGATTTGATCATGAACAATTGACTGCATTCTACAGGATATAGTGCTGCTAGGAATCGAAGTCGTTTTCATCGAGTCAAATATATTCTCTTAGACATTCAAATCGTACCTATCGAAAATGGTGGCTTCGTACGAGAGTTCATAAGAGTGTCTATTATTACCTTGGTATCAGAAATATTAGCTAGATTTCAGACACGATTTTTCAAGCTCTCAATTGTACAATGTTATGCACCAACTAACGACGCTCTTGATACCACAAAAGATGACTTCTATGAAGCACTTCTAAGTACCATCAACACAATACCCAAGCATGACATAATAGCAGTCATGGGTGATTTTAACGCCAAAGTAGGTGACAACAACGATGGAGTACAAAGATATCTCGGTACTCATGGCATAGGCTGTATGAATCATAATGGCGAAAGACTTCTAGAACTTTGTGAAATATCAAACCTCGTTGTAGCAGACACCATCTTTCCACATAAGAATATCCACAAGATAACATGGAATTCACCTGATGGCAGAACTAAGAACCAGATAGATCACTTCTGCATAAGCGCTAAATTTCGCTCATCAGTTCAAGACGTCAGAGCATACAGAGGTGCAGAGATCGGAAGCGATCATAACCTCTGCATAGCTAAAATGAGAATTAAACTGAAGAAGTTATACCAACCGAATAAAAATAGAAGAATAGATGTACACAGACTGCAATCAAATGATATAAAGAAGGAATATAATGTCAAAATGAACAACTATTTCGATGCTTTAGGCAAAATTGACAACGATATCACCACCAAGACAATCGATACTAAATGGGAACAACTGAGAACAGCAATGACAGAAGCAGCTGTAGCGACCACCGGATACCTAGTACATAAAAAGAAAAAATGGATGAGAGAAGATACTTGGGATAAAATACAAGAAAGGAAAACAGCAAAACTTAAACTACTAGCGGCAAGTACACATAATGCAGTTGAATCTTGCAAACTAACTTATAACTTGTTAAATAAAGAAGTGAAGACAAAAACTCGAAGAGATAAAAGACATTTCATCAATGAACTGGCCGTAGAAGCTGAAAATGCTGCAAGAACTGGTAATAGTAGGTGCCTTTATCAAATTACAAAACAACTATGTCACCAGCCTACTGCTATGGAAACACCTGTTAAAGGTAAATTAGGGAATTCAATACCAACAGAAAAAGAACAAATGAAGAGATGGGCTGAGCACTTCATGGAGGTGCTAAACAGACCACCACCAACAGTAACACCTGATTTTAATAATGAAACACCCACAACCACCTTGCCAATAACTTGCGATGAATTCACGCTGGACGAGATCAAACAAGCCGTTAAAAGATTAAAAAAATTTTAAAGCTGCTGGAGTTGACGAAATTTCAGGGGAAATGATTAAAGCAGTTAATGACAACAACCTCTTGAGAATTTTAGATATTATAAATGAAGTATGGAGAGAAGAACAACCACCACAACAATGGAAAGACAGTATTATTGTAAAGTTACCGAAGAAAGGTGATCTATCAGACTGTAATAACTGGCGTGGTATATCTCTATTATCAGTACCTGGAAAATTATTATGTTGCATGATGTTAGAAAGACTTAAATTGCATGCTGACGAAAAGATCAGAGAAGAACAAGCGGGTTTCAGGCCGAAACGATCATGTATTGATCAAATATTCACACTAAGAACAATTATAGAAGAATCAGTGGAAAGGCAATCGCCACTTATTATCACCTTCGTCGATTTTCAAAAAGCCTTTGATAGTCTACACCGCCCATCATTGTGGAAGATACTTACAATCTATGGTTTTCCAACAAAATATGTGAATATAATCAAAGCGCTATATGACAATGCAAGATGTTGTGTTAGAACAAATAAAGGGAATACAGAATGGTTTACAGTAGAAACAGGGGTGAAACAAGGCTGTATTATGTCACCACTACTTTTTGGAATAGCTATTGATTGGGTTATGAGAAAACTATACCCACAATGAACAATTGGGTATAAAATGGACAAATGGAAAATTCCTGGGGGACCTGGATTTCGCAGATGATGTAGCATTCTTAAGTTCAACACCAAGACAATCCCAAGAAGCAATAAATAATTTGTGTCATCTCTCGGTTAAAATTGGTCTCCAAATAAATGCCTCTAAAACTAAAGCTATGAACTTTTCTAACGAGACCTTTGATATCATCTTGAACGGGGAAAAAAAAAACTACAGAAAGTTGAAAGTTTCAATTATTTAGGCAGTAAAATGACTCAGGATGGTGACACAACAAGAGAAATCCATACTAGAATTGCTTTGGCAGCTAGCGCCTTCAATAGATTATCTAACATTTGGAAATTACGATCATTGAATATACATACCAAGCTTCGTCTGTTTAATTCAAATGTTATCTCAGTGTTAACATACGGCTGTGAGAGTTGGAAAATAACAAAATCATTGGAGAACAAGCTGAATACATTCGAGAACAAATGTCTTAGAAAACTCATGAACATCAGTTGGAAAGAATTCAAGACTAATCGACAAATAAGAGAAGACTCTAGGCAGAAATATGTCTCCGACTATATAAGGAAAAGACGATGGTCATATATCGGTCATGTCCTACGAATGCAAAACAACAGAATACCACTACAGGCGCTCACTTGGGTTCCTGAGGGTAAGCGGAAAAAAGGAAGACCAAAAGAAACACTCAGAAGAACAATAATAAGAGAAGGAAGAACGTTGGGCCTAAATAATGTGCAAGAGCTAAGAGGAGTGGCGTCACAACGAACAACCTGGAGAGCACTGGTTTCTGCCTTATGCGCCGTGTTTGGCGCTTAAAGAATTTATTATTATTATTATCAGAAATATGATTCTGCCATTCCTTGGCAATACGAATAAACACTGGGGTAAAGCATACACGATAGGTCTAGACGACTATCACTTTCCCCACAAATACTGAGATCACTTTTTCCCCGGCGACAAGCCGACATAAAAAACACAGTCCCTATCAGGACGAAGCCAAATCACACCACACTCTAGCGACACATCCGCCGAATAGCCTTTGACCTCTCTAGAGACAACAGAACATATAGTTCGACTTAGATATGTAAAGATATACAGATATAAGACAGACTCGTCCTACTCAGACAAACAATACACATAAATTCAGGCCATAGATATTCTGAAGCAAGAACAATCTATTACTACCCAAACAAAGAATAAATCGCAGAAAACTGGATTTATCCGCGGAGTTCGATCGAAAGAGCCGACACAACTTTCAAGGGAAGTAACTCAATAATGACTTTTCCTTAAGCACTATTTTGTTTACAAAATATTTGCGAACATAACAAGTATACCAATGTATAATATTGTAAGATATCAAAGACTGCACGTAACAGTCTTACCACACCTCCCGGGAAAAAAAAAAAAAATGGAACATTTTTTTTTTTTTTTGAAATACATCTAGGAGCAACGTACAATAGGCTCACAACGCATGAATAATGCGCAGATGAAAATATCAGGAATACCTATAACGCCTAATATGAGGCTAAGTCGACTTATGGAGCGACTGGTGAGAATGTGTCTCATAAACTGAGAGAAATTATTTCTCTACAAGTATATTTTTCCAGGAAGGTGTCATCAAAGTATAATACAATTCTGGCAATTACACAATGCCTAAAAAATTCATATCATCATTTCGTATTAGATATCTTAAATTTATGATTTATGAAGAAAAAATCATCAAAGCACAGCGGTGAATAAACATCAATGAACCGCTATGTAGTGATACAATCATTATATTATTAAATTACGAATGTGTATCTATCATGATATAGAAAAGGAACTACTATAGAACTAGACATCAAGAAGTCTAAGCCCTAATAGTTATGTGGAATCATGTGGGCATCTTGACAGAATGTCTGCCATCACATTATCTGATCCACGAATAGCTCGCACAGAGAAATGAAAAGGTTGAAGAGCAATTGCATATCGAGTAGACCTCGAGCTCTTCAAATTCTTACTCTGTATAGCAGTAAGAGCTTTTTGGTCAGTTTCTACTATGAAATGTGCGCCTAGAAGGAATCTCTGTAGTTTGAGGATCGACCAAACCATAGCTAATAGCTCCCGGTCTAAAACCGAATAATTCCTTTCTGCCGCATTAAGTTTTCTGGAAATATACATTACAGGATGCAGAGTTCCAGAGTACTCTTGCATTAGTGCCGCTCCAATCCCAGTGGATGAAGCGTCACTACGAAGAACGAATGTTTTATCTTTAGTGGGTAGCACTAAAATAGGTGGTGTTGAAAACAATGTTTAATCTTATCCAGAGAGCATTGGCATTCCTGAGACCAGTGGACCACATTAGGCGAACCTTTCTTTAGAAGTGTTGAAAGAGGTGCCATGATAGAGGATAGATTCTGAATGAATCTGCCATAAAATTTAATAAGACCTAACAAATAGTCTTAGGGATTGAGATGTTAAGTATCTTACTAGTATTATGGTCCTCTGTCTTTAGGAAACCATGACCAACTCGGTGGCCTAGGAAAGAAATTTCGCTAAAACCAATATAGGCTTTAGAGGGTTTCGCTGTCAGGTTGTGCTCACGCAAAGTAGACAGCAATTCATCTAACCCTGAATAGTGATCTTCCCAAGTATCGCTGAAAAGACAGATGTCGTCTAGATATGCAATGACATCTGACCGATAAGATAGGATTCGGCGCATCATGCGTACGAATGTAGCTGGTGCGTTCATAAGACCGAAAGGCATAAAATTCCATTGGAACAAACCTCTAGGTGTTGAAAAAGCCGTGAGAGGTTTGGCGCGTTCAGATAAAGGAACTTGCCAATATCCTTTAGACAAATCAAGTTTAGTGAAAAAATGAGATTTGGAGAGTCGAGTAAGTAGCTCTTCCAGTAAAGGCATAGGTTCGGCATCGAACTTCGTTACTTGATTCAATTTTCGATAGTCAACGCAAAGACGTATGTTATTGTCTTTTTTACGCACAATAACCATCGGCGAAGAATATGCAGAGGTGGATGGTTCGATTATTTTCAAATCTATCATCTCATCCAACTCTTTCTCGACCTGTGCTTGAAAATGTATAGGTATAGGATAAGGTCTAACCCTAATAGGAGTATGGTCAGTTAGAACAATGTCATGTTTAATGACATGCGTTTGTCCAGGGATGTCAGTGAGTACATCCTGGAATGTTTGCAACATAGTTGAAACTTGTCGCTGTTCTCCTAGAGACAAATCAGGAGAGACAGTAACGTTCTTCCATGATTCACTAGAATGAAGTGGGATCATTGGAAGAGGAAGATTTACATCTGAAAAACTTGTTTCCTCATCCTGTATCACGGACAGTGATGAGTAATGACCATGTTGTACTGGAGAATTGTCCGTTGCTTGGAAAATGGGTTGCAAATAATCCGGACGTTCATGGAATTCAGTAAGCATATTGATGTGGAAGGTTTTATGCTTCCCATCAATATCGACAATATAGTCGACATCGGAAATTTTCGATATTATATCGTACGGACCTTTCCAAGAAATAAGTAATCTGTTTTCCCTACAAGGTAGTAATACAAATGCTTTGTCACCAGGACAAAGTTGTCGTAAGCATCTCTTCTTATTGGCAAATTGCCTTCCCTTCTGTTTCGCAAATTCAGAAGAAGAAGTTGCTAATTTGCATGCTTCGATAATTTTTTGTCTCAACGCGATGACATATTCGTAGGATGACTTTGTGTCATCGTCAATATTGTCAGATGTTATGAGATCGTGAAGCAACGACATAGGGCCACGCGGACGCGCGCCATAGACGAGTTCAAAGGGAGAAAATCCCGTATGTTCATTGGGTACCTCTCTGTAAGCGAAGAGGGCCGCAGGTAAAACTCTGTCCCAGTCTTGAGGATGATCCTCAGTTATCTTCCCCAGTAAGTTTTTAAGTGTTCTATTAAGGCGTTCGACCATACCATTAGACATTGGATGGTAGATACTACTTAAAGATCTATCTATCTGCAGAGTAGACATTACTTGAGACATGGTATCTGATATTAGTTGGGTGCCATGGTCTGACAATATCTCCCCGGGGAACCCCAGACGAGAAAATATAAGCCAAAGAGCATCTGCAATATCAGCAGTAGTAATGCTCTTCAGAGGAATAGCCTCTGGCCAACGTGTGCACATATCAACACACGTCAAGATAAACTGATGTCCTCTGGCAGACTTGATCTTAAATGGACCAATAATGTCTATGGCCATTTTTTGGAACGGCCGAATAGGAATGTCCGCCGCCTGAATGGGTGCAGCATGCCGTGGACCTTTGGATTTAACTTCCTGACATACTTTACAAGATCGACAATAAATCCGTATGTCCTTGTTTACCAATGGCCAAAAGAAAGCCGCAAGGACTCTTGACTTAGTACGGGAAAAACCCATGTGTCCAGCACACTGAGAGTCGTGAGCGTGCTGCAAAATTTTAACTCTCAAATTCTTGAGAACCAGGATTTGAGAATGACTTGACGTAATGGAGTCTTGAACCATACGTACAAGTACGCCATTCTTCTTTGTAATCCACGATTTACGACTTGTGTCTTTATTCGGATCACCTTTAGTTGCAAGAATGAAGAATTTCTTCAGAGTGGGATCATCTTCTTGCTGTTTTATAAACGAGTCACGAGAAATTACCAAGGGATTATCTTGGTTATGCACTTCATTATCTTCAGTAGATGAAGTTTGAGGCATATTAAGAGCCTGAGCTCTAGTGACTACAGCGTTAGCAATCTGCATGTTTTGCCTTTCCCACGTGGAAATTTGTTGCGGAGTGCATTCCTTGACCCCATGAATGCGACCGATGATGAGGTCAGCGATCGGATTCGGGAGAAGACATGCGTGTACATCTCCTGTAAAGAAAGGAGTAGCAATCCTAATGATAGCAGTAGAGTATTTCTCTAATGTGCCGCCAAATGTTACACATTTGACTACTTGTCCAGTGGCACGGGAAGGATCTACGAGTGACTGCCTAACACCAATTGTGGTGCATCCAGAATCAAATAGCACAGAGACTGGATTGTTATTCACTAAACCCTTATGTAAGACAAGAGAACCTCTTCCATCATGCACGACTGATGCCGGAAGAGCAGGAAGAGGATGGCCACAGCTTAAAGTAGACACTGTGGTTGGCTCAAATAACGTTTTGCATTGGGGGCACTGAGATGCTCTCCCAAAATCAAAAGCGGCACATGCCATATTACTAGCATCATTATTATCTTTACTCTGTTTATAGGCTTCATGGGACTCTTGTTGTACAGAGTTTGCCTGAAAATGTGGTTTATGTCTTTTGTTTTGAGATCTACCTCGGTTATTATCACCTCTGTAGTTATTGTTACCTCTATTGTAACCCCTATTTGGGTTTGAGTCATAGTTCCCTTGGTTACCATTATCATATTCATTATAATGAGTATCTCTGTAATTATGATCTTGTTGACTCCAAGACGGATAACCCTGATAGTTTCTATAATTACTTCCTCTACGGAAATTCCTATAATTATGACCACCCCTGTGTCGAGGGCTATCAGGTCGTCTCCAGTTCTTTGAAGAAGAACCCTGAAATGATTGGTTACCTTGGTTTTGATAACTATTATGGTTACCTTTTTTATCAAATCTGTTTTGAGGTCCCTGAAATCTGTGTGAATAATTGGGATTGTATGGTGTTGCTGAAGCAACTGGCATACTCTCCTTAATCTTAGTGTTGCCAAAAGTCACGTCGGGGTGTGCAGTGACATATTGGGAACAATATTCTTCCATTTCTTTTAGAGATTTGGGTTTACGCTCATGTATAAATTCGAGGAAGGGTTTGTTAACACATGACATAATCTTATCTCTGAGCAACAAATCCATAAGTCCTTCATACGTTTTTTCTGTTTTGGAAAGCTCAATCCAACGATCAACTGTGAGACGTGCCTTTGCAGTGAATTCTGAGAATTCTACACCCGTCTCAGGCACCATCGTTTTAAATAAAAGGCGATAGCCTTCCTCACTTAGCTGATATTTTTTTATCAAAGCCGCCCTAATGACATCATAATTATCCTTATCTGCTTCTGCTACAAGGCATAATCTAGTCAAAGATTCACCTTTCAAGTTTTCTGCTAATTGATTAGCGTATTGTGATTTATCCACATTATGTGTACGACAAGAACGTTCAAATCTATCCAGCCAGAATGTAATATCGTCACTGGACTGATTGAACGGTGGAACCTTAACCTTGTAAGTAGAAGGTTTACTATTACCACTAGATGCCTGATTAACATTACTCATACTTGTCAATCTCAATTTCTCCAACTCAAATTCATGTTCTCTTATTGCTTTTTTTTTCTTCAGCCTCTCTGTCTAATCTTTTTTGTTCAGCTTCCCTGTCTAATCTTTTTTGTTCAGCTTCACTGTCTAATCTTTTTTGTTCAGCTTCCCTGTCTAATCTTTTTTGTTCAGCCTCCCTGTCTAATCTTTTTTGTTCAGCTTCCCTGTCTAATCTTTTTTGTTCAGCTTCACTGTCTAATCTTTTTTGTTCAGCTGCAGCTTCTCTTTCTAATTTTTTTTGTTCAGCTTCAAATCTCCTTTGCTCCACCTGCATCTGCAATTTCTTTTGTTCAGCAGCAGCCTCAGCTTCTCTTTCTAATCTTTTCTCTTCCGCCATAGCTTTTCTCTCTTCTGCAGCAGTTTTTCTCTCTTCTGCAGCTAATGCTTTGTCATATTGAGCAACAGCCCATTGTTCTAATTGTTGACCAGTCTTATCAAGGGCTTTCCCTTGTATAATGAAGTATTCTAATGTAGACATGGTGTCTAACAATAATACTAATCACCTGAAATAATAATAATACCACAAGTTCTTAATGACTTGATTAATCAGTATACTATCCCAATATCTGTGGGTCACAAGCCTTAATAAGGTCTTGTATAACAGTAATAATAATCAGGTACTGGTTTATACCATAATCCAAGTGCAGTGCACAGGCAATTGTGTCTTATGAAATATACCTATATAAAACATATGTCAACCAACAGAATACATAAAGTACAAATAGGACTGACAATACAAGAACGTTTGCAGAAATCAAAATAAATCAAATAGGGAAATCAATGAAAATAATCACTGAATCTGCAAAGAATAACAACACAAATGACGTCACAGTATATGAATATAAATTGTGAATAGAACTGAAAGATAGAAAAGGTTAGACCAACAAATTACAAACAAATCAAAACAAAACTAAAGAACAAAGAAATATTACAAAAATAACAATAATTACAGTCTTCACAGCTAACACAAAAGCAACAGTTGTCGCAGCAAATTTTCAATCAAGAAAATTGCACCTATAGAAAACGCCCACAACGGACCCTCTATGACGTGGGATATTCTGTTGTGAGGACGCCGCCCAACCTTAAACACAACCCGCTGACATAGAAACTAACATACTATACAAACAAATAACATGTAAACATAAATATATATAAATTATGTGTATGATAGTATGTGTTGCAAAATAGGCTCAGTTTTACAGTAATGGCAAAGTTATTTTTATGAAAATAAACAAACTGCCACTTTATTCAATTAAACATTCTGGCCTTAAATATTAAAGTTCATATACAGAAAACAAGAAGATCCATCGATGAAAATAGGACTTCTTAGTTCACTAATACTGTCTTCCTGTTAATATTGACAAGAATTGATCCAACTGTTCTGTGAAACTCTGTAATGTCTAATGTAAAAATGTCAACAATGCTGACCTACATACTGCATTCACTTGACAGGTCACGTGACGAAGTGTTGACAAATAGCAAACCAATACTGCAAGTGTGTCGTATCAGCCACAGGAAACGGTCTGGTATCGGTAATCTGTTGACTTCTGAACTTCTGCGAGGTCAAACCTAGAAAGAGAAAGCTGGTCCACCAGTTGATAAAGTCTCCTTTTCCCCCCAGTTAATGATGTCCACCAAAAGATAAATATCAGTGGATGGAAGCAGACATCATCATCATCAGTTGATAAACTCTTAATACAAGACCCCTGCCCTGAGCAAGAGACATGCTGAGAAATCTGAAGCTCGCTCGGACATCACCAGAGTTAAATACTGTGTTGTTGTGTTGCTCGTGGTTCGAGTATGGAATGTCAACTTGACCTACGCAGTGGTGTGTAGACATAGATGGAGTGTATAATGTGCGAATGATAGGAAGAGTTCGTGGTGTTGACAAATGTTCTTTTCTCACACTCATGTATGGCTGGAAGTCATCGACACCAACGACTGTGTACCTTTACTAAAGTTTAATTGGACGTACACACTCGACAGCACAGATAGTGACAAATCACAGGTTGGCATAATACATCATGGTACAGTGGATAACTGGTCTTGCAATGATATGTTACATGGGCATTCATGTAGAATAATATTATCATGGACTGTCAGTAGCCAAGCACTCAGTATTGCCCATATATATATATCAACTGAGTTTACTGACAAAGCACGTCAGATTATAAACAATATCCAAGATGGCTTCTACCTCATCTCGTCTAGCGAAGATTCTTTAACATAAGGTTCAGCACAGTTTTTTCATATAATAATATTGAACCGCTAGCAATGGGTTCTCATGTGTAGCAGTGATCTCTGGACTAATCAAGCGATAATACGGGCATCCCTTTTCTCTTCTTGAAAGTCACTACATGTTTTTGGTTCCAAGATGGCTTCACTCGTGAGCTGTCACTCACGTTTGGATACAGATAATGAATCTGTCCTAAAGTTAGTCATTCATTAAATCTTTCATTGCTCTGTAGATTTGATCATGAACAATTGACTGCATTCTACAGGATGTAGTGCTGCTAGGAATCGAAGTCGTTTTCATCGAGTCAAATATATTCTCTTAGACATTCAAATCGTACCTATCGAAAATGGTGGCTTCGTACGAGAGTTCATAAGAGTGTCTATTATTACCTTGGTATCAGAAATATGATTCTGCCATTCCTTGGCAATACGAATAAACACTGGGGTAAAGCATACACGATAGGTCTAGACGACTATCACTTTCCCCACAAATACTGAGATCACTTTTTCCCCGGCGACAAGCCGACATAAAAAACACAGTCCCTATCAGGACGAAGCCAAATCACACCACACTCTAGCGACACATCCGCCGAATAGCCTTTGACCTCTCTAGAGACAACAGAACATATAGTTCGACTTAGATATGTAAAGATATACAGATATAAGACAGACTCGTCCTACTCAGACAAACAATACACATAAATTCAGGCCATAGATATTCTGAAGCAAGAACAATCTATTACTACCCAAACAAAGAATAAATCGCAGAAAACTGGATTTATCCGCGGAGTTCGATCGAAAGAGCCGACACAACTTTCAAGGGAAGTAACTCAATAATGACTTTTCCTTAAGCACTATTTTGTTTACAAAATATTTGCGAACATAACAAGTATACCAATGTATAATATTGTAAGATATCAAAGACTGCACGTAACAATACTAAGCCCTGAAAAAGACCAACATTATCTATCCGCTAGCATAAAGCCCTAAAAAGGACTCGCCAGCTACGCCAACGCCCGAGCTTGTGAGTATTGTTTGATGATATGATGGCACGTGACAGGAAGACTTGGCATAAGTTTGTTGAAAGCCTATGCTCATTGAGGAGTTGAAAGGTGAATAAAGAAGGTCAAAGGCTGACATGACCACAAGGCCTTTTTCGAGGACAAATTAACACACACACACACATATAAGTAACAAAAAGACCTCATTATGTTACAGAAACCCTCCACTGTAAGAGTTTGTGCTTAGGTGTAGGTTTCCTGAAATGAGCCTTCTGCAGTGGTGGATTCGTGCGTCATAGGAAGAAAAAAGAAGGAGATTATGATAATGACGATGATAATGATACAGTTTGCTTGCACACTATATACATATACAGCCTATTTCTTTTCCCTCAGCATCAACGGAGGAAATAATCGAAAGTCTTAAAGTTGACCCTACATCTCTAACCCAGACGATTCGCTCCAAAACTAGCGCCACCAATAAACTCGTTTCTGCAGTTGCTCTTGGCTCGACGTTCACCATCATCTGTGTGTGCTTCGTAGCAACTATCATCCTGTCCGATGTGATAAAGATCATTTTTGATATCAAGAACATAATGTGTCGTAATATTAAATCTCGTAGATGATACCTCACCTCTGACTCTTTCAGAAGCTTTTAAACATTTAAAAAACGGCCCACTTTCTAGGGGTGCTAGACATGTCAGGTATGTTAGATGGCGAATCATCATAAACACAATATAATATACAGAACTAACAAATATATTTGAACAATGACAACATGAGTTAAATGAAGTACAGTACATCAATACCCCAGTCTTACGTTGTTCGATTAGCGAGTTTTCGATATAACGTTGTTTCAATTTTATGCCATATGACCGTTATATTTTTTAAAACTTCGATCTTACGCTGTGCGCTAAATTCCGTGGGAGGCAGGAATATTACTTTCAAATTCATTCAATGTGGTTAGGGGGGGGGGGGGGGGGGGGGGGGGGGGGGGGGGGGGGGGGGGGGCTGGGGGGGTGTGTGGGGGGGGGGGGGGGGGGTGGGGGGGGTGGGGTGGGGGGGGTGGGGGGGGGGGGGGGGGGGGGGGGGGGGGGGGGGGGGGGGGGAAGGCCAAGAAGCATTGTCATTGCTAGCATATTGAAGCATGACCGAAAAACGGAATGCAGTTCTTTGATAATCAATAACATAGAACAAGATATTAATTGTTACTAGGATGTTTCTGGTAGAGAAAAATGTGGAAAAGCAAATCAAGATAGATTGGTTTTATTTTACTTTTTTTTAATCTCCTCAAAATCTTCTGCCCCATTGACCAAGTAGCCGTGACCTCTACATCTGGAGCCAGAAAAAACTCTTCCAACACCTACAAAATCTTCTGCAAATCAGTCGTCTGAAGTTGAAGACAGCTCCGCTGAGACAACAGTAGCCCTGCACGCGACACAAGTAGTAGCGATTAAAATCTTATAATATTTTAAAAATATTTGTGTGTAAGTACAGTACGTACATAATATTTTAGTTGTGTTCAGTATGTTTGATAAATATATGAAGTTAAAAAGACGCTGTTAACTATTTAATTTTTGTTCGGTATCACTTTTACTTAATTGTTACACAGTTTTCTGGACCTGGGGAACGAATTAATTTGTTTTCTATTCAGTCTTAGGGGAGACCAATTTTCATTTAGCGCTTTTTTGCTTGGCGCTCAATATTTCAGTAACGAATTAACAGCGTTAAGCGAAGGATTGCTGTATTTAAAATATTAATCTTCCTTAATTAAGAAAGTTTCGAATACTGTATGGGTTATATTAAAAAGAATTATCTGCACTATGACAACAGCTACATGAAAAAAAAAAAAGAAAAAAAAAACGCTGAAAATTACCCATAAAAGCAGTCCTAATTCACGAAGGTACCTAACTCCAGTTTCTCATTTTTCCAGGATCACCAAATGCACGAAGACATAAATAAAATGATACGTTTCTTGTCATTTCATGCAAGTCATATTTTTATCTCATTTTTGCATTTCTGGCATATTTTGAAAGATAGAAGATAATGGGGTGGAGGCTTCTGAAGATGCTGCAAAGGGGTGTCAGACTTCTGAAGATGCTGTAAAGGGGTGTGAGACTTCTGAAGATGCTATAAAGGGGTGTCAGACTTCTGAACATGCTGTAAAGGGGTGCAGGACCTCTATAATGTAAAGAAGCAGTGGTCTAAAGTGTAAAAATAAAAAAAATTTTTTTTGCTCAATTAAAAAGTGACAGTTTCTTTCAACATTAGATATCAGAATAGCCTGGAATAGGTTCTGGAGATATCTGTATGTCAAGGAAGAATATTCCAGCACCTCTGATTCATGCTATACAGAGCTTCTACAAGTCTTGCAGAAATTATGTGAGGACAGAAAACCATAAGTCAGAAGAGTTCAGGACCACCACTGGTGTAAGACAAGGTGATATCCTATCACCTTACCTCTTCATACTCCTTATGGACGATGTCATCAAGGCATGTAAGGAGAGAACAAGAAAGTATTCAGTTGGGTACTGGAAGATGAGACAGGTCTATATTTCGGAGCTGGCATTTGCTGATGATGTTGCCCTGATTGCTAAATCAGAGGCACATCTCCAATCCAACCTGCAAGTCTGGAAGGAAGAGCTGGAGAAGAGAGGGATGGTCATAAGCAGCTCTAAAACAAAATCCATGGTGATATCACGAGAAGAAAGAAAACATCAGATTAAGTTGGGAGAACAGGTCCTGGAGCAGGTCGACCACTTTAAATACCTCGGAGCTATTATAGACCGAAAGGGAGGCATCAAAGAAGAGTTGGCCACTCGAAAAGCAGCAGCTGGGAGACTTTTTCAGGCCATAAATCGAGGATTCCTCAACAAGAGAGAGGTTGGTAAGAAAACGAAGATGGCTGTTGTAGTGGGTTTGATGGTATTGTATGATTGTGATATTACTTAGTGTGATGCATGAGGTCAGCTGTGAAGGCTCCTGAGATAAATGTAGCTGTGAATTTTCAGAAGGCCCTTCTTGCTACCACTACGACCTCACACCTATCTTTTTTTTCTGATGAATGTGGCTACGTTAAAGTTCTAGGGTAATGATATGTAATGTGTTGTGGTAGTTTACATACACACACACAGATATTTAATAAGTTTAATAATATTAATAAAATGTTATGACACACTGAACTAACTCAAGCTGTGTAAAATTTTTGATAATAAATTTTCTTTAAGTTTATTTGTTCTGAACCAAGGTTTTATTTTGGTCAGAACATATGAAAGGTTTTGCAATTATTAATGAAATGCATGAATATATGGCATAATAAATGAAAGGTGTGTACATATGTATTTTCCAATACTAGTTAATATTACTACTGTTTATAGTTGTAATTTTTCTGGGAGAACGTTTAATGGATGTGCTGTTGGGGTGGCCTCATCACTCCCTGTCTATGGCGACTACACATTGTCCATTTATTGATGATATTATAATAGGTGTGTTAGAAATTAAGTTGGTGAGTATTCAGCAGTCCAGACGCTCACGTATCTTGAATGAGTAATCTGGTGCTGGAATCAGGTGGCCCCCACCTCTCCGTGCTTGGGGGCAATATCAGGCTTCTCTGCCAAAATATAAACTGCACAGGTCCACTCTAGTAATATTCAACACCTCATTTGACACCACATTGGTGCCAAATAAAAACTCACAGTTCTGCAATAAAGTATTGGTCATGTGTCAGAATTCCATCCTCTAAACCATTTCTGGACACAACACCACACACAACAACAACACCACATAGACGGGTCAGATCTCTTTGACCAAACAACACATCTTACCAAGTTGGTTTCACATAGGATAAGTTCTCCCAGACTACATATTCTGAAATATGTTCATTAGCTTCCTGCCATAGAATAGGATAGGTGATATGTTCCACTGATCTCAACACTTGATCTGTCCTTCATAATCCTTGCTGGAGTTTATGTATTTTATTTGTCTCTAGACCCTGAACTGGGGCGGGGGGTCTAGAGCGAATCCTTACTTGTTGTAAGGGATAGATTTTGATATGGCAGTATCAAATCACTCGAAACATTAAACAAATATTAAAATATACAAAGAAATACTTTCAGTCTTACCAGAATTATGAATACAGAACACAGTTAATTGCTAGCAAAACTCAGCTGAGCTGCTGGCTTTAGTATGGCGTCCCTCTAAATATTTCAATTAGCTTCTGGGAATTACACCACTAAATAATTCACTGTGTCTACTAGGACAACTTATGACGAATGGCAAAAATGCGCATCTGAGCGCCGATAATATATTCATCTATGGCCAATCACCGCCTTTTTCTTTTCAAATTCAAACCTCCTACCAAAAAGTCATTTCAGTCATACCTCAGTCAAGTATGCCTTATTGTCTGTTGGTCCGTCTGTCTCTACTTGCGTTTCACAAAAAAAACACACTTGTTTTTTGAACCAACTCCGCCTTCCCCTACACAATTTTGCCTTTAAAGTTATTTTTAGCCACAGTTCACCATCCCATTCCGTCTCTTTCATTCCAACTAGATTTTAGCACTTGAGTCTCAAGGCTGCAGTTTTTTGAAAATTAGGGACATTTTTTGTTTCAATGCAGACGCTCGCTGATATGAACAACACAGTCTTTTGTCAATATCGTTCTTATTATCTATCCGTCTGTATAAATGAAAGCATATTATTTCACTGCTCAAGATGGGCCATCCGGCCAGCTAGGTTTTATATTTCTAACATTATTATTAAGAAAAAGTTACTTTTCAAGGTTAGTTGGTTTTTCGAAATATTTCTAGCATCTTCTATACTGCGTTTGCCGCTGAATTCAAATAAACGGACTAAGTTATCTGTCACGTAGCGTTTAAAGGATAAGAGAATTATTTAGAGGAAATAATAGATCTGATGTGGAAGATTTGGCTCAAGGAATCCCTGCTGGGTTTTCCCACTTCCGAAGGGTGACGAAGAGGGTAAATTCTCCTAACTCGACAGGTCTGGAAAAGATTGTAAGGAGATATTTGGTCTCTCGCTACCGTCGTCCCCTTCTCAGTTATCTATTATTATTATTCTTTAAATTATATTATATTTTACGAGCCCCCCCCCCCTCCCTTATAAAGGAAGATAAACATAGACAATATTCAACATCTAATGGAAGGAACAAAGCGTGGGGTACAGTATATACACCCAATTGGTTTATTGCAATAAAGTGAATAGATGGTGAATGATAGTATTGTCGATGGAATTAGTGTCTGCTGTATGTATTATGTGTCTCACAATTCAAGTGTTTTTCATCATGGATGACTAAACTAGGCATTGATGTAGTGAGGTTCCTTTTTCGTGGACTTAGCTTTTCAGCCCCTGGCTGATAGTGAAGTGTGGTTAGTTCTCCGGTCTCCTGACGTTGCCCCCGGTAGGTCTTGAATGGTTCGGATTTGCCTTCTCTGTGCTCGACTCCGTATTCTGCGCTGAGATTGGACTGTCGTGCAAGGCTCCACCATAGACTGAAGACAAATACGACGGCTTCATTAATTTTCTAGCTTTAGAAAGCAGTCTTTCCCTAAGCCGTCCCTCTGCCCGTCACCTCAGATTTTAGTCTCTAACATCATATGTCTAGAGTCTAATCTTGAATTCAAGTTTCTCCTGTCTGTCCTTTATTATATTTTTCTGCCCCAGTGGCAGTATTATAATTCTTTAGACTGATTTATCGTCAGCTTAACCCGATGAATTATTATAAATGTCAGTTAAACCCACCAAATTTATCATAGAAATGTCGGCAACAGTATTCTAGTTCTGTGCCTCTAGCCTAATCGTCATGTCATTATGATGAATTTAACAAATAATTGGACATCCGTGTTTTTAGAATTGTCTGACAACATTATCACACACTTCATGTCTGGTCGCCTCGTCATATAATTTATAATGAATATATGTCACGGTCGGTCAACATTATCGTTACTATTAATTTCCGTTAGTCTAAACGTCGGGTCGAAAATAATCAAATAATATGGAAATTAATAGCTATATATATATATATTCCCGTTATACATTATTATGAACATGTACATATCCCGTGGGATCATAAAATATACCCGATCACATGTGGCTGGATGTGATCGTAAAACAAAAATATGAATAAAGTAAACATACCAATCTTGCGTCGATTTTGCAATGTACTACACATTTCATCACATTATATTCTAGCGAGATTTCACTTACCTACTCAAAGATGGACGCTAACCCGCAATTAGACACGTGGCTTCAGTGCTTTTAATGCGAGAATTCGCCGATAATTGGGTTAGACCTAGCTGTCTCAAGGGTTCCGGGCAAGTGAAGAATGCTCGTGTTGCCGCCTTTTAGCGGGTCATTTCCGCTTGGACACGTGATCCATAGCGTGCATCATGTGACATTAGCGTCAAATAAACGCTCCAATCAATAGCGTTAAAAGTCACGTGGGGTCTTCCTAAAGTGGCATAAACTGGTTTTATCAGCTTAAGCAGTCTTAAATTAAAACAGGTTCCTAGCTACCGAGGTCATTGGTCAACAATGACGTCGTATCTAAAAATAGCGAGGAGAAAATACTGAATGCTAGGAGAATTTCCGCCAGTGACAATTCCCGGGACTTTGCGATCATGCATTGAGGATGAGAAAAAAACGATGTCACGTAAATAATAAAAAAAATGAAGAGAAGATTGGGCAAGTTGTCACACAAGCCCCTCCTCAAGTTTGACGTTCCGTCCAACTCCTCTTGTCCTGTCTTCCTCTTCTTTTCCAGTTTCTCATATCTCCTCGGTTGCGTCCGGATGTCTGCTCAAAAAATCTGCCCCTACGTTGTTCTTCCCAGGTATGTATTCTATGTGAAAGGAATATGGCTGCAACAGGAGTGACCATCTCATAAGCCGGGCATTAAGGTTCTTCGACGCTGCAAGAAATATCAACGGTTGGTGATCACACTGCACCGTGAACTTTTTCCCGTATAAATATGGTTGAAACTTCTGCACAGCCCATATTAGCGACAGACATTCTCGTTCGATGGTAGAGTAGTTCTGTTCAGCAGGGTTCAATTTCCTACTAGCATATGCGATGGGGAATAGAGTTGCAGAAGGTCTATCACTAGGCTGCAGGAGAGTGGCTCCTATCCCTATATTGCTAGCATCTGTTCGCAGCGTAAAGTTCAGAGTTAAGTCAGGCAGTCGCAGAATTGGCCTAGCTGTGAGTTTCTCCTTCAGCAGCGTGTAGGCATTTTCGCACTCCGCTGTCCAGGTTACTTTGTCCGGGTTCCCATTCTTGGTTAATGCGGTCAATGGCGCACTCAGGGTATTAAAATCTTTAATATATCTCTGGTAGAAGCCACATAGAGACACAAATGACCTTACATCCTTTTTAGTCTGGGGTCGTGGGGCCCGCTGTAACTTCTCAATATTACGCGCATCTGGGAACATGCATCCATGCGAGATAGTGTGTCCCAGGAATTCTAGTTGCTCGCAGGCAATTTGACATTTTGTAGGGCGAGCGGTGAGTCCTGTTTCTCTAAGTCTTTCGAAGAGTAGGGAAACTGCGTCCAGGTGCTCCTCAAAGGTGTTCGTGGCAATAAGTATGTCGTCCATGAAATTACTTATCCCAGGGTGGTTCAGGGGTTCCAGTAGCTTCCTCATCATACGAGTAAAGACGCTTGGGGCGTTGCTTAGCCCAAATGGCAATACATTAAACTCGTAATGGCCTTCAGAAGTACTAAATGCTAACATATGTCGAATTTCCTCTTTTACCGGGATCTGGTAGTACCCTTTGCTAAGGTCTATCTTCGAAAAGTATCGTGCTCTACTCAGCTTGGTGAAAAGCTGATTCTGATCCGGTAAGGGCTCCGCTTGAAATTCCGTTACAGCGTTGAGCCTTCGGTAGTCTATGCAGAGGCGATGTTCTCCTGTGGATTTTCTAAGCAACACTACACTCGCACTATAAGGCGACTCTGATTTTGAGATAATATTTTCCTTAAGCAGGTACTCGATTTCCTCACTCAATGCCTTTGCTTTAGCATAAGGAACAGGATAGTTCTTAACTCGTACCGGGGCGAGGTCTGTTAGCTTCATATCAAATTCTATCAGGTTGGTCATGCCAGGTTTATCCGTGAGTGTACTAGTGTGTTTTCTCAACAACTGTTGAACCTGTGCCTGCTGATCCTCCGTTAAAGTTGAACTAATCTGAACATCTTGATGAGTTTCGCACTGACGAAGAGGGTATTCACAGGAGGTCAGGGGTTCTGCCTCAGTTTCCGTCGCAATAGCCAGTGTCAGGAAATGTGCTGGTTCTGCACCTGGTCTTTCATAATATCGCTTCAGCAGGTTTATGTGGTAAATTTTCTGCTTCCCCTTTATGGCAATCTTGTAATTGGTGCGCGACATTTTCTCAACAATTTTATATGGACCTCTCCACCCGATTTGCAATTTATTATTGCTACTGGGCAGGAGTAATAATACCTGTTCTCCTACTTCTAGCTCCCTATCCTTCGCAGTGCGGTTGTAGTAACGCGCATGTATACGACGGGCACGGCGTACATTTTCCTTTGCCAGTTCCCATCCTGTTTTAAGGCGTTGGGTCAACTCATTCACGTATTGGGATGCAGAGGTGACCGTCTCATCAGCTTTATCATCTGTCCAAGTACGTAACAGTGCCTCTAAAGGTCCTTTTATAGGTCTACCAAACAGCAATGTGGCAGGAGGCATCCCAGTAGAATTGTGGGGTACTTCGCGGTAAGCAAATAGTGCTGCGGGTAAGTATTGATCCCAGCTCTCTGGTTTTTCCTGCGCAAGTTTCCGAAGGATGGAAATAAGGGTCCCGTTAAACCGCTCCACCTGGCCATTTGCCTGGGGGTGGTAGGGAGAGGTGTGGATATGTCGGGCCTGAAATATCCTAAACACTTCCTCGGTGAGTTTTCCTCGGAATTGGGAACCATTATCTGTCAGGATCTGTGACGGAAACCCTAGCCGAGTAAATATGGTGAGCAGAGCCTCAGCAACATGCTTAGAATCATCACAGGCGGGCATAGCAATTGCCTCTGCCCACATGGAGCAACAATCCACTAACGTGAGTATATAACTGTTTCTCTTTTTTTGCTACGAGTAAGTGGACCCACAATATCCACCGCTACTCGTTCGAAGGGTGTGCCCAAGATTGGCATTTCTCCCAGAGTGGCTGGGGCCGTCCAGTGTTTCGGCGCTGTCCTCTGGCACTGCGGGCATGATTTCACATATCTCTGGATATCGGCGTTGATACCTGGCCAATAATAATGACATGAAATACGCTGAATCGTGGCACTTATGCCCATGTGGCCACTAAACGGAAGGGCATGGCCCATTTCTAGGACCTGGGCTCGGTATGCTGATGGAACCACAAGTTGCCCATGTTCCTGTCCTCCATTTCCTGCTTTCCGATGCAACAGCCCATTTTTCTTGTAGAAGTCTCCCTTTTGGAGAGGAGTGTGCGCTCTCGGTAGTTTTTTGTAGCAGGGTGCTAGAGATTGATCCTCCGTTTGTGCCTTTTTTAATTCCTCAGGAAGGATGTTGGGTGGGGATTCCAACTCCGTATTCCGTTTGGCCTGTCCTCTAGTGGTGACAGCCGCCACAACCAGAGGGTGAATGGGTTCTCCCAAGAACACATACCTACACCCTAAGATCAAGGGATAAATAGGGTCGTCCAAGATCGCTGCACGGATTTCCCCAGTCACATATTTTGATTTGACCTTAATCTTGGCTATGGCCAAACGCATAGGTGCTGCACTTTTTAGTAGGTCCTTGTATTTCTATAGTGTCTTCTGTCATCTGGTCAGGCTTGACTAGGGATGCACAGACAACTGCGTCGAATGCAAGGCCTGTATCATAAAGGCAGGTCACCTCTTGGTCATTTACGAGGACTGTCTCAACGACCGGGGGATGTCGGGGTTTGTCCAGAGGTTCTTCCGGTCCATTTCCCCTTGCGGCACTTTTACGTAAGCAGGCAGCATGATGAGGTGGGTTTTTCCGGTTGCACTCCTGCGTATTGTGGGTGATGGTTCTACAGTGCTTACACCATTTTTCCCCTTGCCTCTGCTGCTGGAAATTAGATCTCTGAGTAGTCTTGTAGTCTGGCTTGTCATGCTTTTTGAAGTTAGTATACGGTGGTTTCACTTGGGGGTCCATGTGTGACTGAGCTGTCTGTCTAGGTACGTAATCTGGTTGTTTCCGTCTGGGTGGTGGATTCTCTGATAGTGCTGCCTGATATCGTTCCGCTATCTGGACTATGGATTCTAAAGTGCTGGCCCCATTCTCTGTCAGGAATCTTCTCATGTCGGAAGTCATGGTGTCCTTCAGTTGTTCGATCATGACCATTTCCTTCAGGCCTTCCCAATCATGAGTAAAATTCCCTAGGGCACCCCACTTCTCCACATAGGAATCCAGTCTCGCAGCAAACTGAGCAAAGTTCTCTCCGACTTCCCTCCTAGAGTTACGGAACCTCTTCCTATAGGCGTCAGCATGTAGCTCATAACGAACCAATAGTGCCTTTTTTCAAAGAGTCGTAGTCATCCTGTAAACCTGGAGGAAGCTTGCTATACACGTCATAAGCAGTTCCTCTAAGCCCTTGCGACAGTTTCAGGTTCCATTTGCTCTTCTCCAAACCAAACGTGGTGGCAAACTTCTCAAATTTGTCCAGATACCTATCGATCGAGTCGGCTTGTTCCGAGAAAGCTTCAAATGGAAACGTCAAAGGTCCCAAAGTTGACATGAGTGAGGATGGCAAAGGTCCGGTGCCCCCTGCGTGCAAGGAAGGCATATCATCTGACCGTGGCGATAGGTTTTGCCTGAGGAGGTAGATGCGGTCGCACCGGCTACTGGTTCAACTCTTTGAGCTTGTCCCTGCATCTCTAACTGCTTCATCTTCAATGCATGCTCGCGTTCATCTCTCTCGCTTCTTTCTCTAGCGTCTACAGCTTTTATCCTCTCATCTATTTCTGCTAACTTTATTCGCTCTTCTCTTTCAGCTTTCGCTGTTTCTCGAGCGTAATACTTATCAGTCTCGACACTGACATAATTTGCAAGGTCCACCCCACTATAACCTAGATCTCGACCGGCCTCCCCTAGTGCTGCCTTAAGCTTAACTATTTCAGCCATCTTTTGCAGTTAAAGTCCACACTGAGTAAGCTAGTGCTACCTTCCAATAGTATTTCTAACAACAAGTAAATACTAATTATTTATCAGACTGCTGTAGAATGAAATTACTACAGTTATGGAGACTTAAGGTCTGTAATTCAATGAAATACAAAATCAAGAACTAACTTAATTAAACACAACATATATAAAGGGATTCACCAATCAATGCCTGAATTTCTAGAAAAAATGTTTTCTGTCTTTCTAGAGCTCACTGTGTGAAAATACATGTGTTAACATGGTATCTGTAATGACTGAATGGATGATACTATCCCAGAGGTATGATAAAATACATAAGTTCAAATCCCGGACCGAGACACCAGTGTCACGTAGCGTTTAAAGGATAAGAGAATTATTTAGAGGAAATAATAGATCTGATGTGGAAGATTTGGCTCAAGGAATCCCTGCTGGGTTTTCCCACTTCCGAAGGGTGACGAAGAGGGTAAATTCTCCTAACTCGACAGGTCTGGAAAAGATTGTAAGGAGATATTTGGTCTCTCGCTACCGTCGTCCCCTTCTCAGTTATCTATTATTATTATTATTCTTTAAATTATATTATATTTTACGAGCCCCCCCCCCCCTCCCTTATAAAGGAAGATAAACATAGACAATATTCAACATCTAATGGAAGGAACAAAGCGTGGGGTACAGTATATACACCCAATTGGTTTATTGCAATAAAGTGAATAGATGGTGAATGATAGTATTGTCGATGGAATTAGTGTCTGCTGTATGTATTATGTGTCTCACAATTCAAGTGTTTTTCATCATGGATGACTAAACTAGGCATTGATGTAGTGAGGTTCCTTTTTCGTGGACTTAGCTTTTCAGCCCCTGGCTGATAGTGAAGTGTGGTTAGTTCTCCGGTCTCCTGACGTTGCCCAGGTAGGTCTTGAATGGTTCGGATTTGCCTTCTCTGTGCTCGACTCCGTATTCTGCGCTGAGATTGGACTGTCGTGCAAGGCTCCACCATAGACTGAAGACAAATACGACGGCTTCATTAATTTTCTAGCTTTAGAAAGCAGTCTTTCCCTAAGCCGTCCCTCTGCCCGTCACCTCAGATTTTAGTCTCTAACATCATATGTCTAGAGTCTAATCTTGAATTCAAGTTTCTCCTGTCTGTCCTTTATTATATTTTTCTGCCCCAGTGGCAGTATTATAATTCTTTAGACTGATTTATCGTCAGCTTACCCCGATGAATTATTATAAATGTCAGTTAAACCCACCAAATTTATCATAGAAATGTCGGCAACAGTATTCTAGTTCTGTGCCTCTAGCCTAATCGTCATGTCATTATGATGAATTTAACAAATAATTGGACATCCGTGTTTTTAGAATTGTCTGACAACATTATCACACACTTCATGTCTGGTCGCCTCGTCATATAATTTATAATGAATATATGTCACGGTCGGTCAACATTATCGTTACTATTAATTTCCGTTAGTCTAAACGTCGGGTCGAAAATAATCAAATAATATGGAAATTAATAGCTATATATATATATATTCCCGTTATACATTATTATGAACATGTACATATCCCGTGGGATCATAAAATATACCCGATCACATGTGGCTGGATGTGATCGTAAAACAAAAATATGAATAAAGTAAACATACCAATCTTGCGTCGATTTTGCAATGTACTACACATTTCATCACATTATATTCTAGCGAGATTTCACTTACCTACTCAAAGATGGACGCTAACCCGCAATTAGACACGTGGCTTCAGTGCTTTTAATGCGAGAATTCGCCGATAATTGGGTTAGACCTAGCTGTCTCAAGGGTTCCGGGCAAGTGAAGAATGCTCGTGTTGCCGCCTTTTAGCGGGTCATTTCCGCTTGGACACGTGATCCATAGCGTGCATCATGTGACATTAGCGTCAAATAAACGCTCCAATCAATAGCGTTAAAAGTCACGTGGGGTCTTCCTAAAGTGGCATAAACTGGTTTTATCAGCTTAAGCAGTCTTAAATTAAAACAGGTTCCTAGCTACCGAGGTCATTGGTCAACAATGACGTCGTATCTAAAAATAGCGAGGAGAAAATACTGAATGCTAGGAGAATTTCCGCCAGTGACAATTCCCGGGACTTTGCGATCATGCATTGAGGATGAGAAAAAAACGATGTCACGTAAATAATAAAAAAAATGAAGAGAAGATTGGGCAAGTTGTCACATTATCGCAAAAGCGTCCAAGAAATGACTGTTGCGTATAATAGCTAAGGTCCCTTTTGTCGATTTCTTTACCTTGTGTCAACTTGGGGACGTGACTTTTTCCTCCTTTCCCCACCAATTGCGTCTTTTAGCCTTGCTAGTTTCAATCACGCGTTCAGTCAGATTTTTCCTTTTGATCTTCGTTCTCATCCCGTTCCAAGGGTAACGTTCTGCCTTCACGTTTAACAATTTAATTTCCATGGCGGGTGATGACCCGCGGCGTGGGCGATCATGTATTCTAGTAGCTTACGCATTAGTTTTTATCCCTACGTTGTATCATTGGATATATTTTAACGTTGTATCATGGTTAATTTTATGACAGCTGTATACCGCTCCACCTATGTCCATTGTCTTTGCTAGTTTCAATCACGACATACCAAGGGTCAACGTTCTGCCTTCACGATGCCCGCGATCATGTATTCTATAGGGCAATGATCCCTACGTTTGTAATTGGATATATTTTAACGTTTGTATCCAGCTGTAAACCTATGTCCCATCCAACGGATGCGAGTCATGGGCAATGACTACAACCCATAAAAGCCAGATCCAAACCTCAGAAATGAGGTATCTGAGGAAGGTGGTTGAAGTAACAAGAAGAGACATGGTACGCAACCAGACGATACGTCAAGGCCTAAATCCTACCCCCTGCAGACCCAAGTAGAACAGTCCCAATTAAGATGGTTTGGCCATGTCTGCAGAATGGGAGAAGATCGGATACCACGACAAGCATGGGAAACAAAGAGCCAAGGATCCAGACCCCGAGGACGACCCAGAGTCCGCTGGGAGGACAACATTAGACAATCTTTGAAGGATCGAGGACTTGAATGGAACCAGGCCAGGAGGAAGACAGCCGATAGGATAGTCTGGCGCTCTCTCTTCCAAACCTCTACACCTCACGGTAGAAGGGGAACGACTAAGTAAGTAAGTAAGTAAGATATTTGTATGTGTGTAAATGTACTGTCACTGCTGTTAAAGTGTCAGGGGCCTCCAAAACTTTAAAAAGGACTGAACTAAACTGTAAATGAAAGAAAAAATTGTTAGCATTTAAAAAGTGACTGTTCCTGTTAACACAGATTAATGAATAGCCTGAAATAGGTTCTGGGACTATTTATATGTGTGTAAACGTATAGGTTCTGGGACTATTTATATGTGTGTAAACGTACTTCCACTGGCTTGATTATGTAATACAATATGTGTAACTAATAAAAGAGATCGGATGTAAAACTGGAGGACAAAGAAAAAAATGACTGGCTAACGAAGGTAAACCTCGAAATGTTCGGTGTTTTTTTTTTTTTGTGTATCGTTAAATTGTAAAACAGACTCATACCTTTCTTTCTTAATCGGAACCTTTTCTACCCCCTAACAGAGTGTAGAGGTGACCCATAGCGCACAACGGCTCTTGGGTGAACATGCAATCAAGTTGTAAGACAAACAGGTGATTGGCCTGTTGTGTGCGGACTCATACCAATTAATATTATTATTGTTGCTTTATTGCCGTTAAGTCTTCACAGTTCTCAAATAAGCCCTAACAGTGTTCTTCGCATGACCTGGATATAAACTAAAACGTGTCGAATCTAATGTATCATCTTGGGTATTTGAATTTCAGTTAAAATAATATTTCATGAAGTACTACACTAAGTCGAGCTATTCATTAATTTTGATAAATTCTAAAGTAATACTGTTGTTACGACTTAGATGTGACGAATACAAATATGACAGTCGATCTTGTAGAGTACATCGTGCTATGTTACGCAAATGATAATGGGCAGTCATTCAGGACAAATCGAATAGGTACAACATGAGTCGACAAGTGGCAGGTCCACAGCAAACATGGCAAAAGTTTATTCTCATAAAACTGGCTCCATCAAGTAATAATATACATGGCATGGAAGAATGTATCAACAGTGTAGTTCTTCATAGTTAGTCTTCTGTCCATAAAGCTCAATCATAGGCGTTTATAATAAGTGGCAATGAAATATAATATAATCCTATCCTCTCCTTAATTCTGGCCGTTGTGTCTAAATGTTCGTGTAGACCACGAGGACCCAAGCAATGCGGCAGAAATATTCATGACAAAATCTTAGATGCATTATTCGAAAAAAAAAAAATACTCACTGGATATGGTAGTAACTTCTGGGTAAGTTAATGTACCATTCTGCATAATATCAAGTGGCGGCCTCCGAAATAACAACGCCACTGAACATCAGAATACAAGTCTCCACAATCTTAGGGAGCTTGAAAAAAGTACGTCTACTCCGGACGACTGAAAAATACGAAAGGCCAAGACGGCTGACCGTTAGAATGCAAAAGCGCGTGATATATTACGTCATTAGTGACCGGTGACGTAGCAAGTTATGCGGCGTTCAATATAAGTGAAAAATCGTACACAAAAACTGACTTTACTACAGACAGCTATATCTCCTCAAATCAATGGAAATATGCCTGCGAGTAGCAACATTTTATAACATATTAGTTTTATCCTTAACAACTGATACAATTGAAACAACAACAACAAAACATCGAAATAAATTAGTGTTTCTTCCCCACACAAATCCTAAAATCGCTGTAGTACTCATAACCCAGTAACTTAAAAAACAAACACATCACTAAATAAAGGTCGAATGTTTTTATAACTGGTAAAAAATAAATTCCGAACTAAATTACTCTTAGAGGTCGTCCACACATGACGTCACACACTTTTTAATATTTTTAAACCCCTCCCACACACTTCTTCACAAAAGTTCAGACCTCAGAACCCCCTTTGTATGATATCAAAAATCTCTAACCCCCCCCCCCCCCCCACCCCCCATTAAAAAAAATAAATAGTGTTTAATTAATCCGGCTTTACAAATATCTTTCCTTTCATGTGCTACATCCCAACACGACACAGGGCCTAAACCTTACCCTACCAAACTAAATACTTTCTCCGCAGTTTCCCCCATAATAAATAAATACTTTCAACTTGCAAAACTCTTGAGTATTTGATACATGGAGCTGTTGTTGACTTTTTACTGTTTAATTTAATTTTTTTTTCTCAATCTAATTTTAATCAACAGTACAGTACAGTTTATTTAGTCTTTTAGTCTACATTTTGTTTTTTTAAGGTGTGTACTACAATATAAAACAGAAATCAGAAGAAATCTTGTCCGAGGAACAGGCTGGCTTTAGACCAAAAAGAAGTACCTCAGAACAAATCTTCAATATTAGATTACTAATCGAAAAACATCTCCAGCAACAACGCGATTTATACCATAACTTCATCGATTTCACAAAAGCCTTCGATCGAGTCTGGCATGAAGGCTTATGGCAAATAATGATAAAATTCAATTTTGATACCAACATCATAGATATCATTGAAGCACTATACAAGGACGCAAGCAAAGCTGTTTTTGCAAGCAATGACATTGGAAAATTTTTCAAAACAACAGTAGGAGTTCGTCAGGGATGTATCCTGTCCCCAGTACTCTTTAATATATATCTAGAACATATTATGCAGGAGGCTCTCTACGATTATAAAACAACCATATCGATTGAAGGCCGACCTCTTTGCAATCTACGTTTTGCTGATGATATCGATCTTATAGCTGGAACAGAATCAGAACTTCAAGACCTTACCTCTAGACTGGAGAAAGTAACAAGAACGTATGAGATGGAAATTAATATAGAAAAAAACAAGATATTGGTGAATAGCCATAAGAAACATGTTCCAACCAACATTACGTTAAATGGGCAAACGTTAGAAGAAGTTAACACCTTTAAATATCTGGGGTCCACTACATGTAGTTATGGAAGATCAAGTAAAGAAATCAAGATAAGACTTGAGATGGCCTCAGCTGCCATGACAAGGCTGAATGTGATCTGGAAAGTGAATGACAAGTATGGGAAACTAAGATCCAGACCTCCAGCTCGACCCAGAGTCCGCTGGGAGGACAACATTAGACAATCTGTAGAATGGAACCAGGCCGGGAGGGAGACAGCCGATATGATAGTATGGTGCTTTCTCTTCCAAATCTCTAAACCTCACGATAGAAGAGGAGCGACTAAGTAAGTATATGAGGTATTTCCCGCTGCAGAGAAAGCTGTTACCTCGCTGGCGAGAAATAGGGTCAACCGAACAGGCTCCGACCTAACGTAACGACTTTTATTAGCGGGCAAACAGCCGTGTTCGATATGTTGTTGTTATTGTTAATCAGAATCCACCTCACTGCACTCAGGGCAAACTCAAAGGTGCTCAGTCTCCCTCAGCAAAATGTTTGAAATGTGTGGGTTACTTAACACAATATGAGTCACACGGGTGCAGGGTTACTTAACGAAATGTGAGCCATGTGGTGCAGACATACAATTCACTCAATAGTGATTAATCCAACTATAGCTGTAAAGTTATAGATCAACAGGTTTAATAATCACTTAAGAGTTAACAATATTTTCTTGACCGAGCCAATTTTCTCTCACGGGCAGCTGTACGTCGCATTGTCTCGATCAAGAAATCACAACAATGTAAAAGTAGAAATTAAAACTGCAGAAAATCAAGGTACTCTTCTGATGGTGATAGACAATCAGATATTCACACCTAACATTATTTTTCCCCAAGTATTTGAATAAGTAAAATTGCCGTTACGTGTAGGTGCTTTTGAATTTAATTCCCGTCTTATGTCGGGCTTGTACTCTAGTTATTTCCTGTTATCACACGTTGTAATTTCCCTCACTACAATATACCAGTACGCTAAGCTCTGCATGGATATTTATTGCATTTATAAGGTTGTGCGGCATGAATGTTTTGGTCTAAACCCCGACTGACTGTCAATTAGCAAGTCGTTATTGGCTACGTCAGGGTGGTCCAACTTATTCAACCTGAGGGCCACATAAACCAAAACTTTAAAGTTCGCAGACCATTCATAATAAAAGAATAATTATTTAAAATAAAAGCTCAGTGATTAAAACGTTAGGCGTGATTGGCCATTGTCTGTTTTGACGGTCGATGGCTAAGGATGGAAGAAGAAGAAGAGATTAAAACTTAAATGAAACCAAAATAACACATAAACCACTAATGCCTAGGCTATTTCTGTGGGCTCAAAACTGGACGAAGTCTTCCATACACAGGGCACGATAAAACAAGTGTTCCATAGTAGATCACTGACTATAGACCATAAAGAAAGTGTATGAGTGAAAGAAGGGGAAAGAATGAGAGATGGAATAAGAGTGAGAGGAATAACCGTGAATGGAATACAGCTGACATCCAGTGACAGTGAGAGAATAAGTCTCATTTGTGATCAAGCACGATGAGACATAGTTAACAACTGTTAAAAGTTGAAATTCACCCGTGTGTTACCGGGGCCCGAAAGGGGAGCAAAGAATAGTAACACTATACCCTACCATGCATGTCGCAAAAAGCGACTAAGGAGGGTTGGGCATGGGGCTGGTTACCCCATCCCGTAAAAAAAACTTTTAACCACAAAAACTTCAACAAACATGGACAAGTCAAATACAGAATATAAATCAATGCAGACCCAAGACAGAAGAAGGTCCCCTGTGTGATAAAATTAACCGTGATACAACGTTAAAATATCTCCAAAGATAAAATGTAGGGATAAAAATAATGCGTAAGCTACTAGAAGACATAATCGCCCATGCCGCGGGTCACCACCCGCCATGGAAACTAACTTGCTAGACGTGAAGGCAAAACGTTTACCCTTGGGACGGGATGAGAACGGAGATCAAAAAGAAAATATGACTGAACACGTGCTTGAAACTAGCAAGGCTAAAAAGACGCAATTGGTGGGGAAAGGAAAAAAATTCACGTCCCCAAGTTGACACAAGGTAAAGAAATTGACAAAAGGGACCTTAGCTATTATACGCAACAGTCATTTCTTGGACGCTTTTGCGATACTTAGTCCTTTATTTGAATTCAGCGGAAAACGCATTACAGAAGATGCTCGAACATATTTCAAAAAAAAAAAAAACAACTAACCTTGAAAAGTAACTTTTTCTTAATAATAATGTTAGGAATATAAAACCTAGCTGGCCGGATGGCCCATCTTGAGCAGAGAAATAATATGCTTTCATTTATACAGACGGATAGATAATAATGAAGATATTGACAAAAGACTGTGTTGTTCATATCAGCGAGTGACTGCATTGAAAAAAAAATATGTCACTAAATTTTCAAAAATTGCGGCCTTGAGACTCAAGTGCTAAAATCTAGCTAGAATGAAAGAGAAGGGGAATTAGTGGAAAGCTGTGGCTAAAAATAACTCTAGAGGCAGATTCGTGTAGGAAATGCATGTATAAACAAGTGTGTTTTTTGTAAAAAAACGCAAGTAGAGACAGACGGACCAACAGACAATAATACATACTTGACTGAGGTATGACTGAATTGACTTTTGGTAGGAGGTTTGAAATTTGAAAAGGAAAAAAGGCGGTGATTGGCCACAGATAAACATATTATCGGCGCTCAGACGCGCATCTTTGCCATTCATCATAAGTTGTCCAGTAGTAGACACAGTAATTCTTCAGTGGTGTGATTCCCAGAAGCTAATTGCAATATTTAGAGGGACGCCATACTAGAGCCAGCAGCTCAGCTGAGTTTTGCTAGCATATAACTGTGTTCTCTATTCATAATTCTGGTAAGACTGAAAGTATTTCTTTGTATATTTTAATATTGTTTAATGTTTCGAGTGATTTGATACTGCCATATATAATCTATCCCTTACAACAAGTAAGGATTCGCTCTAGATCCCCAGCCCCAGTTCAGGGTCTAGAGACAAACAAAATACATAAACGCCAGCAAGAATTATGAAGGGCGGATCAAGTGTTGAGATCAGTGGAACATATCACCTATCCTATTCAATGGCAGGAAGTTAATGAACATATTTCAGAATATGTAGTCTTGGGGAACTTATACTATGTGAAACCAACTTGGTAAGATGTGCTGTATGGTCAGAGAGATCTGACCCCGTCTATGTGGTGTTGTTGTGTAGTGTTGAGTGTAGAAGTGGCTCAGGAGGTAGAGTTCTGACACATGACCCAATACTTTTATTTCAGAACTGTGAGTTTTTTATTTGGCACCAAAGTGGTGTCAAATGCTATGTTGAAAAATACAAGTGTGGACCCGTGCAGTCAAAAATTTTGGCAGAGCAGCCTATATTGCCCCCAAGCACGGAGAGGTGGGGCCACCAGATTCCAGCACCAGAACTACTCAGTCAAAGATACGTGAGCGTCTGGCCTGCTGGACATTCACCAACTTATTTAATAACTAACACCCAATTATATTCCCATCAACTAGAACATACCATGTTGGGAAATAAACTTGTATTTTTCCCATCAGTAAATGGACAATGTTTGGTAGTCATAGACTGGGAGTGATGAAGCCACCCCAACAGCACATCCATTAATCGTTCTCCCAGATAAATTACAAATATAAACAGTAGTAATATTAACTAGTCTTGTAAAATACATATGTACACACCTTTCATTTATTATGCCATATATTCATGCATTTCATTCATAATTTCAAAACCTTTCATATGTTCTGACTAAAATAAAACCTTGGTTCAGAACAAATAAACTTAAAGAAAATTTAATATCAAAATTTTAAACAGCTTGAGTTAGTTCAGTGTGTTATAAAGGTTATTAATATTATTAGACTTATTAAATATCTGTGTGTGTGTTTGTATATACTAATACAACACCTTACATTTCAGTACCCTAGATTTTTAACGTAGCCACATTCATTAGAAAAAAAAAGATATGTGTGAGGTCGTAAGTGGTAGCAAGAAGGGCCTTCTGTAAATTCACAGCTACATTTATCTCAGGAGCCTTCACAGCTGACCTCATGCATCACACTAGGTAATATCACAACCATACAGTACCATCAAATCCACTACACCCTGGAAAGGAGGCGCATGAAGCAACCCAGAGAAAGCCAAAAGGAGTCTGGGTTGCCGACTAACCTTTTTTCGTCTAGGGAAATCTCCAGGATTGGCACCTGGAATGTTCGCACTCTATGTGAACAAGGGAAAACTGCTAAGGTAGCAGAAGAAATACCAATTACAGGATTGATATCCTGGGTCTCTGCGAGACACGGTGGAAGGGCATAGAGAGGAGGAGATTGATCACAGGAGAAATGGTGCTGTCCTCAGGACATGAGGAGGAAAGAGCCCACCACAGTGAAGGGTGGCTCTAATGCTGTCTAGGTAAGCACAGAAGGCACTTATAGAATGGGAAACAAATATCTCACTGTTCTAGTCTACTATCATTTACTAGACACAGTATTAAGGTCCTTGTCTTGTTGGATTCGGCCTATACTGCTTGATAGAAATACAACAGAAGTGATTGTGTCATTAATAGGCTGAACTGCCCATGGCGGACTTCTGGTGTCGTGTATTGTGGTTCGCACTGTTGACCTGCCATTGAAACATCATTTTTTGATGATGCGTAGATGGCAGGGCGGATAGTGTGATTCGCTTGCATGGCTAGGTGGGGTTGTCGCACGGAAGGTCCAGTGTTCAAATCCTGGGTAAGCCACTCATGTCTGTTGTTTTTCTGTTGTCTGGTGTTCTACTTCTTTATTTCCTGCGAGTGCCTGATAACATACCTTTATATTTGTTTCATAGAATGGGAAGCAGTGGAACCCTGAATTATAACAGCAAGGTTTGAATCAGCCAAAAAGAAAGTAAATATAAACATCATCCACTGTTATGCACCAACAAATGATAAAGAAGAATCTGAGAAAGAAAACTTTTACACCAGACTACAAAATGTCTTGGACAAAAATAAAAGAACGGACATCACAATTTTGATGGGGAACCTAAATGCGAAAATAGGAACAGACAACACCGGCTTTGAAGAAATCATGGATTAGGTATGAGGAACCAGAATGGAGAACTATTAGCTACCTCTGTGCTTCAAATCAACTAGCTATAGGAGGAAGCATATTTCCACATACAAGAATACATAACGCAACATGCATATCACCAGACTACAGAACTGAGAATCAGATTGATCACATATGCATAAGTAAGAAGTTTAGGTCATCGTTGCACGATGTAAAATGTAGAGGAGCAGATGTGGTACCAGACCACCATCTTCTGTTGGCTAAAACAAAATTAAAACTCAAGAAATTTACAACAGTATATAGCTATAGACAACTGTTACAGTATAATGTGGGATATCTAAGAAATCAGGAAATAAGAGAAACATTTTCAATCACAGCATCCAACAAATACCAAGTACTCCAACAGCTGGAAGATGAAGCAGATACGGAAGACCACTGGCAACAAGTAAAAAATAGATGGAACGTGACATGTCAAGAAGTACTGAGAAAAAAAGAACATCAGCACAAAGCATGGATAACAACAGAAACCATTAGCAAGATAGAAGACAGGAAAAACAAGAACGCAGATTTAAACAGAAGCAAAACCAGAAGCTCCAAAGCCAAGACTCATGAGGTGTACATAGAAGCAAACAAAGAAGTAAGAAGAAACATCAAAAGAGACAAGAGGAAGTATATTGAAGAGTTGGCAAGGGAAGCTGCAACCAAAGGAAATATGAGGGACCTGTAAAACAACACAAAGAAGCATGTTCCGGATGTAATGAAATGATTTAAAACCAGCTTATCACCACGTATTTTCTAATATTCTCTTCAAATTCAACATATATTATGCTGGCACTGGATGCGCCCATTGGTAAAAGTAAAGGCAAATCTGGCGCACCATGCAGCTCATGGGTTAGAGTGAGTTAAGCTGAACAGTTAATGTTAAAACTGAAAGTTGAGATCACTTTTTGAATGTCTTCTGATAAATTAAGTAACTGTGCTTACATAAGAGATATAATGACACTGGCGGAAAAACAGTTCGTAATTTGAGAGTGTGCTTTCTTCTTGTGGTTAAGTTAGGTTCTGGGATCGCAAGCTGGAAGCAGAAGGCTCCTGTCTACCTAGTTGTACATTGCTACCCGACTCTGCCCTTAAGTAAGGGAAGGCAAAAGGCAGTAAGGAAGGGAACTGGTCACCAAACCTCATAAAAAAGCTGGATCTAGTATGGTGAAGTCTCTAACATTCACCCCCCCTCCAGCAGTATCTGCTATGGCACTACCGTTACCTTTTTTATTTGTGAAGGAAGTAATTTATAATTATTAAACATGTCAGGTCATTTATAGTGAACATATTTGCTAACAACAATGTGTTGTGGCCATGCATGCTGATATGATGATAGTGTTGATGGTACTTGTCGTATAGTGAGACTTGTATCACTGTCCCGCAGTGGGCAGCTAGGTGTTGATGATGATAGTGTTGATGGTACTTGTCGTAAAGTGAGACTTGTATCACTGTCCCGCAGTAGGCAGCTAGGTGTTGATGATGATAGTGTTGATGGTACTTGTCGTATAGTGAGACTTGTATCAATGTCCCACAGTAGGCAGCTAGGTGTTGATGATGTTAGTGTTGATGGTACTTGTCGTATAGTGAGACTTGTATCACTGTCCCACGGTGGGCAGCTAGGTGTTGATGATGTTATGTTAAAACAAATCTTGACGATATAACATCACACGACAGACAGATGATGTGATGGAGAACATCTGGAGAAAAGTACTGCACTCAAACAGCGCTGAACAACAAAGATGATGTTTATTTACAGCTAGTCAGCAAATCCGCTGAAATCATAATTCATGCCCAACCTTCCACTGAGGCAGGCCATCTCATAATACATAAAATGTTCATTGCCAACTCTTCAAAAATCTTCTCACTCGCTCCATCATTTTTGCTCTTATGATCTAACGCTGTCTCTGAGATTCCTAGCTCGTCTACTGTTCTGTTCTTCTGGTTTCCTAACCCTTGATAAGGCCCTTAGGCTGGTGAAACTAATCGATGTATCTTTGATATAAGACTGGTCTGACCACCAGGGCTGTTTATTTGTATCAATAGTCACTGGTTTCACACTGCCCCTAGCTACTGTCTATTGGGTCTGTCTCTACCACAACATACCTGTTCGTCTTGTAGACTTGAAAAACATGATCACAAAGTCTTGAACCGGCAACATTGTCTTTCTTATCTTTATGTACACAAACGTGTCTATCATCTATAAGGGTGGCATTTGAGCATCTTGTTGGTTCAGCAAATAATTTGATACAATACTGTGACCACAGCAACCAACCACCTTCAGTGGCTTATTCACCAGAATGAACCATCAAACAGCGCTCGCCACTACACAACTTTAATATATACTGCTCAAAAAAATTGAAAGGCCACTTACAAATTCATCTGCAGTTTAAAAAAAAAAATAAAGATACAATTATGAAACTCACATTTCATAAACGGTTTTCACTGCACATTACATTGACATTAAAATGAAGAAAAACAAATGATTTCATTAGTAAGAAAATCGATGTCAATCTGCGTTAAAAAAAAAAAATACCTCCCTTTTTGAAAATTCAGAATCATTAAACAAAAGTTAACAACATGGGTCGGGCATTGTCGTCCTGCAGGATAGAATCAGGTCCTAGAGCCTGAAGTGCCGTAAGAGCAAGCAGCTGTAAGATGTCATTTCTGTAGGCCGAACCATTCAACGTACCATGCACTCGATACAAGGGTGTTCTGGAGGTCACACTAATTCCGCCCCACTCCCTTACTGATCCACCACCATAGCGATCATGTTCAAGGACGTTGGCATCATGATAGCGTTCTCTTGGGCGCCTCCAGACACGATTTCTGCCATCTGTGAATGATCTGGTGAAACGGGATTCATCTGTGAACAGAACTCTGCTCCATCGATGCCTTGTCCAGGTCACATGACGCCGAGCCCAAGCCAGATGATGAGCTGGAGCCAAGACAGGTCGGATGACAGGTCGCCTTGCATGCAGATCTGCATCTCTCAGTCGGTTTCGTATGGTTTGGTCACTGACGATTACGTTGGTGGCTGCTCGCAGTTGCGTCCTGATGCACTGGCAGTGATTGTTCTTTGTCTGAGAGCCAATACAACAACAAATGTGTCTTGCCGTCTTGTGGTAGACCTTGGATGTCCTGACCTGCGTTGTTCTGCGACACTGCCGGTTGCATTATAACGATCACGCGGAGTTTGTATGACAGAGTGGGCAACTCCTAATCTCCTAGCAACTTCTCGCAGCTCAACGTCATCCTGCAGCCATGCCATCGCTCTCCATCTGTCAACATTGGTCAAGCGTCTTCGCAGAGCCATGGCTAAAATGGTAAATGTTACAAACATACCCATTGCCCGTTCCTTCTGAAAAGTGGGTGACATGTGTTCGTGTTCACTAAGTCACGACTTGCACGTGAAAAGCAAATTTCAGCAATGTTATCAACAGGTTTTGCCATAGGAAGCATTTTCAAACATGCATTATTTCCCTTTCCACCAAGTACATTTGATTGACCTTGGAGGTACACACACGTAACACAGATTTGATTTATTGTCAGATTAACAAACATTGTTTAAGCATGCAACAAAATGCAGCAAAACTTTTTTTGACAGTGTTCAGGTTTTAAAAAAAAAACAGCTTAGTTGAAATGACCTAAAAATTGACAGTGGCCTTTAACTTTTTTTGAGCAGTATATATATAGCAAACTTTTTTTTTTTTTAAATACAGTTGGACTGGCCCCGGGGCTCTCTGGGGCAGGGAGCTCGCTAGGCTGGCTTTGCTCCGCCGGTGTGGCGTCAGAGACAGCTTCCTCTACTCTCGATGGTTTGACTTGGGGGGCCGTTCTCTTTTTTGGGCATTGACTTACCCAATGGGTGTCAAGCCCACACACAGCACATTGAATTTTACGCCCGGGTAGGGACACCCATACTCGCTGGATCCTCTCTTCCGCCATCTTCAGGTGGACGAAATGCGGGACTTGGTGTGTAGATGGCCTATATAAAAAATTCCCTTTATCATAGGCGGTTTTGATCCTAAAGACCTCCGCACTTTTGTCACCTGACACCGAAGCCGCGATCCTCTGTACCGCCTCAGTCTTCATTGTTGGGGGTATCCAGTGAAGTATACCTCCTACACCAGCTGCCCTAGCCAGAATACTCGCGATGAGGGAGTATGATGCTCTATTGGCCTGTGGCCCAGTAATGGTGATAACTAACGTACCTTGTTTATGTAACACACCTCCTTCCAAGTCTTCTTCCATGTTGATCAAAATGACAGGTACAACGGGTGTTGACATCTTGTATTTAGAGTGATATCTTGGTTTCAAAAAACCAAATGTTGAAAAAACAAAAACAAAGTCACTGTTAGCTAAAAGCTACACCACACAAAAATCCAAGTGTGAACACAATTAGACGAGAATAGCAAACTTGCTTTCCTATGCTAAGCGCGTTAAAAATTAGACTGCATAATAATTCTCCCTGATTTCGCATTACAACTTTATTTCTAACTTTCTCAATTAAAAGTGTTCACCCCCTAATCCCTATCCTTATTTCACGTGCGCGTTACTTTAGGTCAACTCACTAAAACCCTCCAGGGACGTAATTTTAAATCGTCTTCCTTTGCTAACTAAGACTAAAAGTCATAGATTCTTCTCTGCCTACTATAACTTAACAGCACTAAGTAAATTAGTTAAACCATAATCTCTGAACTGATCTTATTTTATAAACAAAAGCACAATTGCGGAGTTATCTCCCTTATCCCCAAACACTCTCCTGCTATTTTACTTCCCTTTAATACGGTTATTTCGTCTGTTAATAACTATGCAAATTTCCTACACCATTTGTGTACACTCAATCTTTCTATCTAATATTGCCCTAGCACTGCCTGTCACAGTGTCTTAATATATTTAAGAACATTACTGCTCAGCCTACTGAGGAAATGTTCCAAACATCACACTTGCAAGGTCTCTCTACAGAGAGGCCTCAACCCTTTAGGAGCTGGTGTTGATCTACTGCTCTGGTCTAGGCAGTACACAGCATTGAGAGAGGTGACAGACTAGCCTCGAGAGCACCCACAGTGTGGATATGGATAAGGGAGAGATAATAAGGACAATGAATAATCGCCTGTTAGAGACCTCCCCTGCAATTGATGAATCAACATGACTCAGACTGTTGGAACTCGGCATCAAACATAACACTATCTGTGATGGATGCACAAGAGGATGGGTCAGGCATATATTCAACAAACGTACTACAGAGACAGTCCACTTGCATACCCTTCAACATTTGCTGAGGGAAACTAAGCACCTACAGGTTTGCCTGGAGTGCAGTGATGTCGATTTTGAATAACAATAAGGTCTCCCTCCTGCATGTGATCTTCCATGGTCTCATAAGTCGCACTTCTGAGCAAACATCGTGCTTAAAATGCTTCTCTCTTGACCTGTGCTTCTGTAAGTTAGAACTGTTTGTAGATCCTACACCACAAACATCACACATGTATAGCTTCTTGCCTGAATGTATTCTCTTGTAATTTAGTAATCTAAAATTATATGTAAACTAGAATTAAAAGCCCGTCATATGGCGGGAATTAAATTCAAAAGCACCAATACTTAATGGCAATTTTACGTATTCAAATACTTATGGAAAATAATGTTAGGTGTAAATATCCAATTGTCCATCAGAAGAGTCCCTTGATTTTCTGTTGTTTTAATTTCTACTTTTGCACTGTTGTGATTTCTTGATCGAGACAATGTGACATACAGCTGTCTGTGAGAGAAAACTGGCCCGATCAAGAAAATATTGTTAAACTCTAAGTGATTAACTTGTTAATCTATAACTCTACGGCTATAGTTGAATTAATCACTATTGAGTGAACTGAATGTCTGCACCCATTTTAAGTAACCCTGCACCCATATGACTCATATTGTGTTAAGTAACCCAAATATATAGAACATGGCTGTTTGCCCGCTATTAAAAGTTCTGCAGTGTTCGATTGACAGAGTGGTTAGAGCACTGGTCTCTTGCAGCAAAGGTGCAGGGTTCGATTCACAGTATCATTATAATCCAGTTGACCCAGCTGTAAATAGGTACATGACTTTGCTCTTGAGTTAGGGAAGGAAAAGGCAGCAAGGAAGGGAACTGAACACCCCACCTCTCGATGCTGGACCTAGTATAGTGAAGTCTCTAGCATTTCACTCCACTACGGCAGTATCTGCTATGGGACTACCTTTACCTTTTTACGTTAGTTCTGAGCCTAAACTGTTGACCCAATTTCTCGCCAGCAATGCCACAGCTCTTTCTTCAGCGGGAAACACCTTTTTTACTTACGTACTTAGTCGTTCCTCTTCTACCGTAAGGTGTGGAGGATTGGAAGAGAGAGCACCATACTGTCCTACCGGCGGTCTTCTTCCTGGCCTGGTTCTATTCTAGTCCTCGGTCCTTCAGAGATTGTCTAATGTTGTCCTCCCAGCGTTCTGGAGGTCTGGATCCTGGGCTCTTAGTTTCCCATACTTGTCGTGGTAGCCGATCTTTGCCCATTAGGAAAATAACAGTTGATTTTATTCTAACAAAAGCGTGAAACTTTAATTATTGTACAAGCATTCTTGTTAATTATAGCACTAAAATAATTTTGTACAAAGTCTGAACATGCACACCAATCACATGACGCATGCACACCAACCTGTTCGCACTTTTCTTTGGTGAGTGTTACTATTTTCAGGTGTGTTACGAAGGCTTCTGACGGAAAAAGCTGGAAAACTATATATATGATCCTATACCACAAGCATAACACATATAGCTTCTCTCCTGTGTGTTTTCTTTTATGTTACTGTAAATGGCATTTCTGGGAAAATCCTATACCATAAACATCACATTGTCAAGGTCTTTGCTGTGTGTATTCTTCTGTGCCTTTGTAGGCTAGAACTGCATGTAAATCCTACACCACAAAAATCACACATGTATGGTTTCTCTCCTGTATGTATTCTTCTGTGCTTTTTTAGGTCAGAACTGCGTGTAAATCCTATACCACAAATGTCACACTTGTAAGACTTCTCGCCTGTATGTATTCTTCTGTGCCTTTGTAGGCTAGAACTGCATGTAAATCCTACACCACAAAAATCACACATGTATGGTTTCTCTCCTGTATGTATTCTTCTGTGCTTTTTTAGGTCAGAACTACGTGTAAATCCTACACCACAAATGTCACACTTGTAAGACTTCTCTCCTGTATGTATTCCCCTGTGCCTACTTAGGTGAGAACTGTACAGAAATCCTTCACCACAAACATCACACTTAAAAGGCTTCTCTTCTATATGTATTCTCCTGTGTCTTTGTAAACCGTCATTGCCTGTAAATCCTACACCACAAATTTCACACTTGTAAGGCTTCTCTCCTGTGTGTATTCTTCTGTGCTTTTGTTGGTCAGAAATGCGTGTAAATCCAACACCACAAATGTCACACTTGTACGGCTTCTCTCCTGTGTGTATTCTTCTGTGCTTTGGTAGGTCATAACTGCGTGTAAATCCTACACCACAAACGTCACACTTGTAAGGCTTCTCTCCTGTATGTATTCTCCTGTGCCTACTTAGGTGAGAACTGGAGACAAATCCTACACCACACACATCACACTTATAAGGCTTCTCTCCTGTATGTATTCTCCTGTGCTCCTGCAGGTGAGAATGGCGTGTAAATCCTACACCACAATCATCACACTTATAAGGCTTCTCTCCTGTATGTATTCTCCTGTGCTGCTGGAGATAAGAACTGCGTGTAAATTCTCTACCACAAACATCACACTTGTAAGGATTTTTTCCTGCATGTATTCTCTTGTGCATCAATAAGTTAGCACTGCATGTATATCCTACACCACAAACATCACACTTGTACAGCTTCTCTCCCATATGTACTCTTTTATGGTTCTGTAAATGGCTTTGTTCAGCAAATTCTACACCACAAACTTCACAACTGTAAGACTTTTGTCCTGCATGTTTGCTATCATGGTTGTGTAACTGGCTTTTCTGAAGAGATCCTACATCACAAAAACCACAATTGTAAAGTTTCTCTTCTGATTGTGCATCATTATGTTGCCACAAAATCCTTTCACAGGTACATCTTAAGCCACTATCATCACACTTGAAATTGTTTTCTTCTGTACGCTGTTTGCCACAGTGCTGCAGTCTGCATTTACAAGTGAATCCTACATTGCAAATATCAAAGTTGGAAAACTTTGCTTCTGCAGATAATATATGATGCTGTAAACCACCTTCATGGGCAAATCCTATATCAGATATATAAGAATTTTCTTCCTTATAAGCTTTTCCTGCTGCTAAATCCATAAAACTAACATCTTTTTGCTGGTGTACTGTTTCATTCACTTCATTTCTTTTGCCTTGAAGTAACATTTCATGAATATGACCATGTTCATTAAAGTCCAAGCATTTATTACTGTGTGACATTTTTACTGGATCACCCAAGACATCATTCTGAAGAAAATGCAGCTTGCACAAGGGGCTAGAAGATGTTTCTGAAAGTAAAAACATGGAATCAGACAATTTTGAAACACATATCTGTCGTGTTTTGGTCTGTCTTACACCACGGTCATATTTACCGCATGCAATACTATAGGAAAACGGACCGATACAATGACCAATGAAAATGCTCCTTTTTCTGGCGTGTATAAGGAAACCTTTTAGGCTTAACATAGATGCCCATTTTGTGTAAATGCTAGTAAGAAGTCATTTAATTTCTTAAGGACTAAAGATGTTGAAACGGAAAGGTATAGATATTTTAACAGCGGGAATGTTACTTGAGAGGTAGGTGCAAAGACTTCCTCGAATAGTAGTTCAATTATAGAGAAAAATTGTTTAAAATGACATCTATACATCAGGGTAGTCCCCAATTTCGTTAGTTAAAGTCTGCATAGATTTAAATGCATTTTGCTAATTAAACCATTATTATATAGAAAGGCAGAGATAAATTCACAGTATAATTCTAACTTTAAATGATCAAAATCGGCCCAGAATTAAGAGAGATATTAAATATTAAAAATTCTGCATATTAAACAAGAAGGCAAAAATCACTTCAATTTTAGATTCCTAACGCCGTTTTTACCCCATGCCATCCGAGAGGTAGGGTGCGGTATTATAAAAGTCCTTGAATTTGGCTGATTTGAGGCCACAACTTTTTAAAAACCCAAGCTGTACAGAAGAGAGCAGCAAAATGTGTGCTGTCAAATACTTTGCCACTGTATCTGCATAGCAGACCTAGATACCAATTAACAGCCTGTTACAGCTTATGTGTATTGCCTGAGGGTAAGAAAGAATATATATATATGTATATAATTATGTAATTTTCCTGTGATTAATCCACTTGTGTGTTCGTAAGTGTGTTGAGTGTGTTAAGAAAAAAATTACAGGATGAGTGTATTGCCATCTGAACGCAAGCATGTGTTGACTTTTAGAGACGAAAGCCAGCATTGGGAAATGTGTAGAATATTTGAGAATTATGGCAAAAAGAAGACTGTAAGTTTAATAATGTATTTGAAGGAGTATTTCCTAAAGGAAAGACACACTGATCAGGACCATAAGAAAGGATCACAGAATTTGTTAACATGTATTAATCAAGGTGTCACTTAGTAATTTGTATTAAACCAAACCATTATATGGAAGCAGATCATGGACAAAGGAATCTAACATAGGATTTATAAGGAAAGTGAAATCACTCTGAACTGGCTGTGAGTGGTACTGAGGTAAATTGTCCTGTGCAACTGTTAGCACCATGTCTGAAACTGTTTGCTACGTCCATTGTGTGTGTGGATAGAATAGTGCTGGACCATACAAGGGTTGTGATTATTTGTATTACAGGTTTTATCCTGCAACTACAAGGGTGAGTCAAATGAAAACCGGAAATATTTTATAACAATAAGAATAATCATGCCATTATATTGTAACTTGCCAATATTGTTGTCCAGGATGTCTCGAGTGTCATGCATGCACCATCGCGGTGATGACGCATAAGGTGACGTCATAATGACATTTTAAAGATGGCCGCCCCACTAGTGGAATGCACCAAACAGCAGCAGCGTTCTGTTATTCAATTTTTGATCAGCGAAAGGGTGAAACCAATAGAAATTCATCGGCGAATGAAGCTAAAGTACGGTGATGCATGCATGTCAAGGTCGCAGGTGTATGAATGGTGTACAAAGTTCTTCTTCTTCCTCGTTCGCCCTGAAAAGGACGGTGGTTGCGTTGTGTCTGTTTACGCCTAAGCTGTGATATCTGCACCTTTCGGTCGACACATCCGACTTCAGCACGGCATTTTTTAGGGACCGGGTTTGCCTTCCCATTGCGATCCGCACTCGCTCAGCCAGACTGCACTGCTGCAGACTGTTTCCAGGACCACCATGTGGAGGTGGAGTGCGGTCTTGACCAGCTCTGGTTCGCTGGTCCTGATGCAAGCAGTACAGCTATGGGTCACTGACTGTATTCACTATTGCTGCATCTTGGGGTCCAAAGTTCAAAAACGGCATGATTTCTGTGACAGATTGTTCACGACCGGGTCAGGCACACAGAGTAGTGACTCCAGAATCGATAGCAACAGTTGAACGCACACCACATCATCTCTGATGTGCTACAGTACCACAAAGTGTCTGCAAGGTGGGTGCCACGGCAGATTACTCCAGAATTGAAACAACGACGCATTGATGCTTGTCAAGAACTTTTGCGGCGATTCGAAACAGAAGGTGGTGGTTTCCTATCAAGAATTGTTACTGGTGACGAAACTTGGGTTCACTACCACGAACCTGAAACAAAGCAAGCAAGCAAGGAATGGCGCCATCCCTCCTCGCCGAAACCGAAGAAGTTCCGCACGCAGCCATCTGCAGGGAAGGTAATGTAGACTCTCTTTTGGGATGAACAAGGCGTTATTTTAGAGCACTACATGCCAGTAACAACTCTTGATAGGAAACCACCACCTTCTGTTTTGAATTGCCACAAAAGTTCTTGACAAGCATCAATGTGTCGTCGTTTCAATTCTGGAGTAAGCTGCCGTGGCACCCACTTTGTGGTACTGTAGCACATCAGAGATGATGTGGTGTGCTGAACCGTAAATGATGTCAAGATGTGTGGCAATATCATCCACAGTCAATCGGCAGTTTCCCTGTACGAGTCGTTCAACGGTTGCTATCGATTCTGGAGTCACTACTCTGTGTGCCTGACCCGGTCGTGAACAATCTGTCACAGAAATCATGCCGTTTTTGAACTTTGTACACCATTCATACACCTGCGACCTTGACATGCATGCATCACCGTACTTGAGCTTCATTCGCCGATGAATTTCTATTGGTTTCACCCCTTCGCTGATCAAAAATTGAATAACAGAACGCTGCTGCTGTTTGAAGCATTCCACTAATGGGGTGGCCATCTTTAAAACATCACTATGACATCACCTTATGCGTCATCACCGCGATGGCGCGTGCATGACACTTGAGACATCCTGGACAACAATATTGGCAAGTTACAATATAATGGCATGATTATTCTTATTGTTATAAAATATTTCCGGTTTTCATTTGACTCACCCTCGTACTAACGAACGAACGAACGAACTTTATTTTCGAAGGGTAAAGAATTGGGAGCGCTGGCCCGTCTAACATTCTGCCCTTCCACTCTCATTAATCTTGCATACTATATCCTTTCATTCCCACATGATGCTTTAAGCATTAATTTAAAGGCATGCAACATTATAAAGTTACCATAACAGCATTCATTTACAGTATGCAAGCATAATAAAAAAAATGAGTAGGGTTTTTTTTTTTTTTGAAACAAACAAGCTAGTAAATGGGGGAAAAAAGTAATAATAAAATAAAATAAATAAAACAATAAATAAAAATAAATAAATTCTGTATACCGACACTCACTCATGCGGTCAATCCGTCTACAATTAATCTGTAGTTTTGGTATGCGGGTACATTCTCACGACTCACATTTCTAAAGTACAGTATTATGTGGGTACATTCACACATACATTACATTATATAATAATATTTTAAAGTGAATATAATAATGATATTACATGGATATAAAACAAATTATTCACACACAAAAATGAGCGGAAGAGGAAAAGAAATGTTGACCTATGGATGAGATGTTGACAGGCAAATACTGTTTCTATGGGGGTAGATAATCAGTGTTGAGGAAGTGTTTGAAAAGTGCTTTGTTAAAAGAATATTGTGTAGGTAGGCTTTTTAGGTGGTGTGGAAGGCTGTTCCATAAGTAGGCACCAGAGTAGGCTAGACTACTAAGATTGTACGAGACATTCACTTCTGAGGGACTCTGTGGTGCAAATGTTCTCAAGATACATAGAACTAGACACCCTGTTTTCCCAGCCTGGAGATCCAGACATTGTGTGATCCTGGCTATAGTTGGATGCGTCTCAATTTTGGGAGATAAGTATCCAGCAACTTAGCAATAAGAAATAAAATACAAATACCAAAAACAGTTTGAGTGATGACTCATGAAGGACTTTGTTAAACTAATTACCAACTTTACAGTCCAGCGAAAGTGATAATATATGTGAAACAACTAATTGGCATTTTAAATATAACTTTATCATATTGAAGTATTGTGGAAATGACATTCCATGTGTATTCATTTTTATTTTGTACAAACCTTTGAAATTCTTTATAATTTTTCTAACCAAAAAGAGAAACGGTATAGGATCAATAAATTGTAAAATCAGCCTTGCTTAATTATTTAATTTGAGTTAAGGTTCTGGTTGTTGGATATATTACATATTTACTTAATTAAATAATCCCCTAGCAGAGTCAATAAAAATATAATAACCATTATTCAAGGGAGGATCTTGAGAGGTAGCACTTTGACCTTTAGGAACAAACACTATCATCATACTTGAAGGTTTATACAGCTTGACCCTACCTTTGATTGTCGATACACCCTTGCTCTTTTCAGAGAAGGGGGTATTTCTTATAAGACCAGTCTCTTATCTGGCACTATCCTGGTATCATCTGATACATCTTTTTGTCCAGGATATCTTATATTCTAATAACATCTGAACCTCTCGCGACAATATCATATGATGTTAGTTCAAATATAAAGATCTCATGTCTGCAAAACTGATAACTGATGCTTTCCTTCCCCAGTGCATACAATGTATTAAAACAAACATAAAACACACATTAAGGAGAATATATATATATAAAGTAAGATATCACAAAAGCAGAAGACAGATGAGAATAGAAGAGATAGGAAAAGAAGAATCGTGCTTGAAAACAGTTCAAGAATGTGATGGATACAGAAAAGGTAGAGATATGGCAAATCATCTGGGAGAAGGAAAAAAACTATTTCAAACCACCAGCTGCTTTGCAGGTAGGCTGTAGACAGCCAGAGGTTAAGGAAAGCAAACCCAAATAAAATGCTTGTTGAAATTGGATGTGCTGGGCCAAAAGGCCAAGCTGTAAACTAGGACACAGCATTTTATTCACTTACAGCAAAATCGGAAACATGTAATAACTCAATACATTTAAGGGGTGATTTGACTTACAGCCACCATGACTTACACATGCAAATACACACACACACACACACACACACATGTAAATATCGGATGGAAGTAAGGACTAGAGAGCCCAATGAAAAGTATTTTATGCAACTATTCTTTGTCAATGGATGTAACAAAGAGAGTTCATCAGGGTTGTATAGAACCAATCCTGAAATATGGAAGTGAGTGATAGACTATTAATAGAGATATGATCACCAATGCCACCAGGCATTGAACAAGGTGATACATGCAAAATCTTTGTGCATGGGCCGATAAATATTTGTAAGTTCTGAAGGACTTATAGTACCTTATGTGTTACATCATGTGAAGTATAGACATAAGGAAAAAAAGTAAAGAAAGTTCACTGACAGTATATTCTGCAAACTTTAGGCTTCATCAGCTGGTGGTCTAAAGCATCAAACAAGGAATGGTGAGATATGGTAATTTGGGAAATCAGAGAAACAGAAGATAGAAAGAGAATGCCAAAGCAGTGCAGGAAGCTCAGAAAGGCCAATGAACTACATGGGAAAGAGCTCAAAAGAGGTCCTTGATTTTTTTTTTTCTGTGAATCCCTTGTCTCAGCTCCATGACCAAATCATTATATATGGCCATTATGAATGGATGCTGCTCATCTAATCTGGATTCAAAAGGCACTGTCAACCCAATCATTATAATCTGGAGTGAAGCTGAGGGGTGTATCATTATATGTGGGCATCTTCAAGACTTCCTAATGATTTTAAGAACCTAATATTAGGATATGCTCCATACCCACTCGTCCAGGTAGATCTGCCATCTTCCAGTCCTTTAAACAATCAAGAATAGTTAGTATGCTAATATTAATTTTGGAATGTGCTGATTGTCCATGCACTCAGGAAGCATGCACTTGTAATAGTAAACCTGGCTTTTTTAGTTTGTATTTAACCTTGTCAATTCTGTTGTAGCAGCTAACTTATTAAGTGCTCTGTTGTGTTACCCTGTTTAATGCCTTTGTCCTAGGGACACCTTGCATACTGATAGTATATGTTCCAGTGTTTGCTTCTCCTGGCATAGAAGGCACTGAGCATCGTTGCATTTTCCCAATTTTAAAAGGTTTGCAGACAGCGGTAGAAGATCATACACTGACAATACAATGGAGCTGAGTATTAGATGTGCCATATGCCACATATCATTCCATATCAAGGACATCTGCACAGCTCACTTCCACATACTCTACTGGCCATTTCTGCGAATGTCACCATAGCGAAGTCTCTGTCTATTAACATAGGGATACTTTAGACAAATGTATGTGTGTGTGATTTCTTTATTATCCTTGTTATTGTGTTCCATGTTTCTGAACCACACCAATAGACTACACTGGCATCCGAATTGATCTTTCATATGTTTATGTTGGACCTGATTACTTAAGATTTCTGTGACGGTATTGCCTCCCCTGCTTTGCAGTAATGGTCCAACAGTGGCTAAAACTCTGGCTTCAAAGGTATCTACCTTCGCACAAGATTACTCTTGGCAGAGATGTAGATAGAAGGGTGATGACACTTCTATTACAAAGGGAGTCTTCACAAGATATTCAGAATAAGCGAGAACACAACTGCTTTGGCTGAGTATGTTAACTCTGTAATTCTGCCGACGCTTTTGTGAAGGATTGAAGCATTTATTACTTTCAGCTCATTTAAGCCCCCATCCCTGATTTACTCAGTGGAATTCTATTATCCTAGTATAGCTCTGTTTGGAGTGTGTGTAGTAATTTGACTGAGACAAACATGCAGTAACTTTAAAATGATTAAATCGAAGTTAAATTTGTAACATTACAAATAACAAAATGTAATAATCACTTTAGGTTTTAACAGTTGAAAATAATTTGAATAGTTATGGATCAAGAAAAGTTATCATCACAGTCTTTAGGGAATGTGAGAGATTACAAGAAGTTCAAGTGGTAGCATATATTTGAACTTAGCTGCCAATGACAGTTCTGCTCCTTCTTATGGGTTGGTTCTTTTCACTCTGCTCACGCTCGTCTCTGATCAAGGTTGTCGGGGGTAGCTTGTTTCCCAGAAACGTCAAGGACAGTCTATCACGTGGGTCATGCATCTTAAAGCTTAGGCCACCGTTCTCTTCTTGTTCCAGAGATGTTACTTTCTGCTGGTACCACCAATAACTATTTTAAAAGAATAGAACGAAATGCTCTTCTGAGTATGGCGTTTTCCACCCCATAGTTATGGGTTCCTATCTTCCCATACCACCATCCCAATTACTCAGACTTTACCCTCGATGAGAATTAAATTTAATCCCTCGGGATAAAACTTTCTTTATATTTAAATAGAATAGCTTTCGTAGTTACTTTATTTTTAAATGAAAAGGTTAATAATACAGATAGAGTCTGTTTACATATACATCTCCACCGATTGAAAAGTGTTCACAATATAAATTGAATATGTTTTCATTAATAGTTTTACAATGATTGAAAAGTTTGAAACTTCCCTTACTTTAAAATGAATATTTTCACATAGACATTTACAAGGGTTTAAGCTTGAAAACTTACATTAATTTTGAAGTGAATATGTTTATAGGGACATTTACACTGCTTTGAAAATGTAAGTATTATATTTAGAATGTACATCATTTCTTTCATCTTTCCCTCCCTGCTCCATAGGGAACATGGAACTACTTTATGCTTTTAGTTCTCTTTACGAAACTAGCCATAAAGCAATCACCAGCCCGTGCAGTGGTAATTCATGAATCATCATTCTAGGTACTGAGGTTGCCAGCCTCAAATGACTTGGGCATCCTGTAGCAATTTTCACACATTAAAATTCCCATGGTAATATATATATATATATATGTTAGTTCACATGTTAGTAATAAAACATAGAATGAAAAATGCACTACTTATGCCAATCTTGTCTACAGACTTGTTGCTCAGATGAATAAAAGAGATGAGTCGGTCTCTTACACACGTCTGGGGTGTCTTTAATTTGACAATAGATTCCCTCTCTGACTCCATGTGTTTCTTCAGTTTCCTAGTCCCGGTGTTCCTTATTAAAATGTAGAGATTTCCTGTGCTTTGTAAGTCTTATTTGGTTCTCCAATAAAAGGTCCGGTTTAAAAAAAGGAATTATGAATCTAGTCTTCACTCTGGCAAGGTCTGATGTTGTCTTGGCGAGCGTGAAATTTACAGTGAAATAAAACTGCGAAATGGTCAGACTATATTCCTATCTTCCCATGCATTGTTGTTATGAATCTAATCAGAAAGATCCAAACATTTCAAATCATGCAGATAGGGTGTGAAATTTTCGAAATAGTCCCACGTGAAATAAGGTGCGTGCCTGCAAAGGTCATGTATTACCATATATGGACATCTGATGCCTTGCATACACTCTTGCAAACACATTTGTAGACTCATATTGTCTCAAATGTAATAAATCCATGATTACTTTTAAACAAGTGACCGGAAGCGATTATGTCACACTTGTCTGCCCACATGTGTCACACAGACAGTAATCTCGTTATCTGTCGTATGAGTATGTAAAAACTCCATGTTTGCCCTGCTTGTTAACAAAGTAGTCGCTTATCAGCGGTTTAATCTAAACACGCCGGCGCTCATCTTATCTAGTTGCTTCTCACAGGCTGGGATAAACATTATCTGCAAGGAGTGTCACAAATGTTCGAACAAACTACTTGCTCCTTAGCCGATAATGAGAAGAAATTGGTACTTTTAAAAGTACACAAATAAAAATCAGTACCAAATATGTCTCTGATCCTGTCGGAGTGAAACCGAGATCGTGAAGAGGTCGTCCATTTCGTCACAATTTCCATACACTTCCCAAAGCAATGAAAGCTTCTTTTGCCTTTTGAATTCTTACTTTGATATCACTGTCTATTCCTCCAATGTTGTCTATGCTGCTGCCAATATATATTTATTAGCTCACATTCTGTAGGAATGTGTCTCCAAAGATGATCTGGTTACCATTTGTGGCATTTATTCTCATTACTTTTTTTTGTTCTCTGGTCTTTTCAGGCCCAGTTCCTGTGACCTCTCATCAAGTATTCTCATTGTCTCTTGTACAGTAGAACTCCAATTATCCTAATTTCTAATTAACCGAGTCACCAAACCTAAGGAACGCAGGCACGGTCTGTGACAGAAGCATCCCTAATCATGCTGATTCACCCCACAGGGTCCTTATTTCAGTCCATTCCAACTATCTATTCCTGGCTGTACACAATCAGCCCCTGTCACTAATTAATTTGGATAATTGGAGTTGTACAGTATTGTATCTGGTTACAGTTATGGGATAGAACCAGGTAAATGGTAAAATCTAGATAATCAACATGTTTTGTTAGAGTATACTGTATTTCATTTATGTTGGCTGTTTTCATTATTCAATCTACAGTAAATAAGAAATTATGAAATGAGGATCCCTGCCTCACTCCTATTCTTATTACAAAACATGTTGGCCTTGGTGCAAATTTCTGCATTTTGCGTATTTATATGTTTTTTTTTAACTAGCTTAGGAAGCTTATGGGGTACTTCATAGTGCTCCATTAGTTTTCAAAGTGAACTGCCATAATATCATCAAAATTATTTTGACATAATAAGAAATAATCAATTGTGATTGACAAGTTGATAGTCTGTGACAATATTGCTTGGAGATTATAAGAGATGATGTATAGGAAACTTTGTACAATATTGTGATGGCTACTGCGGCAGAATACGTAAAGCTGGACATTAGATGTTTTATAGCTGGCACATTAAACTATGAATTCATTTCGTTTCAAGGCCTACCTTCATTACATCCACATGAGTCAGACTGTTCTTTTTCCACTCCTGACATTTTCAAGGAGACAGTATTCTGTATTTGAATTTTAGTACAGCTGTTATCACAATGATTCTGTAATAAATTGTTAAAAAAGCATAAAGCCAATAAGTGGAATAGACGCATTTTCTGCAGTCTATTTATGGTTCATAATGTCATGAATCAAAGCAACTTCCTAAGAAAAGACAATGATGTTAGGGATTGGGTGGGAGGGGGGGGGTGTTTCCAGAGCAACTACTTTGTCTACTACAGAGTATGAAGTGCTACAGGTGATACCTGACTGTCATCAAGCTGCTGTTAGCAAAGTCAGAATTAAGGATGTGTTGGAGGCTGTTTTGAGGTGTGTAAAAAATTCCAATTAATTTTTTTAAGGTTTTTGCACTGCTTTGCACCTCCTATTGAATGCATGAAACATGTATGTAACTGGCGAGAATGATGATGTATGTACATTACTAGGGATGACGTGGACTATAACGACGGTCTGCCCTCACCCTTGGGCCACAAGCCGGTTCCTCAAAACAAGCATCTACATTGACGATTTAGGAATGTTTCTGATATATGCAAACATTGTTTGCAATGATTTTTGCTGCAGATCATAATAAAAAGATTTGAATTATATTTGGAGTACAGAAAACGTTTTTACAATAGTTTGGCAAAATTAACTTTTATCTGATGAAAATTTGAATTTCGCAACTGAGTATGGCAGGATGTCTGCTAATTCTGTGACATCACTACCAGTTACTTTCTGCAGGGTCCTTCATCATTTTGAGCAACAGGCTAGCTTCTCTTCAGTGACCCACATTATTGTTTTATGCAATAAGTAGGCTTTCAATCAAAATTTTAAGCTGTCCCTATCATACATCAGGGTCAGTTGCATTGTTTTAAATCAAGGAAAAAATTTTCATCATGATTTCTTCAATCAACCATTGCCAACCACATGCTGCATGTTGTATTTTCCAGTGATATTGGCTGGAGGATGCCTGACCCTTGTCAGGCTGGGAAACTCATTCCATTTCCAGATAAGTTTGATTTCTTTTAAGGTTTTGGTGTTTGTCTGACCATCGTTTAAAAGTATTGTTTACACCTTTAATCTCCCTTCACTACTCTTTATCTAATCCACCTTATGTTTATGTGTATATTTTGTATTTCTTTGTTACTTCATTTAAGTAGTGGTTTGGGACCAACATGTAAAAATTTTCCTTGGAAGATTTTTATACGATGGCGTTTCTTTAGTTTTTTGTGTGTGTTTGTTATGCATTCAGAGAAATTAGTGCTGCATCACTATATATGATATATCAGTCTGTGCCTGCATTGTGATCATTCAAACATGTTTAGGTGTAACATCATGTATCCTGTAGTGCATTGTTTGTAGGTGACCTAATTTACGTCATTTGTCTTATTTGTATACTTGTATGACCTATTTCTCTCTTCCTATTTATTTATTGCAATTTTTGATGACTCTGTTTTTTTTCAGTGCATTTTCTGTCTTGTTTAGTGTTAGTTCTGTTATATGTTTGGTATTAAACAGCAGTGTATCCATTGTTGCTTTTATTTCCTTCATACTTGTTGTACATCCAGTATTCTGAGTACCATGATCATCATCATCATTGACCTGTGCCCCTCCATCTTCACAGTGTACATCCTCAACTTCATTTACATTTGTGCAGATTATTGTTCTAATTCACGAGTTGCGTTAATAATATTACGTTTAGCAAATATTTCATATACATTGATGGAAATATAATTGGATATTAACAAGACCCCGCTAGCTTCAATAATATATGATAGTTAACCAGCGGTGGTAAACAAGTCTACATTGGATAATTTTATTAATGTGGCAATATGCCTGGGTAAAGCAGAAAATGACCTATATATATATATATATATATATATATATATATATATATATATATATATATATATATATATATATATATATATATATATATATATATATATATATATATACGAGAACCGGCCATGTAATATAAATCAATAAACATTGTACATAGCACAATGATGGCTCAGTCCCCTTCAAAGTAGGCTCCTTGGGACATCACACAGTGCTCCCAGCGTTTCTTCCACTGTTTAAAACACTCTGCGAAGGCTTTTTTTGGAAGCGCCATCAGTTGCGTCGTCGTATTTTCTTTAATCTCATCCACGGTTTGAAATTTTCTACCTTTTAAACACGATTTTAATTTTGGAAAAAGCCAAAAGTCGCAGGGTGCCAAGTCTGGGCTATAGGGGGGATGAGTTACCTGGTTGATGTTATGTTTCAACAAAAAACTTTGCACTAGATGTGATGCATGGGCGGGCGCGTTGTCGTGATGAAGACGTCAGTTGCCCACAACTGTGGTCGTTTTCGTCGTACTGCATTTCTCAACCGACGGAGAACTTTGAGGTAGTACTCCTTATTAATTGTTTGGCCTGAAGGAGCGTACTCTTACTTACTTAGTCGTTCCCCTTCTACCGTGAGGTGTAGAGGTTTGGAAGAGAGAGCGCCAGACCATTCTATCAGCTGTCTTCTTCCTGGCCTGGTTCCATTCTAGTCCTCGGTCCTTCAAAGATTGTCTAATGTTGTCCTCCCAGCGGACTCTGGGTCATCCTGGAGGTCTGGATCCCTGGCTCTTTGTTTCCCATGCTTGTCGTGGTAGCCGATCTTCTCCCATTCTGCAGACATGGCCAAACCATCTTAGTTGGGACTGTTCTATTTGGGTCTGCAGCGGATGGGATTTCAGGCCTTGACGGATCGTCTGGTTGTGGACCATGTCTCTTCTTGTTACTTCAACCACTTTCCTCAGATACCTCATTTCTGAGGTTTGGATCTGGCTTTTGTGGGTTGTAGTCATTGCCCACGACTCGCACCCATATGTCAAAACTGGGACATAGGTGGAGCGGTATACAGCCATCTTCGTTTTCTTACCAACCTCTTTCTTGCTGAGGAATCCACGATTTATGGCCTGAAAAAAGTCTCCCAGCCGCTGCTTTTCGAGTGGCCAACTCTTCTTTGATGCCTCCCTTTCGGTCTATAATAGCTCCGAGATATTTAAAGTGGTCGACCTGCTCCAGGACCTGTTCTCCCAACTTAATCTGATGTTTTCTTTCTTCTCGTGATATCACCATGGATTTTGTTTTAGAGCTGCTTATGACCATCCCTCTCTTCTCCAGCTCTTCCTTCCAGACTTGCAGGTTGGATTGGAGATGTGCCTCTGATTTAGCAATCAGGGCAACATCATCAGCAAATGCCAGCTCCAAAATATAGACCTGTCTCATCTTCCAGTACCCCACTGAATACTTTCTTGTTCTCTCCTTACATGCCTTGATGACATCGTCCATGAGGAGTATGAAAAGATAAGGTGACAGGATATCACCTTGTCTTACACCAGTGGTGGTCCTGAACTCTTCTGACTTATGGTTTGCTGTCCTCACATAATTTCTGCAAGACTTGTAGAAGCTCTGTATAGCATGAATCAGAGGTGCTGGAATATTCTTCCTTGCCAAACAGTCCCAAAGTTTGCTCCAGGGAACTCTGTCAAACGCCTTTTCCAGATCTATGAAACAAAGATGGATCTCACTCTTATACTCAAACGCATTTTGAGCATTAACTTAACCACATGGAAAGACAGAGTGAGCGGGAATGTAAGAAACCGGATACAGGCTCATATTCTGGAGTTGGAGCAATTGAGACAAGAAGTAAAGAAGAGGGAAAATTACTTAAAGGAAAAGGAACTTGCACGGTCTCTTGTAAAACAAAACATCAGACTGTAGGCTGGAAAGAAGAAAGCTACAGCTTTGGAACAAACTTAAGTTTTGCAAGGAGTGATTGAGAATCTCCGCACAGATGCTGAAAGATATAAAGAATCTGCCTTGGAGCAAGCTCAAGCCATTGAGATTGAGAAGCTGAGATTGGCCGCTGCAACTGACCAAGAGAAACTTAAATTGGAGATTGAACAAGAGAAAGCAAAGAATTTGGTAATTAATAAAGCTAACACTATTGAGACTGAGAGATTAAGACTGGCTGCTGCTGCTGCTGAAAAGAAGCAACTCAGATTAGATACTGCATCAGAACAAGAGCAACTAAGATTAACTACTGCTGCAGAGAAAAAAATGTAAAGGATTTAGAGATCAGTAAACTGCGTAAGAGAGTCAACAATTTATTAGATCTAATGACACATACTAAATTTTTGTCGGAATGTAGCATCGACATTGTTTCTTTTTCACAGGAAAGGAAACCCAAGGACAGTGATACCATAAAGACACTGGGTAGACAGTACATGACTGCTCATCCTGATAAAAAAAGGTTCATGGATCTAAGATAACTGATGCATTACCAGTTTGTGTTCCTGCCATAATGCACGAGGTGTTAGTCAAAAGCCACATTAAAAAACTGGACGCCAAAGTTAGGCAAAACTTTCAGTCTTCCAATAGAGAGAGTTACAACTTTCCTTGATGCAGTTCATCATCTGATTTCTTCAAAAAAAGATATACAGAATTCTTAACCCAAGGTCATGGGCGCTACAATGGTAAATTATGTGATGATATGCATCACAATGATTCAGACCATAAACCTACACAATAGAGTCCATCCTATTATATGAATAGGTATAACAAGACATGTTGGTCATGTGGTAGTGGTGGATTTCTAAAGAACAATTATGGTAATAAGAACTGTGGGCGTCATGATCATAACAAACAAGAGCATGCTAATGCATGTAAGGCCACCACTGATGATAATGACATTGTTACTAACCATGCCAATGCATATGTACACACTAGGGTTTCTAATGTGCCTAATGTCATCAGTACTACTGACCCACAAATACAACAGACACCTTTGTCACTGAAATATAATGGAGTTACTACATGTCAGTCACCTTCACATAACCATGAACACATCGATGAACACACTGTTGTGGTTTGCAATATACCTTCTGACGCCCGATGGTGGTCAATCAGAAATTTCTTTCGTCATGTGGGACATGTAAGCTATGATCATCTATCCCACCAAAGTAACTCCTTCACAGATGTAGCAGTCATTCACTTCAGTTCCTCATATGAGGCCTGTAGAGCTGTTAACCTCTTGCATATGTCTTCATACGCACACCTTTTTCTAGAAGTTCTATTATTTCTGCATTCTGTGGTGAATACTGGTTAGTTGATTTATGTTTCTCAAGTTTCTTACACGAGTTCTAGGTATATACTATACCTGAGGCAATGCCATTCATGGGCATCTTGACCCTTCAGAATTCTCCTTTGCGTTGTGTAAGCTTTTTTCTATCATAAGTTCATGACTAACTTCTTGATTTCTGTTGTTTTATCTTTTCTTACATGTAAGGGATATCTTGATAAAATACGTTGGCTTGATGAATGTAATCATGCCTTGGAATTGATTAAACCTGTTGTTCTAAATCACCTATTTTTCTACCACCTAATACTGACATGCCTCTCCTCCTTAGGACTGATGGATCCCAGACAGGCATAGTTGGGTGCCTCCAGCAATGGTTAGATGACATGCCACATTCGTGCATGTATGTTAGTAGAATTCTTCATGCAGAGACTCATTATGCAGCTGGGGAATGTGCTTCCTAGCTCAGTGGTCCATGGTTCAATCCCCAGTTGAGGTGGGATTTGTTTGGCCACAAATGGCTCCAGGGTTGACCCAGCCTCATGAATAGGGTACAGGAGCAACTCTGGGATGGTTAAAGGCAGCAAGCATGATGCTGACCATATCACTGCTAATGTGCGGTATGGTCAAGAAAATATGGGCCTAATACCATATTCCCAATATGCCTCAATCGGCATGCAATGGGATCCTTTACCTTTTTTTTAATTGTTTATTCTGAACTTGAACAAGGGACATGTAAAACATTTCTTTGATAATCTCAATAAACCTATAGATAGAATAGATGGCAACCTCATTTCACATAAATTATTTCGTGTACATATAAATTATTTAGAGTACAATAATAGTTTCTCCCACAGCATTATAATACAGGACTATAACAGGTTCCTGTACAAGGATGACAACAGGATAATCCTTGTATAAGTGATGGTTGTGTACTACTAATGTTAAACAATGTGTTTGCTCAATTCACTCTGATTGTACAAAGATGGTGAGTTAAAGAAGAATAACTCACTTCATAATCTGGTTTTATTTCTTGCTTTATTAGGTCACCCTGAAATGGCATCTGTTTTTCCAAATTTCCTACTGTCTGAAATAAGACAAAATTATCAGTGTTAACAAAATTGAAATGAACTAGTGTTTTTTACACCTCTTCAAGTATAACTTGGTATCCACTTCAAGTTTTCCTACAGACTTAACAAAACCAAATTCCATGACTTTTCCAAAACTTTTTCATGACTATTTTGTAAGATTCAAAAACCATGTAAGTTAAGAAGCTCCAATTTGTCATAACTTATCAGGACGTACTTGTTTCATTTCTTAAAGCCTTCCCAATTACTTTGAGGTTTAACATTCAAATGATGAAAACCAGAAATCAGAACAGCAAAAAATATACATGTATTCTCAGCTCATAATAAAACCCTTTTTACATCCATAACAAAAAAAGCATTCCAGAAATTTAGTGGCCACTTATGTAGTCTGTCCACAAAAGTAATAATATTTAATGCTGTGATCTCTATGAAAATGCACTTCAGAAATTGTGTGAGCAGACATGTGTAATACCTGTGCCTACATGTGATTTATTATAATCCTATTTACAACCATGTTCTCCACAAATTGCTTTCAAACTACATTAATGAACAAATATCTTTTGTTCTATTTCTCTTTCCAGCTCCTTCAGATCATTCTTTGTTACTTTTGCTGACATTCTGAGAGCACTGCCTGCAGTTTTCTGCTTCTCTTCTAAATATAGCCTGCATACATGTCTAGCACTTTCTGCATAACATTTCATTGCTGATGTTGACACTACAAATACCCCCAACACTTAATTTACTATCAATAATAATGAGTCTTGAAACAAGAGAGATCTGCTTCTGGTTATCTGTGATGGCTTCTTTATTGACAGAAAGCCTTCGCTCAACATTTGTCTGACCATGAGGTAACAACTGTTTTATAACTGGCCACAAGATGACGTATTTCTTATTATTTGCCAACAGTGTAAGATCTTTTGGCCTTGAAAATTGTGCAAATTTCAAAGAATCCTCTGATTTCAGGCAGCTTTAAAAAAACAAAAAAACAGCTTATAGCTTTTGTAGACAGAATAAATCAAAGCAAGTGTGAATCCTTCAAGCTATCGTTATTAAATTGTTGCCATGTGAATCGTTCAAGCTATTGTTATTAAATTATTGCCATGTGAATCCTTCAAGCTATTGTTATTAAATTGTTGCCAAAGTCACCAGCTCCTTTGTCTAGTAAGAAATCTGACTTGTTTAAATCCAGAAAATATGCTAAATGATTTAAAGGCATCAACACATTCATCTCAGTCACTGATCAAACTTCTTGTGAACAGGTTTATACAAATCCTGGTAAGGTGCAAATAAATACAGACAAAATCTGTGATTGGTCCCTTCTGACAGGTTGCCAAAATTTTGCAATTATGTTTATGCTTTTTTGCTGATTTCATGACTTTTAAGCCACCTTACCCTTACAACCACTATTGATATTTCTGCATGCATTGCATTTTGCCATGCTAGAAACTGAGAGGTTCTTTTCCAGCCATTGTTCATGGTTAGAATTATTTAGCCAAATGTTATTAAATGAACAATATCCGTACATCTTTGAAGATTAATTACTTAATCATATTGATGATCTGCAGCTATTGATACACCACTTACTGGGTAATTAAGAGTTCACTGGATTTCAGGAACTAGATGGTGCTTCGTATATATCTTTTGTTAGAAAGGTAAAACTCAGGGCTAGAATGTAATTAATTATACTTAAATCCACCAATGAAAATGCATGATTTAATACTTAATTTTAGAACTAGGATATCTTCATGTAAAATAACTAAAAAACCTTTTGCAGATTTAAATATTTCTACATCCATTAATTGGAACACTCCTTATTGAGCATGGAGCCACATTACAGCTGGTTCAACTGCAGGAAGCTTGTATCAAAGCATTCATGTGCTCTTGTAGTGGTTGTTTCTTTACGTAATTAGGTCACTAGTCACATGCACAACCTCACATTAGTCACCTCTTACTGAGATAGCAGTAGTCCTATTTTTTCAGTGTCTCCTCAGTGACCACCAGAAACTACACAGGATGGTGTTTTCAGTGATGGTCACATGACTTAATTCACCTTGATTATAGAAAAATGTAGAAGTAAAGAAAACAAGCTTACTTCACTATCTGCTTTTATTTCTTGTTTTATTATTTCACCCAGGATTGAGATATTTGTCTCCATATTTCTTGCTGTCTGAAATAAAACAAGATAACCAATGTCAATAAAATTTCACTGGATTAATACTTTTTACACTTCCTAAAGACAAAATCTGAATCCACTTACTAGCTCAGTTATACTTTCTTACTCTTCCTCTTGTTACACGGCCAATCCATTTCTTTCTTTCTCACACATGATATCAGATGCTCTTAAGTCTAATAAGGCATATGCCTGTGTAGTTCCTGGGGGGGTCTCTAATGAAACAATAAAAGAATAGGCTTACCGCCCCCCCTCAGGTATGTCGTAAAAGGCAACTGATATAAGGTTGTGTATGGGGCTGGCAATGAAATTATACAAACATACTGCTGCAGAAGCCACCACTGTAAGAGCAAGTGAATGCTTGGTGCAGGCTTCCTTCAAGGAGGACCAGATGTAGTGATTGTTCCATTCACCATTTCAAGGGTGTTTGTATTTAGAAGACAGAATGTTGTTTATGAAAGATTTGAGAAGTTGTGAGGTGAATGAGAGCTCAGAATAACCATGATATTTTTTTAAGTGTGGTACAAAAGTTATCATTGATATGAGTTGTCATCAGTCAGTTTGTTGTGAGGGTACACTATGTTGTGAGTTCTGTTATTGGTTAAAAAAAAATAAGCGTGAATTGAAAAGTGGTCACTGGTCGAGAGAGAAGAGTGTGTGAGTTGAACAGAACACTCGAATGTTGGTTCTCAGACGAGCAGGTTGGTTGTGTTTAGTGGTTCCCGCTGGGTTGTTCTGCTGATGTCTGAGTGGAGATAATAAGCTTTAGTTGTTCAACTGTGGGAGATGTCATGAGAAGTTTATCTTTGTTGTATGATACATCAACTCATATGTGAGATGGTGACACTAGATTTGTTACCCAACAGCTGATAAGTCATTGTAAAGTGCTGAATAACTACCTATGTTACCTGTGTGTTATGTATACAATATATGATGTCGGAGACTAAAACACAAGAGTTTGTTCCATCATTTCAACTTCTTGTGGCATGCTCAGTTGGTGAGTTGTGAACTTAAATGGTGTATTCGTCCTATAGACAATATAGCTAAAAGTACATCCTATTCTAGTGCTTGTCAGTAGAATAGGGGTGTAACACTCCATAAGGAATGAAAATAATGATGTGTATCCACAGGATGAAAGGAGAATACTGTACTGTATAACTTTGTTTTTGGTCTGCTCAAACTTTCCACTATTTTGAATCTGGTAATGTTACAAAATAACAACAAAACTATATATGGATAAATGACATAACTTGTTACAACTGTCAAGGTCAATATCATTGCCTGAACTTTGTGTCTAAACATTTATTGAGCTAAAATTTTAAGTTAAACTGCTTATTTTGTTTAGAAACTGCTTTTTCTTTTGCTCAAGTATTGCAAATAAATTTTTTAAAACAATATTTTTGCTACACAGCTAATGCTTTTTTTTTTTTTTTTTTTGTTAAAATACATACAGGTCAGAATGTTACTCAATTATTATGTTTTAAAAGGTTTCATGTTAAAGAGAGACAACATACACCACATGATAAATCAGATAAGATCAGATTAAATGCCATCTCCACATCAAGGTTTTATGTATTCACAATATAAAAACTCTGAATGTTTACTTGTAAGTAACAGAAAAAAATAACTTACTTCATGATATGGTTTCATTTCTTGTTTTATTACCTCACATAGGAATGGGATCTTTACATCTATATTTCCTGTGGCCTGGAAGACCCACAAAATAAAAAAATAAAGAAATTTAATGTCATTTAAATTTTAATTGAATGCTGTAATGATATTAACATTTAAAGTATAATACGTCAACCCTATCAATGGAGATGTAAACAGCCCACATTTTTCAGCCAGGTAAAGATGTGGATTTCCTATAAGTCTGGCTAATAAACATGAAAGTGTTGGCTTAATGGGCTCTGGTGAAACTATGACAGGCCAAGGAAGGCAGTAGCTGGTTTTAATGCTCAAAAGGAAACAAAGAAAGAAATTAAACAGGCTGACAAAACAAACCCTGACACAGAAAAAACAAAAGAACAAAGTATTGCATGATACTTGTCATAGTAATAAACCTTGCTGAAAAACAGTAGCTACTTGTCTCCCTTGATACTTAACAGATTGTATGGAAAGAAAGAGTGAAGAAGGTAATGCTATTTATGACTGACCTTTGGTTGTCATTGCCTAATGAATTGGGAAGGTTATGGCGGCCGACGTGATGCTGACCACATCACCGGTAGTGTGCAGATGGTTAAGAAAATATGGGCCTAACACCATATTCCCAATATTCCTCAATGGGCGTGTAACGTGATCCTTTGGTTGTCATTAAATCAATTCAGTCTACAAGAGTCTAAAGCTTATTAAAATATATTTCACAAACCTCATGATTTCATTCATTCAATACCGTTCAGCACCATATGGAGTACAGACCTTCAACAAACAAAGTCCAAGTCCTACTGTCATGTCTCCTTTCTGTCTCCTGCTCTCCTCTCCACAGTTAAGGCATCATCTCAAGGTCTTTTCATTTTGCAACATTTCCATTTTTGTCTCCAGTACCTCTACACCTCACGGTAGAAGGGGAACGACTAAGTAAGTAAGTAAGTCTCCAGTACTCGTCTCCACAATTAAGCTGCTGTTTAATCTGTGTCATCACTGTGATTTATGTTTGACAGTTTTACGTCTCGTAATGAAATGTCAAACTGACGAAACTCAAATATTTCTTAACTTAAATCGAAGAAATCCTCGGAAACTGAGGATGATAATCGAAGGTCTGATGTCGATAATGAAGTTATGGATACAGGAGCATGTAATCAGACTGTAATAAATTCATATAATATGCCTGAGCCAAAAAGAAAAAGAATCAGGAGGGATGGTAATGTTGATTTTGTCAGCAATACAAACAACGCATTTTGGCTTCAGTGACGGCTGGAGAAACTAAAGCAAATTTTACTTTCCGCCACACAAGACAGAACATAAATCCAGCTCTATATAGTTTGCAAACACCTCTTGATTTTTAAAAATTTTACATGGATGATGCTGTTGTTAGCACTTTAATCTTCTTCTTTGATCCTTAGCCGCCGACCGTCAAAGCAGTCAGTGGCCATTACGCCTAGTGGCGTCTTGTAGGGCACCAACAAATTGATTCCACTTTGCTCGGTCGGTGGCCATCCTTTGTACAGTGCCCCAACTCTGGTTCATTCTTTGCATCTCAGCCTCCACAGTCCTCCGCCAAGTTGTTTTTGGTCGGCCTCTCTTTCGTTTTCCTTCAGGGGTCCATAGCATAGCTGTCCTTGTGATGACATCGGGATCTCTTCTGAGGACATGGCCAACCCAACTCCAGCGTCTGCCAGCTATGATGGTGTGCATGTCCTCTTGCTTGCTCCAAGTAAGCATATCTTGGTTGGTGATGGTATTCGGCCAAAAGATTCGATGAATTTTTCTTAGGCATAGCACTTTAATAACCAGTATTAATGCCTATGCTGCAAACGTTGTTGAAACAAACAACCCACCTAGAAAGTATTCTTTATTTGCTTCATGGACACCACTCACTTATTAAGAATGGCTCAAGTTTACAGCTGTAATGATTGTGATGGGACTGGATCGAAGACCAAAAATCAAGGACTACTTTATACACCTTGGTACCACGAGATGTTTTTGAGAAACCATTTTCCAACTATTTATCACAGCATGCTGCATGTTTGTGAACCAGAAGATCAGGACGCAGCAAAAATTGAGCCATTTGTTGAGATGCTGTTGACCAAATTTCAGAATGCTTTCTATCCGTTTGAAGAGGTTTGTATTGATGAGATGGTTATAGGATGGAAAGGTAGGTTTAGGCACAAACAGTTCAATGCAACCATGCCCCACAAATACCATATCAAAACATTTGGACTGTGTGATTCAGCAACAGGCTATGTTTTCAATCTGAAAATTATTTTGGAAAAAATACAGCCTATGATCCTAGTCTAGATCCCAGTTCTGCTCGTGCTGTGAAAGTGTTCGGCACTCTTTTGAAGCCACAGAGATCAGGACATCATATTTTTGCTGATAGATTTTATTTATCCAAAGCTCTGATTGAATATCTGCTTGCACACAATTATAATTATACAGGAACCCTGAATGCCAATCACGTCGACTTCCCTCCTGAAATAAAAAATCTCAAGCTTGGCCATCAAGAGATGAAGTGGTTTTTAGACTCGGAAAATACAACATTATATGTTGCCTGGAAAGATAAAAAAGCAAACAAGTCCTGCATACTTGTTTCAACTAAATCAGCTGTCACAACGGTTGAGAAGGGCAAGGGTCTAAACACAGCCAAAGGTAGTTGATGACTACAATATGAGTATGAATGGCTGCGACTGGATGGATCAAATGGTTGGTTACTACAGTATGCACAACGATAAAACCAGAAAGTGATGGAAGAAGATTTACCACTGGATGATTGAAGTGACACAGGTAAATGCCCACATTCTATACTATTTGTGTCAGGAAGGTGCGACTAAAAGGAAGCTCCACTTCAAGATTTTAAACAAAGTTTGATTGAGGATCTGTCCAAAGAAGCAGCGCAGCTGACACCAGGCAGTGTAAGATTGTCCACCCAAAAATTCTAAACACTCCATGAAAGGAAATGAAGTGGAACAAATGATTGGAGCTAGACATCTAGTGGAATATGATGGAAAGGACAGAGCCTGTGTTCACTGTAGCACCAATGGAAGGCGTCGCAGATCAAGTTTTGTGTGAATAGGATGCACGGGCACACCCCACCTTTGTAAAAAAAATTGCTTTGTAGCTTATCATAAGCAAAAATATATATAGGGTGCCTGGATATGAATAAGCTTTGTAAATAAAATATTTTTTTCCCTTTTCTGATGTCTGATAGGGCCTACAATTTGAAATTTCAATTTTTTTAAATGCTAGGGACTTTTTTTCTGTTAAATTTTTTACTTTGGATTTCATGATAAAGTAATCTTTATACTTAGTCTGAATATATTTGTGAGTGACCTTTTGTGATTTCCTAAGGATTATACATCTTCAGAAGAGGAGCAGCTCAGCAAGGTAAGAATTTACAATTTTTTTAAATTTACCTACTGTTTCATCTGCTTCTTATTCAGCCTCCATTTTACCCTGCACAAGTAATAAATTTTATTGATAGAATTTTATATTATGCACAAGATGCAGTTACTAACAATCATTGCCATATATAACAACCACATCATTCATGTGTAAATAATATTATAATTCCCCTCTTTCTAATGTATAAACTTGAAATTTCTTGTTTTTACAACTATGTGACCTGTTGTTGTAATCTGTGAAATTAACAATTTCCTGAGTGTTTAACACATTAACTACTGCAAGCCGGTGGGACCGGCTTTTGAAATCCTATCATTTAGACTGCAAGCCGCTCAGAGCGTCGATCTAATTTATTAATAAAACAAATTAATGATGTACTGAAACACTTTCTGATCTGGTTTGAAATTTGAAGTTGCTAACGGAAAACAAATTACCAAAGCATGGTTGTTGTAGAACACTGGAAAATTGATATTATGTTCATGTTTTTCAGCGTTTTGGGTTAGTTACCAAATCGTGTAAAACTGTTTACCATGGCAACTAGTGATATGACCACAAAAAATGCTTGTACATCTCGTCTAATGGCTGAATAGGCTAGAAACTTGTTTCAACAATCGACTGATAGATCTAGCAACGAGGACAAGAGTGAAAACGGTGTGCACATTGATTGAAATAGGGATTTTGATAGAGATGTAAATAATTACGAAAAATAACGCTTACTTTGTGCAAACACCTACAGGATAAAAATGGGAAAAAAAAAATTTAGTTCGGCCACAGCATGTTTTTCAATTCGGTAGTTAATGTGTTAAAGACTAAAAAGTGATTGTGTTTTGTTAGAATACTTCTGTTTGTGACATTTTGAAAGTTTACCCTTGGATATTCTCCTGGGGAACAATTCTAGAAGAATTTGAGTGAATACTTTTACTCTAATTTTTCACCGGCTTATTCTTTCAGCCTCCATTTTACCTTGGATAACTAATAAGTTTTCAATGAAAGCTTTTATACATGCAGCACAAGATTAATGTACATCCATTTACCTTCAGTTTCATACAACAACAAAGTTATTTATGTATACGAACATTATAAAAATATTTCCAAGCAACAACAATAAAAACACACTGGGGTGGCCATTTTTGTTTGGGCCAAACCCACATTTTGCTTGGGACTGAAAGAGTTGAAACTTTAACAGAATTTCCTATCTACAGTATTATTGATCAAATCTGTTGTTGACTTCTTTACATGCCTTGATTTCAAATTGTCCAGAATCTTCTCTCTTTGTTGTCCTCTATCTCATTTTCTTTTTTCCTCTTGTCCCAATATACTCCTGTTTCCTTCTCATAAGATGATCAAAAGAAAGTGGATTGCTTCTTTCTAACCTGAAAAATAAAATTCCTTTGCACATTGGCCTCTTTCACGACATCCTCATTTAAACTGCTCATGTTAACATTCTTCTGTAAAACCACATCTCTGTGGTATATAGTGCTATTCCTACTTCTTTACTAATTGTCCATAACTCCCTTCCGTATATCAGGACTGTTCCTATATAACTTTGAAGAGCTCTCTTTCTTACTTCCGCTGAACAAAGAGTTGTTGCATAAAACGCTTTCCATTTTAAAAAGAATGCTGCTTTTACTTGGTCTATTCTACATATCACTTCTGAGATACAACTTTCATCCAATTTTAGGGTGCCCAGGTTTTTCAATCTATTGACCATTTTTAAAACTGTCCAATTTACTTTGAAAAAGCATCCCGGAGAAGTCATTTTCTTCGAGATGCCTATAGATTCTGTCTTTTTTTGCTATTAAGGCTAAGGACTTTATTTTAACTAAATGTGGGCAATCCTGAGCCAATAACAGTAAGGAACCAAAAGTTAGAACAGACAGACACATTTACTTACCTAGGATGCATAGTAACACCTGATGACATTAACAACAGAATGAATAAAGCGAGAACAGCCTTTGCTATTCTCAACAACATTTGGAAGTCTTCCCAGTACAGCACAAACACCAAATTAAGACTGTATGAGAGCTGTGTACTTTCTGTGCTTCTCTATGGCGCGGAATGTTGGAGAGTAACAGAGAAGGAAATGTCGAAACTGTCCTCCTTCCACACAATCTGACTAAGGAAAATTCTCCGAATCTTTTGGCCAAACACCATCAGCAACCAAGAACTACTTATTTGGAGTAACCAGGAGGACATGCACACCATCATAGCTGGAAGACGCTGGAGTTGGGTTGGCCACGTCCTCAGAAGGGACCCTGATACCATCACAAGAACAGCTATGCTATGGATCCCCGAGGGAAAGCGAAAGAGAGGCTGACCAAAAACAACTTGGCAGAGAACTGTGGAAGCCGAGATGCAAAGAATGAACCAGAGTTGGGGCACTGTACGAAGGATGGCCGCAGACCGAGCAAGGTGGAATCAATTTGTTGCTGCACTACAGGACGCCACCAGGCGTGATGGCCGCAACTGCTTTGATGGTTGGCGGTTATGGATCAATAAAGAAGACTTTATTTTAACTTTCTGTCACTTCTGTATCAATCATTTCCTACAACACAATTTCACTATTTGCCATTAAGACTGTCTCATCAGTGTACCTCAAGTTATTTATATTATGTCCACCCACTGATATTTTTTTTTGGGTACACTGTACAAATTGAAAAGATCTGGTGACAGTACACATCCCTGTCTAACACTTTTTTTACCTGTTGAAATGTTCCTATTTGACTGCTGATTCTTACAGCTGCTGTCTGTTGCCAACACGTGTACTTTATTATTCTTAGGTCCTTACCAAACATGCTGAAGTTTTATAACATTTTGATAATTTACTTGTGATTCACTTTGTCAAATGCATTAGTGTAGTCTATAAAACTCAAAATGTTGATCTATTTTCACTTCTATGGTCCTATCTATTAATTATCTTATAATATATTTGCCGTTGTTTGTACCTTTACTTTCTACAGAATCACATTGTTCATCACTAACTGATGTTGTGTCTTTTCTGTGCTGCAGCTCAAGTCTTTGTACTTCTGGCTTAGCCATGCTCCTTTTGCCATTCTACATTTGCCTATTATTTTCTTAATTAGCCAGTCATATTCTTATCTGTCTTGCTTAGTTTTCGGTCCTGATAAAATGTCAGTAATAAAATG